>CM056056.1:19645060-20245060 GCA_029574335.1 Rana kukunoris | reverse complement strand
TTAGTAAGGACGTATGTACCGTTTGAAAACATCTGATTTCCATCTACCTAATTTTTTAATGGCATCTTCCTCAAGACCTATCCTGGCGGCCTCTGTAGCCGCTCCGATCCTAAAAGAATGCGATGTGATTCTGGCTACCTTGATATGACTGTGTGAGATGCATTTTTTTAGCACCGCTAAAAATTGATATATAGAAACCGGGGAACCATCCTCGTGTATGAACAGGAGTCCCCCATTAGGTGGGCGGATCCTCACATACTCGTGCAGCCTGGTTATCGGGCAAATATCCCTGTTTATGTATTTCCTTAATGAGATCCAAGCTCCTTTGCCCCACGTGTCTGTCTTACCGTGCCTTATAAATAAACTTACGTTCTCTTCCAGCAAAGAAACCTCGGATATTAGGATCCCGGAGTTGCCAAGCTTAGAGGCCGGTAAGAGCTCAGAAATCCTACATGCACTGAAGAAGGAGATAACAAAAATTGCTTTAAACAAAACGGCCTCGTAGGCCGTGAAGCAAATTGCAGAAGTAGCCCCACAAATTTGCAACAGCATGGCTGGGGTAACAGGCGATCTAGTATCCTTCCTAACGGAACCTTTCCTATAGCCCTTCATGATTTGTTTTATTGAAAAGAAGCTAAGGCAAGGTGGCCTGCCCATAAGGCGCAGAAAAAATGAAACTCCAGCTAAAGTCTTATAAATGTTGGACCAGGAGAGGCGCCTCTGAATCAGTGAACCCAGAAACCGCAACACCAAGTCTTCCGAGTGTTCTGAGACAGATAGATTTAATGAACTCAGGAAAGTTGACCATAACAACCATGCGGAAACGTAGCTTCTCCAGGTAGATAGGGCCACCGAATTCTTGAAAAACGTCCTCATTAAATCAGAGCCCATAAGTGGGATGGGCAACTCCACCCCTTCGGCTCTGCCCTTGGCAGTAATTTGAAAAATCGGTCCATCTGCAGACGAGAAAGCGCATCAGCAGCATTATTTACCTTACCGGGGATGTATCTGGCCTTCAGCCAGATGTTCCGCTTCAGACACAGGGAAACCAAATGCCGTAGGAACGCAACCACTGTAGGGGATTTAGACGACAAAGCGTTAACTGCAAACAACACACCTTTGTTGTCCGTACTAACCATCAGACTTTTATTTGAAAAGGACTCAACCCAATAGCTCCAAAGCCACTATTAACGGGAACAGTTCAAGTAAGACTATGTTTCTAGTAAAACCCAGCGTGACCCACCTATCCGGCCATGTCCCTGCACACCACTGAGTTTCCCAAATTACCCCGAAGCCAACTGATCCTGCTGCGTCTGTTTCTAACAAAAATTTGTCATCTGGTCTGAAATCCTGTTGCCACACCGCCTTACCATTGAAACAATCCAAGAACTCTGACCAGACCAACAGATCTTGCTTGATGCATGCTGTTATCCTGATGTGAGCAGAAGGATTGCTTATGCCTGATATTGCTGCATATAATCTCCTTGAGAACACCCTGCCCATGGGCAAGATCCTTGAGGCGAAAGCTAACTGACCCAAGAGAGATTGCATTTCCCTTAAAGTCACCCTACCCCGCCTCAGGAATAGCCTTATTGTCTGGGATAACTTATAGATTTTGTCCTCAGGCAGCCTGCATTCCATACTGGCAGAATCTATGGTTATGCCCAGAAACTCAATACAGGTTGTGGGATGAATCGTTTTGCCCTGGGCCAGCGGGACCCCAAAGTTACTGCAGACCTGGTTAAAAACAGATAGAAGGGCGGAGCAATCCGCAGACCCACCTGCTCCAAAAAACAAAAAATCATCCAGATAGTGGATCAAATCATTCGAGCCAGACACTCTGCTGACCACCCATTCCAAAAATGTTGAAAAAGCTTCGAAGTAGAAACAGGAAACTGAACAGCCCATGGGCAAAGCTTTATCAAAATAAAATTGCTCTTCAAAATAAATGCCCAGGGAATTAAAACCTATTGGGTGTAAAGGAAGTAAGCGAAATGCTGACTGTATATCCGCTTTCGCCATTGACGTATTTCTCCCTAACCTGCGCAATATCTCTAAAGCTGAATCAAAGGATGTGTATGACACGGATAACTTCTCCGCGTCAATTTGGTCATTTAGGGAATCACCAAAAGGAAATGACAAATGATGTATTAACCTGAATTCCGCCGGTTCTTTTTTGGGGACCAGACCCAACGGCGAAATCCTAAAATTAGCAAAAGGTGGGTGGGCAAAGGGACCTTCCATTCTGCCCGCCTTCACCTCCTTTAGTAGCTTCTCTCTTACCAACCAAGGTGCATCATTCACAGATTTCAAATTTTTTACTAAAATACACCCTGAACCCTCAAATTGTGGTAAGAGAAAACCCTCCAAGAAACCTTTAATTAGCATTGCCGCCATCTGCTGGTTTGGATAAACTCGCAACCATGGCAGCATGCTTTGGAGACTCACCGGGGTGGCTGCTTTTGGAAACGCCATCCCTTGCATTGGATTGTAATTTCCGAAAACACTTGGAAATTGGATGGCTCCCACCACAGAATGCACATTCATGCTTGTATTTACAAGTATTCAGCCATTTGCAGTGGGAATCATTAAACGCAAAACACAGGCCTCTTTTATAAGAAAAACTCGTAGAGGGCTGAGAAGGTGCCACCGAGCTTGTCCGCGAAAAGGACTGCTTTTGGGGCAAAAATAAGTTGAGCCAGAGGCCCACATCCTTTGATCCCCACTGCAAGGAAGGCTGAATTGCTAATTTCTGGCGGAAAGCCTCATCATATGACAGCCACGCCAGACCACTGAAACCCCTATACGCCTCCAAGATTATGTCAAGGTGCTGAAACAGGAGAGGGCTTTTATTAGGATACTTTTCGCATAAGACACTAGCATAAATAACAAAAGCCTGCAACCAAGCATAAAAGGATTTAATTGCTGGCTTTTTATCCTCTGCTCTTTCATCCTTACTTTCAAACCTTGACACAACCTTGGCCGGGGGGAGAATAGCAGAAAATTCAATATATTCCCCTCTCCATATCCTCTCCTTCATGTTCAATGGTAAGTGAAAACCTAGTGGCGATAACAAGCATGGCATGCATTCTTTGGCACTGCTGTCAACTGAATCAATTACAGTGCCCTCTTTAGCTCTTGCAGCCATAGGCTGGGGAACAGTATTCAAGGCATTACCTGACCATACCCCAGCTTCACTAGGAACCGTAGGACTGGGCATACTTGATTTCATTACATTAATCAGCTGCTCAATAGATGCAGTCAACATTGACAGTGATGCTGGATTGCACTCACCCTTTCCACTCTGTGCCAGACTCGTCCCAGGGGCTGCCATAGGCACCTCGCACCGCGCGGATGAACCGCCGGTCTGTTGAGCTTGTTGCGGCTGATGCAGGCTTGAAACACTGCGCGCTCCCTTGCTACTTCCTCTGGCTGGATGGCCGCCGCCGCTCGCATCCTGTTGCTGAATTCTCCCCTTGGCTGGTGCTGCTGCCTTCTTCTTTCCTTTTCCCCTCCCGGCCTGGGGGGGTGCTGACACTGGGCGCAGGTCCCTGTAAGAAAGAGAAAAAATATCCCGGATACTTTCGCCGGCACTCAGAGGATCCGGGCTCACGCTCCTCCCTTGCTCACGCCTCCTCTTGCTGGTCCGCCTCGCTGGTCCGTCCTCCTTACTGCTGCCGTCTGCCTCCAAAACCTCCGTAAGGAAAGGTGCAGTGACTTCTTCTCCCTCGAGCGAGCATGGTATGAGGTGAGGTGAATCCCTCCCGCTGGGCCCCGCGGCTGGCTCCATTTCGGCGCTGCAAATGCTGGCTGGCCGTGAGGTTGTAGGTAGGGACAGGCATAGCCGAAGCCAATCTTCTCCCCCCTCGTGCTCCGCGCGCGATATTAGTTGGCGTAGCAGGGTCTCCATGGTGACCGGAATTTTCAGCAAAGCTCCGTCGGCTGGGTCCTCTTGGATCAACAGGGGGCCGCCTGCCTGTCACGGAACCGGGCCTATATATAGGCCCGAACCGGTCTCCAGAACTTTCTACCTGGGTCATCTGATCCCTTCGACCAATCACAGCTCTTACCTGTCCAGGCTCCTGGGCTCTTTCAGCACAGCTGCACCGCTCGATTGAGCCCCTTACCTGTATTAGTGCACCTGCTCTGACCTGCAAATGACCCCCCTTAGCTCAACCTATATCCTAGCTGCCTCTGCCGTGGACCCATAAGGAAAGGAGAGCCTAATTGGCCCTCTTTCCTTTCCCATTATTGTTATACATTTATATAGCACTGACATATTCCATAGTGCTGTACAGAGAACACTGAAGCCCCGTACACACAACCGAGGTTCTCGGCAGAAACCAGCGAGAACTTCGCTGGGAGCCGCATTCTGCCGGGAACCTCGGCCGTGTGTACGCTCTCTGCTCGCCCCGCCCGTCGGGAAACCCGTCGAGCAAATAGAGAACAGGTTCTCTATTTGCTCGACGGCCTGTCGGGATGAATGGCTGGTTGCCTTTCCCGACGGGAGGGTCGCCGATTCTGATGGCCGGCAGAGAACCTCGACGGGCGGAACGATGTGTTCCGCCCGTCGAGGTTCTCTGCCGTGTGTACGGGGCCTGAGCCATTCAAATCAGTCTCCTTGGCAGAGGAGCGTACACTCTAATGTCCCACCACAGTCACACGCCATTATTATCATACATTTATATAGCGCTGACATATATAGTGGTGCTGTACAGCAGTGGCGTAGCGTGGGGGGGGGGGCAGGGGGTCTGGTAACCTGCAGGGGGCACAGTGGCAGGCGGCTGGTAACCTGCAGCTCTTCTCCTGAGCTGTGCAGTTTAGGAGACTGTGAGCTATTCTGTTTGGCTATCAGGTGGGTCAGTGTAGTGGTCAGTATAGCAATCAGGTCAGTTTAGTGGTCAGTGTAGGAATCGGGCAGGACAGTATAGGAATCAGGTAGGTTAGTATAGTGGTCAGGTAGGTCAGTGTAGGAATCAGGTTGGTCAGTACTACTGTACTAGCGGATGGAACTCAGAGAGTGCTAAAAATCTGCAGGTTAGCGGGCGCAAATCTCTTGCCCTGCCTCGGACGCTGACAACCCATGCTACGCCACTGCTGTACAGAGAACATTGAGCCATTCAAATCAGTCTTCTCGCCAGAGGAGCTTACACTCTAATGTCCCACCACAGTCACATAGTATTATTATTATACCTTTATATAGCTCTGACATGTTCCATAGTGCTGTACAGAGAACACAGACAATCACATCAGTCTCCCTGGCAGAGGAGCTAAAGCCCTATACACACTATCAGTTTTCCTGACGGTTTTCTCTTCAGGTTTACCAAAACCACATAGTACAAGGGCCTGCCTGATTGCATACAAATTGAAACGCTTGAGGTTTGACCTCATATTAGATGGTTTTGGTAAACCTGAAGAGAAAACCGTCAGGAAAACTGATAGTGTGTATGGGGCTTTACATTCTAATGTCTCACCACAGTCACACACTATAACGTATCGTCATCGGACGGCTCATATGTCGTTACAGGGCGAGTTTCACAACCAAATATGCCCTCATTTATTTTGGCTTGTTAATAGCGCCATTTACGGTCCTATATATATTATTTTTCTAATCGAGGTAACTATACATGTTTCTTTACTTTTAAACTGGACGTGACGTAAATTCAGTTAGGAACTTCCGGTATTACGTAGTTCAATTTGGGGCCACATAGACTATATACAGTAAGCGTGATGGTTTTGGCAAGGAGTCACACCCCAGATGATGTCTAAGCAGACAAAACGCGTTGGGTGAGTCCTGCCAACACCACTACGCTACTCCATGTCTCTGCAACTGCATGTACTTTTCTACGAAATGTGAGTGTCCCTTATTACTCTTTTTATTAAATTCCTTTTAAAACGATGTCACACTATGTGGAACCTTTCTTTAATTTTTGGTTACACCATATGAGTACCTGGATCGTATGAGTACCTGGATCATATGAGTACCTGGATCGTATGAGTACCTGGATCGTATGAGTACCTGGATCGTATGAGTACCTGGATAGTATGAGTTCCTGGATCGTATGAGTACCTGGATCGTATGAGTACCTGAATAGTATGAGTTCCTGGATCGTATGAATACCTGGATCGTATGAGTACCTGGATCGTATGAATACCTGGATCGTATGAGTACCTGGATCGTATGAGTACCTGGATCGTATGAATACCTGGATCGTATGAGTACCTGGATCGTATGAGTACCTGGATAGTATGAGTTCCTGGATCGTATGAGTACCTGGATAGTATGTGTACCTGGATCGTATTAGTACCTGGATAGTATAAGTACCTGGATTGTATGAGTACCTGGATCATATGAGTACCTGGATTGTATGAGTACCTGGATTGTATGAGTACCTGGATCGTATGAGTACCTGGATCGTATGAGTACCTGGATCGTATGAGTTCCTGGATAGTATGAGTTCCTGGATCGTATGAGTACCTGGATTGTATGTGTACCTGGATCATATGAGTACCTGGATTGTATGAGTACCTGGATTGTATGAGTGCCTGGATTGTATGAGTGCCTGGATTGTATGAGTGCCTGGATTGTATGAGTGCCTGGATTGTATGAGTACCTGGATTGTATGAGTGCCTGGATTGTATGAGTGCCTGGATTGTATGAGTGCCTGGATTGTATGAGTGCCTGGATTGTATGAGTGCCTGGATTGTATGAGTGCCTGGATTGTATGAGTGCCTGGATTGTATGAGTACCTGGATCGTATGAGTATAAAAAATAAAAGAGGGTGCAGCGCTAAAGTGAAAAGAAGGTTAATATGATACAACATTCATCAATAAATTAAAAAAAAAATACAAACAAAATACAAAAAAAATTATATACACCTTGCTGAAAATGTGAATCAGCATAAATGTTCAAGGATCTAGTAGTAAAGTCCGGTGGGAATATTGATAATGAAACAATTGAAAAAGATTACCAATGAGAACAATCATATAGAATATAACACTGAGGATATATGGTATAAGTTGAAAAGAAAGAAATCTTCTAACAATGAGTGATCTAGTAGTAAAGTCCGGTGTTAATCTTGGTGATGAAAATGAATGTGAAGAAAAATTGGTCAGATGAAATCCAATACCCGACAGATGGAGAAAGGGAGTAAACACCAAAAATTCGTGAGGTAAGAATGCCTGCTTACCGCAAAGAAAGACTGTTTTGCACCAGTCTTATGGAGCACAGGGACACCCGGTCTCCCCAAGACCACTTAGTATGGATCCCAATTAGCTCTCACTGATGGCTCCGAAGTGGGTACATGGACAAATAAAAAAGGAAAACTCTCATAGCGTATAACGTATAAAAGTTAGGGTTTAATAAGTCTTGCACTTACATGGATTCGATGCAAAAACGGCATAAAACAATTCGATCCGAAATCCGATACCTCTCGCTATTCGACTGGGAAACTCTGCCTGCGTACAGGACGGAACGCGATGATGTCACGGCACCCTACGATCGTTTCGTCTCGATAGGACTTCAACGGGGGATTCGCCGGATGTTGACAACATCACGTGTGAGAGTTTAAATAACGATCGTATGAGTACCTGGATCGTATGAGTACCTGGATATCCTTTATTCCTTCCTCTGAGCAAATCCTCATATGTTTCACTGTGAACTTGCTGACGTCCATTGATGTATCTATTTTGATCTGTGAATGGAGCAACCTGGATCCTCACTATGCTGTGAATGTCACTTAGCCTGCTTGACATAAGAGGTATGAGCCCCTTTAAGTCTATTTCTTCCGGTAAGGCTTCACTTAAGTCTGTGGTGGTTCTTCTTGAAAGCTTCTACATCTACTTATTTTTATTTTTATTTTATTTCAACTGAGACTTTCCAGCTCTATTCCAGCGACGCCTCAGTGATGCCCATCCACCTATATTATTTTAGGATTGTTTGATTCAACTCTTCTTCCTTTTTCACTTTGGTGGACATTATTTTAATTTAATTTTTAAATTTACTGTGTTATCAATCATCAATACTGTATATGTGGTTTCACAATTTGACATATATGAGCACTGCACCTTTTTAATGTGTATCATTTTGCTAATCGTCTTTGGCTGTGCTGGCTGCTTTTTATATATACACTTTATTTTTGAGTTAATATAAATATATATATTATATCCCAGTTGGGAGCTATGGTTTGGGGGGGGGGGGTGGTAAAACCCCATAGATAAGATGTGTTTTTACCACCCCTGCCCCAACCTCACCCCCTTTAGCTGCAGTGGCCAGGGGTGTACAAATGTCACAGCCACAGCAAGAGTTATACGCCCTGTCATGGTTGGTGCCAAACATGACCAATTCAAGTTAAGGGGGCCGCTCTGCAAATGTCCTGCAACCTTGTGCAGTGCAGCAAACAATGGGTTAACGCAGGCAGCGTTGTGTTGCTTTCTCACCACCTGTTTTAACCCCATGGAGCCCACAGGAGCATGCAGCTGTGGGGCGCTTGCAGAGTGGCACCATTTACTTGAATGGGTCGTGATTGGCAGGCGCCAGGCCCAACCAAAAACAAAAGGCGGTTTATTATCTGCTGTGGAAAGTGTACATCTTTGGATGCTGCCTCAGCAGCTAAAAGGGGGTAGGGATTGGGGCAGGGGCAGATCCAGAGTCTAGTTTTGGGAGGGGCATTGCCAGAAAATATGTTTTTTTGGGGGCAATTTATCTGGGAAATGGCTGGTATTGGCGCTTCAATCATCACGGCACCATGGTTGTTATGGTGTCAGGAAGATTGAAGCGCATTATTTATATTGTTACATTGTAATATAAAATGAACCACCATAATGCAGAATCAGTGGGAGCCCCGAGTGTGTCACTTGCCACCGTCACCTGCCACCAAATGTGGATTGTCACTTGCCACGTCACCTGCCACACATTGAGGATTGTCCACTTGCCACGTCACCTGCCACACATTGAGGATTGTCCACTTGCCACATCACCTGCTACACGTTGCGGATTGTAACTTGCCACACATTGCGGATTGTCCACTTGCCACATCACCTGCTACACGTTGCGGATTGTCACTTGCCACACATTGCGGATTGTCACTTGCCACGTCACCTGCCACACATTGCGGATTGTCACTTGCCACGTCACCTGCCACACATTGAGGATTGTCCACTTGCCACATCACCTGCTACACGTTGCGTATTGTCACTTGCCACGTCACCTGCCACACATTTAGGATTGTCCACTTGCCACGTCACCTGCTACACGTTGCGGATTGTCACTTGCCACGTCACCTGCCACACATTGAGGATTGTCACTTGCCACTGCCACACGTTGCGAATTGTCACCTCCCACATGTTGCGAATTGTCATCTCCCACACGTTGTGAATTGTCACTTGCCACACTTTGCAGATTGTCACTTACCACGTCACCTGTCACACGTTGCAGATTGTCACTTGCCACGTCACCTGCCACACATTTAGGATTATCCACTTGCCACGTCACCTGCTACACATTGCGGATTGTCACTTGCCACTGCCACACGTTGCGAATTGTCACCTCCCACATGCCACGTCACCTGTCACACGTTGCAGATTGTCACTTGCCACGTCACCTGTCACACGTTGCAGATTGTCACTTGCCACGTCATCTGCCACACCTTGAGGATTGTCACCTGCTGTGTCACTTTTGCTGCTAAGGTGGTCTCTTGCTGTGTCCCAGAGTTAGGCAGCAGATTACCAGTCAGGCAGCAGGGAGATGACGTTATCTCTCCACTGCCCATGGCTGCCTGCACAGTAAGAGCGGAACTGCAGGGATGCAGGGCTGGCGCCGGGCGGTGAGAGATGATGTCATCTCCCTGCTCCCCTGCCTGCCTGCTCCCAGATTGGCCAGCAGCCCCTCAAACACTGAGTTGCCCAGCTGCTTACCCACTCTCACCGACCAAGCCGCCCACGCTGGTGCCCGCAGAGCCGCCAGCGCTGTCATCCGCAAAGACGCCCGCTCTCTCAAGAACGCGGTGATATAAAAGGGAAGTTCAATACCAAGTGCGCCACCCCTTGGGCTCGTGTTAGTAGAAGTTTGGTGAGAGACGATTCGAGTTTTTCAGCTTCATGCTTTTCTGTCCGTTACAGTGTGACGAATGTGCTATCTCCATTACAAACGCTAGTTTTACCAGATTGAGTGCTTCGGTCTTGTACTGGATTCAGAGCATGCGCGGAATTTTGTGCATCAGATATTGTCTACACACGCTCCGAATTTACGATAACGGAATTTATTGTCGGAAAATTTGAGATCCAGCTCTTAAATTTTTGTTTTCGGAATTTCTGACAACAAGCTCCCATCAAACATTTGTTGTGGGAAATTCAGAGCGCGTGTGTGCGGCATTAGGGTGCACTGCCAAATGTAACTAAGGGCTCATTCACAAGTGCAGCAGGCATTGCCACTCCTCTGAAAAGTGATCCAAGTGTGTTTGACAGGTGGTAAGGAGGCGATATATGACACGGTAGGATGACAATAAGAGGTTTATTAGAGTTGTACAGATAGTTCTCCACCTCTTTGAGGTCGCCCCCCCCCCCCTGGTTTATGGTATATAGTGCTTCAACAAGTTAATGCCATTCAGTAATAGTATACTTTAACACTAAAAACTTTGGGAGCGTACAATGGGGTTGTAGCGTACGTGGCCAGCTTTTTTGGTTGCGCAGCCCGCAGGTGGCAGACCTGGGTATACACACATCTCATTTCCATTATTCCTGCCCCAGGTAATGTGGTTCACACATGCTCTGCCTCCTTGTAAATTAGAACCAATCTATCCATCTTGCTGTCCTAACAAATATGACAGAACACAAGAGCACGTCTGTATATGCAAAATGCTAAAGGGCACGGCCAGGAATAGACTCGGCGCACAATTCTACCCTAATGATGCCACGTGACGCCTCTCGCCGGTCTCTAATCTGGATGTTAATGTTACCGATGCCAATTTCAGCACCTTCCCGTTTTTATTCCCCCCCCCCTCCTGCTACAAATACTCTCGTACTTTCATAATCACTCGCCCTGACAAGACGTCTCTTCTCATCAGCGTGTTGCTTTCCTGTAGACTGGAAATAACAGAAGTGCACCTGTCGCAGAGATTCTTACTTTTTTTGCCAAAAATATTAAAGCCGAACTCCGGGTGCACCACTAAGTTCCTCAATAGCTGCAAAATGTAAATTCACTTTGTGTTCCTTTGCAAACCCAGCATAGGCATGTGCAGGGGTGTGCCAGGTGTGCCCGGGCACACCCTAATTACTACATGCAAGGCAAATTCTCCCTACTGCCCGGGCTTATCCCCATGCTGAATCCATGGCCCGCAGTGCTTCTGGCTTCCCTCCTCTTTGTGCCACGGGGGATGTTTCAGGATGGAGAGTGGGGGAAAAGGCACACTCACTCCGTTCATTCATAATGAAAGCATAGTAAACTGTCTTTACTATGCTTCAGTTTATAATTAAAAAAGAAGCCACTTAGCACAGAGCACTTCCTTTTCATTCACTGTCATATGTAGCTAAAGCTGCAGAGAAAGGCATGTGTGTTTGAGCTTTGGGGTGCACACCCTAATGTAATAGGCTGCGCACACCCATGAAACCCAGATATTACTTTGTAAAAATAGCTGTGATACCATCACTGTGCTGTACTTGGCTGAGCTGTGGGAGAGGCCCAACAGGACCCACCCACTACAGCAGGAGTGCCCAACCTTTTGAAGCAAGAGGGCCACTTAAGCGACTTGGTAACTGGTCGCGGGCCACAATGAGCGGAGCGGGCGAATGCCACTCCTTAGAGGTGAATAGAGGGTGCAATTGGGACTGACCGTGTTAAAGGGGCCCATGGCTGCTTCTATTATATTCTGAAGGTTTGGTGCACTTTCAGAAAGCTCACCAAACTTGCAAGTAATAATAGAAGTCTAAGGCTCAGTGCAGGTAACCAGCACTGCTCTGCACCTGTGGATTTGTTTGAAAGCAGCCCAGTAACCACCAAAGAACAGATATGCCCATATATACACTGTGATTTTAGTATTAAACTGACCTTTAACAACAGTATTCTATTCTATCCCAGAGCATGAGACCCTGGGCCACATCAGAGGACTCCGCGGGCCACATGTGGCACGGGCCACTGGTTGAGCACCCCTGCACTACAGCCTGCAGAAAATGACAGGAGGGGGCGGAAACAAGACCAGTCACTCTGCACAAGGAGAAAGAGCAGCAGTGAGCGGTCTCTATTACAGGGAAAGTCTCACACTGGATTTCTGCACAAATCTGGAAGAAATACATAAAGCACACCAAGATTCAAGGAAGAATACACATGATGAATGGATTTAGTCAATATGTGTCCCCAGAGTACTGCTTTAAAGGCTTTAAAGTTTTGGCTAAGCAGAAGAAGACATAGAATACTGTCCTCTCCAGAGCCCACGTGTCTCAAACCTCCCTTCATCAGGCTCTTCAACATTCAATACTCTGGGAGTATCGCATCCCTATGCCTCTTGGTCCCTTCCTCCGACCCCCTACATTACTATAGGACACAGCACTGATGTAGGGTTCGGAAGATGAAACTATAACAAGATTGGTAATTGGCTAAATGATAAGACCGGGAAGTACGAGTAACTTGCAGTTTACTAAATAGATGTAAATTTAGAATCAATATTGTATAACAGGTTGAGGATGGCAAAGGCTGCGTACACACGATCGGTCAAAACCGATGAAAACGGACTGAAGGTCCGTTTCATCGGTCCAAACCGATCGTTTGTGGGTCCCATCGGTCAGTTATCCTTCGGTCAAAAAAATAGAACTTGCTTTAAAATTTAACCGATGGACGCCTAACCGATAGGTCAACCGATCGTTAGTAGGCACGACCATCAGTTAAAAATCCACGCATGCTCAGAATCAAGTCGACGCATACTTGGAAGCATTGAACTTCATTTTTTTCAGCACGTCGTTGTGTTTTACGTCACAGCGTTCTGATACGATCGTTTTTTTAACTGATGGTGTGTAGGCACATCAGACCATCAGTCAGCTTCATCGGTTAACCAATGAAAACGGTCCTTCGGACCGTTCTCATCGGATGGACTGATCGTGTGTACGTGGCCAAAGAGCATGCATACACTGCTGAATAATAAAAAAACAGATTCTGAAAGCTTTTTATGGTTCATTTATAATGCCCTGCGCAACATGGGTCCACTGTCAGCTGCTTCTGCAGGGGCAAGCACTACACACGATCAGACCGGTCTGATGAGACTGGTCCGACTGACCGTTTTCATCGGACCAGGCTGAAGTGGTCTGATGGTCTGATGTGCGTACACACCATCAGTCCAAAATCCCATCGGGCCAGAACGCGGTGACGTAGAACACAACGACGTGCTGAAAAAACGAAGTTCAATGCTTCCAAGCATGAGTCTGAGCATGTGCGGGTTTTTGGTCCGATGCTTTTGTGTACTAACCATCGTTTTGGTCCGACGGACAACGGTCCGACGGGCCGTACACGCGATCAATTTGGTCCGATAAAACTGGTCTTCAGACCGGAGTGGTGCGTGGAGGACTGTGGCTGCTGAAGGGAAGAGAGCCGACAGCTGGGCTAATGACAGTCTGTGGCCGGCTGCCCGCACAGGTGAGAGGCACTATCCCCCGCTCAACAACTGCAAAAACCCCCCCCCCCCCTCGTTCAAAAAGCGAGCGAAAATGAATGGGCAGTAGGAGGAACCGTAGTGGCGCATGGATGACTGCTGAAGGGAGTCATTCATCCCCCCCGCTCAACAACTTCAATTCGGCCCCGCCCCCCCCCCCCCCCCCCGCTTAACAACTTTATTGCGCACCCCCCCCGCGCTCAATTTGCCGCTCAACAACTGTCCCGCAGTGGATTTTTTAAATGTTGGGAGGTATGCCAGTGTGAACCCAGCCTTAAGCTTTGACAATAAAACCTGGAAGCTGATTGGTTACTATCACCAGATTTTGCATTCTGCAGTTTTAGGCCTGGATCACACCTATGCAGGTTGTAGTTTGCATATTCCAGGCTGCCTAGCTGTCTACGCACGCCGGTTCTGACAGTGGAGGACCTCATACCTGGCTGCAGATCACTTTTCCAGCTACCTCTGCCTCAGCAGCTGTGGCCTGTCTGAGCTGATTGAGGGAGCACACAGCAGGACTAATGCCCCGTACACACGATCACTTTTTGTGAAGAAAAAAAATGTAATTTTCCTTCATGAAAAAAAATGACATTTTTCAAACTTCATTTTAAAAAATGACGTTGCGTACACACCATCATTTTTGGAAAATGATGAACAAAGTGACGGCACTCTAAAGGGGAAGTTCTATTTGCCTTGAGGCTGCTTTTAGCTGGTTACTTGTTAGTAAAAGACGATTCCTGCTTTTTTGTCTGTTACAGCGTGATGAATGTGCTTACTCCATTATGAATGGTAGTTTTACCTCCCGTCTCCTAACTTGCTTCTGGGCATGTGCAGGTTTAAAACGTCATTTTTTACGTAGTTTTGCCCACACACGATCATTTTTTATGACACAAAAAATGACATTTTGAAAAATGACATAAAAAATTCGAGCATGTTCGAATTTTTTTTTGGTCATTTTTCAGAAGACATAAAATGACATTTTGGCCACACACCATCATTTTAAATGACATTTCAAAAAATGACATTTTTTTTCATCACAAAAAGTGATCGTGTGTACGGGGCAATACAGTCATCTGAACCTCCCAGGTGTGTGCCATGCTAAAGATTCCAAAGGAGGCTGGGGCACTTCAATGGAGCAAGGACCGGAGACATGTGTGATTGGAGTGGTGTGGTTAACACTTCTTCTTTTACAGAGACCTGCTGATGGAAAATATTTGGGTAGATGACGGGGTCACTTTAAACTATAGGTATAGGCAAAACATTTTCTTCTCACTTTCTGTACCAGAGACGATGATCACTAGGACAAATATGGAAGGCGAATCTTCCTAGTGGTGACAAATATCCTGACAGAGGGTCTACCCTTCTCTATTTCATCTAAAACTGTAGAAAAAATAAAAAAATAAAGCTTTAGAAACACTTAAAATTTGAATTAGAAAACAATTCCAGGGCCGGCTTCTCAGCTCTCTTCCAGCATTATGATTGTAATACATTTGTTTTCTATTTCCACCACAATTTCCAACATTTGAGAAAATGTTAACTTTTTTGGTGAGCCATTGAAGAAGTGAAATGAAGGTGATTTATGTTGGTTCATACGGGTGCAGCGCTATGGGCTCAGGAGGGGGGTTTGGGTGTTTTCTTATTTATCGGATTTTGGGTGTATTTTGTTTTATACACAAAAAGAGAATAAAAATGTGCAAAGATTGCAACAAAAAAATCTAAAAAGTCAACACACAAATACAAATAAACAATAAAATCCACCCATTTTATGTCCCCACCTAATTACACACCAAAGTTTTTTTTTTAAAAACACACACACACACACACACATGGTTTATTTATTTTTTATTGCATTTTAGTGTAAATATGAGATGTGAGGTCTTTTGGACCCCAGATCTCATATTTAAGAGGACCTGTCATTGTTACATTTATTTATTTTTTATTTTGCAGGTTTTCCTTTTGCTATGAAAATAAATATAGCAAATTACACAAAAGGGGAGATTGTTTTAAATATAGATAATTTTTAAATGTATTTATTTAATATGTTTTCATGTGATGTTTTCTTCACATTGTACATGATCATCACATGACTCTCCATATCAACAAAACCATATGATCCCCATTTCAGCATAGACTGGACCCTCCTAGCTGTAAAGGGGAATCTTTTTGTGATAACTTTTTAAATGAGCGGTCATATGCAGTGAAATTATTTTTCAAATATTATTTTTATTAATTTATGTTATACTATAATTACTTATAACTACAATGTATTTTATATAATAATAATATTTATTATTATTGGAATTTATAAATAAATATGCAATTAATAAATAATTATAATATAAAATAAATGTATTATTATTATTAATATTATTATTAGTAATAATAATAATAATAATAATAAAAATAATAATAACAACAACAATAAATAATAATAATAATAATATCAATATCATGTGTTGATATTATAATTATTTATCATTGCTATTATTATTATTATTATTGTTATTATTATTATTATTATTATTATTATTATTATTAATAATAATAATAATAATAATAATAATCATTTTTATTAATTACATCTTCAAATAGGTTTTTATATGAATATTGTTTTTTCAATTATAATAATAATAATTATAATAATATCAATAATAATAATAATAATAATAATAATAATAATCATTTTTATTAATTACATCTTCAAATAGGTTTTTATATGAATATTGTTTTTTCAATTATAATAATAATAATTATAATAATATCAATATCATGTTTTTATATTTGAATTATTTTTTATGGCTATTACTATTATTATTAATAATAATAATATTATTACAGAAAAAAATTATGCAATTAATAAACAATTATAAAATACAATAAATACAATTATTATTATTAATATTATTATTATTATTATTATTAATAATAATAATTATTATTATTAATATTATTATTATTATAATACAATCAATAATACATCATAGAAGTAAATACATAATAATAATAATAATAATAATAATAATATAAATCATAATAATAATAATTAAGATGGCACATGTACAGGCAGCCGTGGCCCGTCCCCCTCCTGTAGTCACCAAAAAATAATAATATATATATATATTTTTTAAATGGCCTCTTTAAGATTTTTATTTTTTTTAATTGTCCTTTTACCAACTACTGTACTATGTGGCGTCGGCCACATGCAGTATGGGAAGCGCCACATCAATTCAATCACGAGATTGCAGAAGCAGAGCTTCATTTGCGGGCTTTTGAGTAGCTTCCGCCTTCTGCCCGGTGATTATTATCTATTACTACGGCCGGGCAGTTTGATTGATATCTGAGTTAGATCATGATGTCACTTCCTGTTTTCTCTATCTCATTGCGCCCGAGAGAGGGAAAAGTATGAAGAGCAGACTCCTCCATGGCAGCTGCCAGTGGAAGAAGACACCACACGGCAAGGTGAGTGCCGCTGCCCGCTGTGCGCTCCCTCGGGGGGGGGGGGGATTTGATGGGACAGAGGCTGCATTTGATGGGACAGTTTGTAGCTGGTAGGAATGAGCTACCAGCTACAAACATGCACGGTTATCATTAATCATTATCATTGAAGCGGAGCTCCACCCTGAATTTAACTTAATGTCAATATTAATAATGGTACAAATCAATGCTAAATCAGATAGTTTTAGATAAAAAAAGTTTTACTGTACCATCTGAACTGGTATGGCTTCCGGTCTGCAGCCCCTCGGGTTTCCGTCGGGTTTTCTCTGGTTTCCTGTCCCGCGCTGTGTCTTCTGGGAGCTTGTCTAATTATCATATTTGGCCCTGTGAAAGCAAACATTGCGCGACTTTGTGTAGCAGGAAGTGACGCGGATGTAAACAAAGGAAGGAGGGCGGGCGTTTTGAACAATCTCCATTACACAGATCCATTACACAGATACAGATTGCTCGTGCGCATGCGCGAGATCGAGCGGTGGATGCTGGGACATCAGCATCCACCGGAACAAGGAAGTGACGGGCTGTGGGCTTATGCCCATAGTTAAAATGGAGAAGAAACTGGAAGGAGGAATATACATTTTTAATTGAGACTGTATAGCAGCGGAGCGGTCGGGGGAACGGGACACATGAGTTGCGCAAATTAGGGTCATTTAACTTTTAAATAGCCATTAAGAAAAAAAACGTTTTTGGCGTGGGAGATCCGCTTTAATCATTATCGGTTATCATTAATTCTTAATGGCACTCCCATGCATCTCGAAAAGCAGGTGCATTCCCACCGCAGCACCATGCATTGACACCGCAGCACCATGCGGTTTGGTACAGCGCCATTTTAACCACTTCAGCCCTGGAGGATTTGGCTACCAAATGACCGGACTGCTTTTTGTGATTCAGCACTGCGTTGCTTAAATTGACAATTGCGCGGTCGTGTAACGCGGTACCCAAACAAAATTGACATCCTTTTTTTCCCCACAAATAGAGCTTTCTTTTGGTGGTATTTGATCACCTCTGCGGTTTTTATTTTTTGCGCTATAAACAAAAAAAAGCAACAAGTGGCGTAAGGTTACCCCTGCTATAGCAGGTGCAGCCAATGTTAAGTATGGACGTCGGGACCGCGTCGAATTGTACGTAGTTTACGTCATTTGCGTAAGTCGATTCAGAAAGGGGCTCGGCGTAAGTTACGGTCACGTCGTTTACATTGAGAGATAGCGACGTGATTTGGCGCATGCGCACTTGGAACATCCACGGACGGCGCATGCGCCGTCCTAAAAAAATGTCATTTACGTGGTGTCATGATTCATTTACATGAATCACGCCCACAACATCCCCATTTGAATTACGCGGCCTTACGCCGCAACACATACGTTACACCGCCGTAAAAAAGGGCGCAAGTTCTTTCTGAATACAGAACTTGCGTGCAAAGTTACAGCAGCGATCCGATGATCTTTCTGAATCTGGCCCATAGTGTCTACAAAAAAGGGGATGGTTTTTATGGCATTTTTATTATATATTTTTTTTGTGACTGCGATTTTTTTAGTGACTGTAATATTGCGACGGACACATCAGACACCTTTGACGCTATTTTGCGACCATTGTCATTTATACAGCGATCGGTGCTATAAAAATGCACTGATTACTGCAGGGATCCTCAAACTACGGCCCTCCAGCTGTGTCGGAACTACAAGTCCCATGAGGCATTGTAAAACTCTGACATTCACAGACATGACTAGGGCATGATGGGAATTGTAGTTCCTGAACAGCTGGAGGGCCGTAGTTTGAGGACCCATAGATTACTGTGTATATGACACTGGCAGGTAAAGGGGTTAACCAGTAGGGGGCGATGAAGGGGTTAAGTGTGTCCTAGGGAGTGATTCTAAGTGTGTGGGGGCTGGGCTACATGTGACACGACACTGATCACTGCTACCGATGACAGGTTGCAGACGATCAGTGTCCTGTCACTAGACAAAACAGGGAGATGAATCCCCCCGTTCTGCCGCTCCGTGACACGATCGCGGGACACCGGTGGTCATCAAGTCCCCAGGTCCCGCAGGCACAGTCACGGAGCTCGCGATGGGCAGATTCGAAGCAGGGTACCTGTACGTTGCTTTGCCTGCCTGTGCCATTCTGCCAAAGTATATCTACGTTAGGAAGTCGGCAAGTTGTTAAAAGTCACACCTGCCTACTTTTTATGGCTCATTCGATGGACTGTGCAAAAATGCGCCATTCGGGAACGCACAAAGCGCGTGCGAAGGCACCCTTTGTAGTGTGAATGGGCCCTAAATCTGTACATATTATTTTTATATTCCCAGCCATATGCTCTGTATACTGTCATTATAGGCGGATTGATTTGCCATACGCTGGGCCCCCCCCGATCTCAGAGTTTTGCATAATGAAGATTTTACACGCCATTCTAAAAATAAAATAAAATAAAAGTTTCTCGAGCGGTAAAGAGGAGTTTGATGCTGTCAGCCGCCTCTTTCAAGAAGACATCTTTTTAGTAAGAGGGAGGCCCAGCGATATGAAACATTTATGCCGCAGCCTTCCAGATCTGGGTGTCTTCTAATTCCTCGCTGCCTGTCTCTCCATAAGATGATTTTAGTCTAATTTGCTCCCTAGGAACTAGATCAGCGCCTCTGTGACGTCTCATCGCCTGGAGCCAAGTTTATAGACGGGTTCTCTTCAGCCATGGCACAGAGATTGCTTCGGCGGAGAAGACGCTGAGCATGAGAAGTGCCACCTGTCATCGGGTCCCGGGCAGCACCGTGGCGCCACCATGGTCGCGTTATGAAGTGCCAACGGATAGAGAGAAATTACATTTTAAGTGGCAGCGAAAGTCACAGATAAAATGAGAAGTGAGCGATTACTTAGGATAAGGATTCATCCACAGACAAAGCTGTAATAACACAGGGGAAGAGGGGCATTTTCCCCACATGACGGGAGACAAGAAAAGCATGGAGGTTAAAGGAGATCCCAAAAGAGCTTACACTCTAATCTCCCAACACAGTCACACTATTATTAAGGAACTTACATATTATTGTTATTCTTATACATTATTATACTGTACCTCTGACATAAACTGCAGTGTTGTATAAAGAACATTTATCCATTCAAGAAAGTCCCTGCGCAACAAGAGCTTACACTCTAATGTCCCACCACAGTCACACACTATTATTATTATTATTATTATACATTTATATAGCTCTAACATATTCCACAGTGTTGTACAGAGAATACAGAGTCATTCACATTATCCTCTGCACCTGAGGAGCTTACACTCTAATGTCCCACCACAGTCACACACTATTATTATTATTATTATAGTAATAATAAATTAATGTTATAACACACAACATATAAAACAATATATATTAAGCAGCGCTCCTAAATGGAATTGAATGATATGGCATATAAAGGTCCAAATACAATCTTTTAGATAAAAGCAGGCAACACATCATATAAATGGCTCATCACGGCATCAGGTCACGGGCACTCAGAACAGCGTCCACCGCTTAACTCTGTTTGTTAGTCCCGCTGTACTAGCACACGACAGTAGCAATCGGCGTGATGACGTCGCTATGATTGACAGTCGTTCTAGCCACCCAGACGTGTTTCGTCATACATTTGACATCATCTGCCCACAGACGCTCTCCATCCAATCTGACAGAGCTTGCGATATTTTGCAAAGAAGAATGGGCAAAAATGTCCCTCTCTAGATGTGCAAAGCTGGTAGAGACATCCCCCAAAAAGACTTGCAGCTGTAATTGCAGTAAAAGCAGGTTCGACAAAGTATTGACTTCGAGGGGGCTGAATACAAATGGACACCACACTTTTTTCAGAGATTTATTTGTAAAACATTTTGAAATTTATCATATCACCCTAACATGTCAGAAAAAAAAATTCAAAAGCAGAATCACGGAGTTAGAAAAGGGATTACCCCCCCCCCCCCCCCCCCCCAGTATTTTGTTAAACCACCTTTTGCTTTAATTCCAGCCTTTAGGCTGTTGGGATGTCTCTACTAACTTTGCACATCTAGGCCCGGATTCACGTAGAGAGGCGTATCTTTGTGCGGACGTAGCGTATCTTCTTTATTCACAAAGCACTTGCTCCGTAAGTTGCGGCGGCGTAGCGTAAAGTGGCCGGCGTAAGCCCGCCTAATTCAAAGTAGGAAGGAGGTGGGCGTCATCTATTTAAATTAAGCGTGACCACATGCAAATTAATTTTCGGTCAAACTGGGAATGCGCGCGCATGCTCATAATCACGTCACATAAACTCCCTAAGATACGTCGACGCAATGCCTACGACATGAACGTAACCTACACACTGCCCTATTCACGTAGGCCCATACCTTTGCATTAGCTGCGCCTGCTATATGAGGGGTAACTTTACGCTGGACGTAAGGCCGTGTACACACGATCGAACGTGTCTGCTGAAACTGGTCCGCAGACCAGTTTCCGCGGACATGTTCCATCGTGTGTACGGCCTAGCAGACAGGTTTCCAGCGGACAAAAGTTTCTAAGCATGCTTAGAAACTTGTCCGCTGGAAACCTGTCCATCACCTAACCAGCGGACCGAAATCCCCCGCATGCGTCGAAATGATTTGACGCATGCGTGGAAGCATTGTACATCCTTGTTTGCGCACGTCGCGACGTCACCGTCACCGCCACGTCACCGCCATGTCACCGCTTTCTCTGTCCGCGGGATTTTGGTCTGATGGTGTGTACACACATCAGACCAAATTATCCCAGGAGACATGTCCGATGAAAACAGTCCGCGGACCGTTTTCATCGGACATGTTTCCTCGTGTGTACGTGGCCTAAGCCTTACGCAAATCGCGTATATGAAGCGGCCAGGCGCATCTACGTTTGTGAATCGACATATCTTACTCATTTGCATATTTATAATGGGAACGCTGAATGCGTCCAGCGTAACTATGCACCCACGATACGCCGGCGTAGGCAAGTTACGTTGGGCGGAGGAAGCCTATTTTTTCGACGTACCTCGCTTTGTGAATCGGCGTAAAGATACGACGGTGCACATTTGGACTTACGTCGGCGTATCTGGAGATACGCCAACATAAATCATTTGTGAATCCGGGCCCTAGACTTTACAATTTTTGCTCACTCTTCTTTGTGGACCATTGGTGGGCTGCAGTCTTCAAGTCTTCATTCATTCCACAGATTTTCAATGGGGTTTAAGTCTGGGCTCTGACCTTTTTCTCCCTGAACCACTATGTGGTAATTTTTGCTGCGTGATTTGGGTCATTGTCATGTTGGAAGGTAAACCTTCTTCCCATTGACAACTTTCTGGCAGAGGGCAGCAGATTTTCCTCAATTTGATGGAATTTTGCCCCATCCATTTTTATATGGCCTAATTTTAGACCGGACGTGCAGCTGATGCGCACAGGGCGTAGCCTGCACCGCACAAACTTACTTTTGTGGATCGCTGTATCTCCCTCATTTACATATTTGCATAGGAAATCAATGGTGTGGAGGGAATAAATGTGCACCTAGGATGTGCAGGTGTAGGCAAGTTAGGCCGGTCGGGAATAGCCTATTTTGGTGCGTATCTAGTTCTGTGGGTACGGTGCATAGATTTTCCGGCGCAAATTTAGACTTAGGCGGCACATCTTGAGATATTCCGGCCTAAGTGCTTTGTGAATCTGGCCCAAAGCGTCTACAAAATAGGGGATCGGTTTATGGCATGTTTATTATTATTTGTTTTTTATAAGTAATGACGGCGATCTGCATTTTTTATCATGACTGCAACATTATGGCGGACACACAAAAACATAGAATATCCAGGCTCAAACTTACCGACCAATCAGCAACTAACCAAATTGTCTAACTGTGTGCGTAAAAACAGAGGTTTAGTTGCATGCATTTGCAAATGCATGTGTAAGCTGCAGGCCCCGTCAAGGCACTCTGTATACTGCAGTCCTAACTATAACATTGCATTTTAAGTATCGTCAGTAGGAGCACATTATGGCGGACACATCGGACACTTTTGATGCTATTTTGGGACCATTGTCATTTATACAGCGATCAGCACTGATTACTATGTAAATTACACAGGCAAGGAAAGGGGTTAAACACTAGGGGGCGAGGAAGGGCTTAAGTGTGTCCTAGGGAGTGATTCTAACTGTGTGGGGGCTGGGATACATGTGACACGACAGTGATCACTTCTCCCGATGACAGGGAGCAGTAGATCACTGTCCTGTCACAAGGCAGAGCAGGGAAATGCCTTGTTTACATAGGCATCTCCCTGTTCTGCAGCCCTGGGACACAATCGAGGAACACTGGTGGACATCGAGTCCGCAAGTCCCGTGGGCACCGCCACAGAGCTCGCGGCAGGGACACATGGCGGCAAATTCAAAGCAGCGTACCTGTATGTTGCTTTGCACAGCCGTGCCATTCTGCCGACGTATATCTACTGGCTGCGGTCGGCAAGTACCAGTAGTTAACCAAGTTATGAGATTGCACTGTAAAACTGCAGAAATTATCAGTTATGATCATACCTTCCCCATGTGTCATATCGATGAAATGGGTGGTCAAGTATAGATCGATTTTTCTTATTCTGACATATCAATCGGAAAATAAATTGATCATTTATTACAGTGTGTATGGCCACCAAAATGACTGTACTATGAAAATCTGAAAAAAAAGGGGAATTTAAAGCACTACCAGAAAAACTACCACCCTACTGATGGGGGGGGGGGGGGGGGGGGGCTGTCCTGCAATTCACGTCCAAACTGTATAGTCCTGTCTTTGCATAGCCTGACAGAAGGGACTGCTAGCACTAGCCAGCGAGATTTATCTGATATAGTCAATGTATCTAGTTATAATTTGATAGTTTTTCTGAAAAAAAGCATAATGCACGCACAAAAAAATGCACATTATCGCACATGATAATACAAATGTAGACACCTGTACAGAGGCATCCAGTAACATTTTTGGATGACCAGAAGTTTGAAAGAATTTCATTAGATTGTAAGCTCTTTCTCTAGGATGTAAGCTACTTCACTATGTAAGCTCCTTCTCTACACTGTGAGCTCCTTCTCTAGAGTGTAAGCTTCTTCACTAGACTATAAACTTCTTCTCTAAACTCCTTCGTTAGACTGTCAGCTCCTTCTCTAGACTGTAAGCTCTTTCTCTAGGCTGTGAGCTTCTTCTCTAGAGTGTAAGCTACTTCACTAGATTATAAACTCCTTCTCAAGAGTGTAAGCTACTTCACTAGACTATAAGCTCCTTCTCTAGAGTGTGAGCTCCTTCTCAAGACTTTCAGCTCCTTTTCTAAATTGTAAACTTCTCACTAGACTGTAAGCTCCTTATCTACAGTGTAAGCTTCTTCTCTAGCCTGTAAGCTATCTTGATAAACGATAAGCTCATTCTCAAGAGTGTAAGCTCCTTCGGTAGACTGAAAGCTCCTTTTTTAGACCATAAGCTGATTTGGCATCCAGTAACATTTTTGAATGACCAGAAGTTTGAAAGAACTTCATTAGATTGTAAGCTCTTTCTCTAGGATGTAAGCTACGGTACTTTACTATATAAGCTCCTTCTCTACACTGTAAGCCCCTTCTCTAGAGTGTAAGCTTCTTCGCTAGACTATAAACCTTTTCTCTAAATGGTAAACTCCTTCGTTAGACTGTCAGCTCCTTCTCTAGACTGTAAGCTCTTTCTCTAGAGTGCAAGCTACTTCACTAGACTATAAGCTCCTTCTCTAGACTGTAAGCTCCTTTGCTAAATTGTAAACTCCTCACTAGACTGTAAGCTCCTTTTCTACAGTGTAAGCTCTTTCTCTAGACCAGGGGTCTCCAAACTCCGGCCCGAGGGCCAGATGTGGCCCTTTGCTAGCCTTTATGCGGCCCTTGGGGCACAATTCCTTCCAATGATCTAAAGTTCTATTCCTCCCATTAACACCAACAATGGGGCAGTGTATCTTCCACGAATACTAATGATGGAATACTATTCCTCCTACTAATAGGGGGAATCCTCCTCCTATTGACCACCAACACTGAGGCCATATTTATTCTCACAGATTTTGGGCCGTGACATTTTCTGTCCCCACAATCCGGTCCTACTAAAATCTGAAGGACAATAAAGTGGCAATTTGATTAAAACGTTTGGAGACCCCTGGTCTAAAAAAAAAGAGCTTACACTCCAGAGAAGGAGCTTACAGTCTAGAGAAAGAGCTTACACTCCAGAGAAGGAGCTTACAGTCTAGAGAAAGAGCTTACACTCCAGAGAAGGAGCTTACAGTCTAGAGAAAGAGCTTACACTCCAGAGAAGGAGCTTACAGTCTAGAGAAAGAGCTTACACTCCAGAGAAGGAGCTTACAGTCTAGAGAAGGAGCTTATGCTGTGCAGGAAGGCCTTTCAGTCTAGTGAAGGAGTTTACAATTTAGCAAAGGAGCTTACAGTCTAGAGAAGGATCTTATAATCTAGTGAAGTAGCTTAAGAAGAAGCCTACAATCTAGTTTACAGTCTAGCAAACCAGCTTATGGTCTAACAAATGAGCTTGCAGTCTAGCAATGGAGCTTACAGTCTAGAGCAGGGGTCTCCAAACATTCTAAACAAAGGGCCGGTTTATTGTCCTTTCAGACTCTTGGAGGGCCGGCCTTTGATCAGCGGGAGTGGAAATTTTCCTGGCATTGTTGGTAAACATCTGGTATTAGGGGGAGGAATAGTGCCCCATTGATGGCATCATAGGGAGGAATAGTGCTCTATTAGTTGTGTCAGTGGGAGAAATGGTGCTCCATTGTCGGTGTCAGATGGCAGAATAGTGTCTTGTATCAGTGGGAGGAATAGTGCCCCAAGGGCCGGATAAAGGCAAGCAAAGGGCCACATCCGGCCCTTGGGACACCGTTTGGAGACTACTGCTCTAGAGTGTAAGCTCCTTCGCTAGACTGTAAGCGCCTTCAAAGCCAGGGAATGGTATCCAAATTTTATGAAAAAAGCATCAACGTAATATGAATCAAATAAACGGGATAAACTCATTTGAGTGTCAGCAATTAAAACCAGGCGACACGTCCCCACGTTCCTAGGAATAGAATGCCTTCCTTAGTACATAGGCATTGTTTAATTGCTATATTCACCCAGCAGGGCTGCAGGAAGCATATTCAATCCTGACATATTTTTTTCCTTATTTTTCAGCCGTGTGTCGTTGAATTAAGTGGATTGGAAGGCAGGGTACGAATAAATAGGTGTATAAGCATTGAATATCCAGGCGCTTTATAAATAAATCATAGGAATATTATTAATAGTTGCTCAGTTTCATCCCTGTTCTGTTCTGAAGACAGAGCCGATAATGACGGGGCTTTTTCTCTTCAAGCCTGGCTGAATTTGGGAGACGTAAGGAGTTAAGAGGAATCAGCTTCACTCAGAATATAAGTGATGGGAGACAGACAGTCCTAACCTGATCTCCAATGGGCTAGGATAATGGCTGCGGGTAAAATTTCACGTCTTCTCATGGCCCCAGGCTACGAAGAGAGAGATGCCGGATAGAAGTGGAGGATGATTTTCTTGAAGGCTTGTAAGTAGGTGGCAATGCAATCTCAATGCAGTTTGGCTCGATATCAATGGAACGCTCTGCCGCTTTTTTTGTATTGACACGGCCTTTAAAGGTGCAGTCAGTCAAGGCAAGAGAGACGCACAGGTACGTGTAAAATAAAATGAAAAAAAGCAAAGTTTTAATTTTAATTTCCCCTTGGAACTCTTTTTTTTTTACAACGGACCCGAAGCTGTATTTCCTGTGGCAGACAATGTGTTCGACATCTGCAAAAATATTAAAAAAAAGTTAAATGTATCTCGGTACTCCATTATCGGTAGAGGCCGGGACGGCTGGGAGAAGTTCTGAGAGGCTTCAGAAAATATATCGTATGAACTGTGCTTTGGATGCCGGTAGGTCGGTCACAACTTGGTGAAGACAAGTAGCTTGGTTAATAAATAAGTTTGAATTTCATGCCAACAAATAAAATTCAGAATACTTACTATAACATACAAAGCCATCCACAACTGTGCCCAAAGCTGCATCACCAACCTCATCTGAAAATATCACCCGAATTGTTTTCTTCTCTCCTCCCAAAACCTTCTGCTCTCTAGCTCCCTCATCATTTCCTCCTATGCTTGTCCTTGTCCTTAGTCTTTTGCTTCCTCAAGGACTCCCTACCCCAACCTATCTGGCTAACTACAACATACAAAGGCATCCTCAACTCTGCCCCAAGCTACACCACCTGCCTCGTCTGAAAATATCAGCCAGATTGACTTCTTCTCCCCTCCCAAATCTTTCTGTTTTATTGCTCCCTCATTATCTTCTTCCATGCTTGTCACTAGGACTTCTCCAGAGCCTCTCCTTTCGTTTGGACCTACCTTTGTTCTCGTTTTCATAAACAAGCTCTTTGCAGATCACTTAGATCAAACGGAAGAGATCTCCTCTAAAAAAGTACCCAAAAAGACCAGGCGTGGTGGTCGAGCTTTCACCCACCAGGGTGCCGTGCTGTGGAATAGCCTCCCTGCAGAGCTCCAGGAGGCCACTACTATCCCGGTCTTCCTCAGGTTACTGAAGACATGGCTTTTTATGCATGCCTTCCCTGCGTAGCCTTTTTGATTTCATATATAAAAAGGAATTGAACAAGAAGGGTTGAGGAAAATCCTCCTCCCAACTTTGAGGATTTTAATGTGAGATATCAATCCTAGTAATAAGGTAGGCACACCAAACACGTAAGTTATATATCAAAATATATCAAAATTAGAAAATGTAATTTACATAAAAACAAGTTTTTATACATATAGGACAAAGTGATTGAAATGTTGATATTCTGTATGAATATTATTATACAATTTGTTATATTTGCTGTTTTGTACTAATGGCACTTATTGTTACATACAGACGACTATCTCTCAGAAGAGACCGAGGTGTAAAGCCCTGAAGAAGCATATTAATGCGAAACTAGTTGGCAATAGTGCACAAAACTCTGTCTGTGCTACTCTGTAAATATTGTGGTCGTCTTTCAATCACTTTGTCCTATATGTATAAAAACTTGTTTTTATGTAAATTACATTTTCTAATTTTGATATATAACTTACGTGTTTGGTGTGCCTACCTTATTACTAGGATTGATATCTCACATTAAAATCCTCAAAGTTGGGAGGAGGATTTTCCTCAACCCTTCTTGTTCAATTCCTTTTTATATACGATTCATTTTAGGATTGTGAGTATTTATCAATCATATTTGGGAAACATTTTTCCACCTACTCCCCTTTTTGATTTCACTCTCTTTGCTGCTCCTAGTCTCTGGGTCTCTCTTCCCCAGGAACTCTGCTAAGCGTGTCGGGACCCTTCGGGGTAAGACCGTGCTATATTAAGATACCTCTCAACTCAACTCTACCCAACCGATTGGACTAACTTTAACATACAAAGGGATCCTCAACTCTGCCCCAAGCTACATCCCCAACCTTGTCTGAAAATATCACAGTTCTTCCCAAGTTCTCCTGCTCTGCATCTCCCTTATCATGTCCTCTTGTGAAGACAAGTAGCTTGGTTAATAAATACGTTAGAATTTTATGCCAACTAATACAATTCCGAATACAAACTACAACATGTAAAGCCATGCACCACTGTGCCCTGAGATACATCCCCAACTTTGTCTGAAAATATCACACAACTTTTCTTCTTCTCTACTCCCATGGCCTCCTGCTCTCTAGCTCCCTCCTTATTTACTCCCATGCTTGTCCCTAGAACTTCTCCAAAGCCTCTTCTTTCCTCTGGAACTCCCTACCCCAACCTATCTGGCCAACTACAACATACAAAGACATCCACAACTCTGCCCCAAGCCATATCACCAACCTTGCCTGAACATATCACCCCAATTGTCTTCTCTCTTCCTAAGTCATCCTGCTCTTTAGCCCCCTTGTCATCTCCTCCAATGCTTGCCCTAGGACTTCTTTATAGCCTCTCCCTCCTTCTGGAACTCTCAACCCATTGGGCTAACTACAATCTACAAAGCCATCCACAACTCTGCCCCAAGCCAAATCACCAACCTTGTCTGAAAATATCCCCCAAACCATCCGTTTCTCTATTCCCAAGACCTCCTGTACTCTAGATTCCTTGTCATCTTCTTCCATGCTTGTCTCCAGGACTTCTACAGAGCCTTCCTTTGGAACACCCTACCTCAATCCGTTCTGCTATCTCTCCTACCTTCAGGTGATCATTGGTAACTCATTCACACTCAGTGATTTGTCCCTCAGTTTTAGATTGTGAGCTCTCATGAGCAAGGCCCTCCTGTCCCTCTTATGCTGATCTGTATTGTAACTGCTCTGTCTCACTTTGTTTTGTAAAGTGCTGCCTAAAATGTTGATGCTATATAATTCCTGTATAATAATAATAAAATAAAAAGATTCAGTGCAGTCCAAAGTTCCATGTCTGGTATTTTCCTAAGATGAGCTACTGTACTGTGAACACGGGAAATACCAAAAATAAGTGACTGCAATTTTACTTTAATAATCAATGGACACGATAAGAGCTAAACGCTAATGGAATCTTGTACTTTTGTATCTAACTTGGCTGCCAACAATTTTTTTAAGTATGAACCATGTAGAAAAAAATCAGACAAGTTTAGACTGTCTGCAAAGTCCCACAAAAAAAAATCTTAAAATTGTATTTCCTGCATCTGCAACAGCCAGTTACAAAGATTATATCACATCTCAACCTAGGGCTGGACATGGACGTGGTGGTAGCCTGCCAAATAGCCGGGAGCTACAGGCTCTGTACAGTGCAATGCCAACATGCACCTGTGCTGTCACACTTAACAAATACATAGCATAATACCATTAGGATGCATCATCGGCCTCTGCCGATCACAACGCTCTATGGGCAGTTCACCATGTTGTGTTCACATGTTTATACAAAATTGAGCTGTCCAGGATTTTTTATGTCCTGAAGCTGTCCTTAAAGGAAGTAAACTTTCTTTGTTATGTAATTCAGGGTGTAGGTTGATGGATGTGTTTTCCTGCTTATGATATGTATTAATGATGTTATTTAAGCAGTACACATGGCAGTTCAGATTGTTTGTTTGACTTGCTTTGCGTTGCGTTGGGGTTACTATTTTTGGACACAGCATATCCTTTTGGGGTTGCAGAAGGATAAAGCAGGTCAAAATCAGCATTTTCTTGCCAATTTATATACAAAAAAAGATGTGCAAAAAATAGAAACTTAATTGGTTATAAAAACCAAGCAGTGAATAAAATAATTTATTAAAAATTAATCAATAATTAAGGAGCAAAAACCACTATGTACCAAAAACCACCAATTGGTGAATTCATTAATATGCTGCAATCAAGTGAATGATCAAGAAATTAATAGTACCAAGATAAAAAATTATCAAGTACTTTGGAAAAAAAATCATATAGATACTTATCTGAAGTGCAAAAATACAAAACCTCAAATTTATTTTAAATAAAGTCCAGATGGGGTTTAAAAAAAGGATTATGGACATAAAAAAATCAAGTAAAAACTAGAAAAACAAAAGTACCAGAGAAAAACGTAAAGCTGAATTCAAATCCACTCAGGTGATCCTGCGGGCCCTTTTACAATATCATTATCCACAACCTGCGATGTTGACGGGTCAGATGTTAAACACCGATCAGGGGAAAAAGTAAAATGGCCTCTTACCAAATGTGATGGACTCCAAATGATAGGAGTCAGTCTCGCCTAATATCATTAAGGGTCAGGCTTTAGACTTCCACCCGGTCCTCTTCCCAAGGTCAGACACCTTTGTGTAATCTTTACCAGGATGGATTAGCCACTTCTCGAGTGTCCCGCTCAATCTTTCGTCAACAAAGTAGGTAATTTTTTGAAAAAAGAAAAGAAGAACTTCATAGTGCGATAAAGTTTTGGTGCTTTATTACCCCAAAAACTTTTCCAGGAACAACAAAAGAAAAGACATATAAAACACATAGTTGCAAGCTTTCAGGCTGCCGGCTGGTGCGTGGTGACGTCACAAGGTTTTCTCCAACCGATGCGTTTCCCTGTAACAAGCATCGTCTGTGACTGCTGCATTTGCCGTTACTGCATGCATATGCAGATTATTTTTTATTTAATACATGTTTGGTATATATATTTTTGTTTGTTTGTTTGTTTTATGCTGTTTTTTTCTTTGTTAACTTTTTTAGTATAGATCTATGTTTGTCCCACCATGCATGTTTGAAACCACTTAATGTTGACCGACTTACTATCTCTGCTGGAAGTCTATTCCAAACATCAACTGCCCTCTCAGGAAAATAATACTTTCTAAAATTAGTGTAGCGCCCCCTTACTTTCAGAAGGGACGCTATTTGTAAATTTAGTGGGGTGAGAGACTTATTTGCTCTCACCCAGGTTGATTTATGCTAAATTAGGCTGCTGTCAGCCCTGACACTTTTCCCCAGCAGCCAATTGGAGGAGTGTTTCCCTCGCGGGGCATGCTGGGGGAGGGTATATCTGTGGCAGACGCAATTTTTGGGGGTTCTTCATGGGTTCCTGGTTCCAGGTGCGGCACCCACCTTCAGGGTGTGCGCACGTCACAGGCCCCACCACTATGGCCTACCTGGCCGGGGCCCATGCTACGTGGAGTCCCTTACTCTGGACCGTCATGGCTCAGAGCAACTGAGTTGCTGAGGGGCCCCAGTGACTTACTGGGTCCCTATACTTCAAGGGAAACTGATGAAGAGGATACGCTCTATTGCTCTCAAGAGCCAATCCGGTGGCAGAGACCTGTTCCTTCTCAGTTTTCTCAGTGACACTCTGGCTGCCAGGTCTGTGGGAGAGGCCTGTCCAGGTACACTGCGCCCACTCCGGCGGGAGTGGCGACGGGAGAAAAGAATATACTCTAGAAGCAGAACTGCTACTGTTCGTTATCCATAGCCTGGTTCTGCAAAGTTATTCTCTTCACCAACCTATCCTGTCTACCTCAAGTTGACTGTTGGTCCTGTTGGACCGAAAATAAAGCATTTAACATTCCGTTACTGTTCTCACAGTTGCTACCTTCAATTTCCCTAGACACATCAAAGGTAACTTAACTTATGCCGATCCCACATCTAACCAGCGGCTCCTGAATGGGGTAGCGCTACATTATTTTCGAACTTTCCTCCAGTTAGTTGAGGTCATGTCCCTGTGTTCTTGATCTCGGTTTCATATTGAAAATACTGCCCTTTTAAAAATTATTCACCCCTGGATGTATTTGAAGGTTTCAATCATGTCTCCCCTTTCCCTTCAGAATGTACATTTTAGAAAGGAGGTCCAGCTCCCCCCTAAAAAATTAAGCCAGCAGCTACAAATACTGTAGATGCTGACTTTTAATATAAGGACACTTACCTGTCCAGGGATCCCGTAGTGTCCTCACTGGAGCTGATTCTTCAATTGGCTTTGGGTGCAGGCATCAACATGTTAGGTAAGGGAAACTGGCAGTGAAGCTTTCCGGCTTCACACCCGGGTTCCTATTATGCATGCGTGTTTATGAATGGTCCTGCAGTCTTGTGACCTGTGATGTGCCAGACAGCACATCGTTGTGCATATAAAAGTTGGAGGAGGGGGTCGAATGTCACAGTGGGAAGTGGGAGCGGGTACCTGTCAAGACTAGGAACCCGACCCCCATAAAGTGCCAGATCTGGCAGTGGTGGAAGTAAGCAACCTTTTGGGTGAAGTTTCGCTTTAAGTTCCTGAAATCGCTTTTGATATGCTTCGTCCTTTAGACCTTTCACCTAATTGATTACTGTGACAGTATGTGGGTTACAATACTCAAGAAGCAAACGAGCAATATACATGCAACTTGTACAATACCTGGGTAACAAACAGGCAACAAACAAGCAATCCTTACAATATGTGGGTGACAAACAAGGAATTTTTACAGTACTTTATTAGTAAGCAGGCAATTGTTACAATATGTTCGCAACATACAAGCAATTACTACAATACTTGGATAACAAGCAGGCAATTGTTACAATACGTGGGCAGCAAACAAGCAATTCTTACAATATGTAGGTAATATACAAGCAGTTGCTACAATTTGTAGGTAATATAAAAGCAATTGTTACAATACTTGGGTAACAACCAGGAAATTGTTCTAATATTTGGGCAACAGACAAGAAATCTCTACAATATGTGGGTAGCAAACGAGCAATGTATACAATACCCCAGTAGCAAACAGGCAACTGTTACAATATGTGGCTATAATACAAGTAATTGTTACAATACTTGGGTAATAACCAGGCAATTTCTATAATATTTGGGCAACAAACAAGAAATCTTTATGATATGCGGGAAGCAAGCAAGCAAGCAATTTATACAATACTCCAGTAGCAAACTGCCAATTGTTACAATATGTGGACAACATACAAGAAACTGTTACGGTACTTGTGTAAGTAGTAGGGAGTTGTTATAAAATCTGGACAACAAACAGACAATCATTATAATCTTTGGGCAACAAACAAGCAATATTTACAATGTGTATGCAACAAATGGGCAGTTGTTACAAGCAAAACAAGGTAGTCATAACACAAAGTGAGCAGCAAATGGACAGTGGCAGCAACGCAGTGTAACAGGAGCTTGCATTTCCTCACCAACCCCTCCCCCCCCCAGTTTAGTTGTCCCTTAGGCCCCCCATGTCTGCCAATCCCTTCACTGGCTTCCACTAACCCAACGTATAAAAAATTCAAAATACTGTCCACAACATACAAAGCCTTCCACAACACTGCTTCCAGCTACTTAACCAACCTCATCTCAACATATTGCCCAAATCATCCTCTCCATTCCTCCCAAGACCTCCTGCTCTCTAGTTTCCTTGTTACCTTCTCCCACTCTCACCTCCGGGACTTCTCCAGAACCTCTCCCATCCTCTGGAATATACTTACTCCAATCTGTCTGGTTATCTACCGTCTTCCTTTAGGTGATCCCTGAAAGCTCACTTATTCAGGGAAACCTACCCCTCCTCTGCCTAAAAACTGTACTATGGCCACCTCCATCAGATTATCTCCCACAAGTATTATCCATTTACCCCCCTTTAGATTGTAAGCTCCATGTGCAGGGGGGCCCTCCTAATCCGTCTGTGATGAACTGTGGTATAACTCTACTGTTATACCAAGTTCCTTGAGAGTTCCCGGGTGTATAAACATGAACGTCACTAGTATCATTAGATAATCTTTTCATTGTGGGTTGGGTGGCGGCTGCTTTTTAAGGATGTGCGATTGAGTGTGCGTTTCAATCGTTGGCTTGGTTCTTTTTGGTCATATCGAGCAACCAGAGGAAACAGGAACTGATGTTTTACAGTTACAAATGGGTTCATCCACCAAAACCCAAGTGGATGTAGGTGGTCAGAGAACTGACTTGGCTAAATGACCTTCACTATTTTGCTTACATTTCAAGTGTGCTTCAGAAGTCACTAGTCTTCAATTCCCTTTTAATGTAGAATTCCACCTTCATTTTTTTCTATGGATTCCCTTCCCCCTATAAAAAAAAAAAATACACTATATTACCAAAAGTATTGCCTTTACCTGCGCATGAACATAAAGACTAGGATGAGTGATTTGGGGGTGATAGAACTTGGCTGGCCTGCACAAAGTCCTGACCTCAACCAGATAGAACACCTTTGGAATAAATTAGAGCAGAGACTGCGAGCCAGGCCTCTCTCGTCCAACATCAGTACCTGACCTCACAAATGCGCTTCTGGAAGAATGGTCAAACACTTCCATAGACACACTCCTAAACCTTGTGGACAGCTTTCCGAGAAGAGTTGAAGCTGTTATAGCTGCAAAGGTTAGACCAACTCAATATTGAACCCTACGGATGAAGACTGGGGTGCCATTAAAGTTCATGTTCATCTAAAGGTAGGTGTCCCAATACTTTTGGTAATATAGTGTATCTTACCATTGTCTACTTACCCAGCCACCTTCTGGATGCCCCCTCCTAGGGATTGGCCAGGATATGATAAATATTCAGCTAAATCTCTTCCCTGTGCTTTGGTAGATTTTTCCAGAGGCAGGGGGAAGCAATCAAACTCTCAGCTCAAGAACCCTTAGCAGACCCAAATAATCAACAACCATTCCACTCACTACAGTGGAGCCAAGCCAAAGTCCCAACAGCCTAACTGGAAGCAACCACTCAATTCACTATAGTGGAGCCAATAACTACATTTACCTAACCACCTAACTGGGAGGGCTGTTATACCATACCCGGCCCCTGGAACCTGGAACACATGGAAGACGCCCCTACTCTGCTGATCTCTACTTGCTCTCCTGCTTACTGAACACAGGAGGTCCACCAATCAGCACTGAGGCCATTCACAGAATGCTTTGCATTTTTTGAATGAAAGCAAAGAATGCTCTGAAAGCTTGAAACTGTTTACATTTTTGAATAGAATATAGAGGGATTAGAACACTTGTCAGATTTCCATTGCTGTCTGTGTCCCTATTAAGGAGATTTACTGGGGCAGAGAAGACTGAGGAACTGCTTCCTCCTGCCCACAGTAGACTGATGACATCATCTGAGTTTAGACACAGCCACTGACTGGAGCTTAACAATAGCTTTTTAATAACAAAAAATGGAGTGTCTCTGAAAAATAATACAGTGGTGGCCCGTCCATAAAGGGCGCACTGGCGCCACCCCCTGCCCCATCCATGCATCTGCTCCTCTGATCTACATATCAGGGTGCTAAACTATAGATTCCAATGGGGGGAAGTGTTTATTTGAAGCACCTGATTAAAGCCAGAGGCTCTAATAAGCTTCAAAAAAGAGTAGGCTCAGAGCGCAGTGCTCCCACCCAGTTGTGTGATGATAGCGAATGATATTTTGTTATTTTCAACTGCTATGTGGTGATTTTTGTTGTGCGCTTGTCATCAAGGTAAACCTTCTTCCCTTTGACAACTTTCTGTCAGAGGGCAGCAGATTTTTCTCAAGAATTTGATGGAATTTTGCCCCATCCATTTTCCTTCTATCCTGACAAGTGCGCCTCCAATCCCTGCTGCAGAGAAACACCCCCATAATAGGATTTTTCCACCTTCATGCTTTACTATAGGAATGGTGTTATTTGGATGGTGAGCTGTATTGGGTTTCCGCCAGAGATTATGAGAAATATCGTTTGGTGTTGAGGCCAAATAACAAAATTTTAGTCTCTTCTGACCATAACATATTTTTTCATGAGGCCTCAGAGTCTTCAATGTGTGTTTTGGCAGTGCTCAGTGGTGATTGCATGTGGCCTTTCTTGAGGAGTGGCTTTTTTCTTGAAACCTTTCCATACAAACCACATTTGTGGAGAATTTGTGATATTGTTGTCACATGCACACAATGAACTTTTTGTCATAAATTTCTACAACTGCCTCAGAGTTGCTGTAGGCTTCTTGGTGTCCCCGCTGACCAGTTTCCTCCTGGCTCTTTTATATAGTTTGGAGCGATGTCCTGATCCAGGGAGTGTCTGTATTGTACCAAATATCTTCCACTTATTAATAATAGATTTCACTGCGCTTCTAGGCATTGATAAAGCCTTTGAGTTTTTTTGGTATCCATCTCCTCACATGTGCCTGTCCGCAACTTTATCCCTGAGATCCCGGGGACAGTGCCTTGCCACCCATGGTTGATTGTTTGCTTCAGTTGCACTGCCAGGGACTGAAATGCTCTAGAAAAGCTCTTTCCATGCTGAGCTAATCAAAATGACTACATTTGATCACAGTTGAAAGTCAAATGAATTTGTGTGCCATTGAGAAGATGATTGACTACACCTGATTGAATTTACAAGTCATTTTTAGGAGGGGGTGATCCTTTTTCCAACTCAGTGATTCTGTTTTTGATTGTTTCGGACCCTGGAGTCTAACCAAACTTTATTAGGAAGCAAAGCTGCCGTGAAGGAATAGATGCATACATAGCACTGTATTTGTTTGCACAAAAAGGATGGGAGAAAATGTGTAACTATTAACAAAAATATATTTTTGGCATTACAGAGTGAGACGCTGTTCCAGATCATAAGGGCTTCCTATAAATTTTCGATCATTTAAGACATTTTAAGAAAAGTTTACAGCTTCTTCCTCAAGTGGGTTGGAGTGCTATTGAATTTTGGCAGCTTTAATAGCATTGTAAATAAATAGATTATTACTATAACCACTTAAGGACCGAGCTTCTTTCTCAGATTCGTTATTTACAAGTTAAAAACAATTTGTTTTGCTCGAAAATGACTTAGCACCCCCAAATATTATATTTTTTTTCCAACACCCTAGAGAATAAAAAGGTGGTCGTTGCAATACTTTATGTCACACCGTATTTGCGCAGCGGTCTTACAAGCGCACTTTTTTGGGGGAAAAAAAATACACTATTTTTACTTAGAAAATAAGACAACAGTAAAGCTAGCCCATTTTTTTTTTTAACATTGTGAAAGATAATGTTATGCTGAGTAAATTAATACCCATAATGTCACGCTTCAAAATGTGGAATGGGGACAAACTTTTACCCTTAAAAATCTCCATGGGCAACGTTTAAAAAATTCTACAGGTTGCTTGTTTTGAGTTACAGAGGAGGTCTAGGGCTAGAATTATTGCTCTCGCTCTACCAATCGTGGCGATACCTCACATGTGTGGTTTTCCCATATTATTTAAAGGGCCATTTTATGTTATTGCATTATGTTATGGAGACGGGTGGGGGCCATCTTCCACTCACTCATATTCATATCCAGGAAAGAGAAGGACCCAATCGCCTCCGCCGCTTCCGACCACTCCGGTAAGTGGCGGAGGGCATGGGAGAGCGGCGGGAGGGAGCGCCCCTCTTTCTGAAATACATTTGTTTTATTGAATACATGAGTACACCCCTCACAATTTTGAAACTATTTTATTATATCTTTTCATGCGACAACACTGAAGAAATGACACTTTGCTACAATGTAAAGTAGTGAGTGTACAGCTTGTATAACAGTGTAAATTTGCTGTCCTCTCAAAAAACTCAACACAAAAGTGTTAAATTAGCCATTTTTCCTCCCTGGTGTCATGTGACTCGTTAGTGTTACAAGGTCTCAGGTGTGAATGGGGAGCAGGTGAGTTAAATTTGGTGTTATCGCTCTCTCTCTCATGGAAGTTCAACATGGCACCTCATGGAAAAGAACTCTCTGAGGATCGGAAAAAAAGAATTGTTTCTCTACATAAAGATGGCCTAGGCTATAAGAAGATTACCAAGACCCTGAAACTGAGCTGCACCACGGTGCCCAAGACCATACGGCAGTTTAACAGGACAGGTTCTACTCAGAACAGGCCTTGCCATGGCAGACCAAAGGAGTTGAGTGCACGTGCTTTAGGTCATATCATAGGTTGTCTTTGGGAAATAGATTTATGAGTGCTGACAGCATTGCTGCAGAGGTTGAAGCGGTGGGGGTTCAGCCTGTGAGTACTCAGACCATACACCGCACACTGCATCAAATTGGTCTGCATGGCTGTCATCCCAGAAGTCACTTCTAAAGCTGATGCACAAGCGATCCTGCAAACTATTTGCTGAAGACAAGCATAAGGACATGGATTACTGGAACCATATCCTGTGGTCTGATGAGACCAAGATAAACTTATTTGGTTCAGATGGCGTCAAGCGTGTGTGGTGGCAACCAGGTGAGGAGTACAAAGACAAGTGTGTCTTGCCTACAGTCATGCATGGTGGTGGGAGTGTTCTGGTCTGGGGCATGAGTGCTGCCGGCACTGGGGAGCACTGGGGAGCTACAGATCATTGAGGGAACCATGAATGCCAACATGTACTGTGACATACTGAAGCAGGGCATGATCCCCTCCCTTTGGAGACTGGACCGCAGGGCAGTATTCCAACATGATAACGACCCCAAACACACCTCCAAGATGACTACTGCCTTGCTAAAGAAGCTGAGGGTAAAGGTGATGACTGGACTGTCTGCAGATCTAAACCTTATTGAGCATTTTTGGGGCATCCTCAAATGGAAGGTGATGGAGCGCAAGGTCTCTAACATCCACCAGATCTGTGATGTCGTCATGGAGGAGAGGAAGAGGACTCCAGTGGCAACCTGTGAAACTCTGGTGAACTCCATGCCAAGGAGGGTTAAGGCAGTGCTGAAAAATAATGGTGGCCACACAAAATATTGACACTATGGGCCCAATTTGGACATTTTCACTTAGGGGTGTACTCACTTTTGTTGCCAGCAGTTTACACATTAAAGGGGTTGTAAAGACAAAAATATTTTCCTCTTAAATTAAAGTCTGACAGTAGCTGATAAAGTAAAAAGTAATGTTTTGCATTATAACTAGTTTGATACCTGTTGAAATCAAGCTGTTTTATTCACCTCCAGCACTCCTGAATTGGTTTTCTGACTGACTTCCTGGTTTGCGGTTCTCATTCATTCTTGCTGCATCACGACCTAATGGGAACTACAGTTCCCATTAGGCTTAGCCTCCATGCCTATGAGGGATAAGAGAGCATCTTCACGCAGGGCTGTAGTCATAGGGAGGGGGTGAGCACATTCTGCTTTCCACCATGCAAAACTGCTCAGGTGCTGGTGGAAAGCAAGAAGAGGAGAGACAGGAAATGGCATTTTCAAACCTGGATTACTGTATTTTGGAAGTCAAAAGGAAAAACGAGGTAAGTGATATTTAAATGCTCTAGCATACAGCAATCAATTGATCTAATAAAAAACAAACCTTTGGTGTTCCTTTAAACTACTTTACATTGCAGCAAAGTGTAATTTCTTCAGTATGGTACATGAAAAGATATAATAAAATATTTACAAAAATGTAAGGGGTGTACTCACTTTTGTGAGATACTGTATATGTTTGCGGAAGCATTTTTCTATGCGCTGTGAACGCATCCTCATAAAGGTCCAGCCATGACAAAGCCCACCCCCCTTTTCTACATTAGTGAGTGACCCCGATGACACTCCATAATCCCTACAAGCTGTAACGCCATAGAGCGCGCGAAAAAGAGCCCCTCTCTCCTACCAGCGAGCCGCTCTGAGCGCAGCTGTTTATTAACACAACGCTTGTGGTTTAGATGAAGAGGACGGATGATGGACGGGGTAGCTGTGTAATTCAAGCCAGGTGTTAAAAATCCAGCTACTTCATTCCAGTCGGTTAAATATTTACACTGACAAATCTTGAGAGCGTAAGAAAAAAAAAAAAAGAGAAAAATAAAAAAAAGCCAAGAAATGGGAGAGCGGCTTTTGTTTGCGTTGGACGTCATTTATCATTGGTGGACAGATCTTTATTTCTAACTCATCATCCTCATAGCTGTCCTAAGGCAGTCAGGGGAGTTTCAATAAGAAATTGAAGCTGGCTTGCATTTTCCAGTCTGTCCTGTTCTGGAAGGTGTTGTGTGACTTTTCTTTTTTTCTATACATTTGATTTTTGTTTTATATATTAAAAAAAAAAGATGACAAACTACAGAGCAGCCTGTCTGCTGTCCAGATACAAGGGGTGTTCTGGAGCTATACAAGGGAGCTACATTATTATGTATATACATCTCCCTTGATCACTCTGGGCTTGATTCAGGATAGAGAGCGTAACTTTGTGCGGGTGTAACGTATCCTATTTACGCTACGCCTCCGCAACTTTTACAGGCAAGTGCTGTATTCACAAAGCACTTGCGTCCAAAGTTACGGCGGCGTAGCGTAAATGGGCCGGTGTAACCGCGCCTAATTCAAAATAGGCAGGTAGGGGGCGTGATCCATGTAAATGAATCGTGACCCCACGTAATTGATGCTTTTTCCGAACGGCGCATGCGCCGTCTGTGGATGTATCCCAGTGCGCATGCTCAAAATTACGCCGCAACTACTCATTGGTTTCGACGTGAACGTAACTTACGCAAAGCCCTATTCGCGAACATTTTACGCAAACGACGTAAACGTTGGAAAATTCTACGCTGGCCCGATGTCCATACTTTACATTACGTACGCCTCATATAGCAGGGGTAACTTTACGCCGGACTTACGTTTACGCAAACGACGTAAAAAAATACGCCTGGCTGCAACTACGTTCGTGAATCGTCGTATCTAGCTCATTTGCATATTCAACGCTTAATCGAAGAAAACGCCATCTAGCGGCCAGTGTAAATATGCAACTAAGATAAGACGGCGTAAGAGACTTAAGCCGGTCGGATCTAAGACAAATCTATGCGTAACTGATTCTAAGAATCAGGCGCATAGATACGACGCCGCTCACTCAGAGTTACGCCGGCGTATCTGGAGATACGCCGGCGTAACTCGTTCCTGAATCTAGCCCTCTGTCTGCATGCTCTTTGATTGCAGAGTTGTGCAGACTCGGCTGATCAAAGATTGGGCCAATCACAGCAGTCCTTTACCACGTGATCATCTGTTTCCAATGACAGCTTATCACAGCTGTAAACACAAGCCACTGACAGGGTGAGGAGATAAGAAGAGTGCCACCTATCACTGTCCATCAGTGCCACTTAGAAGTGCTGCCTATCAGTGCCACCTATCAGTGACCTTTAGTGCCACCTATGAGAGCCCATCAATGCCAACCTATCAGTGCCCATCAGTGCTTATCAGTGCCATCTATCAGTGTCTGTCAGTGCTGCCTCATCAGTGCCTCCTCATCAGTGCAGCCTATCAGTGCCCTTTAGTGCAACCTCATTAGCAGACATCAGTAAAGGAGAAAAATTGCCTGTTTGCAAAATTTTATAACAACTATAAAAAAAAGTGTTTTTTTTTTTCAAAAATGTTGGTCTATTTTTGTTTGTTTAGCAAAAAATAAAAATAAAACAGTGGTGATCAATTATCACCAAAATAAAGCTCTATTCGTGTGAAAATAATAAGATTTTCGTATGGGTACAGTGTTGCATGAATGCGCAATTGTCATTCAAAAGTGCGTCAGTGCTGAAAGCCGAAAGTTGGCCTGGGCAGGAAGGGGGTAAAAGTGCCCAGTAGGCAAGTGGTTAAAACAAAGCCCTCTTGTGGCACGCTGTCACCGCTGACAGGGCTTCCAACTTAGCCCGGTCTTTCTTTCGGGTTCACGGGGTCCAGTCCTTTGAATGGGTATGTGTGCGGGAGTCGCTGTTCACGGCACAGGGCTCTGAAGGAACGGCACGGGTGCGCCGTTCCCACCTAGAGCATGCACTGTTGACGTCACCGGCAGCTTCACAAGTAAATATCTCCTAAATGGTGCGCGTTTAGAAGATATTTACTGTACCTATAGTTAAAGGAGTTGTAAAGCTTTGTGTTTTTTCCCCTAATGCATTAAGGGGAAAAAACACCTTGCACTCTCTGGCCCCCCCGAGCCCCTGTTTTACTTACCTGCGCCCGACTCTCCGTGGGCGTGATCCCGCGTCGTTCTCTCAATGTCTGTAATGGCTCCTCATTGGATAGGTTGACATCAGTGCAGCCATTGACTCCCGCTGCTGTCAATCAAACCCAGTGACGCGGCTGCCGGGGGGCGGGGCCGAGTCATACACTAGGCGGCTATGCACGCCGAGTGTATAACACGGAAGCGCACCCGCAAGGTAACTCCCATGGGAGAGAGTTTCCCAGAGGGGGTTATCTAAGGAGATAAGTATGACATGTTTGTTTGTGCTGTTCCCACCCCAGGACGATAGGTGGCAGCAGTGGAGTCGGGGTTTGGGTGCTTTTTCCCCAGCAGCCTATCAGGAGGGTTTCTCCTCGCTGTGCATGCTGGGGGAGGGTATTTATGGGGCAGGCGTCACTGGTCTGGGTTTTTCTTCGAGTGCGGCACCCACCTTTAGGGTGACTGCATCACGGCTCCCTGGCGAAATGGCCTTCCAGGCCAGGGGTGCACGTGCCACACAGTGTTCCTGGTTCCGGGACCATGTTGGTCTGGAACATTTAAAGCTGTGACGGGGCCCTGGTAATCGACTGGTCCCCCAATCCTGAGAAGATCCCAAGCATGTTCCCAGTGAGAGGAAGCTGTTCAGTGGGGAGTCCATCTGAGGAGAGCCAAGAGAGGCTGGCAATCCAATAGGGTCTCAACAATCCACCGAGGATCAAGGTATCCGGTTACTGAAAAGCTGGACGTTGGTCACCTGTCAGTCGGTAACCTGCAAACTACCTGAAGGAGATCCAGGCCAAAGTCTATAAAGGAGGATTACCTCCGCTACCTCAATCTTAAGGAGGGTCTGTGGCAGAGACTTTTCCTCTAAGGCCTGAGTGATACTCTGGCTGACAGGTCAGTGATAAAGGCCTGTCCAGGTACGCTATACCCACTTCGGCTGGAGTGGCTAAGAAGACTAAGTGTTGTTGGAAGCAGGACTGTTTCCTTATTGCTACGCCTGAATCTGCTATTTCTCCTTTTACTTTAACTCTTCTATCATCACAAGTTTTATTGTTTTTACCCGGCTGGGTAATAAAGAGCACATAAAAAACTCCTGTCGTGGACATTCCGTTAATGCTACATTCACCTTACACCCTTAGGCTGCATTCACACTATAACGCCACGTACGCGGCGTATTTTGCCGCGATTTGTAAACTGTTTTTTTTTTTTAACAGAACATTTTCATTGAGGTCTATGCCGAATGCTGAAAGCCGCCTGAAAAAAAGGGTCCGGGACTTGTTTTCCGGCGGCAGGCTACGGCGTTTCGGCGTTCGGCGTGAGATGTGAACCATCTCATAGACCTCAATGTAAATTCGCCCCTCCAGCGGCACGAGCGTCGCGCTTCAGGCGTATATACGCCTAGGTGTGAATGGAGCCTTAGACGGCAGAGGAGCCACGAGGTAACATGCCACCCAAAACAAACCAGCAGCTCCTTTGGGGGTAGTGCTACACTTATCAACAGGAACCCTGCAGTTTATTCAAGGTCACAGTTCCTTATATCCGGGGCCTGAAGAGTAATAATTGACAGGCTGTAAAGGCGGGTGGCGTCGGCGATGGCCAGGGAGTCGGTGATTGCCGCCATTACTAATATAAAAAAAAAATGTCTCCGGATTTCATTTTAAAAATCTGGTCACCTTACTCTTTCAAGCGCGGCCTTTCCTCTCCTGGAGAAAGGAGTTTCTTTATCTACCGTATGTACCTTGTAAATTTTCCCCCAAAACCCAGAAGGCACTCCAAGGTCCCACGACACCCTGGTTGAAAAAGGCTGATCTAGAGACTATAAACCAGTTGTTCTGGATGGACAGTTGGATAAATGGCTCTATATATAGGTTGTATCTAGACTATAAACTAGTGGTTCTGGATGGACAGTTGGATAAATGGCTCTGTATTTAGGTTGTACCTAGACTATAAACTAGTGGTTCTGGATAGACAGTTGGATAAATGGCTCTGTATTTAGGTTGTACCTAGACTATAAACTAGTGGTTCTGGATGGACAGGTGGATAAATGGCTCTGTATTTAGGTTGTACCTAGACTATAAACTAGTGGTTCTGGATGGACAGGTGGATAAATGGCTCTGTATTTAGGTTGTACCTAGACTATAAACTAGTGGTTCTGGATGGACAGTTGGATAAATGGCTCTGTATTTAGGTTGTACCTAGAGTAGACTATAAACTAGTGGTTCTGGATGGACAGGTGGATAAATGGCTCTGTATTTAGGTTGTACCTAGACTATAAACTAGTGGTTCTGGATGAACAGGTGGATAAATGGCTCTGTATTTAGGTTGTACCTAGACTACAAACTAGTGGTTCTGGATGGACAGTTGGATAAATGGCTCTGTATTTAGGTTGTACCTAGAGTAGACTATAAACTAGTGGTTCTGGATGGACAGGTGGATAAATGGCTCTGTATTTAGGTTGTACCTAGACTATAAACTAGTGGTTCTGGATGAACAGGTGGATAAATGGCTCTGTATTTAGGTTGTACCTAGACTATAAACTAGTGGTTCTGGATGGACAGTTGGATAAATGGCTCTATATATAGGTTGCATCTAGACTATAAACTAGTGGTTCTGGATGGACAGTTGGATAAATGGCTCTGTATTTAGGTTGTACCTAGACTATAAACTAGTGGTTCTGGATGGACAGTTGGATAAATGGCTCTGTATTTAGGTTGTACCTAGACTATAAACTAGTGGTTCTGGATGGACAGGTGGATAAATGGCTTTGTATTTAGGTTGTATCTGGGCTATAAACCAAAGGCTCTGGATGGACAGTTTGACAAATCACTCTGGATGTACAGAGGAAATCTCTTCAAAATGAGGGATATCTTCTCTTCTGCTATGTACAGCACAATGTTGATGTCCTGACTACTTTTCCAAGATGATATCGGGGGTTGTAAAGGCATTTGTTGTATATTGTTGTACAGAAACCAGCTTTTTTTTTACTTTTGTGGTTAATGAGGAATACAGTCTATTTCGGTAAACATTTTTTGTTGCCGGAGTTTAGCTTTAAGCAATTGCTACCTCTCCGACTTTTGAGACAAAGTCAGTATTTGCATATTAGGACACCTCGGGTGTTTCTGAGAGCAGTAGAAGGCAATAAAAATGCCACCCCTGGATGCCTGTATTGCCACCCTACTAACATTTTATATTAATACATTTAATGGGGACATTATAACACAATCTAGCTTTTCCACCCAACAAAAAATCTTGCCAAAAAAGTTTAGATTTTTTGTTTGAACAGAAGAATCAGATGTGATGATGTCTATGAAGGTTCTAATTTATCCAGGTCATGGTATAGCTAGTAGTAGTCAGTCATGTGATGATGATATTCGATATTCTGCTTTCAGCAGGTGATAGGTGACCGTGACACTACAGCTTGATGAACCAGACTTGAAACATTTTTCATGTGTGCTGGAACTGCTGGAAATTTTAGTTCCTCGTTGCCCTCTTTAACCCCATGTGCTGTCTATAGATTGATGCTCTTAGGCACGTCAAACCACAGATGTTAATATACACTCAGGCCCGGATTCACAAAGAGTGGGCGCACATTTACGCCGGCGTAGCGCACACACAGTGTGCTACGCCGGCGCAGCGCGGAGAGGCATGCACTGTATTCAGCAAGCTATTGCTCACCAAGATACGCCAGCGTAGCGTATTTTCGAAGGCGCAGGCCAGCGTAAGTGGAAGTGGGAATGACTCCATGCAAATGATGGTCTGAGCATGGTGCAGTGTTTTACGCCTGGTGTATCACGAACGCGCATGCGCCGTGACGTAGTCATGACGTGGATGCATGAAACTGCACCCTTATGCGCATGCTCACAACTACACCGACACAACTGCCTAAGCAACGCCGGATCACTACGTACGCCGTGAACGTAACGTACGTGGGCGCACATTTGCACTACGTCAGCGTAAAGGGATTTACGTTGGCGTAAGTGCTTTGTGAATCCGGGCCTATATTACTAAAAGTATTGGGACGCCTGCCTTTACAGGAACATGAACTTTAATGGCATCCCAGTCTTAGTCTGTAGGGTTTAATATTGAGTTGACCCACCCTTTGCAGCTATAACAGCTTCAACTCTTCTAGGAAGGCTGTCCACAAGGTTTAGGAGTGTGTCTATGGGAATGTTTAACCATTCTTCCAGAAGCGCATTTGTGAGGTCAGGCCCTGATGTGGACGAGAATATCTGGCTCGCAGTCTCCGTTCAAATTCATCCCTATTGGGTTGAGGTCAGGACTCTGTGCAGGCTAGGGATAAACCGAACACCCCCCCTGGTTACGGTTCGCACCAGAACATGCAAACAGACAGAAAATTTGTTCGAACACACGAACACTGTTAAAGTCTATGGGACACGAACACCATTCTCGATGTCCCACGGTGATTCATTCTCCAGCGATGCTCCAGTCTCCACTCCACACGAAACCCCCATGAAGCGTAAGAGGGGGCGGGGCCACCCGTCCATGTCATTGGCTAACCCCCAGCTTTCTCCTTGCGTAATTTTCGGCAAACACCCCAAATTGTTCGATGTTTGCCGAACGGGAGAGCAGGGAACGTTCGAGTCGAACTCAACATAAAGCTTATCCCTAGTGCAGGCTAGTCAAATTCCTCCACCCCAAACTTGTCCATCCATGTATTTATGAACATTATTTTGTGCACTGGTACGCAGTCATATTGAAACAGGAGGGGCCATCGCCAAACAGTTCCCACATATTTGTATTCAGTCAATACTTTGTAGAACCACCGTTTGCTGCAATTACAGCTGCAAGTCTTTTTGGGGATGTCTCTTTTTACATCAAGAGTGATTTTTTTGCCCATTCTTCTTTGCAAATTAGTTCAAGCTCTGTCAGATTGGATGGAGAGCTTCTGTGATTTACTGTTTATTTGGCTCAATCCATCTTCCCATCAACTCTGTCCCTGCTGAAGTAAAGCATCCCCACAACATGATGCTGCCACCACCATACTTCACGGTGGGGATGGTGTGTTCAGGGTGATGTTAGTTTTCCACCACCCATAGCGTTTTGCTTTTAGGCAAAAAGTTACATTTTGGCCTCATCTGACCAGAGCACCTTCTTCCACATGTTTTCTGTGTCCCCCACATGGCTTCTCACAAACTGTAAATGGGACTTCTTATGGCTTTCAACAATGGCTTTCTTGTCACTCTTCCATAAAGGCCAGATTTGTGGAGTGTACGACTAATTGTTTTCCTGTGGACAGATTCTCCCACCTAAGCTGTGGATCTCTGCAGCACCTCCAGTTACCCTGGACCTCTTGGCTGCTTCTCTGATGAATGCTCTCCTTGTCCGGCCCGGTCAGTTTAGGTGGATGGCCATATCTTGGTAGGTTTGCAGTTGTGCCAAACTTTTCTTTTTTTGTAAAATAGTTTTTATTGAATTTTTAAAACACGTATACAATAACAGGCCACATACGTGACCAACAGTGACCGGTTGAAACACAGAGACCGGTGTACGAAACCAAAACATGACAAAACACGGAAAAAAAAAAGGGGGGGGGAGGGGAAGGAATGGGGGGACAGAATTGCTCGCATTAGAAACCGTCCACAGTCGCTGGATGGACTAGGATGAGCAGAGACGGAATGGGGTCAGAGCGCAACCAATCCCCCCCAAACAATATACATAAGACTCTTCTGCCCACACCCAGCTCCAGTGCAAAACCAAATGACGTACGGTCCCGTTCCTGCCCAAAAAACCCAACCATAGCAATAGATTACCACATGCTCCTCTAAAAAATTGAACAGTCACCCCCACGTGCATAGGGCAAATGTTTCTACGATTCCCTCCTACAGGATTCCCCGACCACTGCAGCCGCTAGATACTAAACTTCTCCATCAAACTAGCTTAGTCTGATACCGTATCCGTGGAGGCCATCCAACCCCCCCAGACCTTATCGAACTTGGTCAATGCCCCTCTGCTCAAGTATGTGGCTTTGTAGAATGGGATGGCTTTATTGACTAATACTTTCCAGGCTGTCACCGTTGGGGCAGAGGGACTTTTCCAAGAAAGAATAATTATTTTCTTGGCATAGAAGAGTACAAGAATGAGAAGAGTCCTTTATAGCCCTAGTCGTAGCTAGGGGTTCAACCAACAATAACAAACACACCTCCACAGTCATGGGGACCGAGATGGTAGTGACCGACTGGATGCAATCCACCACTTCCTTCCCAGAATACATGCATAAAATCGGCAGTAGGTATGGAGCACCTCCAGCAAGCCGAACCCTGACCCCTGAACATCCTAGCCAGTCTGGCAGGAGTCAGGTACACCCTATGTAGAAACTTATAGTGTATAAGTCTGTCTCTAGAGGAAACGAGGGCCTGGAAAGCCGCCCCCAGACATCATCCCAGTCGTCCCTGTCCAGTCCCGAGGTCACCGAGTCCCAAGCCCGCCTACAAGGCGACAGTAACCCGGTAGTCTCCGGAAAGAGGTCTTTATAGAGGCTGGATACCTCCTTGGGGAGTGATTCACTACGAGGGGGGACCTGTCAGGTATGGGTGGATGGGGGGGTCTGTCAGGTAGGGTGGGGGGCCTGTCAATTATGGTGGATGGGGTAGGCTGTATGGGGTCCTGTGATTTCTAACAGCAGCCCTGCACAAAATTGTGGGAGGATCGCACATTGAAAATCGCAAACAGAAGCAGTGAATGGGGTCTCATTTAAACAATTCCCTATAAGTTGTAGACGGAATCAGAAGATGTAATTTTTTTTTCGATTATTTTGCTTTTTTCCATTTTGTGAATCGGATGCAGAAACCAGCCGATGACCTTAGAGCGGCCGTATAAAATACACCTCGATTTTAGCGGTAATTCTCTATAGCAGAACTTCATGTTAGAGACGTTCACAAACTGCCTACAGTCCAAAGCTTCTCCAGGCAGATAATAACACCGCACAGGACCTGCTCCTCACAGGCATTTGATACAAATAATGCTGAATATCCTTTTTCTTTATCAACAGCAACTTGAGGAACCAGGCAATTCTTGTTCCAAACTGTTTTGGAGTAGCTGTATGACATCTGATGATGAGGAGGATTTAGACAGGGTGACACATAGCAGATCGCTGTGCTGACAAGGCCTGGGGGGTAATGCATAAGCAATAGCAAGACAGGAGAAGGGAAAAAAAAAAAAACTACAGTATATTTTTTCATAAAGCTCTGCTCTTGGAATTGAGTTTGATGACTATATAACTCATTGTACAGCCCTGTTTATCATGGCATTTTAACATTTTCAAATGGGAAGTGGTAAGTGAGAGACTACAAAAGGCATTGAAGAGAATGAGAGATAATAATATGTATTGTTAACAAAACCTGTCCTTGGCGGTTTAATGGTTCGCACCGCGCACACTTCTGATTCGATCAATTAAATATGCTAGAATTAAACTGAAGCCGACTGTCAGGGGTGCGTGTAACAAATTTAATCAGTATGGAGTGTAATTATACAACGGCTGGAGCAGACCGGAGAGCCAAGGTGCCGCTCTTATTCAGGAGGGGAGAGTCGATGATATTTAGGTGAGGCTTTATGTCACATCTATTGGCGACATTGTGAAAACAGGGGTCGAGTTCGCCCGCCGTTGGTAAGAGTGCAGCATTGTCGTTAAAGAGCATACTTAATAATTAGCAACGAGAATGAGACCTCAGAGGTGGTTAATTTTGATTCCAGAACAAAATATACAGTTAGAGATTGCCAGCCGGTTCGCCCGGTGGTCGTTTCGCGGCAAACGTTGCGTGTTCGCGGTCCGCAAAACCGGCGGACATCTGCCGATGTTCGCGGCGGTCCGCAATGTTACAGGGGTAGGAATTTTGACCTATGACACATCAATCAGGTGGTGCAGGACAGCCAGGGCTGGACTGGGACAGAAATTTGGTCCTGGACTTCTTCCAGACTGGCCCACTTTGACAGGTCTCTCCCATGGCGGCCGGACAACTCCTGCACCCCCCCCCCCTGGCCACCCAAGCCCCCTCTCATCCTTCACTAGCCACTAGCCGTTCTACTTTATTAGAGTAGAGCTGCTGGTACTGGTACACTTATACCAGTGAGGAAGCTAGACATTATTTCACCCAGGGCAAAGAATCAGTTTGATGCCCCCCTTATTGGACAAGATTAGGCAGAAGTGAGAAACTCCCAGGCCATAGCTGTTGAGTCAGCTGTCTGCCCCCTCCCCCCATGCTCCTCTGTCGCCCCCCTGCTCCTCCCCCTGCTTCTTTGTTCCCCCCAGGTGAGCGCTGCGGGGAGGGAGAGACAGAGGAGCGGAGGGGGGTGGCAGTCCGCTGTCACTGAAGCTGGCCCACTGAGCCATCGGCCCACCGGGAAACTCCCTGTAGTCGCAATGGCCAGTCCATCCCTGAGGACAGCCAATTGAGACATTTCAGCACATGGACATACCCCCTACCTTATAAATAGACCTGATCTGGCGGCCATCTTACATTCTGCTGTTTGTCAGTGTAGGGAGAGGGTGCTGTTTGGAGCAGGGACAGGCTGTGTTCAATCAAATAGCTACCTAAAAGGTCCACAAAAGTCCTTTTTAAGGACTGGTATAGGTGTGCTACTTGCTCTGCAGTATATAGGTGTCTAATACAATTATATACTTTTTGCCAGTGTAGGGAGAGGGTGCTGTTTGGAGCAGGGACAGGCTGTATTCAATCAAATAGCTATATAAAAATTACACAAAAGTCCTTTTTAAGGACTGGTATAGGTGTGCTACTTGCTGTGCAGTATATAGGTGTCTAATACATTCATTCATATACTTTTTGTCAGTGTAGGGACAGGTTGGTGTTTCCAGCAGGGATAGACTTTAGCGTCACAAATCGCTACCTAACAGGTCCACAAAAGTCCTTTCAAGCACTGGTATAGGTGTGCTACTTGCTGTGCACTGCAGTATATACACTTATAATATACATATCATAGTGGATTTGTATTGTGCAGCACTGTGACTGGCGGTGTATTTGGTTACTGCTGAATTTTTGCCTTTTTCGCTGCGTTACCTACACACATAAAAAAAAACTCCTGAAAAAAAAGTTTCATAACTGGTGCAATAAACCAGTGGCCCACCAAAATGACAGATTTTGTTATATACCTTCTTCCACATATACTGCGCTTCTCTAGAGACTTTTGTTGTCACAGGGTCATTTAAAAAATGACAGGCAGTGGAAGAGGCAGGCCCTTCCGCAGGGGTGGTAGGGGTAGGGCAGGAGCACCAGGCCGGAGCCAAAGTGGGAAGTGGCACAATGTTTGTTCGATTACGTCAAAGGACGCACCAGACTTGGTTGAGTGGCTCGCCACCAACTCCACCACCACCACCACCACCACCACGACCACATACCCTCCGCTTGAGTCACAGGAATTATTTTCCGATCCATCAGAAGAAATTTCAGATGCGCAGCCATTCTTGGCATTGGATCAGGAAGAGGAGGTAGCAACAGCCGTCACTCAGCAGTCTGACGACAGTACTCAGATCAGCCCAAGGAGGTTGGTGCCCGCTGTTGCTGCCTATTACGAGATCTCTACTGTTAGTGATGGGGAAGGCGACGTTGATGATGACGTGTCTACAGACGTCACGTGGGTGCCCACAAGAGAGGAAGAGAGCGAGAGATGGACCAGCAGATAGGGAGGAGAAGCAGGCCGAACTTACATTGCACAGGAGGGACAAACCAGACTCCTAATGTATCAGGAGCGAGCCATCAACCATGTACGGTCACATCAGTCGCTTCCAGGACGCCGGCCCATGGCTCCGCAGTGTGGGCTTTTTTTAACGTGTCCGCTGCAGACAATAGCCATATGCAGCCTTTGCAGTCAACGCATAAATCGTGGTAAACCCAACACTCACCTAGGGACGACCGCCTTAAGAAGGCACCTTGCCTCCTTTCACCGAGCCCAGTGGGAGCAACGCCATCTGAACCCACAAAGCCACACTCCAGGCTCTCACAATTGTCCTCCACTCCACCTTCCATTATGCCTTCCTCACGTTTTTCTGCAAAAAGGCAGGCTTTCGTGGCCCAAATGTTTGATCGTAAAAAAACGATGACCCCAGATAACCCTCTTGCCCAACGGTTGACCGCTGGATTGTCGGAACTGATAGCCGCCAACTACTGCCATATAAACTGGTGGACTCGGAGGCCTTTCGAAAATTTGTGGCCATTGGAACACCACAATGGAAGGTCCCAGGCAGGAATTTTTTTTTCACAAAGGGGCATCCCAGAGCTATATGGCCATGTTCAGCGGCAGGTGAATGTATCTCTGGCACACAGTGTCAGGGCTAAGATACATCTGACCACATACACGTGGTCTAGCAAACACGGGAAGGTATATAACTTTCACTGCCCACTGGGTGAACCTTCTGACGGCCGTCAAGCATGTAACCCGTGGCACCCATGTATATTTTGTTTTACCGCCACAGATTACATGCAGGCCTGCTCCTCCTACTCCATCCTCCCTCTCCTCTCCTCGGCTGACTCCTCATTTTCCAATGCTACCGTGTCTTCCGCTGCGCCGCCCAAGATCCCCAGAACCTATTCGACATGCCAGGTGAGACGTTGCCATGCTGTGTCTGTTGTGCCTGGAAGACAAGAACCACACAGGTCCTGCACTCCTTTCAGCTTTGCTTTCACAGGCAATCAGTGGCTAACACCTCTGAATTTGACGGTTGGTAAAGTGGTGTGCGATATCGGTGGCAATCTGCTAAGCGTGCTGAAACAGGGCAATATTACACACGTGCCATGCATGGCACACGTCTTGAACTTGGTCGTGCAGCGATTCGTTGCCAAATACCCTGGGCTCCAGGACGTCTTGCGGCAGGCCAGGAAAATCTTGGTCCATTTCAGAAGATCTTACACAGCCATGGCTCGCCTTGCTGACATTCAGCGGCGACACAACCTGCCCGTCAGACGTCTTATTTGTGACTGCCTGACGCAATGGAACTCAACATTGTATATGCTTGATAGGCTGCTCCAGCAGAAACGTGTAGTTAACGACTTAGGCCCCGTACACACGACCGAGCTTCTCGGCAGAATCCAGCGAGAAGCTCGCTGGGATCCATATGCTGCCGAGAAGCTCAATCATGTGTACGTTTTCGCCGAGCAAACTGACGAGCGAGGCGTCGAGCCAAAATAGAGAGCAGATTCTCTATTTCCTCAACGGGCCATCGGGACTAATGGCTCGACGCCTTTTTCGACAGCCTGGTCGACGAACTTGACGGCCGGCCGAGAACCTTGTCGGGCTGAACGATTGGTTTAGCCCGACGAGGTTCTCGTACGTGTGTACGCGGCCTAACTGTATGAACTCTGTGGCAGGACAGGTTCTGGAGATATTGTTTTTTTTTGCACCGCACCAGTGGCTGCTCATGCGCTATTCATGCAGACTTCTGCGGCCATTTGATGAGATCACCAAACTGGTCAGCCAGGGTGCCATCAGTGACATCGTACCTTACGCCTTCTTTCTGGAGCATGCATTGCATCGTGTCATTGATCAAGCCACCGAGGAGCAGTAGCAGGAAGATGAGGAAGTCGCAATGCTGGATGAATTCCCAGGGGGGGCTACTCCATCTGAGACAAGTCAACAACGGGAGTCTGAAGAGGAGTTAGAGGAGGATGGTGCCGGGGTGGAGGAGGAGGAGCAAGAAGAGCATGCTTTAAACTTTTCTAGGATCCCTGGTGTTCCTTGTGAATGGGGGAGGAGAACAAGGATGACATCTTGGATGATGAGCAGGAGCCAGGCCAGTACAGCGCTTCCAGTTTAGTTCAAATGGGGGCCTTCATGCTCCAGTGTTTTAAGAGGGACCCCCATATAAAAAGCATAAAGGGCAAGGACCAGCACTGGGTGGCAACATACTTAGACCCCTGGTACAAACAAAACATGGCAGAAATGTTACCACCATCACAGACGGCTAACATAATGCAACACTTCCAGGCCTTGCTTCGAGAAATGCTGCATTCTGCTTTTGTGTCTGCTGGCAGAGGAATTTCCACTCACAGAGAAACAGTTTCGGGTACCAATCCAACAGCACCTGCAAGAAGAGGGTGGTTTGAAGATGTCTTGGTCACTTACGATATGAGATCATTCTTTCAGCCAACCCATCGACAGCTGTCCTCCGTATCCAGCATTAGGGAACGCCTAGACCGCCAGGTGTCCGCCTACATCGGGTTAACAGCCGATGTGGACGCACTGAGAAGTGATGAACCCCTGGACTACTGGTGGGCAGGCTTGACCTCTAGCGGGAGCTTGCAGAATTTGCAATGGAACATCCAGTGTCCTGTACGAAAGGACGTTCAGCGCAGCAGCGGGGGTTGTGACCGATAAGCGCACTTGCCTAGCTCACAACAGTGTTGACTGCCTCACATTTGTAAAAATGAATGAAGCATGGATCTCGGAGGAATTCAACACATGTGACCAGTAGACCATGTTTCATTCAAATTCAGGTGAACGCCTGTGGGCTAATTTTTTGGACCTGTACTGGCCTACACTTTTTTCTGTATTCGGTGAATGCCTAATGTACCACCAGCCACATAATACAAGGTTGTTTGCTGTCAGGTGAACACCTGTGGCCGTGGGCTAATTTTTATAGATATAGCTTTTTACAGATTACAGATATAGTATTTTTAGCATGGGTTTCCTGAGACTGGAAAGTTATTTCAAGGGTTCCTCTGTGTTGAAAAGTTTTAGAAAAGCTGGTATATCATCAAGAGATGAAGACATGCAACCATAAAGTGCCCCAGACAGCGTCATTTGTGTGACCAAACGCGTGTCGGGAGGAGGCTGCTGACGTCATCGCGTTACAGTCTGAGCGGACGGGCGTTCGCTTAGCCAGCCGGCTTCTTTTACATGCTGCATACACTTCTGTGGTTGTAAGTTTTTTACCTTTATTCAATTTTATTTATTTACGGAACTTCACTGGTACCTCATCTGTTTGGGTGATATTAATCATCTGGGGTTTCCTTTGATTACCATTGGTGGTTACTGCAATCTACAGTTTAAAGGCCCGGGCTGGGGTTTCAGCCGCAAGCTACCTTTGTTCGCCATTCAGTAAGCGCGCATTTCTTATGGTGTTTTAACTTTTGGTGGTGGATTCTCATTAGTATCACTTATGAATATTTTTTGTGGACTTATCGCAATTAGAGTTTTTTGACATTTTTTTACACACATTTGTCATTCACATATTTGCTGTTTGTTCTTTTTTAGAATTTTTTTATACATGTTTATACTACTCCCAATAGAATTTTTCACCTTTATTCATCACAGCGCAGCTATATTTCTTTCCATGCAACCATAAAGCCCTTTACACTCTGTACAGCTCAGTTAGTGCATAGCTTTATCTAGTAGTGGTTGGGTTTGAGAAGAAGAGGCTTCCTTGAGTACTCAATAGTGAGGTGCCTGCATAGGGGAATGGTAATATGGTGGGATGTAAGGTTGCATCCAGCTCTACCCGTTGCCCTGTCAATGGCTTACTTAGCATATGACCATATACCAGATGACAAATTAGGGGAGTTTATGGTTGTCATGAGGAAAAGGTTAAAAAATAGTCAAGATGGGAAAAAAAAGAGATAAGAGAAGAAAACAAGATCTAGGTTGGGAAGGTAATTGTAGTTGTATTAGAGTAAGGAGTGGGGAGAAGGCCAGGAAGTGAAATTTTGCCATCAAGCAGTACTGTGGGGACCAGTCGTGAGAGATAATCCACTTCAAAGAGCCAATAGGGACATAAAGGTTTTTATCCACTGTCTGTGTTCCACTGGGAGAACAAAAATCTTTACTTTTTGTCCCATAGACACAACAAGATAGAAGACCAAATATCTCTAAAATAAGAGATATTACAAGTCTTCCTATTGCAAGATTCCCCCATTTCCTGTTCCAGCGACAACTCAAAATTCTGAATTTTCCATCACTTTTGGGGCTGGTGCCAAAAATCACCAGTGGGTAAATCTCCGCAGTGGGGCACAGAAAACAATAAAAACCTTAGATTGCAGAGAGAAAAGCATTAGGTCCATTGGTGGTTATATTAAGAGTTGGTATTTTTTTTAAAAAACAATGGCCCGGATTCACGTAGGACTTACGCCGACGTATCTAGAGATACGCTGTCGTAAGTACAAATGTGTGCCATCGTATCTCTGCGCCGATTCCAAAGCTGTATCTTGGCCTAGGCCAACAAGGCCCAGGCCTAGGGCAGCACTTTGCAGGGGGGCAGGATGAAAAGAGTCCCCGCCGGTTTGAGGTGGACTGGGCCGCAAGATAAATCAATCTGGCACCCCCATAAAGCGGCCGCACTGCTGCTGGTATGATAGGGATTGTGCAAACACAAGAGGCACTGACATAGTCATCTATACCTGGCAGGTAGGTAGTAGGACTCTCCTGCAATCCTTTGCTTGTGTCAGTTGTACATATTAGGGAATCTTAATTTTATTTCTGTTGATTGCTGATGATAGAAATAAGCAGATGGATTTATTTGTTCCTGCCCTCAATCCTTCCTTTGCTCACTGCCTAGACCACATACCTTCATCACTGTGCTATATGTTTTCTTCTGCACCACTGACATGGTTATATCCTCTTAGTCCTCCATATATTTAGCAGAAATGTGTGAAATTTTAGAACTATAGGCAACACCTTTTTTTTCCCATTTTGGATAGAGTAAGGGATGGTTATAGCCCCTGTTAGTTTTTATTTTTTTTGCCATTCGTTCATTTCCTGCCCTATAGCCAAACAGGAAGTGAGAGGAAATCTCTGCAGATTAAGGGAACCCCCCCCCTCCCCAAGGCCCTCAAAACTAGTGTCCCCAGGGCAGGTTTTAAACAGGAAGGGGTGTGCCCATGACAGGAAGGGGTGGATCATATTTAAATTAGGGTTGTACAAGTTTAGTCAGGCCTAGGGCAGCACAAAACCTAAATACACCACTGGCCGATTCCCCAAGCTAGATACCTCGGAAAAATAGGCTTCAGTCGCCCGTCGTAACTTGCCTACGCCGGCGTATTGTGGGCGCATAGTTACACTGGGTGCATTCGGCGTACCCATTTTAAATATACAAATGAGTAAGATACGCCGATTCACAAATGTACTTGCGCCCAGCGCATGTTTCAAGTGATTTGCGTAAGGGTTACGTCCGGCGTAAAGTTATTCCTCATATAGGAGGCTCAACCCATGCAAAGGTATGGACCAGGGAACGAACGCCGTTGATTTTTACGTCGTTTACGTAGTACGTGAATAGGGCTGTGCGTAGGTTACGTTCACGTCGCAGGCAGTGTTTTGACGTATCTTAGGCAGTTATTTTGATGTGACTGTGAGCATGCACACTGGGATGCGTCCAAGATACGACGCATGCGCCGTTCGTTTTTTGAAGCTCAGCCCATCATTTGCATGGGGTCACGCTTCATTTAAATATAGCACGCCCACTTCCAGCCCACTTCCACCTACTTTGACTTATGTCGGCTTACGCCGACGACTATACGCTACGCCGGTGCAACGCTGGGAGCATTTGCTTTGTGAATTCCAAGCTTGACTCTCAACGTTGCGCCGGCGTAGCGTAAAGAAGATACGCTACGCTGGAATAAAGATGCGCCCAGGTATGTGAATCCGGGCCAATGTGTTTTGGAGGCTCAAAAATCTCCTTAAATCGGGATTTAAAGAGACTGAAAGTAAAATATTCTGAACATATAGAGCTGGGAAAGTTCTGAGGATTAAATATGATACTGTGGTTAAGTTCATCTTTTAATTAAATGTTATTATATTATATCACCCGTGGGAAATATGTCATTACATTGCATTGTCTTTAGACCTTGGGTTTATTTGTTGAGATCATATTCTGAATATACTGTACATTTTTTTTTTTTTCAAGGTTTTTAAATTGAACAGCTTCTCGACTCTATGTAACCTATACCATGTAAACATTGTTTTTTTTTTAATGCTTGTTATTTCATCGCCTTACCCCAAACTTGACATTTTTTAACCTCCCCTATTTTATCTCTAATACAAAATGTAAAAAAATGATTTTACAAAATAAAACATTGTAAAAAAAAATAACGCATGTTTCAGTAACTGGTGTGGCTGCCAAATAAATAAGCAAAATAAAAATGTTTCCTCTAAAGAATTAAAATGTTCGGAAGAAATAAAAAAGTACGGTAGGTTATATAAAAATTGGTGATCCCAACCACCTGTGTGAGATAACATCAGTCTTCTACCCACTGTGGTGCCCAACTTTCACCTGAGAGTCTAATCTCTTATCCCTAGAGCAACACATTATCACTCTTCATGATGTTTTTGATTAATGTTAATTTTGTTTATTTTGGTACCTTTATATATTGAACCTAGTTGATATTGCAAACTTTTTATACTAACATTGATGTCATCATATATTATCATTTACTTGGTGTTAATTTTGTTGTACATTTATCATATTGCAATATATATATATATACACTTACAGTGGGGATCGAACGTTTGGGCACCCCAGGTAAAGATTTGTATTAATGTGCATAATGAAGCCAAGAAAAGATGGAAAAATCTCCAAAAGGCATTCAATTACAGATTAAACATTCTTATATGTCAAAAAAAGTTAGATTTTATTTCCATCATTTACACTTTCAAAATTACCGAAAACAAAAAAATGGTGTCTTCAAAAGTTTGGGCACCCTGCAGAATATAGCATGCACTGCCCCCTTTGCAAAGCTGAGACCTGCCAGTGTCATGGATTGTTCTCAATCATCGTCTGGGAAGACCAGGTGATGTCAATCTCAAAGGTTTTAAATGCCCAGACTCATCTGACCTTTCCCCAACAATCAGCACCATGGGTTCTTCTAAGCAGTTGTCTAGAAAACTGAAACTGAAAATAGTTGATGCTCACAAAGCTGGAGAAGGCTATCAGAAGATAGCAAAGTGTTTTCAGATGTCAATATCCTCTGTTCGGAATGTAATTAAGACATGGCAGTCATCAGGAACAGTGGAAGTTAAAGCAAGATCTGGAAGACCAAGAAAAATATCAGACAGAACAGCTCGCATGATTGTGAGAAAAGCAATTCAAAACCCACGTTTGACTGCACGACACTGGAGTTGTGGTACACTATTCCACTATAAAGAGATACTTGTATAAATATGGTCTTCATGGAAGAGTCATCAGAAGAAAACCTCTTCTACGTCCTCCCCACAAAAATCAGCATTTGAACTTTGCAAATGAACACATGGACAAGCCTGATCCTTTTTGGAAACAAGTTCTGTGGACTGATGAGGTTAAAATAGAACTTTTTGGCCGGAATGAGCAAAGGTACGTTTGGAGAAGAAAGGGCACAGAATTTAATGAAAAGAACCTCTGTCCAACTGTTAAGCATGGGGGGTGGATCAATCATGCTTTGGGGTTGTATTGCAGCCAGTGGCACAGGAACATTTCATGAGTAGAAGGAAAAATGGATTCAATAAAATTTCAGCAAATTTTGGATGGTAACTTGATGCCATCTGTGAAAAAGCTGAAGTTAAAGAGAGGATGGCTTCTACAAATGGATAATGATCCTAAACACACCTCAAAATCCACGGGGGATTACATCAAGAGGTGTAAACTGAAGGTTTTGCCATGGCCTTCACAATCTCCTGACCTCAACATAATTGAAAATCTATGGACAGACAGACCAGAAATCTCAAAGAACTGGAAGACTTTTGTAAGGAAGAATGGGCAAAGAAACCTCAAACAAGAATTAAAAGACTCTTGGCTGGCTACAAAAAGCGTTTACAAGCTGTGATACTTGCCAAAGGGGGCAGTACAAGATATTAACTCTGCAGGGTGCCCAAACCTTTAAACCTTTGCAGACAGCATTTTTTTGTTTTCTGTAATTTTTAAAGTGTAAATGGTGGAAATAAAATCTAACTTTTTTTGACATATTATAAGAATGTCTAATCTGTAATTTGATGATTTTTGGAGATTTTCTCATCTTTCCTTGGCTTCGTTATGCACATCAATACAATTTTTTACCTGGGGTGCCCAAACTTTCGATCACCACTGTACCTATGTATTTGGTCTATTTAACCTGGTGTGGTAGAACATATCTCCTAAAGGAAGGAAGACTACCAAATGACGAAACATGTCTGGATTGCTACACCATGACAAATAACTGTAATCAATTCACAATAAGGATGTCAAACATACACTTTTCACATGTTTTTAATATAAACTTATATTTTTCCTTCGTCTTTTGTTAACCACTTAAGGACCGCCTACTGCACATTTACGTCGGCAGAATGGCACGGCTGGGCACATCAACGTATATATACGTTGATTTTAGTACCCAGCCGTGGGTCACGGGCGCGCGCCCGCGGCGCGCTCCCGTGACCCGGTCCGAAGCTCCAGGACCGGGACCGCGGGATTCGCAGACCCGATCGCCGCTGCAGTGCGGCGATCCATCCCTGGAGCTGAAGAACGGGGAGAGCCGTGTGTAAACACGGCTTCCCCGTGCTTCTCTGTGGGCGCAGCATCGATCGCGTCATCCCTGTAATAGGGGGACGCGATCGATGACGTCACACCTACAGCCACACCCCCCTACAGTTGTAAACACACACAGGGAACACTCAAAGTCACAGCGCCCCCTGTGGTTAACTCCCAAACTGCAACTGTCATTTCCACAGTAAACAATGCAATTTAAATGCATTTTTTGCTGTGAAAATGACAATTGTCCCAAAAATGTGTCAAAATTGTCCGAAGTGTCCGCCATAATATCGCAGTCACGAAAAAAATCGCTGATCGCCCTATTAGTAGTAAAAAAAATGTTTTTTATAAAAATGCAAATAAACTATCCCTTATTTTATAAACGCTATAAATTTTGCGAAAACCAACCGATAAACGCTTATTGCGATTTTTTTTTACCAAAAATATGTAGAAGAATACGTATCGGCCTAAACTGAGGAAAAAAAAAGATTTTTTATATATTTTTGGGGGATATTTATTATAGCAAAAAGTAAAAAATATTGAATTTTTTTTTAAATTGTCGCTCTATTTTTGTTTATAGCGCAAAAAATAAAAACCGCAGAGGTGATCAAATACCACCAAAAGAAATCTCTATTTGTGGGGAAAAAAGGACGCCAATTTTGTTTGGGAGCCACGTCGCACGACCGCGCAATTGTCAGTTAAAAAGACGCAGTGCCGAATCACAAAAAGGGGCAAGGTCCTTTACCTGCATTTTGGTCCGGGTCTTAAGTGGTTAAGCATGAAATATATGAATAAATTGATTAAATTTAAACGGATTTTCTTCATTCAAGTTATTGGCGCCTAAAAAACCCCAGCTCTTCTATATAGCATTTCAAGTGTCCTGTCCTATAATTTTGGGATGCGGTGCCTATGACATCTTCTCCAACCAATCTATCCTGTACGCTGTAAAATTAAAGAACACCTGCTTCAGTAACTGGTGTGGCTGGCAAATAAATAAAAAAGTTTCCCCTAAAGAATTATTTTTTTCACAATAAATGAAATGTTCATAAGAAATGAAAGTAGGTCATATAAAAAATTGGTGACCCCAACCACCCTTGTGAGATAATATGACAGTCTGCAACACCAACTGTGTTGAACAACTCTCATGCAATCTCTTATTCCTCGAGCAGTGCGTCATCACTCTTGATGACTTGTTTTTGAAAGTCAGGAGTTCTCTCACCTATCTTGGCTCTTGGCAGCCAGTCTTGTCTTATCTCATTGAGAAATAGATATGTACTTATTTGAGCTACTTGCAAATATTACCTGAAAAAAAATACATATTGTATATAGAGAGCCTGAGCAGGTTCAGAGGTGGGTATCCTAGAGATACAGATGAAGCACCAAATCAAATGACGAAAGAGTCTACACTATTCGTTTTTTTTTTTGTTTTTTTTTTAAACCTGATGGGTTGTATGAGCCCGGGAAGAGCTGTGGTACTAACACCCCCCAGCCAGAACACATTAAAACAAATAGAGGAGGTATCTTCCAATGGAGGCACAGACAGCAATACAATCTTGATAGAGGACCCAGCTCTTCCCCAATCTACCGAAGACTAAAATGTTTTCCCTAAAGACACACTTTAAAGGCTACTTCTAATGCCCCGTACACACGATCACTTTTTGTGATGAAAAAAAATGTCATTTTCCTTCATGAAAAAAAATGAAATTTTTCAAACTTCATTTTAAAAAATGACGTTGCGTACACACCATCATTTTTGGAAAATGATGAACAAAGTGACGGCACTCTAAAGGGGAAGTTCTATTTGCCTTGAGGCTGCTTTTAGCTGGTTACTTGTTAGTAAAAGACGATTCCTGCTTTTTTGTCTGTTACAGCGTGATGAATGTGCTTACTCCATTATAAATGGTAGTTTTACCTCCCATCTCCTAACTTGCTTCTGGGCATGTGCGGGTTTAAAACGTCATTTTTTATGTAGTTTTGCCCACACACGATCATTTTTTATGACACAAAAAATGACATTTTAAAAAATGACATAAAAAATTCGAGCATGTTCGAATTTTTTTTTGGTCATTTTTCAGAAGACATAAAATGACATTTTGCCCACACACAATCATTTTAAATGACATTTTTAAAAATGTCATTTTTTTTCATCACAAAAAGTGATCGTGTGTACGGGGCATAAGTTACAAGAGACAGCTGCCTAGTTACGAGAGACTGTTGGACCACAAAAGAGTTACAAAGTACTAGATCCAACCCAGCCCAATTTACAGTATCTGCTTTCTTCTGCCTTATGTATGTATTACATTGTTGGTAGCCCTTTGGTTGCCCAACTATATTTAGTAGCCTTTTTCAACCAGGTTGCCTGGGCACCCTGCAGTGCCTTTACGTGTCTTCAGGGGTGTCTTGGCAAAAAGATTAGAAACTGCCCAAAAATGTAATGCAAGCCAGCACGTGGATCTAGCCTGTCTATCAGTTACATAAAGCCACAGTATCCTTCTACCCGCCAGTGTCCTAACAACCAATGACTACACCAGTTGATAAGGAGGATGGTGGGCATCTGCACTGGGGTCACATTAGCTGAGTGAGGGAGAGAAACTGAGGGAGAAGAAAAACCCTTCTAATGTTGGGTGTCCTATGCATATGGGTGTTGATGCGTTATGCAACTGTTAATTCATTTTTTTACATTTTAGAACGGGGTGCCTCAAGATCATTAAATGATCACTAAAGGAATTTTTTTTTTAGCTAAATAGCTTCCTTTACCTTAATGCAGTGCTGTTTTCATGTTCTCATTGTTCGTTTTTTGCTTTGAAGTAGCTGTAATACTTCTCTGATCTCCACACTTCCTGGTTATCTGGCTCCTTATGAAAAAACTCATGGCAGATTTTCACTGTGGTCTAAGCTGTGTGTCTAAAACTCCTCAGAACCAATCAGATTCATTTTAAAAACAAAACACTGCCCTGGATTTGTTTGTTTTTGTTCTGTGTGTCTTCTCTACTTCACAGAAACATGAAACCATTTTAAAAACGAAAGTGAAACTAGAGGCACATTATATGATTGATTTTTATCTATTTTTAATTATTTTTAAAATGAATCAGTTAACTTTTATGTCTCTATACCCGGTAAACAGTCATTTCAGCAAAAAAAATGTTTTCCTTTAGTCACCCTTTAAGGGTGACTTGACTGAAAAAAGGTTGAGAAACACTGGGTTACAGTATTATGACTGTTATTAATATCTTGTATTCACACAGAGCGGGGGCATCATAAGTCATAGAGTTTCAGAGCTTTATAGTTTATCTTAAGGCATCGGTAGGCATTAAGGTAACAATAGATATTAAATGGCTGTCAGACATCTGTCACAATCATTTTACACACAAAGGATGAAGTTCCAAAGACCTATGCAATCCTCTACTCCAGCTAGCAGGTGCTTACTCCTCCAGGGTCTGTTCTTCCCACACAAACTTTGCTAAAGCTCTGGAGCCACACACGACTTCAAAAGGCTAAAATCAACTTTATTGTTCAGTACAAGCCTGTGATGAACAATAAAGCTCATTTTACCCTTTAGAAGTAGTGTGTGACTCCAGAACTTTGCTGAATCTGCCACAATCCTAATGCCAAATAATTGGGTCTATCAAATGATGGCATACAAGATCATATCATCCAGTCCTGCATGGTCATGCTGTAATTGAAAGCAGTCAAAACAAGTCAAGGCGATTTAGTTTGCGTTTGTAGCGCTATACAAGTTACTCATTCATTCATTCATGTGACTTCAAGAAGTGACAGAGATTGGCTGAAAAATACCGAAGACAGCCAATCAGCTATCCACCCCTGAGGATGAGTGGCTAGGGGTAGCTGCCATTGATGTAATATCTGGTCTGTCTACAGCAGGGATGTCCAACATTTTGACATCCCTGGGCCACAATGGAAAAGGAATTGTTTCAGGCCACACATAAAATATTATTATTATTATTATTATTATTATTATTATTATACACGATTTATATAGAGCCAACAGTTCACGCAGCGCTTAACAATGTAGACTGAGGGGGGACAACACAATTACAGTACAGATCAATACAGAAGGTACAGGAGGGCCAGGCTCATAGAGCTTACATTCTAAAGGGAGGGGGTGGTACAAAAGGTAATGGCTGCAGAGAAAATACACTAACAAAAATGAGAGCTGATGAGCAGAAAAAGTCAGGCAGATCGCAAGTCACTCATATATATATATATATATATATATATATATATATATATATATATATATATATACTTATATATATATATATATATATATATATACTGTATATATATATATATATATATACTGTATATATATATATATATATATATACATAACATACCTATCTGAGTAAAAAAAAAATGATTTGTAATATGTTTTATTATAAAAGTAAAGAGGGCAACATAAAACAAGTGCAATATTTGACACTGTTTTTTATAAATGAAAGCTAACTGATTTGATGCTATGGTATCCATACCATAGCAGGGCGGAAGCGACGTCAAAACGTCTTAAAGGGCCAATTTATTTTTTGTAATTTTCTCACAAAATGACAAATATTTTTTTTTTATTGCATTTTAGTCTAAATATGAGATTTGAGGTCTTTTTGACCCCAGATCTCATATTTAAGAGGACCTGTCACGCTTTTTTGTATTACCAGGGATGTTTGCATTCCTTGTAATAGGAATAAAAGTGACCCAAAGTAATACAAAAAAAAAGTGTAAAAATAAATAAAATCAAGTAAAATATATAAGAAAAAAAACCAAAATGTTTTAAAGCAGCCTGTCCCGACAAACTTGCGTGCGGAAGCAATTGCATACGTGAAAACAGTGTTCAAACCACACATGTGAGGAAATGCCGTGATCGTTAGAGCAAGAGCAATAATTCTAGCCCTAGACCTCCTCTGTAACTCAAAACATGCAACCTGTAGAATTTTTTAAACGTCGCCTATAGGGTTTTTTAAGGCTAAAAGTTTGACGTCATTCCACGAGCGGGTGCAATTTTGAGGCGTGACATGTTGGGTATCAATTTACTTGGCATAACATTATCTTTCACAATATAAAACACACTTGGGCTAACTTTACCGCTGTCTTATTTTTAAATTTAAAAAAGTGATTTTTTCCCCAAAAAAAGTGTGCTTGTAAGACTGCTGCGCAAATACAGTGTGACAAAAAGTATTTCAATGACCGCCATTTTATTCTCTCGTGTAAACACCGAGTCTGAAAAACAGGCTCAGTCCTTAAGCGGTTAAACTTGTTAATTAAGAAGTTTGATATTCTAAAACATAACATTTTTCAAAATCCCAGTTCTAATATACATATACATACAATATAAATTTCTCCTTGGTCCTTTGAAAGAGGCATATAAATTTCTCCACCTCTTCTTTCCATGTGTACCGCCATCTGGAATTCATTCTGCTCACATTCTTATTTTCTGGTCACCAATCCTCATTCACACTTTGCTGCTATCTTTCTTGAAAACCCTCCCTATGGGCCAGATTCAGGTAGATGGGCGCTTCTTTACTTTGGAGTAACGTTTCTCATTTACGTTACTCCGCCGACACTTTCGGCGCAAGTACTGTTATTCACATAGCACTTGCGCGTAAACTTGCGCCAGAGTAACGATAATGCGCTGGCGTAACCCGACGCAAGTGGAAGTGGGTGTGATCATATGTAAATGATGGGCGGAGCCCAGCGCAGAGGCTTACGTTCAGCGCATCATCCACGGAGCATGCACAGTAAGTGAGGCTTCACTCGCCCCCTTGTGCGCATGCTCACAACTTCCGTCGGCACCACTTCACGGGAAACGTCAGCGCAATGCGTTTCGTTGGGCGTTTAAATCCGCCCGTAGATGCGCCATTCCGGCACTAAAGTATATCCTGTTCCCCCTCCCCGCAGTGAAGTTACTTTTGTTCTGAGATGGCTGCTCCCGTTCCCCGCAAACACACAGGAGAAAGCTGAACTCTAAAGACCAGGAGCTGTCAGCCGTCATCTCAGCTATGGAGACCTATGATGTCTTCCTCCATGGCTGTAAAAGTTGACAGACAAGCATGGACAGAGGTGTTGTCCTGCAAGTGGGGGTGCTCAGCTAGCTCTTATCGTCGGTAACGCTGCTGTAGCTGCTCTCCTGCTGACCTGTGGCCATCTGGAGTAAAGATAAAGCAGCTATTTGTAGAAATAACTTTGCGCCGGACGGACGAGATACGCGCGGCGCATGTAGCCAGCGTATGGTGCTTATCCGTTCGCGAATCGGGAAATAACCCTCATTTGCATATTTGCAGGGGAAATCAATAGGCACGACTGATGCGCCAAGCGAAATTATGCACTGACGATACTCTGGCGTCGGAAAGTTAAGCCGATCGGAAATGGCCCGTTTTCTGTCGCATCTAGTTTGGTGGGTATGGCCACATAGAAACGACGGCGCATAATCACAGTTACGCGGCGCATATCGAATTACTCCAGCGCAAGTCTTGCTGAATCTGGCCCTATGTGTTCTCAGTCGCTGAGGAGCCGATGCGTGTACCTGGTTGCCACGATGTCCGCCGGGTGCACGCAATCGGCGGTGACACAGCAGGGACGTGGAGCTCTGTGTGTAAACACAGAGCTTCACGTCCTGTCAGAGGAGAGGAGACCGATCTGTGTCCCTTGTACATAGGGACACAGCATTGGTTACCTCCTCCAGTCACCCCCACACAGTTAGAACACACCCAGGGAATACATTTAACCCCTTCCTCACCCCCTAGTGTTAATCCCTTCCCTGACAGTAACATTTATACAGTAATTAGTGCATTTTTATAGCACTGATGGCTGTATAAATGTGAATTCTCGCAAATTTGTGTCAAAGGTGTCCAATATGTCCGCCACAATATTGCAGGCCTGACAAAAAAAATAAAAATTGCAGATCGTCTCCATTACTAGTAAAAAAAAATAAAAAAATCATAAATCTATCCCTTATTTTGTAGGCGCTATAACTTTTGCGCAAACCAATCAATATACGCTTATTTAACAAAAATATGTAGAAGAATACGTATCGGCCTAAACTGAGGAAAAAAATATGTTTTTTAAAAAAAAAAATTGGGATATTATTATAACAAAAAGTAAAAAATATTGGGCCAGATTCAGGTAGAATTAGATTCCCGCAGAGTATCAGAGATACTCTACGCCGCCGTACTTTACCTGGCTCTAGGAGGAATTCAGAGAGATTTTGGCCCGTAAGGTACGGCGGCGTAGTGTATTTCTCCCGGCGGAATCAAACTACGCGATTAGGGGGCGTGAGGCATTTAAATTAAGCGCGTCCCCGCGGCGATCGAACTGCGCATGCTCCGTTCAGAAATTTCCCGCCGTGCATTGCGCGAAATCACGTCGTTACGTAATTTTTTTTTTGAGTAGCGTCGTTTACGGACATTCCTATTCCCGGACGACTTACGCAAAAAATAAAAAATACTTAACATGGGCCGCGTAACGTTAGACCAGCTAATAGCTGGTTTAACTTTACGTAGCGAAAAAATGACGTACGCGATTGCGAACGATGCTCGTAACTTCGTGGATCGCTGGAAAAATCTCATTTGCATACCCCGACGCTGAAAACGACGCAAACTCCACCCAGCGGCCGCAAAAAGATTGCCGCGTAGATCCGAAGGCGTACGAAGGCGTAAACCTGTCAGATCGAAGCCCAACGCCGCCGTATCATGGTTTGAGGATTCAAACTAGTGATACGGCGCGCAAAATTTGAAATTACTCCTGTCTAACTTGTTAGACAGGCGTAATGGCTCTCTGAATCTGGCCCATTGTCTTTTTTTTCCCAAATTTCTGTCTTTTTTTGTTTAAAGCCCAAAAAATAAAAATCGCAGAGGTGATCAAATACCACCAAATGAAAGCTCTATTTGTGGGGAAAAAATGATAAAAATATAATTTGGGTACAGTGTTGTATGACCGCGCAATTGTCATTCAAAATGCGTCAGCGCTGAAAGCTGAAAATTGGTCTGGGCACGAAGGGGGTTTAAGTGCCCAGTAATGAAGTGGTTAAAGGGGTTGTAAAGGTTCGTCTATTATTTTCTAAATTGGTTCCTTTAAGCTAGTGCATTGTGGGTTCACTTACCTTTTCCTTCGATTTCCCTTCTAAATGTTTTTTTTCTTTGTTTGAATTTCCCACTTCCTGTTTCTCCTCAGTAAGCTTTCCACCATCATCCGAGCGGTGGAAAGTCATTTAGAACAGCTTACTGAACACCTTTACTGAGGAGGAACAGGAAGTTAGAAACGCAGACAAAGAAAACAGAGAAAAAAAAACATTTAGGAAATTGAAGGAAAAGGGTAAGTGAACCAACAATGCACTAGCTTAAAGTAACCTATTTAAAAAATAAAACAAACCTTTACAATCCCTTTCATTTAGATCTCTCTCATAGTATCCTATGTTCTCTGATTTCTAGTTACACTGCCCAGGATCCATATACAGTATGGTCCCAATTAACTTTCATCAGTGAACACCAAAGTTGGAGATTGATACTTTACCAAAACCATCTTTGAAATCCATCCAGAGCTGCCCCAGATACCAACATTCCCCCCACATTTCTGTCATTACTGCTGTCTTTATTGCAAGATATGTTGGTGGTGTTCTAATAACTAGCAGCACTATTACTGGTGTTATGTAGCCAGAGGCAATTTTCCACCTTCCTCCTGAAGCTGAAATATCCATTTTCGTTGACTAGAGGAAATTGCATGCATATGTAGAATATATTGTATGTGTATTTAACATATTTTTTGCATGTCATTTACCTGTAAAAGCTCCCATTGTGTAGACATACAAAAGACCTGAAATGGCCAATGGGCGCCACCATCTTGGATGTGATGTTATAAGACACACAAACTCACAGCTGTCACTGTCAACTTTACCCCTTCCCACAGCAGTTACATTAGGATTGTGTAGATAGATGAAGGGAGGGGCAGAGGAGCTGGACCAGCATTGACAGCAATTAGACACTCTCAGAGGAAGAGAGGGCTATTGCGTGCAAGAAGAAAGGATACTGTGCTAGCAAGTTTAAAGGCACACTTGTTTGTATGTGCCTTTACCTGCAATTTTGTTTTTTAAATTAGTGACAGGCAGGGCCGGATTTGCTCTCCCTGCCGCCCCAAGGCCAGGTTCCACAATGCACCCCCTCCCTACCAACCGAACCCCCCCAATCAAAGGAAAATGGCAACCGGGGGGACAGGGGCGGCACGGTTAGTTCAAATATTTTTTGTCATTTTTTTTCACTTTTTTTTATTTTTATTAATTTTTAGCTTGTCGTTTACTTGTTTTTATTTTTGTGTAATATTCTTATTATTTTGAATATTATTTTTCTTATTCTTTACTTTTTAGTTACTTTTTTAATTTAATTATTATTATTTTTTATCAATTTTTTTCACTTAACTTTATTGCTATCACACAGGAGAAAACAATTCCCTGTGTGATAGCAATAGGAGGTGACAGGTTCTCTTTATTGACCCTGTCACCTCCAAAACAGAAGTCCTAGCACTGTGCTAGAACTCCTGTCACAGCTGAGATGGGAAGAGCACAGCTCACCCCTCTCACTGTGTACATCGGCGGCAGGGACAGGAGACAGACTTGGCAGCTGGGGGGAGGACGGAGGAGTGCCGAAGGCAGAGCAAGCCGAGAAAGGTATGTGGGGGTAGGGGAGAACGGACAGCAGCACACATTTGACAAGTGATTTTGACGACATCGCCGTAATCACTTAATGAGCGAGTGGATTCCCCCACTCAATTCTCCCACACAGCAACTTACCGCCCTCAACTGTATGTTACGGCCGTCGGGGGACTCCATGCCACTGCCCTTGGCACCCTGCCGCCCCGAGGCCTGGCCTTGGTGGCCTTGTGGAAAATCCGGGCCTGGTGACAGGGTCTCTTTAGGTGCACTGGATGGGTTTAATTTAATATCCACAGAACTGAAACAGCTGCAAGAATGCCTCCTAAACCCATAAAATGTGCAAAGCTGACCAGGGGCCATTGTGGCTGAATTTCCTTCAGCTACTGAAGAACAAAGGTATGGTTGAACTTGATGGACTTGTGTCTTTTTTCAATCTGACTAACTATGTAACAAAGGCTCGGCTGCCATTTTGTCCACACGCCAGGAGTTAGTGCCTTGTCACAATAGAGATGCAGGAATTCAAGACGTGGGCTGTCAAATGACACACATGGTTATTTTTATAGACAAAATAGATGCCCTGGAGGTGTGTATCTGTGTCATCAAAGGAGAAATGTAGAACATTAAAGTAGTGCGTCACAGGGCAAACAGCAACACGTGGAAAAACTGACCATTTTTAGTGAAAAACATTACATCAAATTCTGATTAATAGAATGCCTCCCCGAGATGACAGAAAAGTATCATTAATAATAGCTAGAAATGTAAGAGTAAAGGTTACAGGAACTTGTCTGAACAAAAATATTATATCTGTAAGTCTATAAAGATTAGTCCACCCAAGACTGAGATTTTTATGGGGCTGAAAGTGAAACAACAATAATATATGGTTGCTAAGGACATATTCTCCTCCCAGGTCATTGTGAGGTCATATCCCCCCCCCCAAGTATTGTGGGCTCATACACCCCTCCCAGAGAATTCTGGGGTCATTTTCCCCTCTCAGAGGATTGTGGGGTCTTATTCCCCTCCCAGAGAATTGTCGGGTCTTATTCCCCTCCCAGAGGATTGTGGGGTCTTATTCCCTCTCAGAGGATTGTGGGGTCTTAGTCCCCTCCCAGAGGATTGTGGCGTCTCATTCCCCTCTCAGAGGATTGTGGGGTCATTCCCCTCTCAGAGGATCATGAGGCTGTATTCTACTCCCAGAGGATTGTGGGGCATTTTTCCTTCTCCCCCTCTTGTGGGGGTCACATTCCCCTCCCAGAGGATTGTCGGGTCTTATTCACCTCCGAGTAGTTTGTTGTGGCTTATTCCCAGTCCAAAGGATTGTGGGGTAATTTTTTCTTCCCAGAGAATTGTGGGGTCACATTAACCTCCCAGAGGATTCTGGGGTCTTATCCCAATCTCAGAGGGTCAGGAGGTTGTAATCTCCACAAGAGGATTGTGGGAAATGATGCCCCTCCTAGAGGATCATGAGGTTGTATTCTCCATCCAGAAGATTGTGCAATTTTTTTCCCCCTCCCAGAGAACTGTGGAGTATTATTCCCTTCCAGGGGGTTGTAGGGTCACATTTCCCACCCAGAAAAATTTGGGGTCATATTCTTTTCCCAGAGGATTGTAGTGTCTTAACCCACTTCAAGAGGGTTGTGGGGTCATAATTTTATCCCAGAGGATTGTGGGGTTGTATTGTCATGTAGAATATAGAGGGGTTTTGAAGATTTTGGGGTCATATTCTCCTCCTGGGGGATTGTGGGACCATTCCCCCCACATGATTAGGTCTGAATTGTGAGTTTATATTTTCCTTCTTGGGGCTTTTGGGGATTTTAGCGTCATATTCTCCTCCCAAGGGATAAAGGGGTTATATAAATTTGTCCCTTAAGAGAATTGTTGTTTTTTCCTTCTAGGGGATTGTGGGCCCTATTCTCCTCCCAAACAACCTTAGGGTCATATTCTTCTCCCAGATCATTGTGCGGTCTCATTCCCCTCCCAAACATATTTTCTTCCCAGTGGGTTATTTTATTCAGAGTTTCCCCACAGTGGATTGTGAGATCATATCCCCCCTTATTGAACTGTGGGGTCATATGCCTCTTTCAAAGGATTGTGAGTTAATTTGTTCCCCAGTGGATTGTAGAATCACATTCTACTTCCAGTGGATTGTAGGGTTATATTCTGCCCCTATGATATTTTGGGGCTCATACTCTCCTTTCAAGTGATTATGGGGTCAAAGTCTCCACCCAGACACTTGTGGGGTCATTTTCCTCACCCAATGGATCGTGAAGTCATTTTCTGTTCCCAGAGGATTGTGGGGTAATTTTCACCTCCCAGGTAATTGTGAGGTAATTTTCTCCTCCCTGGGGATTGTGCAAAGAAAATATGAACCCACAATCTCCTAGGAGAAGAATACGACCACATAATCTCTAGGGGAGAGATGGTGGGGTCAAATTTTCTTCCTAGGAGATTATGTAGACATTTTTCTTTTTCAAGAGATTGAAAGGTCATATTCCCCTTCCAGGAGATCGTGGGGTCATATTCCCCTTTCAGGAAATTGTATAGATTTATAAATGGGTTGTAGTTACCTCTAAGGCCGCGTACACACGATAGGTTAGCCAGAGGACAACGGTCTGATGGACTGTTTTCATCGGTCAAAACCGATCATGTGTAGGCCCCATCGGTTATTTAACCTTCGGTTAAAAAAAAGCCAACTTACTTTAAAATGTAACCGATGGACGCCTACCCGATAGGTCAAAACCGATCGTTAGTAGGCACGACCATCGGTTAAAAATCCACGCATGCTCAGAATCAAGTCGACGCAAGCATGGAAGCATTGAACCTAATTTTTTTCAGCACGTCGTTGTGTTTTACGTCACTGCGTTCTAATCAGACCATCAGTCAGCTGGATCGGTTAACCTTCGGACCGCTCTCATCGGATGGACTGATCGTGTGTATGAGGCTTTAGGTGATTGTGAGGTTGGATTCCTCTTCCAAGGGATTGTGGGGTCATATTCATTTTCCAGGATATTGTGGGATTACATTCTTTTCCAAGGGGATTATGGGGTTGGATTCTCTTTAAATGGGATTTTGGGGTCATATTTTTTTCCCAGGATATTACGAGTCAGATTCCACACCCCGAGGACAATCATGTGGTGCTTTTGTATATGTAGTAGACATTGTCTGGTATGCAGACTTGTGCAGGTCAGATCCAAATCTTTTCTGCTAGCCCCTCCCATGATTGTGTGACTATAAAAATTACATCACCGGTTCTGGGAGGAGCTGACAGAAGAGAGGATGAGCTTTTCTGAGCACTGTCAGTAAGATATTTAATAAAAAAAAGCCTCACTTCTAATCCAGTTCTAGATATCTTTATAATTACTGAGTAATATAGTCCCAGAAAATCCAGGCTTCATTAAGCTTTTCTAAGCTTATTGCGATTTTTTTTTTTTTTACCAAAAATATGTAGCAGATTACATATCGGCCTAAATAGTTGGGATAGTTATTAGATAGTTATTAAAGCAAAAAGTAAAAAATATTGTTTTCTTTTCAAAATTGCCACAAAAAATAAAAACCATAGAGGTGATCAAATACCACCAAAATAAAGCTATATTTGTGGGGAGAAAAAATTATAAAAATGTCATATGGGTACAGCATAGCATGACTGCGCAATTGTAATTCAAAATGTTACGCCGCTAAAAGCTGAAAATTGTCCGGTATTGAAGTGGTTAAAGGGAATGTAAACCTTTGTGCTTTTTCCCCTTAACGCATCCTATGCATTAAGATAAAAAAACACCCCCCCCCCAGTTTTACTGAGCTCTGGAATTTCCCACGGTGGTGAAGCGCTGTCCCTCTGCCCGGGGTTCTCGGCTCTTGATTGGATAGATTGATAGCAGCGTAGCCATTGGCTCCCGCTGCTGTCAATCAAATCCAATGCCGCAGGCGCCGGAGGATGGGAACGAGTCATACATTCAACGGCTATGGACGCCGAATGATGGACTCGGGAGGACGTCCGCAAGGTCACCTCTCCCGGGAGAACGCTTCTCTTAAGGGGTTATCTGATGCGGGGAGGAGCCACCGAGGGCCCCCAGAAGACGGTGTTCGAGGCCACTCTGAGAAAAACGAGCTGCACGGTGGAGGTAGGTATGATATGTTTGTTATTTAAAAAAATATATAATGTAAGCTTTACAATCGCTTTAATTGTTCCAATGCAGTGCATTAAAGGGGTTGTAAAGTTTTTTTTTTTTTAAATAACAAACATGTTATACTTACCTCCACTGTGCAGTTCATTTTGCTCAGAGTGGCCCCGATCCTCCTCTTCTGGGGTCCCACGGCGGCTCTTGCGGCTCCTCCCCGCAGTAGCTAACCCCCTCTGGGTAGCTCTCTCCCGCGGGGGGTTACCTTGCAGGCCCGTTCCTGTGTCATACACTTGGCGTCCATAAATGCTGAGTGTATGACTCAGCCCTTCCCCCTGGAAACCACATAACTGGATTTGATTGACAGCAGCGGGAGCCAACAGCTGTGCTGCTATCAATCTATCCAATCAACGCCGAGACTCTGTAGAGAAGAGGACGCGGGGGGGTTGGGCCGAGCAGGTGAACAGACTTAGGATGCATTAAGGTGAAAAAACACAAACCTTTACAAACCCTTTAATGCATGAGTGTTAATGCATGTTATATTATGCATTAATGTGCATTAAATTAAGGCAGCCCATTCGCATCACAACAAAATATATGTTTTTTTTAACCCCTTTACAACACAGTGCACTGTAATGCACAGAATATGCATTCTGGTGCACTGACATGCGTTATTCATTGGGCTCTACTGTACAATGTGCCTGGGTATCATTTACAATGATTGGCACCACACACAGGGCAGGTGCATAGAAGTGCAAATGGGTCCTGACAGATGCTGAAATGTTATAAACATGAAGCTCACCACTATTCACGTGTATTTCTAAGGCACGATAAAAGGATAAAAGATTTGCTTTAATAGGCCCGAAAGTGTCAATGCCCCTCATTCTTTGAGTGCTGCGGCACATGGTGCAGCCAGCGAGGACCATGGACTCCCCCATTGTACTTATTACAGGTTACGAGCTGAAAATGGCCCTGGCTATGCCTTGTTTTTTATAAAAGGCATGCGAATCTCAAACATATTACCATTCATCAGGCTCAGCCTGGAGTTCACATCTCAACCTTGCGTCCCTGGGAGAGTAGAGCGATCTTGACCCGTCTTTTCATTATCTCGCTGTGTTTTGCTGTATATGTGTGATGCTTAATGCTCAACGATAATGGAGGCTAAAGCAACCCCCCCCCACGCCCTTCCCCACACAAGCACTTTCAATCCAGACGATGACTTAAAAATACATGCACGCTGCTGCGGTTTTGCAAAGCGGCGGCTGTTTATTGCACTTCATCGGAGGCAGGGGTCAGGTGTCAGTGGTTGACAGGTTAAACACGCTCATTTATGCCTATTGTATCTGTTCAAAACAATAGAGAGATCACCCTACGGAGGAGGAATTGACTGCCTCAAATAATAACACTTCCTGCGTACTCAGGAAGAGGAAAAAACATATACATCAGGCCAAGGAGACTGCTGCATATGTAAGGCTGCACATATAGCAGGAACGGTCTCTGCAGAGAACATTCTACCCATAAATTGGATCTCTGGTTAAAAACCAAGAAAAATGTTAAGGACAACCCCCGAAACAAAAAACTGATTTCTCTAAAGCAGTCACACAATAGGGTTGATTTACTAAAGAATGGCAAATAGACGGTGCACTTTGCTACATGCAGTTGCGCCAAGGCTTAGTAAATGAGCAGATGTTCTGCTGACTTCCATAATTCAATCGTGTTTTTTATTTTCCTTGCACGTGATTGGGTATTCTTTGCAAACCAAAACTTTACCTCATTTAGTAAGCTCTGGAGCAACTGCACTTGCAGCGTGCAACCCACTGCACTTTGCAGAGAGCACAGTCTGTTTACCTTCAGTAAATCTATTGTGTGACTGCTTTAGAGAAATGTGTTTGTTGTTTCGGGGTTGTCCTTTAACATTATTCTTGTTTTTCTTTAACCAGAAATCCAATGCCTGCTTTAATCCTGTACTTAAAGCGGGGACCCACCCAAAAGGGGAAGCTCCCCCATCCACACTTGGCACTTTTTTGGGGGGAGCGGGTACCTGATTTTGACAGGTACCCGCTCCCACATACAAGTAAGATCATCGCTAAGCGATCTACGAGCCTTTCCGGCTCCTCCTCCTTCCCCCCGCTGCCTTCTGGGACACAAACAAGTCCCAGAAGACGGCGGGACCATTCAGAAAGCGCATTGCGACTCGCACATGTGCAGTAGGAAACTGGCTGTGAAGCTGACATGCCAGTGCCTGCACCAGAAGCTGATTGATGAATTGGCTCAGGATGCCGACATCACAGGATCCCTGAACAGGTAAGTGTCCTTATAATAAAAGTCAGCAGCTCCAGTATTTGTAGGTGCTGACTTTAAAGCGGAGCTCCACCCTAAAGTGGAACTTCCGCTCATCGGATTCCTCCACCGTCATCTTTCGGGGGGAGGGGGGACAGGATACCTGTCAAAGAAAGGTATCCTTTCCCACTTCCGGGAGTCCGGCCACGGGCATGACGTAGCCGTGACGTCACCGCGGGGCTCCCTCCTACTCCTCCCCTAACCGCCGGACTAATAGGAGAGAGGAGCAGGGCCTCGTGCATGCGCAGTAGGGTTTCCGGCGTGAAGCCATAAGGCTACACTGCTGGGTTCCCTTACCCGCAGTGGCGATGGCAGCACCCGACAGCTGATGGGAAACATCAGCTGCAGTGCCGACATCGGGGGACACCTGGACAGGTAAGTCTCCATTTATTAAAAGCCAGCAGCTGCAGTGTAGCTGCTGGCTTTTAATTTAATTTTTTTGCCCGGAACACCACTTTAAAAAAAAAAAATCCATGCTGGAGTTCTTCTTTAAATTTGTGTTTCAGCCAGGAAAACCAACGACCACACACTCTCTGTGGATATGTTGTAAAGTGGGCCTATCACAGGCCTGGGCAATTCAAACTGACCATATGATAATAAAATGGATAAGTGGAGTAGAATAATGCAAAAATTTATGTGAAAAGTAGGAGATTCCACACAGGCAAATGACGACTTTCCCTGTAAAGTCAAACTTGATGCCGCCTCCTAGCACTTCATTCACAGGGAGTGGCAGTTCTGAGAGAGGGAGGCTCTCTCTAGCCCCTCTTCGGCTCCATGACATGGCACATCTTAGGGAGGACGGCCTAGCCAGTGGCTGGTGTAGCATGGAAGTGCACCAGTGACCATGCTGGGGAGAAAACAAAATCCCAGTCTGAAGGTGTGCACCCAATGCCTGGCTGCAGCCAGGCTATGAGCAGAGACGCGGCCGTGTCTAGTAGATGGTGTGTGCGTGTGGTACCTGCGGTGCGGGAGGTGTTCTGACAAGAAAAGCCCCAGCGGGCGGCCAACCTAGGCCAAGGGCCCGGGGTGTCAGTCAGAGCCTTGTCTCAGGGGAGCCGAGCTAAAGGCGTGCAGTGCGCTAAAATGACGTCAGCGCCAAGTGGTAGATGGAAGAGGAAAGCCGCACAGGCACATGACCCTATTCGCCCAATCACAGGGGCAGCCGGGCAGCCAGAGACTAAACATGGTGGCTTGAGTGCAGGCCGCGGGGACTCAGTTAATAACATTTTTGAGGGACAGAGCCAGTATTTGGGCCCCCTAAAATGTTGCGCCCAGGGCCACGCCCCCTGCCCCTAGCTGAACCCACTCTGAACTGCCTAGTCTATTGAGTGGATTTTGTGAATGGGGAAGATCTGCAATGGGGGGGGGGGGGGGGTAAGGTGACCACATTTCCAAACTACCATTCAGGGACACCCTCCCTTCCCAAAAATCAGCTTGTGCTGTAACGAATCACAGCACAGTGATTGGACACAAGAGGCAGGATTTATGATTTCTCCAATCACAAGCAGGGGGCTGGGATTGTGCTCATCCCGGCATCCCCGGCCAGGACAAGTTCTGTCAGTGAGTAAAGCGGTGATGTGGCGGTCTTTTTTGGGGGCATCAGATTGGCTAGGGGGGTGGCTGTGTCAGTTTCATTCCAGGACACTGTATTGTCTTGGAATGAAGGTGCCCGGGACAGACCTGCAAAATGCAGGACTGTCCCGGGCAATCCGGGACACGTGGTCACCCTAGGGGGGGGGGGGGGTGTTGTACTGAGGGGGGTTGTACTGGAGGGAACTGCACTGGGGGGGGGGGGACATGGGGACCCTGTACTGGGGGAGATCTGTATGGGGGAAGGGGCTCTATATTGGGAGATGGGGAAGATCTGCACTGGGGGAGCTATACAGGTGGAGGGACCTGTATTGGTGGAATAGGTATCTGAATTGAGGAGGGTTCTGAACTGGAGGGGAGGGATCTGTACTGGGGGGAGATTTGTATTAGTGGGATGGAGGAGATCTGTACTGGGGGGAAATTTGGCTTGGGGAAGGAGGTCATTTTTTTTTAATGTACTCTGTCTACTGAACTGGCCTTATGAACTTCTGACCCTTGACCCTTGTTGGACTCTTGCTTGTGGTATTGTAATTAAAGGATATTTTTTAGATACAAGGACTGTGCCATATGTTACTATGTACACCCACAATTCCCTAAATATTTGCCTCTCGGTTCTGGGTCTAGGCTGAACTATCTAGGGCCCTGTATTATATTGCATATAAATTCAGTGGCCTGTATCTCTAGACCTATTGATCATTTTGGCATGCAGTTTAGACTGAAGATAACCTTTGATTATACCTGTTCATATGCTGAGTTTCAGCTGCCCAGGATCGTGTAATAGCTCTCTTTAAAAGAAAGGAAGTTCAGGGTGGATGTTAATTAGTGTTGTTTACCTGAAGAGCAGGTAGAGTCTGCAGGTCTGCTTTTGTGTTAGGGCCTATTTAATTATGCTGTGCGTTAAAGTGCATTTTAAGGCAGTCTATTAAAGCTGTAATAAACTCTACCAACTTCTTATTTATTGGGCCTCCTTGTTATGCCATAATGGGCTAGCATGGGTGTCCGCAGAACTTTTCTTAGGAGGGGCATCATTTTAAGGTCACATATGCTCTGCCCCTTTTTGACAATGTCATGAAGGGGAGAGGCTTAATCATCATATAAAGCGCAGGCATGCAAAGATTTAACTAACCTGATGCAAAAGCTTAATAGAAGGATCAAGCTGCCATTGTCTGATTAGCAATTTCTAATAATGTTTTAACCCCTACCATACCCTGCCCCTAAACACTCCCTCATCAATTATCTCATGAAATTACACTGTTAAATGTTTTATGCAGAATTAAATAAAAAAAATAAATAAACATTAACAACAACTTTAACAATATTAACATAAAGCATATCAATGCCCATCAGTGTAGCCGATCGGTGCCCATCAGTGCAGCCTCATCTGTGCCAATCAGTGCAGCTTATCAGTGCAGCTTATCAGTTCCACCTCATTCGTGGCCATAAGTGCAGCCTATCATTGTCCATCAGTGCAGCCTATCAGTGGCCATCAGTGCAACCCATCAGTGCAGGCTATCAGTGCCCATCAGTGCAGCCTACCATTGCCCATCAGTGCAGCGTATCATTGCCCATCAGTACAGTGTATTATTGTCTATCCGTACAGCGTATGATTGCCCATCAGTGCAGTGTATAATTGCCCATCAGTGCAGCCTATCAGTGCCTATGAGAGCAGCCGCTATTCATATACAAGCCACTTCTCAGTGGGTGATCCCCTCTCTGTGTCATCTGGCTGCCTGATCCTTCTGACAGTTTCCTGGCTGATCGCTTCTGGCAAAAGTGGTGCAGCCTTTTGTACAGGACCTCAGAGTAGCCCGGGGGGAGGGAGCCCCTCTCCATGCCAGTCTGATGGCCGCACTGCTTCTAGTCAGGAAACTGTCAGCCCAGTCTGCTCCTGCTCCACACTCACCCTCTGCTAATTTCCACTGGCCAAATATGAGCAGGAGAGTGGAAATTTTGAGGGCTGTGTGTGTGGATACCTTGCTCTGGGGGGAGGGGGCACTCGCCCCCCTGCCCCCCATGTGGACTCTAATGTGTGCTAGTATGCATTCCATACTAACACATTATGACAGACTTACCTTTCAAACTGAGCCCTCCAGTGCTGAGCTGTCATCCCTGCCAGTGCTTCCATCCATGCCCAGTCTTCCTTCAAGTTTTGCACTCTCCAACCATTTGAATGGCCAGTCCGCAATTACATCACTCCTGCACATGCAAACGGGTATCACCATTGCCAGGGGTGTATTTAGGTTTTGTGCTGCCCTAGGCCTGGTGAAACTTGCGCACCCCCTACTTTATATATGACGCACCCCTTCCTTTTTTAAGACCCATTCTATCATTTTCCTGGGATGAGGACAGAGGGCGACAGGGTGATGAAGTCACAGGGCGACAGGGTGGGATGAGCACAGGGCGAGAGGGTGGGATGAGCACAGGGGGGCAGAGCACCTTTTAATTTGGGGGGAGAGAGTGGTATGGGAATATGTGCTGGGGAGTGATTTGAGAAGAAAGAAGATATGTGCTGGTTGGGGGGGGGGGGGGAATCAGACCCCCGACTAGCACATATCTTCTTCCCTCTCAAATCACTCCCCAGCACATATTCCCCATACCACCCTCTCCTCTCCCATCACTTCATTCGTTCACCTCGTATCTGCCTGCCCCCCTCCTTCCCTCCTGGTTACTGTGTCCTCTCTCTCTCTCACTGCAGTTGTCCCACATACCAGCAGCACGCCTCTCTCGGTTGTGTCTCTCCTCGGCTCCTCCTCCTGGCTGTGTACACACGACTATTGAGCCGCCCCCCACAAAGTGCCGCCCTAGGCCTGGGCCTTGTTGGCCTAGGCCATAATACATCTCTGACCATTGCAGCATAACGCTCAGAGTGCCATTAAAGCAGAAAGCACTGGGCATGTGCAGTGACATCATCAACAGGAGCCGATGTGAATATGTCCGTAACAGCACAGGTTTAGGAGATATTCACTGTAATTACAGTTAAGAGTAATATTAAGCTTACCTGTAGTGAAAAAATAAAATACAGTCGACTACTACCACTTTAAAATGAATGGATTTTTAATGCATCCTACGATGCTAAAAATTGTTCCTGACCCTTTTTGACCGATGGATTCCACTGCATCACTAGAGCATGCATTGTGGCTATAGCCCAAGTGCATTGCTCTAGTCCATTGGATCCCATTGAAAATAAACGCAGTAACATGCACATTAATGAATGCCTTACAGCAACAAATTGTAAATGGGCTTTAAAACTGATTATAATAATTAGCAGGTTTTAATTAAAGGGTACAGTGACCTACAAACAAACACACTATTGAATTATGCATTATATGGCATTGTATGTGGACCTTCCCAAATGATTGTGTTAAAGTTTTTCTAATGAAGGGTACTGTTAATACTACAACAACATACAAACATATTTTAGACAGTTGTGTGCTTCCATCTTTGTGGCAATAGTTTATCCAAAAGTTTGTGAACACCTGACCATTCCACATATATAAGTTTGTTGGGCATCCCATTCCAAAACAAAGGCCATCAATGTGGAGTTGGCCCCCGTGTGCAGCTCTACCATGCTCCATTCTTCTAGGAAGTCTTTTCAGAATTTTTTTTTAATTGATCTGTGGGAATCTGTTCCCCTTTGTGAGGTCAAGTACTGATGTTGGATGAGAAAACCTGTCTCACAATCGGTATTCCAATTCATCTTGAAGGTATACAGTAGAGTTGAGGTTTCTCTGTAGGCTACTTGAGTTCCTCCACACCAAACTGGTCAGGACTAGGGATGAGCTTCGAGTTCGAGTAGAACTCATGTTCGACTCGAACATTGCCTGTTCGCCGAACAGCGAACTATTTGGGGTGTTCGCGGCAAGTTTGTGTGAACTTTAGAACCCTGTTAAAGTCTATGGGACTCGAAAGTTTGAAATCTAAAGTGCTAATTTTAAAGGCCAATATGCAAGTTATTGTCCTAAAAAGTGTTTGGGGACCTGGATCCTGCCCCAGGGGACATGTATCAATGCAAAAATAAGTTTTAAAAACTGCAGTTGATTTGGTAGCAGTGATTTTAATAATTCCTTTAAGTGAAACAATAAAAGTGAAATATTCCTTTATATTTCGTACCTAGGGGGGGGGGGTGTAAAGTATGCCTGAAAAGTAGCGCTTGTTTCCAATGCTTAGAACTGTCCCTGCACAAAGTGTCATTTCTGAAGGAAAAAAAGTAATTTAAAATCACTCGCGGCTATAATGAATTGTCGGCTCCCGGAAATATAGAGAAAAGTCATTCATAAAAAAAAAATGAGTGGGGGTCCACGGCATTTTTTTTTTAAATTTGGGGTGGAGTTCCCCTTAAAATCCATACCAGACCTGAAGGGTCTGAAATGGATATTTGGGGGGAACACCACATAATTTTTTTTTATTTGACGCAGGGTTCCCCTTAATATCCATACCAGACCCGAAGGGCCTGGTAATTGAATTTGGGGGGACCCCACGCATTCTTTTTTTATGAATGACTTTTCTCTGTATTGCTGGTATCCGACAATTCATTATAGCCACAAGTGATTTTAAATTACTTTTATCCTTCAGAAATGACATTTTGTGCAGGGACAGTTCTAAGCACAGGAAACAAGTGCTACTTTACAGGCATACCATACACCTAGGTACGAAATTTAAAGGAATATTTTATTGTTTCACTTTAAGCATTATTAAAATCACTGCTCCTGAAAAAACTGACGTTTTTTAAAACTTTTTTTGCATTGATAGATGTCTCCTGGGTCAGTTCTAAAGTTCACACGAACTTGCCGCGAACACCCCAAATAGTTCGCTGTTCGGCACTCCCCTGGGGCAGGACCCGGATCCCCAAACACTTTTAAGGACAATAACTTGCATATTAGCCTTTAAAATTAGTACTTTAGATTTCAAATGTTCGAGTCCCATAGACTTTAACAGGGTTCTAAAGTTCACACAAACTTTTGGTCTGTTCGCAGATTCTGGTGCGAACCGAACCCAGGGGTGTTCGGCTCATCCCTAGTCAGGACCTTTACCATATTAAAGATTCTAGGAGATTTTAGTAAATAAGTTGACATCTATTTCAGCACAAGTAGCCACGCAGCAAATTATGTCTGTATGCAGACTAGTCAAGAAGTTTGGCTGTAGGTCCACCCAGGGCCATTTTAATAGCATCATGGGCCCCTGGGCAAAGTAATGCTCTGGGGCCCCTACAATACAGACAGTGCAGGTAAACAGAAATCAAGTAGGTAGGAGGTAGGGGATATTTAGGGTGTAGAGGGGTCAGAGTTCTGGGGGGATAATTGGGATGTAGAGGGGCAGCCTGGGCTCAAAGACCAGCTGCTTTGGGGAAAGGGAAGGGGCCCCCCATGCAGCTGGGGCCCCTGGGCAGTGCCCAGATGTTCCCTCTCATTAAGACAGCCCTGGGTCCACCATACAGTACATTAGGGAAGACAGTGATCTTATGTACTTTGACTTTTGAATAATTTTTGTTGGTTGCATCACCTTAGACCCTGCTGACTCCTTGCGATTTTTCACACACTGTGGCAGCCTATCTCAAAATCTTTCCTCTGGAGGAACCCCCAAATTAGTTTTCTGGTCACAGGAAACCCTAACTAAAATTATTAAATTTACAGTTCATGGTACATTAGCAGGGCCGGACTTACCATTGGGCTTGACTGGGCCCAAGCCCATGGGCCCCGACCAATAGGAGGCCCCTTACGTTTAAGTTTTTTCAATAATATGCCAGTCATGTAAAGTGGTTGTAAAATAAACCCTCAGACACAACATTGTCTTAAAAAATAGCACATAACACAAGCAGCTGATCATTTGCATGGCGTCACTGCCCTTGCGCACACTAGCCCCTCTAAACCGGCATTTAAAGCTTGCCGGAATGCAGTCTGTGGGGACTTCCCCTCTGTCCGGCACAGAGGATAAGTCTTGCAGTGTTTAGCTCCTTCCACTCTTCCTGATACTAAAGAAGATGTCACAAAAGGGGAGTGAAAGAAAAAAGCAGCCGCAGACACAGTAACGAATGGTTACGGCGCATGTGCGAGATTACCGACAGGGACACAGTAAGGGCGGAAGCAACGTCATAATTTGAATCACATAACAGCAGTACGAATGGCGCTTGAGATACCCGGAAATACAGAAAATGAAACCATCCTAAAAAAGGTATTTGCAGGCCTTGTTTTTGGGGGATATATATATATATGTATTGCATTGCGATGAGCTGTTATAACTTAATAACTGAAAAACTGCAAAAATCGTCTGGGGTTTACTTTAGAATCCTGATCTCTATTTCTATTCTCAGAATTGTGTAGCTCTAATACATAGCTTGTGCTATTTAAAGTAATGTATAGAATGTAGGGCCCGAAAGTGACTCAAGCCCAGGGGCCCCCACCACCCTAAGTCCTGCCCTGTACATTAGCATGATCAGTAGGTTGTACAGAGTTCTAAATGAAGGAATACGGAATGGGGGAATAATCATTAAATTAAAAACATAATAATATTGGCCAAAAAAGAAAAACTAAGGCCTCGTACACACGATGGGATTTTTCCGCTAGAAATGGTCCGACGGACCATTTCTGCAGAGAATTCCGCTCGTCTGTAGAGGCCGGCGGACAGATTTGAATGGATTTCCCCGGCGGAAAAGTTTCAAAGCATGCTTTGAAACTTTTCCGCCTGAGAGCTGCCCGTCGGATATGTCCGCTGGTCAGAACACTCACCAGCGGACATATCCTCCCGCGCAAGCGTCGTATGGATGCGACACATGCGTGGAAGTTGTTTTCTTCCTGGTGCGGTGACGTGGCGGCGTCAACGTCACCGCCACGTCACCGCGCTGTCTGCCGGCGGGGATTTTGATCCGATGGTGTGTACACGCCATCGGACCAAAATAGCCCGGCGGACATATCCGATGCAAACGGTCCGAGGACCGTTTGCATCGGATATGTCCGTCCATGTGTACGAGGCCTAATTGTGTTAATTGTAGTTCCCCCTTACATTGGTGGGTAGTGTAGACAAATCTGCTACTGCTATAGTCTTGAAGAACCCCCAAGCAACCTCTGGAGGAACCCTGGGAGAAAAGCTGCACTATGTTCTCTGGAGTTTAAAGAGATGCATTGCACAGCGCTGTCAGTCCAACAAAGAGGGCTTGCTAACAGGTAGAGAGATTACAGAGTAGGACAGTTTTTTGGTCGTGTGTGCTACAAGCTTTACAACATTTTTGTTTAGGTGAGAATGGGTGCCCCAAATCCTTTAGATCCCTACCACTGGTCTTAGCACCCTAGCCATTAATCTGTAATAATGTAGCACGCCTAGTTAGATTGCTAGTAGTATTAAGGCAAATTTCGTTTTGGCTCTTCTGTAACCCGTGGAGCAAACTTTGATTGTTTTTTTGATGTTCTAGGTTCTGCTGGTTGCAGACTTCCCCTTGATTTGAGTTCTAGAATTTAATGTATTGGAAGAGGCAGACCCTAGACTTGCATATTCATTCAGCCTTAGCCAACCCCTGAGAGGAAGAATGACCAGTGGGGGGGCTGACTGAGGTGTGTATAAATAGGCTGGGTCCTAGAACAGTAAGGTCCTTGTCATAGTGGTGAAGACCCAGTTTGGAGGGCTGCTGCCCTCTGGGTCACTTAGCTGAGATCCACAGAAGGCCAACGAGGTTCCAGCTCAGGGAGAGCTGAGGGACCTGTAGTTAGAAGCAGTTTGGAGGAAGCCCACTGAGGATCTGGCAGTAGCGGTACTATAAGAAGACACCTAAGTACACAGGGTACAGTAAGTAAAGGCCAAAGAAAATGTCCTTAACCCTTGAAGAGACTGTTCCAGAGTTGCTGGCTTGGGATTGCTTATGCATTGAGCTTCCTAAGCTGTATGTTCACCTAAGGCCTCATACACACGACCGGTTTCCTCGGCCGAATCCATCAAGAAACTCGGTGGGAGAGCTTTTTTTCCAAGGAAACCGGTCGTGTGTATGTTTTTCATCAAGGAAACTGTCGGGGAACTCGACGAGGAAAAAAGAGAGCAAGTTCTCTTCTTCCTCGACGGGAGTCAAATTGGCTCGTCGTGTTCCTCGTCGGGCTGCTTTTCGATGAGAAACTCGAGCGTGTGTATGCTAGGAAACCCGTGCACCTTCGGTAAAAGTAGCGTTTGTAATGGAAATAGCACATTTGTCTCTTACCAAACTTTTTCCTAACACGCAGTAACATGAGATTAGCAAAAGCAGCCCCTGCCGTTGTATGTGTTGAAGTCACCGCATTTGAGAACGAGGAGATTTGGTCTTTAACGTGTGTACACAAAACAAAGTTGTTGAGTTCCTCGAGAAGCCTAACAAGGAACTCGACGATGTGTTTTGCCGGACGAGTTCCTCGGTTGTGTGTACGAGGCCTTACACTGGCCAAAAAGGGAGTTTACCCTGAAGAGTTCAGTTATAGCCAGAGAGTGTCCTCTGTTGTCCTTTGTACTAAAATTGGAGTATTCCAAGGCCCACCCTGTACCATACCCAAGTTTAACCAGCACTAAACTACAAAAAGGCATGCACTGCCTATTTCTTGTGAGACTGTGAAGCTGCTATGTACCTGGCTGCCGTGTAATTCATAGGGAATAGAACGTGCCAGACCGGTCTGGGGTCTGTGCTACAATAATGGCAGTTAAATTAGATGGAAAAGGAAGCATTTGCACAGGAAAAAAATGTCTAGAGTGTATGAATAATCAAACCATTTCCTTGCAAAGGGGAAATAACTTTATTTGAAACCTGCTTTATAGAAGCCGTAAAAACGTCTTGTGAACGGCCATCACATTTACCCTGTTTGGCCTGTTCAGCGCTGTCTCAGGTAACCATTTCTCAAGAGATTTGATTGCAGTTTGCTAAGCCCTTGGCTGCTGCTATTAGCTAGCATTGTTCAAAGTGATGTCATTGTGGCACTGCCGCTGTTGCTGTTGGCACTAGTGGGGTTCGAACTCGTGCCATGGGAAAGTCATAGCACGACTGGCAAATCCGGAACCCCGGCCAAGATCCTTTAAAGCAGGCTCTGCAGTCCTGTCTTTGTAGCCAGCTATAAAATTATGAGTTATAATGATTTCTAATTTTCCAGAAGCTGCCTAGCAGCTGTGGAGGTTCTAAAGTCTTAAGCCCCATCAGTCAGAGGTTGGCACAGTTTGCTAAAGAATTTAGTTGCATAGCAGCAAAAGAGACAACATTTACAACTACTTTTATACACACACACACATATATATATATACAGTAAAACCTTGGTTTGCGAGCATAGTTCGTTTCAGAAACATGCTTGTAATCCAAAGCACTTGTATATCAAAGCAAATTTCCCATAAGAAATAAGGGAAGCTCAAATAATTTGTTCTACAACCATTTATTAATAGGTCCTTCAGTTTATAGTCCATATAAAAAATATTATAGCAATGTGACCAGGTGGTGAAACCTTAACCCTTTAATGCTTAAGCATATTTCTGACATTTGGTGTTTACAAGTAAACATCCGTATTTTTTGCTAGAAAATTACTTAGAACCCCCAAACATTATATATATTTTTTTAGCAGAGAATCTAGAGAATAAAGTATTTGTGGGGCAGTGTTTTAAACGCAACTTTTTGGGTTAGCCTAATTTTTTTGCATAATGTGAAAGATGATGTTACGCCGAGTAAATAGATACCAAGCATGTCACGCTTTATAATTGCACGCACTGGTGGAATGGCGACAAACTACGGTACCTAAAAATCTCCATAGGCGACGCTTTAAACTTTTTTTTTACAGTTACCAGATTAGAGTTACAGAGGAGGTCTAGTGCTAGAATTCTTGCTCGCGCTCTGACGATTGCGGCGATACCTCACATGTGTAATTTGAACACCGTTTTTATATGCGGGCGCGACTTCTGTATGCGTTTTCTTTGTTGCGCAAGCTCGCGGGAAGGGGGGCGCTTTATTTTTTAATTTTTTTATATATATTTTGATCACTTTTATTGCTGTCACAAGGAATGTAAACATCTCTTGTGACAGTAATAGGTGGTGACAGGTACCCTTTATGGAGGGATCGGTGGTATAAAAGACCACCAATCCCTCCTTTGCACTTCAAAGTATTCAGATCGCCGAAAACGGCGATTCTGAATACTGTGTACTTTTTTAAATCCGGCGCCATTGACAGCCGAGAAACCCGGAAGTGACATCATGACGCCGCTTCCGTGTTTACAGTGCGGAGACTGAATCAAAGCCGTTTGCGGCTTAGTTTCAGTCTGCGCCTGGACACACAAGGCGCCGGATGGAGAATCGGGTCTCCCGGTGGGACAGGAGGCCCAGTCAGAGCAACGAGAGGCGGCAGGAGGATTTTTCTTTAGCCTGTGAGTATTTGCAAACTATATTACGTGGCCCATACTGAAAAGTTTGGAGACATTTGACCTAGACAAACTTTGACTTCTGGCTACTAGGCCCAAGGGCTGCACAATAAGTACCAAAATACCATATGTTGGGCACCGGGGTGTTAGATGGGTTGGCAGTAGCTTCAAGTCACTTTGACCAATTGTAGAGGAGAATCTCTTGATCTTTAAACTTACTGCTATACCATTTGCCCCTGTGCCCAAAGCCAGCTACATAAAGGCATGGTTTGACGAGTTTAGTGTGGAGAAACTCAAGTGGCCTACACAAAGACCTGACCTCAACTGTACTGAACACCTTTTGGATAAATTGTGTCCAATTGTAAGGTCAGGTGCTGGTGTTGGATGAGAAGACCTGGCACTCAATCGGTGCCAGGTCTTCTCATCCAACACCAGCACCTGACCTTACAATTAGACACACATTCACTCAGACAGACGTCATAATCTTTGGAAAGTCCTTTCAGAAGAATGGAGGCTGGTAATTCAGCTCCATTAAAGCAGAGTTTGGTGTGACGGAACTTGAGTGGCCTGTACAGAGCCTTGACCTCAACCCTACTTAACACATTAGGGATAACTTGGAATATTAGTTGCAAGCCAGGTTTTAGAGCAACTCTGAGAAATGATTGTTGGTGGTAAACATGATAAATTCCAAGACTCAATTCATAATCTTTTAGAAATCCTTCCAAGAAGAGTGGGAAAGCGGGGCCAAATCCATATGAATGGCCATGGTTTTGGAACTGTATGGAAAGTGGGGCCAACTTTTAACAGGTGGGGCCAATGTTCAACAGGAAAGTAGGGCCAACTCCATTTGAATGGCCATGGTTTTGGAACTGGATTCCCAACAAGTTCATAAGGTATGAAGGTCAGGTGTTCTCAGACTTTTGGCCATATAGTGTATGATCAAAACAAACATTATTGCAAAATGAATATGACCAACAGATGCTTCTTTATTTCCAGTTTGACAAATTAATTATCATGAAGCCCAGAGATTTCAATAAATGCACCACCTCCTATAAAGTATAACAGAAAAGTGTATAGGCCCCAGGGGGGCAGTGAGCGTAGTTTTAAGGTGCAAAAAATCAAAGAATCAATTATACAATAAATACAAAATTCGTTGATACATACACAGTATAAAACTACTTACTGTATATAATTAGGGCTATACATAGCCCAATAGTCATATTACAAAAGAATGGTTGCCTCTACATGTTTCACCACAAACGTGGCTTCTTCTGGAGCTTTTGTAGGACTTTTAGTTAAAAAAATTACCACCTGTTGAATGGTCACGATTACGGATACTCACCAAGACCCACCAAAAGTTCCAATGGGGGACTTCTGTGCCACATGAGCGAAAGGAAAACAGTTGCCCTATAGTTACACCTTTTATTTCAAGAAGTTTTGGCAAATCGATCGATCAATATTTCTTCTTTCCCCATAAAGGGACTTCATCTATTACCAGCAAATTTAAAGGTGCTTGTACCCTCCAAGCATTTCCTTTATTTGACATTGCCACCGTTGCTTGACTCGGTGTCTGAGAATGACACCATATACCAAAGAAATTTGATCTGTCCCAAGGGATTAAACCTTTTTTTGCAAATGAGTATTGAGCCCCACCAACAGCAGGCTAAATGGCCACTTTCCAAAACTTCTTAAAATAAAAGGTGTAACTATAGGGCAACTTCGCTCTTGTGGCACAGACATCCCCCATTGAACCTCTTGGTGGGTCTTGGGGAGTATCCAGAATTGTGACTATTCAACAGGTGGTAATGTTTTAAAATAAAGGTTCTAGAAAAGCTCCAGAAGAAGCCACGTTTGGAGTGAAACATGTAAAGGCAACCATTCTTTTGTAATATGACCATTGGGCTAGCTATAGCCCTAATTATATAAGTAGTTTTATACTGTTTATATATCAATACATTTTGTATTTTTTGTATAATTTATTTTTTTTCACCTTAAAACTCAGCTCTCTGTCCCCTTGGGGCCTATACACTTCTTTATTTCCAACTCCTGCCTGGTCCAAGTAAAGCAAAACCAAACTTTATCACCAAAGGCGAGGATTGGAATTCTCCAGCAGATATCAGATTAGGGGACACATGTAGTCTCCCCCCAAAAATGACTGAAAGAGACATAGATCGAGTTTTAGCCCCTGGTAAAACTGTAAAAAAAAAAAAACTTGAACTAGCATCATTCCTAGCCATACCTAATATATGTATAATTTATAAACCACACACCGTTCGCTGTCAAATAGGCGATTGATCTGACTTGGATCTCGTTAATTATCTTCCACATACATTATGCGTTAACAGATCTTCAGTATGCTGTATTATATCAATATTAATAAGATTAGAAAACACTATTGATAATTAGGAAGAGGCAGAGCCTTTGATTCTGCCTGTTCCTAACGCCCCTGCATCTCTAGATGAAAAAGAAGAACACTTTTCGTTTAATAATTTCAGATCACTACATCCTTCCTGTAAAGAGCTTTATTAAGGAAAACTAAGATTTGCATCCTCACGCACGAGCCTGTTTGAAATGTGCCGCGGAGACAGCGATGGGGAGCTTCAGAACCGGCCCACTCTCTTCAGACTTCTGGTGGGAAGAAGAGAAAATGGAGACACTTTGATCGGGGATGTGGGTCGGCGTAAGCCTGTCGGTTTCTGAACAGGTCAATACTTCTTGAAAAGCGTTGGGGGATAGGGTCGAAACAAAACTGACAACATGAGACCTCCCTCCAAAGGACCTATTATTGAACTTCACATTCCTGAGAAATCAATAGCCCATACGGCGGGATTACCAAATCCCATGATTATTCTGAGTAATTACAGACCTTCTTCCTGCTTTGAAGAAAAAAGCATGTCATTTCTGAACCCAAAGACCACAGTGTTCGACTATTAAGAATATTGAAGGTGTTTTATAGACATGTGCATTCGATTTTGTCCGAATTCATTTTTCGTCCGAATTTTGGGTATTTTCGTTATCGTTTTAACAAACGACAACGAACACGCAGAATCTGAAATCCGAAAGATCCGACATAAAAAAATGATTTATTTTCCTTTTCGTTGCTACAACATTCCAATATAGATAGGAGATTCGACATGACGCTGACAATAGCAATCTGTGTCTATCGAATCTGGGATCGAATGTGCCTAACCTTAAAGGAGTTGTAAAGGAAAAAAAAATGTCACCTTAATGCAATCTATGCATTAAGGTGAAAAAACATCTGATGATGCCGCCCCCCCTCCCCCCCTGAGCACCCGTTTTACTTACTTGACCTGTCGAAAGTCCCGTGCACGGTCCCAAGATCCTCTTCGCTGATCAGCCTGGCCGTTGATTGGCTAAAGCGGATGGATTGAGAGCAGCGCAGCCATTGGCTGGCGCTGCTGTCAATCACATCCAGTGACGCGGCGTGCTGAGAGGCGGGGCCGAGTGATACAGTGAGCGGTTATGGCTGCTCGCTGTATCACGGGGGGAGCGCGCCCGCAAGGACTCATCACCATGCAAGCTCTCTCGCATGAATGTGGTGAGTTCTTGCGGGGAGGACCAGAGACAGCTGGCGAGGGACCCCAGAAGTCCAGGATCGGGGCCACTCTGTGCAAAATAAACTGCACAGTGGAGGTAAGTATAACATGTTTGTTATTTTAAAGTAACCTTTAGTAACCCTTTAACTCTATTAGTCCGAGATTATTCTACATAGAGAGGAAAGATTCTACATAGAGAGAAAAGATTCGACATTATAGAGACAGTGTTGGGGTAGACCATTCGACATGAACGACGAAGATTCGACGAAGCAGCGAAAAACATACAAACGTCAAATCTGTCATTGAAGGCTTATGGTTACTGTTGAAAGTTCTAAGAAGATTCGACAAGCAGCTAAACTGTACGACGCCGCAATCGTACATTTCCGGTCAAATGCTCGGCCCATAGGCTATAGAAGAATTAGAATGTTGGTTGACTAGTAATACTAATTTATAAATATAATTATTACTAGTGTCATACAACATTACAATTCTTCTATAGATTGTAGGCGAAAAATTTGACCGGAAATGTACAATTACAGTGTCGTACATTTTTTCTCCTCCGTCAAATTTTTTTCGAACGTTCGACAGACACCATAAGCCTTCAATGACAGTTTCCTTCTTAATTATTTGGGTTCTCGGACGAATGCATTTTTTAAAGAAACAAAATAATTAAAAACACATTTTAAATAAATGTATTTTTCGGACGAAAACGAAATTCCAAATCAAAATATTTCAGTGTGCACATGTCTAGTGTATCACATCCTAAGAGACTGCAGAGGATCTTTTGTGTTCAACCAGGCAGACCCTGTCTGGTACCCACCTAAGGCTACTTACCGCCGTTTCTGCTTTGTCATTTAATACTTTGATGTGAATAGCCTGTGTGATGTCATTCCTTGCAATTCGGGTGTAAACTCACACACAGCTTAACCACTTCAGCCCCAGGCTATTTGGCTGGCCAAAGACCATGCCACTTTTTGCGATTCAGCACTGCGTCGCTTTAACTGACAATTGCGACGTGGCTCCCAAACAAAATTGGCGTCCTTTTTTTCCCACAAATAGAGCTTTCTTTTGGTGGTATTTGATCATCTCTGCGGTTTTTATTTTTTGCGCTATAAGCAAAAATAGAGCGTCAATTTTGAAAAAAAAACAATATTTTTTACTTTTTGCTATAATAAATATCCCCCAAAAATATATAAAAAACGATAAGACTGGGATGCCATTAAAGTTCATGTGCGTGTAACGGCAGGTGTCTCAATCATTTTGGCAATATAGTGTATATCTACATGGCATTTCTCATGGTAGGTTTCCTGATGGTATCAGCAGTGGACCATTCCTGAGAGACAGGGACAACGTGGTGTCACCCTATAACAGGAATTGTCTGAACAATTGAAAAATATACCGACTTATGGAATTCAATTGACATTTAAAAGCATTTATGAGATTTTAGACCCAATTTACACCTGAGCGTTTTGAAACGCGTTGCCAAAAGCACTTTAACGCTCAACATCAAGATTTTCATTATGTTTAATGGTGCCCAATTTATACCTGAGTATTGTTTGTCTGAAGCTTGTTGCTCAAAGTTTAAAGCCTAATTGCGGGCAAAAAAAAAGTTTTCTTATTCAGTAAGTTAAAGTAATTGCAAAGGTAAATTTGCACAAAGCGGTCACCAACCTCCTCTTTTCGGATACTCGCCGATGCTCCTGGCTCCTCCCCTCTGTCCAGTGCCTCCCATGGGAGCACTCATGTGTGCTTTTACCCGAGCCCTGCTGCTGCATCCATCGACACAGACAGCAGGACCCGGCCCTGCCCCCGTTTCCTCGTCACTGGTTTTGATTGACAACACTGGGAGCCAATAGCTCCTGGTGCCCCAGCAAAGCCAAAGAGAGAGACCTAGAAGTGAGGGGAGAGAAGAGCTGCAGACGTGCACAGTATAGAATGAGGGCTCAGCTAAGTAAAAGGGTGGGGGATGCTGACACACCTAAACATTTTTGTGCGGTGGACTGTTCCTGATGCCATCATGCCTATAGACCTACTCTGGACTTGAGGATGTCTGTTACAGTTCAACTTTGGATCATGGGGGAGCGCCATTTGCCGGTGAAGCAGAGGAACGGGTGAGTATACAGCTTTCTTCTTTCCACTGGACAAAACGAGCATTTAAAGAGGAAGTAAACCCTGATGGCCACTTACCTGCAAACGAAGCCTGCGATGTCCCCGCTGGAAGCCCGCATCCACCTTCACCCCTCTTCTATTCGGGGCCGTGTCTGGGGGCGAGCATGCTGACTAACCCCCAGCCAGAACAGCTCGGATGATGGGGGCAAGCTTACTGAGGAGAAACAGGAAGTGAGAAATTCAGACAAAGAAAAAAAGCAGTTAGAAGGGAAATAAAAGTAAAAGGTAAGTGAAGCACTAGCTTAAAGGAACCTATTTAGAAAATAAAAAAATGAACCTTTAAGAAATTTGGCATGGGAGTCGTGGAGGACACTGGACAGTTTTTCATGAACCTTAAGGGTCGTTAACGAGTTTGTTGCCACTTTAACCCTCACAGTGCAGGCACAGATCCACAGAATGGGAAAACTTTTTTTTTGGTTTGGAGTTGGGCTTTAACAAAGTATATGAGCTCATGTTCAGGGCCCTACACACCTTAATGGGAGCACCTTAAAAATGCCTGAAATTTTTATTTATTTTTTTTGCACAATTTCCTGCCTCTCAAAAACAAAGCCACTCAAGCGTGAAAACACCCGAAAACCTAAAAAGTGGGAATGGTAGCTTAGTGACTGGGTTCATATCCACTTTAAATGATTTAAAATAAAGTTATTCTAAAAAAAGTAATAAAAAGAAAATGTAGTATCAGTTTATAAACCTGCAAACAAAAACAATCGACCCAAAGCCGTCGCAGTTTCCCGTTATAATGATGCAGGTGTTGCGGCTGAACGGCAGATTCTACATAGTATATGTATACAAAGTGAACAGATCTATCACACTTCTACCTCTGTTATTCCTCCACTTCATATAAAAGCTCTTCTTTCCTACAATATTCATTAAACATCAATAAATGATTGAATTATGCAGAATTTTTCCTGTTGGAGATGCGTTTGTAGCGTGTTGATCTATGCCTAATGTATATATGAATATCAGTATCCAGTAAACAACGGTGCCAGAAGTGTAACGCTCCCCGTCTTTCAACAACTAATCTGTTTGTCTTCCGTTGCCTCCCCTCGTCGGTTTATGGGTGAAATCTGCATTAGTATCTTTGCTGAAGGCACAATTAAACGTAATATGATTGATTCCACCCACACCTGCAAACACAACTCAGTTTTACCCCCGGGCGATGGAGTGCAGAGAGAAGTTAGAAGCCGTTTCAGGTAGAGATCAGCTTGTCAGCAAAGGCCCATAAATAACTTCTACCGCATGCAGTGCCTATCAAGAATTTCATTCCAGGGGCGGACCCCTCTAAGTTAGCATTGTACGACTTTAGAATAACTTTTTTTATTCATCCAGGTATTATAGACATGCTGTTAAGTCTTTGGAGGTATTACCTTCCCAATACATTGGAGGGGTCTCTAGTCCATCCTTTTCTTCATTAAAGTTAACCCAACAGCTATTTTCCAGTATGTTTGTCACCATGGGTCAGGGTATATCGTATATATCTTTTGTGTGAATCTGCCCCATATTGTCATTATATCCACTGTAGTATTTGCATTTTGCAGGGCAGAGTAGGGACTGGCCATTGAGGGACTACTTTGACGCAGCTGGCCAGCTATAACAGCTTTGGTGAACGGGAGTGAACAGAAACTGCGGTTAGCAAGGATTTCAATGCACTTCTCTATGTGAGATTTCAGCATTGGACCCCAGGCGTCACTCTAAACCGATTCAAAAAATATAGGGAGGGGAAAAACATAAAGGCACTCACATTTTTCCAACATCCAAAATATTTGGGTCAAAAAAGGAAACTACACCAGGTAGCAACAGGGCGGACTTTTCAGGCAATCACAGGGACATGAAGAGTTATAAAAAGTATAAATTTAATTACAAAAAATATTTTACATACAAAATATATACATAAAGACAAAAACAAAGCATTAAAAGGTCATTCACAGGCAATATTATCTTTCGTCTCGCCTACGCGTTTCGCCTAACGGCTTCTTCAGGACAAGTTTGAGAGGATTAACACTAAGTTATTGCTAGTTTCGTGCATCAGATAGACCGCCAGTCATCCAATTATACATGAGGCACAGTGGTCGACGATGTGTGAAGGAATGAGTAACTTCAAAAAAAAAGGGGGTCCAGATGGGGAAAATAATAACATTTCCTATAGTTGACCATCCGATAATAGTGTATCAAAAAAATTAAAAGGCTCTGAAATATATCAAGAGTTAGGATAGACTGGGACCAAGACAAAGAATGTGAGGAAAAAAACAGGGAGGAGTATAATCCAGAACCGTGGTAATCCTAGTACAATGTCCAATATAGGACAAGCCAAAGAATTGGAAGCCTTTGTAGGGAAGCAAACTCGTATGTCCCGGGGGGGGGGGCCTGGGAACAGGAGTTGATGGTTCTCTACATCATCTCTCTCTCTCACATAAAGGAATGCGTTGAGCTTCTAGGGGTGGATGCATTACAACATGTGACCAAGCCCTAGTGTAAAAAGAATATGATACACGTAAAGATTCCAATGCACCTCTGTATGCAAGCGATTATCAGTATCGGACTCCAGGCGTCACTCCAAACAGAACAGGAGTTTGGGGGTTCTCTACATCAGTGGTCATCAACCATTCCTGCAGGGCCCACTAAGGCCTCGTACACACGAGGGGATATGTCCGCTGAAAACGGTCCGATGGACCGTTTCAGCAGACATCTCCGCTCGTGTGTATGGGCTAGCGGACAGATTTCTCCACCCGACAGATTTCAAAGCATGCTTTGAAATCTATCCGGTGGGAATCTGTCCGCCCGACATGTCTGCTGGTTAGTACACTTACCAGCAGACATGTCGTCCCCCACCGCCGCCGCCGAATGGATTCGGCGCATGCGCGGAAGTGTTTAACTTCCTGGTGCGGTGACGTGGCAGTGACGTGGCGGCGTCAACGTCACCGCGCCGTCCGGCGGCGGGGAATTTGATCCGATGGTGTGTACACGCCATCGGATCAAACTCCCGATCGGACATATCCGATGGAAATGGTCCGCGGACCGTTTTCATCGGATATGTCCGATCGTGTGTACGAGGCCTAACAGGCCAGGTTTTATGTATTACCTTGGGGCAGTGTTTCTCAACTCCAGTCCTCAAGGCCCCCCAACAGGTCAGGTTTTCAGGATTTCCATTATTTTGCACAAGTGATTTGATCAGTTTCACTGCCTTAGTAATTCCCACAGCCTTTTCATCTGAGGGAAATCCTGAAAACATGACCTGTTGGGGGGGCTTGAGGACTGGAGTTGAGAAACACTGCCTTGGGGAGATGCAGACTAGAATACTGCAATCACTAGAGCAGCAAATGATATCACCTGTGATGTATTTCAGGTATCTTGCAAACCTGGCCCGTTAGTGGGCCCTGCAGGACAAGGTTGATGACCACTGCTCTACATCATATCACTTAAACCAGTGTTTCTCAATTCCAGTCCTCAAGCCCCCCCAACAGGTCATGTTTTCAGGATTTCCCTCAGATGAAAAGGCTGTGGGAATTACTAAGGGCCCTTTCACACGGAGCAGTCCGTTTTTCGGTCCGCTCCGTGTGTCCGTCGGCTCAGCGGGGGGTCTCCGCTGAGCTGTCGGGCGGACAGGGCGGTCCCCGCACACTGTGCAGGGACCGCCCTGTCTCTCCTCCGCTATCCCCTATGGGGAATCGGATGGAAACGGACCGTATGTCTGTTTGAATCCGATCCGTTCGGCTGGACGGAAGAAAAATAGGACATTCTTCCGTCCGAAAAAACGGATGCGGATCTGGCGGACGTTAGCGGATGCATCATCCGCTAACGGATCAGCTCCCATAGGGAAGCATTGAGGTCCGTTAACGGACGTCCAAAAAACGGATGAACGTAACGGACGTGTGAAAGAGCCCTAAGGCAGTGAAACTGATCAAATCACCTGTGCAAAATAATGGAAATCCTGAAAACCTGACCTGTTGGGGGGGCGTGAGGACTGGAGTTGAGAAACACTGACTTAAACATAAAGAAGTGCATTAGGCCACTAAGGGAGTAGGTATAAAATACCTTCAACCCTTAGCATAGAAAAGTTAAGGTGAACATGTTCAGCAACTTAGGGCATGGGCCCATAAACACGTAAGAACTTATGTCAAGCACGTAGTAAATAGGAATTGTGAAGGCAAGTAATAATTGCGTAAGAGAGGCAAATATAGATCAGGAAATTTGAGAGTATATGTCCCTTTAAGATGTTCCTCAGCAAACATCCATAGGCACAACAGTCAGTCCCAAGTTGTATGTTGATAGCTACAAGCCAGTTACTGTATAACAACAATTGTTTTAGGAGCAATATATGCAGCAGAACTTTCTATAGTACTACAAGTGAAACAATTGCTACTTATCCGTGTGCAGGGCTTGAACGTAGCAGCAAGGGATTTCGTAGTGTAGGGTGTCAGCAAGGAAGATCTCTTAGGTTGTCCCCAGCAATGGCAGTCTGATGCAGTTAAAGGTAGCAGCAGATGACGCTGGAGTTGCAGCATAGATTAGTTTGCAGCATGGGGAGCGATGGCACCAGTAGTTGTAGCGTGGCCCAGCTACGGCTGACAATAATAGAAAGGCGTGCTGTTTATACTGAAGTAGCATGTGTGCCGAATGCAGTGATAATTGCATTCGGCACTTCCGCATTCCAGGCTGGAACGCACGCTCCCTCTGCGTGGACCAGATGAGATACCAATGCCTCATTCTAAGGTAAGTATTTCATAATGAGCTAGTATGCGGTGCATACTAGCTCATTATGCCCTTTGCCCTTTGCCATTATGCCCATTATGCCCTTTGCTTTACAGGTTTACTACCGCTATAAACATATATTGCAATATACATTAAGTTGTCAAAAGTATTGGGACACCTGCCTTTACATGAACTCTAATGGCATCCCAGACTTAGTATGTAGGGTTCAATAATGAGTTGGTCCACCCTTTGCAGCTAGAACAGCTTCAACTCTTCTGGGAAGGCTGTTCACAAGGTTTAGGAGTGTGTCTAAGGGAATGTTTGACTATTCTTCCAGAAGCGTGTTTGTGAGGTCAGGCACTGATGTTGGACAAGAAGGCCTGGCTTGTAGTCTTCACTCCAATTCATCCCAAAGGTGGTCTATCGGGTTGAGGTCCAGACTCTGTGCAAGCCAGTCAAGTTCCTCCACCCCAAACTTTTATCACAATAAAATGACAGGGGTGGCCCAGGGGCTGTGGCTCTCTTTGATCATTCTGCTTTGCAGCAAATTAGGTCCTTGACTTCTTGAAATAGAGCAGGCAGTATGTGCTAGTATCATTCCCAAATAGGTGTGGCATTCTCTGTGTGGATGGGGTGATCTATGGCTTTGGTACATCCTTAATTCTTGGAAATAGCAGCGAAAACCAATATGTGTTTTTCCAGCAGCTGATAAAGTAAGTGCTGTTAGGGCAGCTAATTATCCTTCAGATGGATGGCCATCTGATCAAGCAACTCTTTGTATTGTTTAAGGTCCAAATAGGACATGGCTTGGAGAGGGGCACATATGGTGGTGCTCGAGTACCACATAGATGTCTGCTATGATCATCCAGTTGGGTAACAGAATGTGGGAGGCTCCCAGGTAAAATAGCTGAACCAGCACCCTATCTTGATGGCCTTTGCAAAGTTTTTGGGCCGTCAACCATTCTCCTGGCACCTCAATGTCTCTACGGGGTTCAACTAACACTAAAGCCCCTTGGAGCTTCCTGTGGGCCCCAATGAGCAATGCTTAGACAACTTCCAGATGGTAGGGGGCCAATAGCAACCTTTGTATTGGTTGTGTGTGTATGATGCCCATTCGGCTTTGACTCTCCTTGTGGTAGGTCTTGTTGGCTCAGATCATACCTTACCAGATGACCCTAAAGCTACACCCTCACATCTGGCCAAAGAGTCTCTCCATTTCTGTCAGAAATCAGGATTTTAAGGACATTCATATTCAGGACCATGGGTATGAAAGAGCCTACCAGGCTATGGGGGACCACGACCCCTACTTGCTCCACCACCTGGTCGAGTACCTGCACCATCACCCAGGTGACCCCTTCCACTAAAATGAATACGTTGTTGACTGCTTTCAGTGACAGCCATGATGGGTCTTACTCCATGGTGATAACTTTAGACCCGGTTTAATAAGACAATAGAGCTGCTGCTCAGTCACTAAGGCAAAGATCACAGGGCTTGGGGCAACTATTGATTTCTGCATCACCAGACATTTATGGGGAGTTTCTGGAGATTGTGCCCCCATCCTGTGAACCTCTAGTTTAACAGTAAGTGAGGGGGCCCTTATTCTCAAGGTGGCTGCAGTTTCTGGTCATAGCACCCACACCTTTGATAAGGGGTTCCTGCCTTTGAAAAACTGGGCCAAATCTTGCTCGACTGTAAAGGCCATATTCTGTGAGCTCCTGCATGGCTGTCTGTAGAGCTGACAAGGGGGAAAGAGCCAAAGATTCCTCTCCAAAGTACATTGGCTAACCTCTCTTTGTCAAAAAAACAATGTTTTTAAAAACGTAATTTAAAATTATCGTGTGTGGTCACATGGGCGGGCTCTAGAGGAGCAGACATGCCTGCCTAGAGCTCCGCTACTCGGGGAAGAAAGCTGTGGATAACCCGGTATTTGATCCGGTCAAACCATCCCATAAACGGACCACAAGCTGTAGGAAGGTGAGGGGGACATTTGGGTGAAAGAATGGTGCTAGGAGGTGCCAGAAACAGGATCAAAACGAATCCTCCATGCAGCCCTCAGCTGAGCAAAGGCACCACTAAGACAGCACTGCTCGCCTCAGAACAGCTCCCCTCAGGGAAACAGAGAAAGCAAACGGCAGCTATAACTGCCAAAACAACTAATCTTATGGCATCTCTGTCCAATATTACCTCAGATAGTGAGGGAGAGCACTCAAATGTGTCACCACAGTTGGATAAAGGTGACAAGGAAATCCCCTCAGGATTGCTCAAACAATTTGAAAAGATGCTTCACAGAGCACTTAAACAGACATCTGAACAAATCACCTCAAGTCTCACAAGAGAAATAAGGGAGATAGGGAACCGCACAGATGCCCTGGAAACCAAGGTAGATGAAATAGAAATCTTTACTCAGGAATGCATGTCTGATATAGATACCCTCAAGGAAGAAAATTTAACCCTGCAAAATAGACTGGAGGATTTTGAGAATCGGGCAAAAAGGTCAAACCTGAGATTTAGGGGCATACCAGAGTCTGTAGTAGACCTTCAATCCACCATTCTTGCCCTATGCCAAGAACTGCTCCCAGGCATCCCTGTCGAGCGCCTAGAAATGGACAGGATTCATAGGGCTCTCACCCCTAAAAAGGCTGACGGTCCCCCCAGGGACATAATAACCAAATTTCATTACTATAGGTCCAAAGAGCAAATACTGCAGGCAGCAAGAGAAAAAAACATCTTGACTTTTCAAAACTACAACTACCAAATTTTTGCGGACATCTCACAACAGACAATTAACAAGAGAAGAGCCATGAAGCCCCTCCTGATTGAGTTACAGCAACGCAACATTAAATACCAATGGGGTTTCCCTTTTTCCCTCCGTTTTACACTGCAAGGGACAAAGATAGTCTGCAGGTCACCTGACCAGTTACACCAAGCCCTTGTGGACTTCAAATTACTTGAGCAACCCTCTGCCACATCATCCCCACGCAGAAGATCGCCATCATCCTCAGCCAACAACCATGCTACGCAGCAGGACCAAAATGAAGACTTCCATCAGTCAAGCAAACGAGGCAGATTCGTGTCACATCCTCCTGAACGAGAAGACTCAATGGACTGATCATCTTACATTATTAACCATTTTTCCCTTTCTCTCTAGGTTGGAACTCTGGTCACTTGCATCTGAGCTGCTTGTACCACCCTTAGGGTGACCCCCTCTTCTGGTAACGACCCCAAATCCATTCACTAGGTAATAATATTGTAACCACCACCCTACCCTTTTATCACACATTCCCCATAGTAGCCTACCCAACTATACCCTTCCCTCCTTTTCTGGAACCACATCCATGGCTCTGTACTCTGAAACTTTGGTAAAATCCAGAGAAAGCAAGAATAGTTTATCACGCCAATCCCTCCTAACCCAACAAATTCATGACCACCTTCCTTTAATTGTTAAATCCACCCTCTTTAAGCGAACGGTTGCCTACTGCACCCCCTCTCCCTCAAGTCATTCTGGCTATCGCAATAGATGACAGCCATATGGATTTAATCCTATTGTTCTAATCTATCCCTAATAATCCAGACTCCACTCTACTCCCACTCCCAACCTAACCTCCCGGTATATCTCCTGGGTGATCCCGCCTGTCCCAAGACCCCTATACCCAATTAGGCAGTACCATTTACCTCAGGTACGATAGGGTTCCCCCTCCCTTGCTCAGCTAATATTGTAATATTCTACATAGCCAAGCGCATCCTCTCTTCTCTTACAATTGCTCTTCTCTCCCCTTTTTGTACACTACGGAACGCGGCACTCTGACCCTTGGAAAAACATGTGCCCCATTTGGTCTAACTCAGACCCCCAACTTAATATGTGGGGATCTGACGGAGACGCCCTTTTCCCTGGTGGGGATCCTTTTCCCCAACCACGAACTTATGCTAAATATGTTTGTTACAATGTGTTAACTGTTGTTGCACTAACTTTTGTTGTCTTTTATTTTTCCCCTGAAACCTCCTTTCCTGCCCTTCTCCCCATCCAGTCTGCACGGAGTGGTCCGGGTAATTGCTACACGCGGAAGCACGGTAAGATTGAGTTGTCGGTTTGGCTACCATGGCACCATTGAACTTATTGTCACTCAATGTTCAAGGCTTAAACATACCACAGAAGCGATCAAAAGCTTTCAGGCTTTTCCAGTCAAAAAAGGCCCACATAGTCTGCCTTCAGGAAACTCATTTCACCCCAAGCACAACCCCTAAGTACTTTCACACAGCTTATCCACAAGTTTACAATGCATCCGCCACAGTAAAGAAAAGAGGCACCCTTATAGCCTTCCACCGCTCGACCCCTTTCACATTGAACACAGAAATCAGAGACCCAGAGGGGAGATACCTGATCTTAACAGGCTATATTTTAGACACGGCAATTACGATTGTCTCATACTATGCCCCTAACCTCAATCCTATGCCATTCATGTCTCACCTTCTTCAAACCATAAATGCTCATAAACTTGGCTCCCTTCTGATTTGCGGAGACTCAAACCAGGTTCTTCTCCCTTTCTTAGACAAGTCCCCCTATATTCAACACAAACACCATCCTAAATGGAATCTTCCCAATCTCCTCTCAAAATACAACCTGGTGGACTCATGGAGGGAGATGAACCCAACAAAACGCAACTTCACCTATTTTTCAAATCTGCACCAATCATTTAGTAGAATAGATCACATATTCCTAACAACCGGAATGATGCCTGAAGTCCTCCACTCCAATATAATCCCTATTCCGTGGTCAGACCACAACGCAGTTCTTACAACTATTGCCTCAACCATTCCAAAAAAGCACGACCGGTCTTGGTATATGCCTGAGCTATTACTTAACCACCCCACTCACTGTCTAGAAATAGAACAATCTTTAAGAGACTATCTAACCCACAATGAGAGCCCTGAAATATCCGCCCTCACACTCTGGGAAGCCCACAAGCCAGTTCTAAGAGGGACTATTCAGAGACAATTAGGGATCCTCAAAAAACAAAGGAAACAAATGGCGATGAAATTGGAAAAATAATTTAATCTAGCATTTTTAGACTTCCAAGACAATTATTCACCCAGAACTAAGGACCGCCTAGACAAAGCTCGCTTAGAGTATGACCTATTCCTTACAGAATCAGCCAATAAAAGTTTAAACAGGTCCAAACACACCTTATACAAACAAGCCAACAAGCCGGGGGCTTATTTAGCAAGATCATTAAATTTCTTTAAGAAATCCTATACCCCCATTAAACTGAAATTGGCTAACAACATCATTTCTAGCAACCCCCTTAAAATCGTACAAAAAATTAGCTCCCACCTGAAAAAAACTGTACTCGGATACAAATGTAATCAATGAAAAGGAGGCGGACTCCTTTTATTCGCAACTCCATCTACCCCAAATGTCGGACTCCCAAAGATTGCAATTAGAATCACCTGTATCACATAATGAAGTAAGCAACGCGATAAAGGACATTAAACTAAATAAAAGACCTGGACCCGACGGATTCACTGCTAAATATTACAAAACATTCACTGAACTCCTCTCACCAAGGCTAGCTGAGGCCTTTAATGACTTGCTAAACCGAAAATCCTTCCGACAGGAATCACTCATGGCCACAATCTGTATGATACCAAAGCCACAAACCGATAACACCGCATGCGAAAACTTTCGTCCCATTTCAATGCTGAATACGGACATTAAACTTCTTGGTAAGATCTTGGCGGTGCGCCTAAACAGAATAATAGGCTCACTGGTCCATCGTGACCAGGTTGGCTTTATACCGAACCGACAAGCAGGTGACAATATTAGAAGGGCGTACTTGCTAGCTCATATAGCTAAGAAAAGGGGCATCCCAGCGTGCTTTCTGTCACTGGATATAAAACAAGCTTTCGACTCTATATCCTGGTCTTACCTAAAATATGCATTACAAAAATGGGGCTTTGGACCCAACTTCATGACATGGATAATGGAATTATACAATAATCCGAAGGCATGCGTCAAATACGCAGGCTACAAGTCAGACCCATTTTCCATTGGCAGAGGCACAAGACAGGGATGCCCGCTTTCCCCTCTTTTGTTCGCCCTCCTCATAGAACCACTTGCGCATAAGATTAGGTCAGACCCCAAGATCTTAGGTATAGAGGTAGGGGGCCATAAGCATAAACTATGTATGTTCGCCGATGACATCCATCTTTTTCTCGCGACCCCTCAGGTAACAGGCCCAAACCTAATGTCTCTACTAAAACATTATGGGCCAGATTCAGGAACAGTTAGGCTGGCGGATCCAGTGATCCGCCAGCCTAACTGTGACTTTAAGCCGGCGTTTCTGTTTTCTGTAACCAGAAAACAAGAAACGCCGGGTTGAAGCTCCGATGCGAGCAGCGTAACTGAGTTTCGCCATCGCATCGTTACTTCAACTTAAAAATGGCGCCGGGGGCGTTCCCGCCGATTTCCGCTCAAAAAATATGTTAATGAGCGGAAATCGGCAATTCACGATCGCATTTCGGCGCGACGCAGTGACGGTACGACGTTTCCGGACGGGATACGCGGCGCATAGTTATACCTACATGGGGTTGGAGTATCCTATGTTAGGTATAGGCGTCGTCATCGCGTCGAAAAAAAAAAAAAAAAAACGTCGCTTGCGTAAAACGTTCATGAATGGGAATGTGACGTCATTGACGTTCATTCACAGAATTTGGAGCATGCGCACGGGGATGTTTTGACACTCGACGCATGCGCAGTACATTCGCGGCGGGAACGCGCTTCGTTTACACGCCCCGTACCCGCCCAATTTGAATTCCGCCGGCTCATTTGCGATGCGCTGCCGCAACTTTAGGAGCAAGTGCTTCGTGAATGACAGCACTTGCTCCTAAAATTTCTGCAGCGTAACGCAAATGAGAAGCGTTACTCTGGAGCAAAGATGCTCCCATCTACCTGAATCTGGCCCTATGCGTCTTTCTCAGGACTAGTTATAAACCCCAAAAAGAGCTTGGCTCTCAATATATCACTCTCAGCTTCAGACCTTAATGCAGCTAAATCTGGTCTTCCCTTTCAATGGTCAGATAAAAACATTCCATACCTAGGAATCCGCCTTACGGCTTCTTTCACAGAGATATTTACAGCCAACTACCCCACCCTTCTAAAAGAGATATTGAATCTTTTAAAATCCTGGTCTCATTTACCTTTATCTTGGCTTGGAAGAATTAACGCAATCAAGATGTCAATTCTGCCTAAACTTCTTTACCTCTTTAGAGTTCTCCCAGCCCCAATCCCATCATACTACTTAAGGATTGTACAAAAAAGAGTTTCCAAATTTGTGTGGGGCTCCTCCAAACCAAGATTAAAACATCAAATCTTGCATCTCCCTAAAGTTAAAGGAGGACTGGGGCTACCCAACTTTTTGAACTATTATAGAGCTGCACAATTAGCCACGTTAGTAAAGTACCACACAACAAAGGAACCTCCCCTCTGGGTTTCGATTGAAGCGGTGGAATGCGACCCCATCCCGATTTCCAACATTATGTGGATCCCATCCAAATCACGCAAACATATCCATAACCCCATTCTTAAGCACTCTCTTTCCCTATGGGACAATTTAAAGATAAAGAACTCCCTTTTATCCTCCCATGTTCCACTCTTATCATTCTATAAAAATCCATCGTTCTACCCTGCTTGGATCTACCCCAACACCTTTAAAGAATGGGTGAAAAAGGACTGTACATGCCTGTATAAATTCTTGGATTCCTCTACATTTAGGTCCTTTCCGGATATATGCGAAATCTATAACATACCACAATCTGAAATATTTAGATACCTCCAAATTAAAAACTTTTTCAAACCTTATGCAGACTCCATCCCCAGCCCTCCCCGACTATCTGCCTTTGAAAAGCTCTGCAAAAGCACCCCTCCCTCTAGAGGTTTGATCTCATCAATATACTCCCAGTTGTTGACTAACTCTATTACGGGGAAACTCCCCTATGTAAACAAATGGGAACTAGACCTGGATATTGAACTAGATCCAGAAGACTGGAATCAAATATGGACCAACACTAAATCTGCTTCAATAAATGTACTAGCTTGTGAAACTAACTATAAAGTTCTTACTAGATGGTACCTAGTTCCTACTAGGATTGCGAAATTTGTGCCAAACTACCCTGAACATTGTTTCAGGGGCTGCTCATCTCCAGGAACATTCTTTCATATCTGGTGGTCGTGCCATAAAGCACAGTTATTCTGGTCAGAAATTTTCACAATAATCAGTCAACTATCGGGTAAGGGGATCCCATTGGACCCCAAAAGCGCATTATTAAACCTCAAACCCAAAAATGTCTCACATAAACAATTTAAACTATTAACACAGCTCTTTACAGCTGCGAAACAAACATTGGCAAAAGCATGGAAAACCCCTAATCTATCAATTAACGAAGTAACGAACAGAATGAACCTAGCTATGACTCACGCCAAAATGATGGCAATCGACATGGAGGAGACCGCTGGATTCTAAAGAACCTGGAAACCGTGGTATGAATATGCAATACCCAATGAAATCAATGATATTGTATTATTACCATGGTAGCCCAGCCTGTTTAACAGTCTACCGCTTAGCGTATATTTGATATTGACAGCCAATTCCGGACCACTCCTGCAGACACCCCTTTCTCCCCTCCCCGCTTTCCTCCCCACCCTCCTCCCCCGCCTTGGGCTCTGACTATGAACCTCGTTATTATACATGTTCTTAGCATTGTTATAAGGTTGATTTTGGTTGAAACACTTACGTTGACGCATCAGGACTCTTGCATAGTTGCCAACTGTCCCATTTTTAACGGGACAGTCCCGTTAAATAGGACCTTGTCCCGCCAAAATTAGCCTGCCGGGACTTGTCCCAGCTAGTGCTGTGTTGCGTGATCCGGGGCTAAGCCGCCGAATGGATCTGATTCGGTTCCGCTCGGGCACAGGGGGGGAGGGGGGGCGGATTAGACGGAGGCTGACAATGCATGTGTGGCATGCTACTGGTGGAGCGGCGGCGCGGGGCGGGCGATGCGAGTCAGTGATGTCATGGCGCATCCAGCGGCCAGCCAGACGCGCCAGGCTTTGAAAATACCTTACTCGCCAGGAGCTCCGAGCTGGGCATGGAGCAGTTTTGCCTTGATGGTGCCGGCGGTGGCTGTGGTCTGCTCAGGCAATTCAGTGACAGCCCAAAGCTGCACCCAGGAATCCACACACACCACAACTGGTGGTGGTGGCAGGAGGAGCTGATGATGGGGGCAGGAGGAGCTGATGATGGGGGGAGGATGTGATGTTGGCAATAGCTGTTGGTGACAGGAGGAGGTGATGGTGGCAGGAGGAGCTGGTGGTGGCAGGAGCTAGTTAGGGGAGGAGCTGGTGGTATCAGGGGGTGGCAGGAGGAGCTGCTGATGGTGGCAGGAGGAGCTGGTGGTATAAGGAGGTGGCAGGAGGAGCTGGTGGTGGTGGTGGCAGGAGGAGCTGGTGGTGGTGGTGGCAGGAGGAGCTGGTGGTGGTGGCAGGAGGAGAGCTGGTGATGGTGGCAGGAGGAGCTGGTGGTATCAGGAGGAGCTGGTGGTATCAGGAGGTGGCAGGAGGAGCTGTGATGGTGGCAGCAGGAGCTGGTGGTATCAGGAGGTGGCAGGAGGAGCTGGTGGCAGGAGGAGAGCTGGTGATGGTGGCAGGAGGAGCTTGTGATATCAGGAGGTGGCAGGAGGAGCTGGTGATGGGGGCAGGAGGAGATGGTGGTGATGGCAGGAGAAGCTGGTGGTGGTAGGAGGTGATGGTGGAAATAGCTGGTGGTGACAGGAGGAGCTGGTGGTGGTGGTGGCAGGAGGCGCTGGTGGTATCAGGAGGAGCTGGTGGTGGGGGTAGGAGGAGCTGGCGGTAGTAGGAGGTGATGGTGGCAATAGCTGGTGGTGACAGGAGGAGGTGATGGTGGCAGATGGAGGTGGCAGGAGGTTATGGTGAACAAAAACTGATGGACCATTTTTATATTGAAAATAACAGAAATATGTTTTGTTTTGTTTTTTTACCTTTTATATCTACCTTAAATCACATTGCTATTTGAATAGTGTACTTGTTTTGTAGCCTAAATACTGAAATTTGCACCTAAAACTGTAATTTTGTAACTTTTGTAAAATGCCAGTAAAAATTTGGCTGTGCCAGTAAATTTTGGGTGCCGTGCCAGTAAATTTTAATCTGGTAGGTTGGCAACACTGGGCTAGTGGGGAAGGCAGGTGTGGCTTCTCGAGTGGCAGCTCTTGCAGCAAGCGAGGAGAGCCAGGGAAAGTGTGGGCGGGGTAAAAAAAAATGAGTGACAGTTTATGACATGGCAAGTAAAGGAAGCTGGGAGGGGGGTGTTATGTGTACACTGTGTGTGTGTCTAGGAGGTGAATGTGTCTGAAACATAATTTGTCTGTGTTGCCCATGGGAACCAATTACCTTCTCTTTGTTTTGTGCTGCAGCACTTCTGTCTTTCTCACCTGAGTGACGTTTGCACTAGGGTCGCCACCTGTATGATTTTCTCCAGCACAGTCCGGTTTTTGAATGATGTGTACGGGTTTTCATTTGCTCTAGACCCGGACACTGCAAAGTGTCCCTGGAATTTTTTTTCAAATGTTGGCAACTATGCTCTTGCCTAAACCACAGCCCTAAAACCATCTGGGCTGGTCGGAAGAAACGAAGCATATTTAAATAAACTCCAGAAAATTGGTCTCTTAGTTATAACCTTATCTGTACTATTAATATGTCCATTGAAGCCACCAGACTCACCTGTTGTGAACTTACCACTTATGTAAACCAAGAAATTATTCTGTGTCTGTAATTAACTTATTTTATTTTGTTGAATTGTACATTTCTTTATCACCTCAATAAAGATATATTGACAAGGTAAAATTATCGTGTGTGGGCTTCGAACATGCTGCATTTTTTCACGTCGTTTTAAAAAATGTTTTTCGGGTTGTAAAAAATTATCGTGTGTGGGCTGAAACGACATTGCTCAGAAGCAAGTTATGAGAAGGGAGCGCTCGTTCTGGTAAAACTACCATTCATAATGGAGTAAGCACATTCATCACGCTGTAACAGACAAAAAAGCGCAAATCGTTTTTTACTAACACGGAATCAGCTAAAAGCGGCCCAAAGGCAAATAGAACTTCCCTTTTAGAGTGCCGTCGTACGTGTTGTACGTCATCGCGCTTTGTTCATCATTTTTCAAAAACTATGGTGTGTGGGCAACACCGTTCTTAATGATGAAGTTGGAAAAACTTTGTTTTTTGGACATGCTGAAAAACAACGTTTTTTTTTCATGCCGAAAAAACGATTGTGTATAAATCTTAGGAAACAGAGTTCAGGTTGGAGGTTTCTGACATCTCACATACACACAGACTAACAGGAAAGCCAGTACAACAGTATGGATCTGCAAATAACTACTTTATGTATGATATATGGGGAGATACCGTCAACACATTTCAGCCATTACTTGGGCAAGAAAGAAAAGAAAAGAAAGGGAGGGAGGAAGGAAGGAAAAAAGAAAGAAAAGAGAAGGAAGAAAGGAAAACAAAAAGAAAAAAAAAGGAAAGGAATTCAAGAAGAAAAGAAAAAGAAAATGGAAAGAAGGGACCAAGAAAAAAAGAATATATAAGCAAGGGAAAGAAAGAAAAGAAAGAGGAATAGAAAAGAAGGAAGGAAAAGAAAGAAAGAAAGAAAGAAAGAAAGAAAGAGAAAATAGAAAGAAAGAAAGAAAAAATAGAAAGAAAGAAAGGAGAAAAGAAAATAGAAAGAAAGAAAGAAAGAAAGAAAGAAAGAAAGAAAGAAAGAAAGAAAGAAAGAAAGAAAGAAAGAAAGGAGAAAAGAAAATAGAAAGAAAGAAAGAAAGAGAAAAGAAAATAGAAAGAAAGAAAGGAGAAAAAAGGAAAAGAAAATAGAAAGAAAGAAAGGAGAAAAGAAAATAGAAAGAAAGAAAGAAAGAGAAAAGAAAATAGAAAGAAAGAAAGGAGAAAAAAGGAAAAGAAAATAGAAAGAAAGAAAGGAGAAAAAAGGAAAAGAAAATAAAGTGAAAGGAAAGAAAAGAAAGAAAAAAGAGAAGAATGGAAAAGAAAAAAAGAAAATAAAGTGAAAGGAAAGAAAAGAAAGAAAAAAGAGAAGAATGGAAAAGAAAGAAAAGAGAAGGCGGGAAAAGAAAGAATAGAGAAGGAATGAAAAGAAAACGAAAGATAATAGAAGTGAAAGAAAATAGAAGGAATGGAAAGAAAGAAAGAAAAGAGAAGAAAGGAAAAAGGAAAACAAGGAAAGAAAAGAAAGTGAAAGGAAAGAAAGAAAAGGGAAGAAAAGAAAGAAAAGAGAAGGAAGGAAAAGAAAAGAAAAGGAGAAGGACAGAAAGAAGGAAAGAAAAGAAAGAAAGAAAATATATAAATAGTTTGTTACTTTTGAGTATGAGTATGAGGTTTTTGCTGTTCTCTACTTCCTGTCTCAGTGACCCCCCATCAAGTCCTGACTTGGAGGGTATTATCGCGTCAGGAAGTGAGGGTAATTTTCCCCAGTGGGGACACAGACAGCAATCTGAAATGGGATTGTCCCTTGTCCCACTCTGTCCAAAACAACAAAAAAAAAACATAAAATATTTTGTGCTGCTGTTGGGGTTTATAAGTACACAATACACAGGCCGATAAATAAGTGTTGTAAAAAGAAAGACATAAACTGTATTGTATTATTAAAGAGAAAAAGAAAATAGAAAAAAAAAAAAGTTTTTTTTTTTGCAAATTACACATTTCTTTTTCATCTTGTTAATGATCAAAAGGAAAAGAAAAACAATTGTACCTGTTGCTGCATTTTTTAAGTTTTTATGGGTTGAGTCAGAAAGTAAAAATATAGATGAAAGAGACAAAACACAAAACAAGGGGACAGAGCCACGAGCCTGCGAGAAAAAAAAAATCACTGACTTGTCGCAAAGTACAGCAAAAGTATAATTAAAAAAAAAAGCTAAATTTTCTGCCACTAAACAATCTTTCTTGATCTCCAGCACGAGTGGCATGGGCAAGGCTGAAATTATGTCATCGGTTTCCTGCAGGCAGAAAGAAAGCATTTTCTCATTCTCTGTTCAGAAATTTGGATACATCAGAATTTCTGGTTAACGAAAAAAAAAAGTCTGAATTTTGATTTAAAACGAAACAAACCACATATGTCTAATGTGTGGTGCATTTAAAGCTGACCATACATTATACAGTTTGATTGTTCCCCATTCACGTGAATGGTTTATCAGGCACTATACTAGGGTGACCAGACATCCCCGGTTTTCGGGGACAGTCCCTGGATTGAGGACACTGTCCCCGGACCAAGTTTTTCCCCGGTTTTGTCCCCGGAATGGATTTGAACAGGGGTTGGGGCAATTTCAAAGACAGTCACTGCAAAATAAAAATAAAAAAATCTGAATTTTAACCCCCCCGCTCTGCCGCTCCTACTATCTTAGGGGGGTTGTATTTTCCCATTATCTGTGCCCCTTTCTGATGATCATGTGCTGGTCGGAGCGGAGGAAATATTTCTTCAGTTTCAGGCGCATGCCCATTCAGCTCACATGTTCTTCTGCTTTGGCTCAAGTCCCGGCCAGCCGCCTGCCTGCTTATCTCTGTGCCTTCTCTGGTGGAACGATCTTCCTCCACTCTCCACCCAGTAGTAGCCGGGGCCCAGAGAGTAAGGCCGCGTACACACGATCAAATCTATCTGTTGGAAACGGTCGGCCCGACTGTCCCAGCAGACAGATTCGATCGTGTGTACGGGCGAGCCAACGGATTTGGCCAGCAGACAGATTTGAAAGCATGCTTTCAAATCTGTCGGCTGGGAACCCGTCCACCCGATATGTCTGCTGGTTAGTACGCTAACCAGCAGACATGTCTTCTCGCACACGCGTCGAATGGTTTCGACGCATGCGCGGAAGTGTTTTACTTCCTGGTGCGGTGACGTGGTGGCGTCAACGTCACCCCCACATCAGCGCGCCGTCTGCCGGCGGGGATTTTGGTTTGATCCTGTCTACACGATCAAACCAATACGTCCCCAGCAGACCGATTTGAACAAATGTGTCTGCTCGTGTGTATGGGGCCTAAGACTTGACAGGCTGTGAGGCGGGCGACGGGCAGAGAGTCGCTGACTGCCACCATTACTAGTAAAAAAAAAAATATGTCCCCGGATTTAATTTAATAAATCTGGTCACCTTACACTACACCCACCAAAAAAAACATGTGTACACCCCTGGCTGCTGCCTCTGTAGTTAAAGGGGGTATCAGTTGAGGGGGGGAGAGTAAAGACATGGCTCAACCACAGGGTATTACTGCCCTCCAACAGGTAGTGTGAACACACGTTTTACTGTGCAGGCTGGTGTGAAAGGGCCCTAAAAAATATAGCATGCTGCTATTTTTGCACATAAACGTACTGGAACACATATAACGCACGTGAAAGAAAATGTGACAAAAATGCACTACAAACATGCATATAAACTGCACGCTAAATGCTAAGGGCTTATTTCCACCACAATCCTCGTGTTCAGTGTGCAGTTCCGCTTGCATGTTTACTTGCATATGTAATGGGGTTTTGTAATGTTTGCGGTGCATTTTTTATGCCTTATTTATGTTTTGTTTTTTACTGATTTGCATTGACATGCATTTGCAGTGCATTCATGTGCATTTAATTGTGTTCCAGTATGTTTAGGGTTCATTCACACCACAACACATGCATTGGTGTGCATTTTACATGCATTGCAGCTGTTTGTATTCGCCTTGATTTTCATTGCAGTGTGCTGCATTTATGCACATTTGTGTGCATTTGAACACATTGCGTTGTGTTGCTCTGGAAAAAAGTAGTGCATGGTGCTTTATTTCAGCGCCAAGCAAATGCAATGCAACACATCATGCTGGTATGAACTGCATTCATAGGGAACCTATATTCTTTGGTTGTAATGCTTTGGGAAGAAACTCACACATGCACTCCAGCACATTTGGTGTGAATGAATCCTTGCGTCCGAAAAAATGCAGCATGCTGTACTTTTTCTAAACGCACATCACCGCAATGGTGTAAACTAGGCTTGCTTCATAGTGCAGAGAAACCCATCAAGTGCTTCTTTTAAAAGCTTTCCACCCAGACGCAGTACATTCACTACAGAAGGACGGCACGGGCAGTCAGGATCATGTACATGTATGTTATCCTGACTCCTCCGAGTTAGAGGCACACAGTGCGGCTCTCGGTACCCAGCCACTTTGAGTGGCCAGGAAATCATGTTATCGCTATGTGATCACATGATTACAATGTCAACAAAGCTAATAGAATAAATCAAATATAACTGGGACCCCAAAGGTAACCCAGAAATAATTTGGAAAAAGGGGGGGTGGGCGGGTGGACTATAGCGGTACTGCGTACAAGAAGGTACAAGGGAACATGGACTGAGGTAAAAAATTACAATTGTTTATTATAATGAACAAGTAGGACACACGTTATTAGATCATAAAAAACAAACAAACAAAAACAATATTAAAAATGTGACACAGTGCATGCCAAACCAGGTCACCGAGGTGTTAAATCAACCCTAGGCAAGGGGAAGCGGTGAAGAGGGTGTGGTCATGCCCGTTGAATCTCAATCTCGACTAGTTTCGCAACAATAGTTGCTTCATCAGGAGAGGTAGTCTGCACTGTTTAAAGGAGACCACCGAAAGCTATGAACCGCAGTTGGAGGGAGGTAGCCTCTCAAGAACAGGTAGGAAGTAGAGGGAGCCACAATATGGGCTATCCTAAAAAAGCTGTGTGTAAAATTAAAAAAGTAAGGACCTGTGAACCAAATTAATGGATCAAGGGTAGGGCGTAACTGGCGTGGGTGTTTGGTAAGGATCCCACACTAGGTGCATGAAGTTGAGAACCAGTGGTCGGTAGAACGCACTGTATGGTCCACAGGATCCGATGTGTGTCACTGTGGACCATACAGTGCGTTCTACCGACCACTGGTTCTCAACTTCATGCACCTAGTGTGGGATCCTTACCAAACACCCACGCCAGTTACGCCCTACCCTTGATCCATTAATTTGGTTCACAGGTCCTTACTTTTTTAATTTTACACACAGCTTTTTTAGGATAGCCCATATTGTGGCTCCCTCTACTTCCTACCCGTTCTTGAGAGGCTACCTCCCTCCAACTGCGGTTCATAGCTTTCGGTGGTCTCCTTTAAACAGTGCAGACTACCTCTCCCGATGAAGCAACTATTGTTGCGAAACTAGTCGAGATTGAGATTCAACGGGCATGACCACACCCTCTTCACCGCTTCCCCTTGCCTAGGGTTGATTTAACACCTCGGTGACCTGGTTTGGCATGCACTGTGTCACATTTTTAATATTGTTTTTGTTTGTTTGTTTTTTATGATCTAATAACGTGTGTCCTACTTGTTCATTATAATAAACAATTGTAATTTTTTACCTCAGTCCATGTTCCCTTGTACCTTCTTGTACGCAGTACCGCTATAGTCCACCCGCCCACCCCCCCTTTTTCCAAACTATTTCTGGGTTACCTTTGGGGTTCCAGTTATATTTGATTTATTCTATTGACATTGAGGATGATGGTACTTTTATGCTTGTTTACTTTTGTATTTACCCCAAGAGGCTTTAATTTAGTCAATGTCAACAAAGCTGTTATGAATTAATTGAATTAGTATTATGATGCTGTGATTGGCCCTCAGCTATCACATCCTACCTTGGCTAAACACAGTACCCTGTACTATGTGATAGCTGTGGGCCAATCACAGCACATAATAGTAAATCACAGCTGTTATAAATGTGTAGCCAAGCACTGACTGTGTTACAATGTTTATTCAGAGACACTTCTTCCAATGCTATAGAGGGAGTGGACTGACTAAAAATCTCCTCTTCCCCTCTTGTTCTGGGGTCATAAATCCCCATTTCAGCCAACTCATAATAACAATTTGATTTACTGTTATTGCTATCTTCTTGTGTGTTCCTGTGAATTATTAGTGCATTGTTTCTCCACTTAGGTTACACCTATGTCTGTTTGTTTGACTTAACCACTTAGCGACTGTCCACCATACATATACCATGTACATACTATACTATTAAAGCAATAAAACTATTAAAGCATATACCCAGTGAAGTGAGCAGCCTCAGATGATACACAGGGATGAAACAAATCTCCCTATATAATGTAGGTTTTACTTGTTTATCTGCAGCCCTCTCTTCCCTACACCCCTTCAAAAGGGCTGAATGGTGTTAAAATCCTTCTCTATTTGTTAGTATCACAAGAGAGGGGGGAGGGGGCTGCAGTTACAGTGTGTGAGAGCTTATTGGAGGAAAGGAACACACACCCCCTCCACACAGCAGAAGATCTGTGTTGTCAATAGACACGCTCTGTGCTGAGCTCTCCTTCCCGACACAAATTTTATTTCACATATCAAGAAAACTTCTCAAAAGTGACTCATGCTGATAACAAAGGAACAAAGCACCTGAGACTAAACACTACAGATATATGTGCTTTGCTCAGATTTCATGACTGAGGTTTACAACCAATAAACCATGTAAAATCTTACAATTATACTGCACTCACATATACAGGTGCATCTCAAAAAAATTTAATAATTTTGCCCGCACTGCCAAATGCACCAATACCTGGTTTAATGATCATGGTATCACAGTGCTTAATTTGGCCAGTAAACTTGCCCGACCTAAACCGCATAGAGAATCTGTGGGGTATTGTCAAGAGGAAGATGAGAGACAACAGACCCAACAATGCAGATGAGCTGAATGCCGCTATCAAAGCAACCCAGGCTTTCATAACACCTTAGCAGTGTCACGGGCTGATCGCTTCCATGCCACGCTGCAATAATTCATGCAAAAGAAGCCCCGACCAAGTATTGAGGTCATACTATACTTTACATGGACATACTTTTCAGTAAGACAACATTTCTGTATTAAAAATCATTTTTTTATTGGTCTTATGTAATATAAAAAAATATCTGAATTTTTATTAACTGTAATGCCACGTACACACAATCGGATTTTCCGTCGGAAAAACCTTGGATGTTTTTTCAGACAGAATTCCGCTCAAGCTTGGCTTGCATACACACGGTCACACAAAAGTTCTCTGAACTTTCATCCGTCAAGAACACGGTGACATACAACACTACGACGACCCGAGAAAATTAAGTTCAATGCTTCTGAGCATGCGTCGAATTGTTTCCGAGCATGCGTTTCAATTTTGCGCGTCCGAATTTCTACAGACGATCGGATTTTCAATTTGAGAACCAGCTCTTATACTTTTGTTGGCGGAAATTCCGACAGCAAAAGTCCGATGGAGCCTACACATGGTCTGAATTTCCATTCAAAAGCTCACATCAGACTTTTGCTGTTGGAATTTCCGATCGTGTGTAAGAGGCATAAGCCATAATCATCAAAAGTAAAGAAACAAATGCTTAAAATATATCCCTGTGTGTAAATAATCTATCACTTTTTGAATCGAATTACTTAAAAAAATTAACCTTTTGATGATATTCAAATGTTTTAAGATGCACCTGTATGTGTGCCTATAGACTGGCACCAGGTACATACAGCGCTTTTTGTTAAGATGGCCGTCATCGACTCGAGACCGGAAACCTACTTGCGCTCCAGGGATGGTGTGTGACATCACCGGAAGAATGCCACCTCAGCTTTCAAACGTATATACCATAGTTTGTAGATGTTATAACTTTTACACAAACCAAATAATATACACTTATTGGGATCTTTTTTTTTTTTTTTACCAAAGACATGTAGCAATATTTGGCCTAAATTTATGAACAAATTGTATTTTATTTTGGATATGTTTTATAAAATGTTGGTCTTTTTTCCTTTTTATAGTAAGTTGTGATCAATTACCACCAAAATAAAGCTCTATTCGTCTAAAAAAAAATATAATTTTTATTTGCGTAGTGTTGCATGACTGCGCAATTACCAGGTAAAGTAGCATAGTGCTGAATAGCAAAAAATTGCCCTGTTCATAAATGGGGTACAACCTTCTGAAGGTCAAATGGTTAAAGCTGAACTCCAGGGGAATTTTTTTTTTAAACTTTTATCCAAATACTGTATATTCCTCAATAGCCACAAAGGATAAAAAAATCCACTTTGTGTGCACCAAATACTAAATTCAGATGTTGATTTGTAAAAGTAGCAGTGACATCATCCTTATTGTATAGACCAATCATAGGTAAGGGCAGTGACTTTTGTTTGTTGTATTTATGTCATTGTGGTTAGGCAGAGCACTGGCACCTTTGCTTCCATGTGCTGGGTGTTTAGTGTGCTCCTGCCCCTTTAATGAGGGCTGGGCTACCTCCAGTCACCTCCCTCTTATCTATCTATCAGCAGTTATGTGCTCCTACTGAGGAGACTTAAAATGCAATGTTATTGTTAGGACTGCAGTATACAGAGAGCCTTGACGGGGCCTGCAGCTTAAACATGCATTTGCAAATGCATGTTTAAGCTAAACCTCTGTTTTTAACGCACACTGTTAGACAGGTGAATTTGGTTGGTTGCTGATTAGTCGGTAAGTTTGAGCCTGGATATTCAATTTTTTTGTATGTATATGCGCCCTTTCCAGTGCTCCTTATTGTATAGACCAATCATAGGTAGGGGCAGTGACTTTTGTTTGTTGTATTTATGTCATTGAGGTCAGGCAGCGCACTGGCACCTTTGCTTCCATGTGCTGGGTGTTTAGTGTGCTCCTGCCCCTTTAATGAAGGCTGGGCTACCTCCAGTCACCTGCCCCTTATCTATCCATCAGCAGTCATGTGCTCCTACTGAGAAGACTTAAAGGAGTTGTAAAGGAATTTTTTTTCCACCTTAATGCAATCTATGCATTAAGGTGAAAAAACATCTGATAATGCTGCCCCCCCCCCCCCCAGCCCCTGTTTTACTTACCTGACCCCTCAAAAGTCCCACACTCTATCCCGAGATCCTCTTCGCCGCTCAGCCTGGCTGCTGATTGGCTAGAGCGGATGGATTGAGAGCAGCACAGCCATTGGCTGGCGCTGCTGTCAATCATATCCAGTGACGGGGCGTGCCATAGGGCGGGGCCGAGTGATACAGTGAGTGGCTATGACCACTCGCTGTATCACGGGAGCGCACCCGCAAGGACTCATCACCATGCGAGCTCTCTCTCTCATGAATGTAATGAGTTCTTGCGGGGAGGACCAGAGACAGCCACCGAGGGGCCCCAGAAGACGTGGATCGGGGCCACTCTGTGCAAAACGAACTGCACAGTGGAGGTAAGTATCACATGTTTGTTATTTTAAAGAAAAAACTTTTTTTCCTTTATTGACCCTTTAAAATGCAATGTTATAGTTAGGACTGCAGTATACAAAGAGCCTTGACAGGGCCTGTAGCTTACACATGCATTTTCAAAACCTCTGTTTTTAATGCACACTGTTAGACAGGTGAATTTGGTTGGTTGCTGATTGGTCGGTAAGTTTGAGCCTGGATATTCCATGTTTTTATATGTATATGCGCTCTTTACAGCACTCCTTATTGTATAAACCAGTCATAGGTAGGGGCAGTGACTTTTGTTTGTTGTATTTATGTATTTGTTGTCAGGCAGCGCACTTGCACCTTCGCTTCCATGCCCCTTTAATGAGGGCTAGGCTACCTCCAGTCACCTGCCCTTTATCTATCCAACAGCAGTCATGTGCTCCTACTGAGGAGACTTAAAATGCAATGTTATAGTTAGGACTGCAGTATACAGAGAGCCTTGACGAGGCCTGCAGCTTACACACGCATTTGCAAATGCGTGCAACTAAACCTCTGTTTTTAACGCACACTGTTAGACAGGTGAATTGGTTGGTTGCTGATTGGTCGGTAAGTTTGAGTCTGGATATTCCATGTTTTTGTATGACATCATCATTGTGTTATGCATTGCCTGTACAGAGACTAGAGCTGTGGGAGGGACCCAGAATGCCACACCCACTATAGAAAACTAAAAAAGGGGGTGGAGACCAGACCAGTCACCCTGCACAAAGAGAGAGAGCAGCAGTGAGCAGTCTTTATTACAGGAAAAGTCTCCCATTGGATTACTGCACAGATCTGAAATAAAAACACAAAGTACACGAGATTCAAAGAAGAATATGCATGAAGAATATATTTAGACAATATTTGCTTATCCTGGAGTTCATTTCTAACAGACATGACCGGCGATGGCGCTTTTTGAAAGCGAAAGCGTCGAGACGTGTTTTGAAAACAACAGAGGACAGAACTCCCCTTTAATAACGAGGTTTCAGACAATGGGGTTCGCCTTCCTCTGGCTGCCATCGTTTCTAATGAGAAGCAACACATGTAAGAAAAGCGAAGAGGTGATCCAGAATTAGGCATTCTCAGCAGCGCCGCGTTTGTGTATTGCTGGTTTGGAGTTCACGTACACTTATATATTCCCCCGGTTTGAACCCTCTCGAGCCTCTCTTGTCTCAGCCTGACGCTTTGATCTTCTCCGCTACCAGAGAGTCTGCAGCACACAGAGAAAAAATGTCACTTCCTCTTAAAAATCGCCCGTTTCAGCCTGAAGATTTCTGGCGAGGAATAAAAAAAAATCCCGAAACAAAAAAATAAAAAAATCCCTCAAAATGTTATTGTTCTATCTCCTCGCCGGCCCAGATACCAATGAAAAAAAAATGCATTAATCCAGTTTCGGGTCTTTGAAAAGAAATCAAAAGCTTTTTTTGTTTTTTTTTAAACCGGCGCTAATAAATATTTCAGCCCTCATCGAGCCTAACCGCTCGCTGTGTTTATTAAATAGACGTTCCTTTAATTCCAGTGATTCATTTTAATAGGTCAAGACTTGGCTGTGATTTAAATAGACCGCTGAGGAAAAGCGCCACGGTTTAAACATTGTAACAATATGGATTATTATATTTAATTGGCCTGGCTATTACTTGTTTGGGCTATGTTGCTACCGGTTTTAGCTCTAGGTCTCCGATGGCCCTTAAAACTGCAAAAAAAAAAAAAAAAGGTTACGACCCCGGCAGTCAGAAGAATAGAAAAAGAGGAGTTTATGAGCCAAACTGAGACGCCGCGGAAGGAAAAAGGGAAAGGATGGAGAGAACGGGCTGAGAGCGCGCTGGAGGCTGTGCAGGGCAAAAGGGGATTTAAATAGCAGTTGTGCCGGTGAACATCCTCCAACTAGCCCTAGCCTCGGACCTGGAGCTGCTTCCTAACTACACTCTGCAGAGATGAGAGCAGGAAAAAAATTCCTCTTCCCTCTTAGATAATGATGTTCACAACACATTTAATAATGCAGTTAGTTTGTTTCAGAACCGGCTTCCCCCACCCAACCCCCCTTCCTGCAAACGCAGCCACATCAAGGACAGTTATGCCTGTTTGTGTTTAATGCAGTCTACCGGGGCCCCTCGAGGATTGTGGCAGTAATTAGGCTAACCTGCTAATCTTTAGGGACCAGATAAAAAAGGTGATTTATGTCTGTGATGGAAGCTGTGTAAAAAAAAAAAAACTTGAAATTAAGGTAGTAGAGAAAAGTTTGGAAGGAGAACAAGATGACATTGACCCGTTTGCTGGCGACGCACACGGCGGGAAGGTCATTAGGCAGCGCACGGCTCATTTAGCGAAGGGATGCATTGTTACCGTCATCACGTTTTAGTATTGGAGGCAGCCTTGACTAATATGTGCTAATCTGATGACCATTAATTAGCAGATTTTAATTGCAGTTGGAGGGTGATCTACAGAGAAAAATTCAATTTGTTATATTGTATGGCCATAAGTATGTGGATAACCCAACAAATGACAGAGTTCACACGTTCCCAGTGAAGGATAATGCTAATGCTGTGGCATACAAACATATTTTAGACAATTGTGCTCTTCCAACTTAGTGGAAACAGTTTGGGGAAGGCCCTTTGCTGCTCCAGCACGACTATGTTTCCCATGTGCACAAAGGCCAGCTCAATAAGGACATGGTATGACCAGTTTGATGTGAAAGAACTCAAAGGGCCTACACTACCCTTAACCCTACTGACCAAATTTGGGATGAATTGAAACACAGATTTCAAACTAGGTTTTAGAGCATCTCTGATCAATGAATGAACAATGGAGGCCTGCACCGAGCCCTGACCTCAACTCTACCAAACACCTGTGGGATGAACTGGAACTCCAACCAAGAGTCAGGTCTTCTTGGTCAACATCTGAACCTGACTCAGAAATGTGCTCAGATTCCTACAGGTACATTCAATAATCTCATTCCCAGTGAAAAAAGACACAGGTTTTTGTAGAAGAACACGAGTGGTCTGCACAGAGCCCTGACCTCAAACCTAAACACATAAATTGGAACACCAGATCCTCAAACAGCTCTGATCATGAAATGGTTGTTGGTGGTAAACATGGTAAATTCCAAGACACAAGACATTATCTTATTTAAAGCTCTCCCAGGAGAGTGGAGGCTGGCAAAGATAGCTCCAATAAGACTTGGTTTGAAGAGTTTGGTGTGATGGAACTCAAGTGGCTAGGGATGAGCTTCGTATGTTCGATTGTTTGCCGAAATACGAACAAAACGGGTAGTTCGCGCCAAATTCAAGTGACGCGCCATGGCCCATAATTCACTGCGGCATTGCTGGCTTATGATTGGCCAAGCATGCACTATGACCCGCATGCTTGGCCAATCACAGCACCGTCAGTACAGAGAGCCGTAATTGGCCAAAGCCAGGGTGGCTTTGGCCAATTATGGCTCAGGAGGTTTAGTACATGCCCCACACTATAAAAAGCCGCCTGCAGGTCGGCCTTGTGTAGTGTGTTGCGACGGTGGTTAGAGAGAACAGAGAGAGAGACAGAGAGATTGACATTTTTTTGCAGGTAGATAGAGCAGGCAGGCAGGCTAGTCAGTTAATGTTACTGTGTGTAGAGGATATATATATATATACATTCCAGGTGTTGTACATATATTTATACACTGTATAGTTTAGCTAGATCAGTTCTTCCTAATTTACTGGCAGGCAGGTGATTGTGCTATTTAATGACGTTTTTTTTTTATATTATTATTTATTTAAGCATCATTAAAATCACTGATTCAGGAGCAGTGATTTTAATGATGCGTAAATAAAAAAAATAAAAAAAGGAAAAATTACTTTAAATATTGTACCTGCTGGGTGTCTATAATATGCCTGTGAAAACGTCTTTGAGAACCCGGGTCTTGCCCGAGGGAACATGTATTAATGGTAAAAACGTTTCAAAAACTGTAGATTTTAAAACTTTTTTCCATTGATACATGTTCCCTGGGGCAAGACCCAGGTTCTCAAAGACGTTTTACGACAATAACTTGCATATTAGGCTTTAAAATGAGCAATTTTGAATTTGAACGTTCCAGTCCCATAGACTTCAATGGGGTTCTAAATGTTCGAGCGAACGCTCGGTCTGTTCGAAGGTTCTGGTGCGAACCGAACGGGGTGGTGTTGGCTCATAACTATAAGTGGCCCTCACAGAGCATTGACCTCAACCTTACCTAACACAATAGGGATACATTGGAACACCAGTTCCAAGCTAGGTCTTCCAAGCAACTTTGATCTTGATTGTTGGTGGTTCCAGGACATATTCTTGTGGAAAGGCTTTGACGAAAAAGTGGAGGCTGTCAAAGCCAGCTCCATAAATACATGGTTTGACCCATTTTGTGTAGAGAAACTCATGTGGCCTACACAGAGCCCTGACCTCAACTCAACCTCAAACTCTACTGAACAAATTTGGGATGAATTGAAACACCAACTGAAAGCTAGGTCTTCAAATCATTTCTGATCATTTAATGATCTTTGGTGGGCTGCACAGAGCCCTGACCTGAACTCTACTGAACACCCGTGGGATGAATTGTAACACTAATCAGTCAGGTCTTATCATCCATCATCAGAACCAGAGCCCACAAATGGAAACGGATTCCCACAGATACATTCAATAATCATCTAAATAGGCTTCCCAGAGAAAACAATACATGGTTTGAAGAGTGCAATGTGACAGAACCCGAGTCTACGGCACAGAGTTATTTGGAAGAGTTTGGTGTGATAGAACTTGAGTGGCTTGAACAAAGCTCTGACCCCAAACTTACTGACCAAATTAGGGATAACCACCAGTTGCGAGCCAGATCTTCAAAGACAGAATTCAAGTGGCCTGCACAGAGCTCTGACATCGACCCTACTCAACACATTAGGGATAAATTGGAACACCAGTTGCGAGCCAAGCTTTCAGAGCAACTCTGATTGTGATTGTTGGTGGTTCCAGGAAAAACTACATAATTGTACCGATAAGCTTCCCAGAAGAGTGGAGCCTGGAACAACTAGCACCAAAAAGACATATATATATATATATATATATATATATATATATATAAGTTTTTTTTGGGACCTTTAAAGCGTATACACAACAATTATAACAAACAATCGAACATTTATTGATAAAAGTTCATATTTAGAAGGCATAACATATTCACAGATAGATCAGTACAATATACCAACACCTGATTTATCTCTACATGTTTAGAGCAATATTTTTTTTCCAGGGAACTGATCTCACAGTTCCTGTTGGGTCAGAAAGGATTTTTTTTCCCCTAAGTGGTCTGTCTTGTCTACTTGTCTAATCCTTGTTAACTATGTAACTACAAGGATGTGTGCAGGCATGTGCAGTCTATTTTCTCCACTGTAGGTGGTGCTTGACCTCAGCGGCATTGCAGTTGAAGGGGAAGTCGAGTAAATCCCGATTCCTCTATGGTTTCCTGGGTAACTAGGGAAGCTATTTGATTGGATACTGCCACCTCATGTGAGTGTAGCCAGGGTCAGGCAGAGCCTATTTAAAGCTCGCCTCTCAGGTTTGGCACACATTTTCTGTGTGGATACAGACTGGCCAGACCACATTTTGCCCCTCAACAGAAATGCTGTTGGTAAGTCTGGCCTGATCTGATACACATCGCTGTTGCATTTTCTGAGTGTTCCCAGTTGGGTGCCATCATGCCGAGCTTGTTGTGAATTGCTGAATTTTAACATAAATACAGGTTCTGTTCTCTGCAACCCAACTCTGAGTGTTTACTGCGGCCGCATCTAGCTGCCAGTCCTAAAAAATATAATTCTCTTTCAACACGGACCTAGCATCAGATATTTGTCTAACATTTGTCTATGGAAAATCTGACAACAATTGTCCGATGGAGCATACCAATGGTCGGATTTTCTGACAACAGCCTGTCATCACCCTTTTCTCTTTGGAAAATCTGATCGTGTGTACGAGGCTTGAGGCTTGAGGCTGGGTTCACACTGATACTACATGACAGTGATACGACTTTCATCCTACTTTGCTCTGCGACATTAGTCCTACGTTGATCCTACATTGGTCCTACATTGGTCAAACATCCATCCGACTTTTTCTTTTTGAAATAAAAAACAAGTTTATTGGAGAAAAAGAAGATAGAGTCACGTATACAGACAGCCCAATGGTAATTGCAGTTAAAGGGGAGAACAGCAGGGTACAACTATAAATCAGAGGAGAGTAACATTCTGTCCAGGGGGTACATATACAGGAGTAAAACAAAAAGAAACAGAATTGTAAGAGACACTATGTAAAACTCCACTGCCCGACATATTACACATCATGGAAATGTGGGACCCGACTGTATTGCTTGACAGCATTAAGAGATAATAAACATCAGATATGTGAAATAATCAAAACTGAAAATTGAATGAAAACAAAGAGAATACAACAGTTGTATCTCATAAGTAGAATCTTAACCACCAAACATAGCCGCAGGAGAGGACCATATACCACAACACGCCCCGTGTCCTATCGCCGTCACAAGCCACAATACTTTGCCCATCCCGCCCGCTCTCCTAGGGAGCATATCACGTCTGCAGCAGTCTGTCTCTCACTTACTGAAGGGGACCTAGTCCTGGGGTGTCTAACCATGGTTGCCACATTGAATACAATTTCAACATTGCGGTGTTGGTATGTGAGCTTCTCACGGATTAGCAGACTATTAACCTGGGTCAAACTAAGTGTAGTAAATTAGGGATTTAATGAGGTGAAAATAATAGTAAACAGTAGATTGGCTACTCACAAAACAATTGAGAGCAAGGGCACATCAGGGGTTAACGGCTGGTCGAGGGTCACAACGATCGTTTACATCTGCAGGCAGGCTGACTTGGCCAAGTCATGGGAGTTATGGAGACCCATCCTGGGGAAGCCTGGAAGAAGCGACAGGGGATCCAGAAGCTGTGTTTCCTGGATAGGACGCGCTATGCGTTCCAGCATGAAGCGCAGTCTATCGCCGTACGACCGGAAGTGACGTCGAACCTCGGGCCAGCCAATGGGATGACGCGTTTCTCAGCATCCGCTGGTTCATCAGATCCAAAACTTTTGGATGTGATGAACCAGCGGATGCTGAGAAACGCGTCATCCCATTGGCTGGCCCGAGGTTCGACGTCACTTCCGGTCGTACGGCGATAGACTGCGCTTCATGCTGGAACGCATAGCGCGTCCTATCCAGGAAACACAGCTTCTGGATCCCCTGTCGCTTCTTCCAGGCTTCCCCAGGATGGGTCTCCATAACTCCCATGACTTGGCCAAGTCAGCCTGCCTGCAGATGTAAACGATCGTTGTGACCCTCGACCAGCCGTTAACCCCTGATGTGCCCTTGCTCTCAATTGTTTTGTGAGTAGCCAATCTACTGTTTACTATTATTTTCACCTCATTAAATCCCTAATTTACTACACTTAGTTTGGCGCATGTCCTTCTTGTCTATATATATTTTTCAGAGTCTGCTTCTGCCTCAGGACTGTGCTGCCACTAGTGTTGCTGGATTAAACATTGAACTTTTGGGACTTTTTATTTTGACCATCTTTTGCATGGTCATCTATTTGGACTATCATTATATGGTCATTTATTACTAATTATTAATTTTTTTCCTTTGATATTGACATGGACCTTATGATCTACTAATTTTTAATTTTATTATTAATTCTTTTGATTGCATTTTTTAAGTCGTGCGCCATCTACCTATATTTTTTATTAACCTGGGTCACCCATTGTCCTCCCGTTGGTACTGCCCGCAATTGCCTTGCGGGCAGGCCCGTTGCTACAGGACAGGCAAAACAAACAATTGCTTGAGCCCCGAGCTGGCCAGGGGCCCCCAACTTCCCCTTCCGAGGCTGTAGTGTGGCCGAGCTCCTCTTCCTTCCTCCTGGAGTCCTGTCAATCCAGCCGGGTACCACAAGTGGTACAGGAGATTCAGTTTCCTGTTCCCGGCCAGACTGATAGGAAGTGCACACTGAGTGCTCACTTCCTGTCAGTCCGGCCGGGAACACAGGAAACTGGATTTCCTGTACCGCGTGGTAACCGGCCCGGGCACTATCTGATAGGGCACTGGGGGCCCATAATGATAGAACACCGGACTGACAGGAGGAAGAGGAGCTCAGCCACGCTACAGCGGCAGCCTACAAGGAAGAAGGGGAGGTGAGAATAGAAAAAATTAGAGACTAGGGGGGGAGGAGTAAGAACATGGGTGTAAAAAATTAGTGTAGCGCTAATGTAGGCTTTGCTTGGGGCCCCCAAATTCCTTTAAACGGCCCTGCTTGCGGGCAATATAAAGTAAACGTATTACAGCAACATGACCATTCGGTGATAAAGTGTGCAACTCCAAGGTGCCGAGTAAGCACACAACCGGATCCTGCAGGACTGGTAACTGGAAAACTTGAGAAATAGTATTGAGGACATACTGCCAATACCTGAAAAGTTTTGGACATTTCCACAACATATGTAAGAGATCCCCAGTGTGAGCTTTACATTTTGGGCATAGTGGAGAGTCTCATCCATCCGACTTTCAAGAACAGGATACTACTTTGATCCGACTTTTTTAAGTCTGACTTGTTCTTTGACCAATTAAAACAATCCCAGTGTGACAAATTCCTTTTACTGCTGCTGTAATCACCATGTCGGATGTCACAAGTCGGATGGTTAGGACAAGGATCCTATTTTGGTCCGGCTTCAATGATACTCAATGGGCTGAAGTAGGACCAAAGTCGGACCAAAGTAGTGCAGGAAATTTTCAAAGTCGGACAGACTTGTGTCGGACCAATTAAAACGGCTCTCATAGGGAAACATTGATTTTCAAATGTCATGCTACATGAGCTCCCAATGTCGGAGCGTTTGTAGTACCAGTGTGAACCCGGCTTTAGACTGAGATGCCATTAAATTTCATGTGTGTAAACTTTAAAGGCAGGTGTCCCAATACTTTTGACAATATAGTGTATGAGTACTAGGTAGGCTGCAGGTCCATGTAATAAAATGGCCGCAGGGTGTAGATCTGGTCTCTATATTTGGCCTCTGCAAAGTTTACTCGCTGAGAATTTTTTTTTTTAAGTTTGAGAAAAACAAGAGAGGAAGAAAATGGAAAATGCCTTTGTCTCATTAGTGAGCATATTTTATTTCCATGGCTGCGTTAAATAGTAAATGATGGAATTGGTGTGTGTGTGGGGGGCGGGGGGGTTGGGAGAGGTTATGGTGATGAGAGCATTGTGCGTGCAGACACTCCGGTCTGGGGAAACAGAGGGGAGAAATTGTGAATCATAAGCCCGTGCCATTCCTGACAGATTACCACTCGAATAAACCTCCTCATCCCCGTGTTCTTGTCAGAGGCTCCCGTCAAGAGTTTATTTGAATTGATAAGAAAAGTGTAACCCCTTCCAGACAGTGCAGACCGAAAATCCATCATCAGTGTGACCAGTGGCGGGACAAGGTGCTCAGGTGCCCAAGACGAGAATGCCAAAGTGTGCTTCCTCCTGACTGATTTCATTTGGCATTACAAAATGTTTATATACAAATGGTAAAAAAAAAACAATTATTGGAATTAAAGGGGCTGTAAAGGTAATTTTTTTCCCCTAAATAGCTTCCTTTACCTTAGTGCAGTCCTCCTTCACTTACCTCATCCTTCCATTTTGCTTTTAAATGTCCTTATTTCTTCTGAGAAATCCTCACTTCCTGTTCTATCTGTAACTCCACACCGTAATGCAAGGCTCTCTGCCTGGTGTGGAGTGTCGTGCTCGCCCCCTCCATTGGACTACTGGAGAGTCAGGACACCCACTAACACACAGCTCTTTTCTCTATCTGCAACGTAGAGAGCGTCCTGACTCTCCTGTATTCCAGGGTAGGGGGCGAGCACGACACTCCACACCAGGGAGAAAGTGTTGCATTACTGTGTGGAGTTACAGACAGAAGAACAGGAAGTGAAGATTTCTCAGAAGAAATAAGGACATTTAAAAGTAAAATGGAAGGATGAGGTAAGTGAAGGAGGACTGCACTAGGGTAAAGGAAGCTATTTAGGACCAAAAATTGTACCTTTACAACCCCCCTAAGGAATCAAAGGATTTCTATTTTTTTTTTTTTTATAATAAATGCACATCTTTTTGCAGGTAAAAAAATGTGCAATTATTTTTTTAGGGGCCTGCAAAGCATTGCACCAGTGATCAGAAGATAATGGGTGTAATGCAGTAGTACTGCAGACTGTCAGTGTTAGGCCCCTTTCACATGTCCGCCTCCGTCCGTCTGTTTTTACAAGTCCGTTTACGGACTTGTAATGGACGCCTATGGGGTCGCGTCCGTTAGCGGATGATGCATCCGCTAACGTCCGCAATGATCCGCGTCCGTCTGGATCCGGTTTTTCGGACAACTGAAAACCCTATTTTTCTTCCGTCCGGCGGAACGGATCGGATGAACACGGACAGACGGTCCGTTTTCATCCGATTCCCCATAGGGGAGAGCGGAGGAGAGACAGGGCGGTCCCTGCACAGTGTGCGGGGACCGCCCTGTCCGCCGACAGCTGAGCGGGGATCCCCGCTGAGCCGACGGACACACACGGAGCGGACCGAAAAATGGACTGCTCCGTGTGAAAGGACCCTTAGCTGTCTGCAGTCTTAATTTCGTTGACTAAACATTTTAGTCAACTACAGTAAAACCTTGGTTTGCGAGCATAATTCATTCTAGAAACATGCTTGTAATCCAAAGTACTTGTATAACCTGTTCTAGATGCTTTCCACCAGGGTCAGCAAAGCAGGTGCACCTAATACTAGTCGTACACAAAGCAAATCCATAGCTTCCAACTGTCACTGATTTGGAGCCCTCAATCCTCCTCATTTGTCCCTCATTTTGGTCTGATCTATATAGTTGTATATAAAATGCACTTTTTATAAATCAAAAAGTGTCTCCCAGCCCTAAACCTTTCATCTGATTTCTAAGGTGCTGCATTTGTAAATTCCAAAGGCCAATACTAATGAATAGTAGTAGTAAAAAAAGAACGTGTGGGTTTAACCAATCTTGTTTTATTGGTACAATTTTCCTTTAAAGGGGCGTGGCAAGGGGTGTGTCCTATGCCTGCATACTTTTGCTGATTGGTGTCCCTCATTCTCATCTTAAAAAGTTAGGAGGTATGCAAAATCAATTGTGCCATCAAAAATAATCAAGTGAATCCTCGACTATTTTTGGTTGGCTGCTGGTCAATGAATTTGAAGCCCCGATCTACCAAAGGGAAAAAGCAAATTGCTTTCTGCCTGATTACTTAATAGTGAAATAGGAAGGTGGGGTGGAGGTGTCGCTTTTTAAGTCAGTTTTATTCTAATACAAAGAGTTAGGCTCCAATCAGACCTGAGCATAGCGATTTACTAGGGTTTTTGGGAATTTTTGTAAAAAGTGTTTTTAAAGCGATTTAGAAGCATATTACAAGCGTTTTTCAGCTTAATACATTTTTGTTTAGCCAATAGAAAGAACATAGGGAAACAGAGGGAGAGGAAATTATTGGAGGAGAGCAGTGGCGGCTGGTGCTTCAAATTTTTGGGGGGGGGCGCAAAGGAAAAAAAATTGCAGTCTCACTGTGCCCAAACGCAGCCACTGTGCCATGCTATCAAACGCAGCCACTGTGCCATCAATTTGCACCACTGTGCCATGCCATTAAACCAGCCACTGTGCCATCAATTGTCACCACAGTGCCATGCCATTAAACCAGCCACTGTGCCACCAATTGTCACCACTGTTCCATGCCATTAAACTAGCCACTGTGCCATCAATTGTCACCACTGTTCCATGCCATTAAACCGGCCACTGTGCCATCAATTGTCACCACTGTTACATGCCATTAAACCAGACACTGTGCCATCAATTGTCACCACGGTGCTATGCCATTAAACCAGCCACTGTGCCATCAATTGTCCCCACAGTGCCATGCCATTAAACCAGCCACTGTGCCAACAATTGTCACCACTGTTCCATGCCATTAAACCAGTCACTGTGCCACCAATTGTCACCACTGTGCCATGCCATTAAACCAGCCACTGTGCCATCAATTGTCACCACTGTTCCATGCCATTAAACCAGCCACTGTGCCATCAATTGTCACCACTGTGCCATGCCATTTAACCAGCCACTGTGCCACCAATTGTCACCACTGTGCCATGCCATTAAACCAGCCACTGTGCCATCAATTGTCACCACTGTTCCATGCCATTAAACCAGCCACTGTGCCATCAATTGTCACCACAGTGCCATGCCATTAAACCAGCCACTGTGCCATCAATTGTCACCACTGTTCCATGCCATTAAACCAGCCACTGTGCCATCAATTGTCACCACTGTTCCATGCCATTAAACCGGCCACTGTGCCATCAATTGTCACCACTGTTCCATGCCATTAAACCGGCCACTGTGCCATCAATTGTCACCACTGTTCCATGCCATTAAACCGGCCACTGTGCCATAAATTGTCACCACTGTTCCATGCCATTAAACCAGCCACTGTGCCATCAATTGCCACCACTGTGCCCTTTAATGGTCACCACTGTGCCCTGTAAATTGCTCTCTCTCCCCCCGCCCGGCACTTACCTTTACTGGAGTCAGGCATCCACGTCCCACGATGTCTTCTCCCGCCCTCGATGACTGACAGGCGTCTCAGCCAATCAGGTTACCGGTAGCCAGAACCGGCCAACCTGATTGGCTGAGATGCCTGTCATCTTATCCAAGGGGCGTACAGTCTGTGCGCTCCGAGAATAACCTTCTGGTACCCGAGGGCTGTACTGGGAAAGCCTATCAGAGCTGTTGGCTCTGATTGACATTTCCGTACAGCCAACCAGCTGGTGTTATTCAGATGGCCGGACATGAGCGCCGACTATCTGAATAACAGCGGCAGCGGCGATAATAACATAGATTTGTGCTATGCATGAATCTATGTTATTAGACTCAGTGGCAGTGAGAGCCAGAGGGGGCGGCGCTATAGGGCCCTCTATGGACGAACCGCCACTGGAGGAGAGTCGTTGTTTGAGCAGAAAACGAGCGACAAAATGATTGTAAAGTCAGAGGCCATTGAAATGAATCAGATTTGGCTTGTTGAGCATTTTAGAGCTACAAGCTTCAAGCAGAAAATCGTTCCGGTGTGAATGGGGCCTTACACATAATGATCACAAATAGTCCCCAGAAACTAGGCAATTCATTACTTACAAATTTAATCAACCACAATAAATCGGTTAAATGTGAAGTTAAAAACCTGAGAGCTTTAATAAAAGTTTATTGAAATTTCTAATTAATTAACAAAATTAATAAAAAATTCTGATTGTTCCATCAAGTTGCTGAATGTATGGGCAACTTTTCTGTCAGCACGCATTGGACCAGTAACTACATGGCTTTTCTCTTTCTCCTATGGTGACAATAGTGGATCATGCCTGCTTAAAGTGGTTGTAAACCCTTAGGCCGTGTACACACGATCAGTCCAAACCGATGAAAACGGACTGAAGTTCAGTTTCATCGGTCCAAACCGACCGTGTGTACGGCCCATCAGTCTTTTGTCCTTCAGTCCAAAGTTTTAAAACTTGCTTTAAATTCGGACTGAAGGACGCCTGACCATGGACGTCCGCTGAACTTTTTCCAGGGGGGGGCATAATTTTATGGTCACCTATGCTCCGCTTCTTTGACAATGTCACAAAGGGCAGGAGCTTAGTCATTATCCCATAAAGCCTTCTCCCTTAACTTGTACTCACAGTCCCCACTTGTAAGGTCACGGTGGTCTTCCTTCTCCCAAGTCCTGTTTCCACATGTCCCTTTGAAAATACATTACAGGCAGCAAAGCAAACACGAGGGTGCACATACAGGAAGCAGCCAGAGGTGGCAGTAAAGAGCTCTGTAACTCAGTGACACTGATCTTGCAACAGCTGTGGAGCCAACTCGCACAAACACAGAAAATCAGCACAGCTAGAGATGCAAGCATGGCAGACCCTTGCCGATTCCAGGGGGGTCACTGGCCCCCCCTTACTCCTATGAGCGGACGCCCATGCTCCTGACCATCGGTCAAAACCGATGGTTAGTAGGCAAAAGCATCGGTTCAAAACCTGCGCATGCTCAGAATCAAGTCGACGCATGCTTGGAAGCATTGAACTCCATTTTTCACTGCACGTCATTGTGTTTTACGTCACCGCGTTGGACTCGTTCAGTTTTTGAACTGATGGTGTCTACGCACATCAGACCATTAGGCCGCTTCAGCGGTGAACCGATGAAAACGGTCCGTCGGACCATTCTCATCGGATGGACCAGTCGTGTGTACGCGGCCTTACATATACTCAGTGAAGCGACTATCCTCAGGCAAATTCCAGCATATCTTTCTTTCTGAATACAGAAAAAAGATACGCCGGCGCATCCTAGAACTTACGCGGCGTATCAACAGATACGCCGATGTAAGTTCTTTCTGAATCCGGCCCTAGGTTTACATCTGTAAAAAAGTCTGAGGCACCCATTCCGTATCTTTTAATCAGAGACCCTCCTTAGAAATCACCAACAGACATTGAGCAGTCGCAGGGTGCTGATCGAATTCGATGGTTGTACCATGTAGCAGACAGAGCTGTGGGCCTGACATTATCGTCTGAGTTCTGGGGACAATTCAAGCCATATTTGTTTTCTCTAACCTTTCTCTGTCACGTCTCGGCATGCCAGCAGGTGCCAGGTGGCACCGGCCCCAGAAAGAAGATTCTTCAGATGATTAACGTCTAATTAGAGCTCCAGACAGATGGTGTTGTAGAGGCCCTAATTGGGGAGGAGGTCACTTGTGTGCCTGGCCGGCATTGCATAGGCTGAAGAGATGCCTTCACTGTTCACACAGAAGTCACCGGTTGTGTGCCAAGTTTTACCAACTTCTCAGTCTTGCACAAAACTTTCATATTAGTTTTCACTAAAGCGGAGCAGCAGAGAGCAAATCTTTCCCTTATTTCTTCTCTATTACAGTCAACCTGTACAAAGAAAAGAATGGCATAAGGGGCAGCACAGTGGTCCAGTGAGTAGCACTTTCGCCTAGCAGCAAAAGAGTCGCTGGTTCGAATCCCCACCACGACACCATCTGCCTGGAGTTTGCATGTTCTCCCTGTGTCTGCGTGGGTTTCCTCCGGGTACTCCGGTTTCCTCCCACACTCCAAAGACATGCTGGTAGGTAAATTGGATCGTCCAAAAAAAAAAATTGACCCAGTATATATGTATATATGTGTGTATGACTGTGTGTCCATAGCGTGTCAAGATCCTACAGGGTAAAAATGACCGCACCAGCCAAGAAGACACTGGCTGGAAAAAGCGCCCAGAGGCGATTCAGTTCGCATGCGTTGCGCTATACAAGTCATTCATTCATTAATAAAAGTATGAGAAAACTTGCAATACTTACCATTGCTTCTTTAATATTGTTTCTCCAGACATACCACAAAGATAACTAAAATAAAAAACACAGGTGAATCAAACTGAGATCTTCACCCAACCCCACCCTAATAATCTCTCCAGTCTGCCTACTGGTTCCAATAGCATATGAACCTCTTTCTACAAGAGTAACGTATATATTTAGCAGCAGGGCGGTTGGGGTTTAATGCCCATCTACTACACAAGTGGAGCTTCGAGGTTCTGTGTGGAGGTACAATCATATATCAATTCACTGCAACACAAGACAAAGTGACATTTGTAGTTTAGTTTAGTGTAGAAAGGAATACAAAGCAGGACCATCTTAATAGCATCATGGGCCCCTGGGCAAAGTAATGCACTGGGGCCCCTACAATGGAGACAGTGCAGGTAAACAGAAATCAAGTAGGTAGAAGGTAGGGGATATCTAGAGTGTAGAGGGGTCAGAGTGCTGGGGGGAAATCTGAGGTGTAGAGGGGTCAGAGTGCTGGGGGGATATCTTGGGTGTAGAGGGGTCAGAGTGCTGGAGGGACATCTGGGGTATAGATGGGTTAGAGTGCTGAGTGAAATCTGGGATGTAGAGGAGCAGCCCCAATTTTGGGGCACACAGAGCTCAAGGACCAGCTGCTTTGGGGAAAGGGCAGGCCCCCCCATGCAGCTGGGGCCCCTGGGCAGTGCCCAGGTGTGCTCTCTCATTAAGACAGCCCTGATACTAAGACCTGTTCATTGGGGAGATAAACCAAAGTCTCAATTAATTAATGAGTCAACACAACACAGGAGGGCAAATCCTACAGGTCAGAACTTCATCTTGCAGAAAAGGGACATTCTTTTGAGGACAGCCTAATCAATAGGATGATCTTTTACGCTAGATAATAATAGGAGATCTAGTGCCACTGCTTCCATCAGAGAGAGGGGGTACTGAGGCTGTCAGAGGCTCTGTGGTAGTGAGCCCGTGTAGAATGCCAACCAAGGGGTTCCCCAGGGCATGGTGTCTAAGCCCCAAGCTGCTCCTTCACCAGGGTCCCTGATGATAGGGATGGACCAGCAACAAGCTGGAATCAGTTTACAGCCCCCAGGTACGCCCAGCTGATGATATGGAGACGACTCACGTGTGCAGAGTACAAACAAGAGGCAGAAAAAGATCTGAACAAGCCGAGGTCAGGATGGGCAGTCAGACACATGGGAAGTCAGACACTGACTACAAGTAATACTAGGCAAACAGGAGCTCAGATAACTAGGAAGTTGCTTAGGGAATGTAGATTTCACTCAGCATGATGGAACAGAAGGAAATAAAAAAAAAAACACAGTATAGCAGGAAATGCCCAGTGATTTAAAAATCTCACTAGCGTTTTGCATTATAAACTCTACGGGCCAGATCCACATACAAATAGATCGGCGCAGTGTATCAGAGATACACTACGCCGCCGTATCTTACCTGGCTTAACTTTGAATCCTGGAAGAATTTGCGCCGTAAGTTACGATGGCGTACTGTATTTCTGGCGGCGGAATTCAAATCGGCGAGTAGGGGGCATGATTCATTTAAATGAAGCGCATCCCCGCGGCGATCGAACTGCGCATGCTCCGTTCAGAAATTTCCCGCCGTGCATTGCGCTAAATTACGTCGCAACGACGTTATTTTTGTTGACTAGCGGAAATTACATACATTCCTATTCACGGACGACTTACGCAAAAATGAAAAAAAATTCAAATTTCGATGTGGGAACGACGGCCATACTTAACATGTCAAGTCTAACTATAGGCCGGATAAAAGAAGCTTTAACTATACGCCGACTAGAGACGCCGTAAGAGATTGCGACGGTCGCGCGTACGTTCGTGGATCGTCGGAAAAAGCTAATTTGCATACCTGATGTGGAAAACGACGTGAACGCCACCCAGCGGACGCCGAAGTGTTGCATCTTAGATCCGAAGGCGTACGAAGACGTACACCTGTCGGATCTAACCCAGAAGCCGCCGTATCTTGGTTTGAGGATTCAAACTAAAGATACGACGCAGGAACTTTGAAAGTACGCCGGTGTAGATACACCGGCGTACTATCTCTGTGGATCTGGCCCTTTGTTTAGATCTTTTATTTGGCACGCTAGGCCATCTAGAATCAAATTGGAACAATTGCAGAGACCGGAGAAGGGCAAACCCCTGCCTATATTACTTTGCAACCCAATTGCAACACATTGCCAGAGCCATGGTCCCAAAAGGGGATGCTGAGGATCCATCTACACTCAGGCCGCGTACACACGGCAGAGAACCTCGACGGGCGGAACACATCGTTCCGCCCGTCGAGGTTCTCGGCCGGCCGTCAGATTCGTCGACCAGCCCGTCGGGAAAGGCGACCAGCCATTCATCCAGACAGGCCGTCGCGCGAATAGAGAACCCGCTCTCTATTTGCTCGACAGTTTCCCGATGGGCGGGGCTCGCCGAATCCGTACACATGGCCGAGGTTCTCCTTTATGTACAGATAGTATGGTCATGGTTCTTGAGGCTATGACCTTTAGTAAATCCAATAAACTTTTCCCTATATATTCTCTTATGTGGAATAAAGTGAGGCAGATGCAGGAGTTGGAGGGCTATACTAGATTTAGCACTATATAGGAGAATGCTTGCTACTCGGAGCTGCAAACCCTACAATATGGGGCCAAATGGAAAAAGTATGGAACTACCCATTTATTACACTTTTTTTTAATTGGTAGACTTTGTTCCTTCAGGAACTACAAAATAAATCCATCCTTCCACAATCCATGCATTTCTATAACCTACAACTTCATCACGCTAGCAAGGTGCAAACTGCCATGGATAATTAGGTACAGCCGGTAACGCCAATATTTAACATGTCGGAAGTAGAGATTTATAAAGGATTTATATCAAGATGCTACTATATGCTGCTGTGTATTTTTCTAAAAGATTTCTCATTGAGAGCTGAGAGAAGATGGGAGCAGGATGTGGGAGCGTTTGAGGAGGAACAGTGGAAAGAGGCCCTACAGGCGATACACTCCTGTTCCCCTAATGTCACCCAACATTTGTCGCAGTTATACATTCTCCTTCAGGTACACTTTCTCCTGCGAGAATATTTAGAATGGGGATAAAAGAGAACCCAACTTGTACCAGGTGTTCTAGAGAACCTGGGGTATTGATCCATCTCCTGTGGAGGTGCCCCAAGCTGCACCGATATTGGAGAAGTGTCCTGAATAATCTGAATAGAGTATTCCAGGTAGTTATCCCCAAACTTTGTGTTCTAGGTATCCTGGAGAATTTGCAGAAGTTACAAAACAGGCATTAGCAAGAGCATTAGAATATTCTTAGACACTGGAAGTCGACCGACCCACCCTTAACCAAGGAATGGATAGCCCAAATGGGCGACACATTACGCTTGGAAAAATATATATTTCAACATAGAGGGCAGTCAGCCAAATTCCAAGTGGTTTGGTCTCCCTGGCTAGACACCCCTAGACTGGCTCTGGTTGAACTGGTCCTAGGCAAATTGCTATAATACTCATGCTTAAGCAATGTATTTGGATGGCTGAATGGTGGAGAGATTGGGGAAAACTGTATTGGCTGATTAGTAATGTTGGCTTATGGTAAAGCTGTAAAAACATTTATGTATTGATCTATTGTCTCTGGTTGATGATTCTGTATTTTTTCTACTTAAAAAATAAATAAAAATTAACGAAGGAGGAGGAATCAGAGAAGGCTGAATATAAGCTAATCAGTAAACATGTATTCTCATGTCAATACAATTTTTTTTTTAAAAAGTAACACATTTTATTACAGATTAATTTAAACAAACTTACAAATATTAGATCATATTAAAATAGAGAGGAGCATATTACAATTGATTAGGTAGCAAGTCAGGTCTTTCATACTAGTTTCACCAAGGCATTGGCTTCATCAGGGGAATAAGACATGACCAAAATCTTTATAGCTCTACAAAAAGAAAAAAGATTTTAAAGATCACAACAGCAAATAAACAATATCAAATATAATATGCAATTCTAAAATGCTGGGCGAGAAGGTATCCTAGTCCAGCCAAATCCCCCACGCGCCTTCCCCATTCACACCAAAGGGTGAGAATGGCCACATAAACACCCCCAAAATAACAACTCACCCAACGTTCCCAATTCTCCCAGCGGGGCAGGGTCGCTGTTGCCCTCTGCAGCCACATTAAGGCAGTGCTGGCTTGGTGTCTCTGGAAGCCCTTTTGCAGTGACCCTGCCCCACTGGGAGCATTGGGTAGGTTGGGTGAGTGTTCTTTTGGGGGTGTTGATGTGGCCATTCTCGCTCTTTGGAGTGAATGGGGGAGGCTTGCCTGGGATTAGGCTGGACTAGGATACGTTCTCGCCCAGCCATTCAGAATTGCATATTATATTTGATATTGTTTTTTTGATGTTGTCAACTTTAAAATGTTTTTTATTTTTGTAGAGCTATAACGATTTTGGTCACGTCTTATTCCCCTGATGAAGCCGAAGCCTTGGCGAAACTAATAGGGAAGACCTGACTTGCTACCTAATCAATTGTTATATGCTCTTCTCTATTTAAATATGATCTAATATTTGTAAGATTGTTTAAATTAATCTGTAATAAAATTTGGTAGTTTTTATGATATTTTGTATTGACTTAATGGGCATCGCAATATTTCGACTTCCTCCACTCCCTTTTGAATCAAACATTTTGGGGATGAGGTGCCTTAACTAACGTGGACATATCAGTCACTCCCTCCTTATATTTCATGTATTCTCATGTGGTACTTTTACCTCAATCCTTTTCCAACTCTCCATTGTTAAAAAAGGGGCGAGAATTTGGGACTTTGAGTGAGATGTGTATTAGACAAAAATAAATAAATTGCACAATAATGAGAAAGTTTATTCATATAAATGGTACCTGGCTAAAGTGCACTGATATGCACTGATATGGTTGCTGGCTTTAGTAAAGATTGGAGCAATTTTCAGGCATCATCATGCAGCTCACCATGGACACTTTCCATTTCTGCCCTCGAGTGTGGTGTTCTCCGCCTTGGTTGCACACAGTTTTACACCCCCACAGCTCCCGGCAAGGATATTTCCCGGCTTTCCTCAACTATCAGGTTTTAGCATTCCATGACCAACTTTAGAGCTGATATACACGCATTCTGCACTTGTTTCTGAAGAAGTTGAACTTCATCCACGAAACGCGTCAAGATTTTAAATGCAGTTTTTTTATTTAATCATGCGTTTATACTATACCCTTTTCTTTGATTTTATGTATCATGTGCAATAATGGAATTTTCACATTTGTCTATTATATGCCCATCAGATCGTCATATCTGCTATGTCCCATGTGTATTTATATGAATAAACGTTCTCATTATTGTGAAATTTATTTATTATTGTAAAAAAAAATCTCACTCAAAGTCCCAAATCCCCCCCTTTTCTTAACGATTAATAGGGATGGAGGTGAATGCTCGTTTGACCATACACCTCATTTACAGTCCCAAAAATTCCCCCCTTTTATACAACTCTCCATTGTATTATATTCAGTATATACAGAGAAATGTTATTGATACGACCTAGATGCATAATGTTAAATATTTCAGCATTAAATTAAATTTGCCAGTTAACTATGTTGCCATTTTATCAAGCTCTCTCTGTAATATGTCACTATTCTGCTGAGCTTTAATAATTCTGCATAATTTGTGTCATCATCAAAAATGGTAACATTACAATCTCTTTCATCCCCAGATCATTAATGAGTAGATTGAAGAGAATTGGTCCCAACACCGATCTGTGGTACACCACGACTAATATTCTCAGTATGTTCCCTTTGTCTTTTAACCAGTCCTTTACCCAAGTATAAATAATACACATACATAGCTCACAGCAGTCACGCTCCCTCCACGTCTAACCACACTGGCAGAACCCCTGCTAATAGAGCAGAGGGTTCCAGGTATAGGGGAGAATTTTACTCCCACCAGGTGGCAATGCTCCACCCAGGCCTGAGCCACCAGTCACCATTCCTGGAACCTTTTTTAAATGCCCAGCTGGACATTTCTGGTGGAAGGGAGGATGGTGGCTGGAAGAGGAAAAAGGTGGTATGGTCAATGAAGGTGAATGGATGATAAAAAAGGGGGTGAAAATGCAGCACTGTTCAATCCCTCTTTGTTTGTGGCTGCACTCACTCGTGGTTGCCTCTCTCTGGTCCTTGGGCAGCATGGTGAATGCTAGAATATGTCTCTGTGTCACGGTTGGGATTGAGGCTCAGAAACCATAGCAGTAGAAGGTTTCTACCAACCAGCAGGATAAGTGTACAAGCAGGTCACCCTGGCTGATTAGGCGGGCTCAACCAAGGTTTGGGGTCTAAGTACTTACCGGTATTCACCAGAGGTCCTGATGGAGGAGATGGGCTTTTCTGCATTTTAGTACCGGGATGCAGTCATCAAGATCACCCGGAGATGATCCAGTAGGGGGTTCAGTAACAAAAATAGCAGGTAGGGATCAAGCAGAAGCATAGTCAGTAAGTAGAACGACAAGAGCACGATATTGGCTGGAAAGAGCACCATAATCTGGCAAACAAGTGCAAAGGCATGGCTTAAATAGAAAGTCCAGTGGAGGAGCAGAGTTCAAGGTTGACCAGAAACAAGGTTCAAGGCGAGATTGTCCAAAGAATTGTTCAAGGAGCTGTCTAACATCTCAGGCGGCTCAGCAAGACAGATGCTGCTAGACACAACAGATGTAGCAGGTATCCAGGTCCAGACACTGACATTGATCAGTTGTCCTAAAGGGAGAATCCCTGCCCATCACAATCCTCACTTTCTGACTTGTGTAGTGTTCGAATGTGAAATATTTGTGACATGCTGGAGATGAGCCCGTAGATCCGGCCAGTTCCTAGATATGTCAATCACCAGTCCAGAACACATGGTGAATGTCTGCATCTGGTGACAGGCGACGTGGCAAGTGGAAAATCCGCAACGTGTGGCAGGTGATGTGGCAAGTGACAATCCACAACGTGGGACAGGTGACAATCTGCATCTGGTGACAGGTGTCATGGCAAGTGGACAATCCGCAATGTGTGGCAGGTGATGTGGCAAGTGGACAATCCGCAATGTGTGGCAGGTGATGTGGCAAGTGACCAGCTGCATCTGGTTGCAGGCGACGGTGGCAAGTGACAAACTCGGGGCTCCCACTGATTCTGCATTATAGTGAGTTGAAATATTTCATTTTCTATAACAATGTAATAATAGAAAAAATGTATTTCAATCATCCTGACACCATAACAACCATGGTGCCGTGATGATTGAAGCACCAACATCAGCCTTTGCCCCAATAAATTGCCCCCAAAATATGTATTTTCTGGCAGTGCCCCTCCCAGATACTAGACTCTGGATCCGCCCCTGGGTGAGGATGAGGAATGTAAGTTTACTGTTAAGGCCCTGTGATTTCTAGTTACGCCCCTGAATGTACACCACACTTTTCACATATTTTTTTGTAACAAATGTTGAAAACTATTTATAATTTTCCTTTCACTTCACAATTATGTGCCACTTTTTGTTGGTGTATTACATAAAAAATGCAATAAAATACATTTCTATTTTTGATTATAACATGACAAAATTTGAAAAATGTCAAGGGGTATGAATACTTTTTCAAGGCACTGTAAATTAAAGATTTTATGCAGCAAGTTCAGCTTTTAAAATATATAGGTTATATATGATGTTTTAATAATAATAAAAAAATGTTTTGCCTGTAATTTTCAAGGGGTATGAATACATTTCAAGGCACTGGGGATCATTTACAAAAGGCAAATCCACTTGGACTACAATTTCACTGCAAGTGCAATTTCAAGTGCAGTTGCTGTAGATCTGAGGGGGACATGCAAGGAAAATAGCATTTTTGCTTGCACATGATTGGGTGATCAAATCAGCAGAGCTTCCCCTCAAATCTACAGCAACTGCACTTGCAGTGCACTTGTAGTGCAGAGTGGATTTCCTTTTAGTAAATCAACTCCACTCTATGGCCCAGATTCACAGAGCGATTACGCCTGCGCAACTGGTGTTGCGCGTGCGTAAGTCTAAATGTGCGCGTGCGTTTAGATGCGCGCGATTCAGAAAACGATTTACGCCAGAAATCTACTTTTTTTGGTCCGGCGTAATTTCGTTAGACAGACGCATCCGTCCGCGCAAAAATGCGCTAGACACACCATTGATTTGCTAGTCAAATATGCTAATGAGGGAGTTGCGGGGATCCACAAAAAAACGCAGTTGCTGCGCAGGCTACGCGATGTGCGCAACAGCAAAATGTCCTGTCTAAAGTTAGAGCACATAAAAGCTGGTCTAAATTTTGAAAAAACGTCTACATCTCACAGAAAGCAACACCGTTACTGAGGAGCAGACCACACACACGTGTTGCACTACAATTTGACTGCCAACATGCCAGGGGCATCGTTGCTCATAGCTGCACTAGTGAATTTAGATGACCAAAGAAGGAGGAGGGCACGAAGGATGGCACGGAGGATGGCACGGGAGAGGGTATACCGCACACGCATAGACCTCTTTGGCATGAGTGATTCTGAGGTGTATCGCATTCTTCAGATTCCCCCCTCATGCCATCCTGGAATTAACCACAACCCTGCAGGAGGACATCACCAGCCCAACACACCGCTCACATCCAGTGCAGCCACTGGTCAAGGTACTGGCAACACTCCATTTCCTTGCCAGTGGCTCTTTTCAGCGTACAAGTGGAGTGGTGGCTGGGATGTCACAATCCACCATGTGCAGATGTGTGCACCAGGTTGTCCCTGGAATCCTCACACGCTTGGCCAACCAAATCATCACCACTGAGGACCTGCGGCTGAAGGCAATGACAGATTTCTACAGAATTGCCAGATTCCCACGCACCATCGGGGCCAATGATTGCACACATGTGGCACTCCAGCCCCCCCATGAGACAGAGCACATGTACCGCAATCGGAAGAATTGGCACTCCATCAACGTACAGGTGATAGTTGATGCCCAAGGACTCATATGGCACGTCCGTGCCAAACACCCAGGGTCCAGCCATGACAGCTACATCTACAATCAATGCCACATCCGAATGGAATTCGATCAGAACATGTATGGGAACACCTGGCTGGTTGGTGAGTGACATGGGAGTCAGGCATGACTATCCCCTCCCGTGATGCACACCTCACAAGTGGCACATGCATGACTAACATTCTCCTGTCTTTTCCCTTCCAGGTGACTCTGCATATGCACTGGGACCCCATCTCATGACTCCTATCCGGAACCCCCAAACCCCAGGGGAGGAAAGATACAATCAAGCACACATCAAAACCCGAGCAGTGGTGGAGCGCACCTTTGGCCTCCTGAAGTCACGTTTCCGATGCCTGGATAAGTCTGGGGGTACACTGTTGTATTCCCCAAACTTCGTGTGCCATATCATCGTTGCATGTTGCATGCTGCACAATCTCGCAGTGAGAAAGGGCCTGCAGGTTGAGCTACGTGATGACCTGACCCCCCAACCAGACAATCAACCCCTAACCGAGGATACCCCGTCTTCTGAGGGAAGAGCAGTCAGGAGACAGCTCATATTGGGCATCTTTGCACGTTAAACACACACATTAATCATGGCACAATGAGAATGCATGCATGCACACCACTGTGGTCCCTAGCACACACACCCCACATCCTCATCAAATTGGATTGGCACCAGTCCACCATGCACGACTGGTGAGCAGTAACGCCACGTCAAGGCTCCAATTATGTCACTGTACATTCATACACCATTCACACGGACCTGGGAATCACTTCTCCCTGGTCCTGGGGAACCCTTCTGCACCAAAATTGAGGATGACACCCCTTTTCCAGCAGGAATGTCACCCCCACATTCAAACAGCATGCACAACCCAAAATTTAAAAAAAATGTCAGCCAAAAAAACAAAAAAAAATGCCAAAAATGTCAGCCAAAAAAACAAAAAAAAAAGCCAAAAAAGTAAGACAAAAAAATAAAAAATCAAAAATAAAGCAAGAAAACAAACGCTCAGAAATATATCAATCAAACAAACAGTCTCTCAAACACTTATCAAAAAACACTTTCACAAATATACCAACAAGAACTTGATCACACAGAACACTAATCTGACAACTACAAGACACACTGCAACGAACAACAGGAACAAAAGCACTTGGTTAAATGGGAAGGGACACAAAGGGATGTACTTTTGCAATGCAAGTGCGTTTGTGTGTGTCTATTTATGCTGTCTGCGTAGTTCACAACGTTGCCCTAGTCCATTTCCAATTTCACTGATTGCGCCGCTCCCGAGTTGTGAGCATACAGCGGAGCTGACATGGTCTCCTTCACGCGCGCATGCGCGAGCCGGCCGGCCCTTCATTTGCATGGGGTCACGGCTCATTTCAATGTAACACGCCCACGTCCCTCCCAATTTGTATTACTCCTCCTTACGCCTCAGGAAAAAACCTTACGCTTGCGCAATTTCCTGCGCAAAAGCTACGTGAATCGGGGGATTACGCGGCTAGATGGCGCAAGTCTAACGTAATGGCGGTGCGCTACGCCGGACCGATAATGCGCCGATGTACGTGAATCTGGGCCTATATGTCTGGGGAGGGGGAATAAGCAATGAGCAGACACTATGGGGTTGATTTACTAAAGGCAAATAGACTATGCACTCTACAAGTGAAGTTGCTCCAGAGCTCAGTAAATGAGGTAAAGCCTCACTTTACAAAGAATACCCAATCACATGCGATGAAAAATAAATAAAAAAACAGCATATTTGCTTGCACATAATTTAATGAGCCAGCAGGAGCTTCTGCTCGTTTACTAGGCTTTCGGGCAACTTTGCCTTTAGTGAATGAACCCCTAATGGTGAATGGACTGCTGTACCCATTCAGAAATGTCGGCAAAGAAGTCCCAGACCCTTTTGGAAAATCTTGCAGAATCACATGGTGCTGCAGCACCATGAGGTTAGGCGCATTAAACATGGGTGTTTTACCAATGCATGGGTGTGTCATCAAAGGGGCTCATCACTGCATCTGAGCTCCACAAACCAAAAACACTATTTTATAAATGTTTATTTTCAGAGCAAACCCCATCCATCCATGTCTCTATGCTTTATGTTGTTGAGAAATCACTTTGAAAAACAAAGCATTTCTTGAGTAAGGGCAAATGTTTCAGGTGGCATTTACTTCCTGAAATCCATTTGCCCTTGGCTCAAGCATGCAGGTGTTTCATCAGATATAGCAACCCGTCAGAATTGGTAACGGAAGTGACGTTCCGGCTCCGCCATCTTGCTACACCCCACAATCCTCCGCAGTAAGGATATGCTGAGAAGGGGGAAAGAGGACATCTTGTTACACCCACCGGAATTTTGCATTTTACACTTAATTTTAACAGTAAAGTGAGTTTATATCGTAAAATACAGTACTTAGAACTTCGTCTTTCTGGTTAGATGTTGAATTTTAGAAGCAGCGAACTTCTGTCAGATTAGCAAACCTGTGAGATGAGCAGGCTTGTCACTGCTTTTAAAATTCAACATCTAAGCAGTAAGACAGAGTTCTAAGTACTGGATTTTACTATAAAAACTTACTTTACTGTTAAAATCGAGTGTAAAATGCAAAACTCTGATGGGTGTAACAAAATGTCTGCTTTTCTCCTTCTCGGTGTATGCTTACTATTGCGGGGTGTAGCAAGATGGTGGCGATGTAACGTCACTTTCATTACCAATTCTGATGGGTCGCCATATCTGACGAAACACCAGCAGGACAGTGTACTTAGCTTAGAATACCCCTGCTCCTCTCCTTCCCTCGTAAAGACTCCTGGGATGTATGACATAATTTGCCTAGGCAAGAAATAAGGAAGTAACTAAAGAAAAGTAAAAAAATAAAAGTTTAAAACAAGTAAATATGATATACTTTCCTATCTATTTACTAATGCTAGCAGCATGAGGATTAAAAATAATCAGTGTCGATTAGGACAGTGAGTTCCAATTTAAAGATGAATATTGTAGTTCAACCTTTAAACCTCCATTAATAATGTTTCACCATTAAATGAATACCAGTTCCGTGGAACGGTTAAGAAAACAGCATATAAATCTCAATTCACAACAGCAGACGGAATGCAGTCTTTCCATTACTGTTCCTTCATCAACAGAATTTACCACACACTTAATTATATTGATTTTTAAGGTAATTTGACAATAAAGGGCAATTTACACAGTTTATGGCTCCGCTTACTGCTTGTTAAAGTGTAATTAACTCTAACAACGACCTTCTCTTATTTGCTCCCCTTTGGTTTGTTAAATATTCCATTGAAAATGTTTTGCTTTATCAGTTTGATAGGTGACAAAACCTGTTGACCCTGGCAGAAATCCAGTGCCAGTATCCTAGGTCCTGTGCACTCCAAAGTGGAATCTCAAGCACCATCAGCTCTGTCCAGGTCACCTTTGTGAACTACAAAATCCCTCCTCCCTAAGTTATGGAACTGAGGAGGAGGTGTTCTGTTCTGTCCTTTCCTAGGATAATAATGTTGCTCCTTCCTAGATACAGTAAAGTAAGTGATCTTTGTCACTAGTGGTGCACCAAAATGCAAAATTCAGCTGCCGAAACCGAAAACAGTTTTTAAAATATATATATATTTTTATAGCTAATTGTTTTATATTCAATTTTTTTAATTAAAATCGTTAATTTAAATGTACAGTATCTCACAAAATTAAGTACACCCCTCACATTTTTGTAAATATTTTATTCTATCTTTTCATGTGACAACACTGAAGAAATGACACTTTGCTAGTGAGTGTACAGCTTGTATAACAGTGTAAATTTGCTGCCTCCTCAAAATAACTCAGCACACAGCCATTAATGTCTAAACTGCTGGTAACAAAGGTGAGTACACCCCTAAGGCCGCGTACACACAATCGAATTTATCTGCTGAAACCGGTCCGACGGACCGTTTCAGCAGACAAATTCGATCGTGTGTACGGGCGGACAGACAGGTTTTTTCAGCAGACAAATTTTAAAGCATGCTTTAAAATCTGTCTGCTGGAAACCCGTCCGTCCGACATGTCTGCTGGTTAGTACACTAACCAGCGGACATATCTGTCCACACATGCGTTGAATGGATTCGACGCATGCGTGGAAGTATTTTACTTCCTGGTTCGGTGACGTGGCGGCGTCAACGTCACCGCCACGTCACCGCGCTGTCTGCCGGCGGGGATTTTGGTTTGATCGTGTGTACACGATCAAACCAACATATCCCAGGAGACAAATCCGATCAAAGCGGTCTGTCAGACCGGTTTGTTCAGATTTGTTTAGTCGTGTATACGCGGCCTAAGTGAAAATGTCCAGATTGGGCCCAAAGTGTCAATATTTTGTGTGGCCACCATTATTTTCCAGCACTGCATTTTCTTGGGCATGGAGTTCACCAGAGCTTCACAGGTTGCCACTGGAGTCGTCTTCCACTCCTCCATGACAACATCATGGTGGATGTTAGAGACCTTGTGCTCCTCCACCTTCCATTTGAGGAGCCCCACAGATGCTCAATAGGATTCAGATCTGGAGACATGCTTGGCCAGTCCATCACCTTTACCCTCAGCTTCTTTAGCAAGGCAGTGGTCGCCTTGGAGGTGGGTTTGGGGTCATTATCATGTTGGAATATTTCCCTGCGGCCCAGTCTCCGAAGGGAGGGGATCATGCTCTGCTTCAGTATGTCACAGTATATGTTGGCATTCATAGTTCATACCTCTGATGTATTTGTTATATCTGGCACTGGGACAGTTACCTCTGACCCCCAACCTTGACTGCTAGTAGAAAGTTGTCAGATACCTCTTACGTAGGGGTGTCAATAATGCTTAAGTTCAGGCAAAAATATTACAGATACCTCTGACGTAGGGGTGTCAATAATCAGCCAAAAATATTATTATTATACAGGATTACATAGCGCCAACAGTTTGTATAGTGCTTTACGACCTTGGCTCTCCAGCTGTTTTGCAACTACAAGTCCCATGAGACATTGCAAGACCCTGACAATCACAGGCATGACTCCTAGAGGCAGAGGCATGATGGGATTTGTAGTTACAATACAATTTAGCACAGCAACAATATTTAATTCAGACACATTTTCAGGGTTGGTTTTCCCCTGCACCGTCCCCAAATCAAAGGAAAATCACAGTCTAGTATTACACTGTGTAGTAAGTTCTTAACAACACCCAGTTCCAATAAGTGGCTTCACTGAGAGCACTGTATAGGGTAGTCTCTGGCATTGCATATATAGAAAGTACTCCCAAAGTTGTCAGGGTCTACAGGACTGGCATGGACTAATGTGACAAGGCTTCCAGAGTCTAATAATACCTTCACCTGTTTTCTTTCTATTTTTTTTAGGACTTATCTGCTTTCCAGTCTCAGTTCCTTGGTGTACTTCAAGAATAGGCTTGGCAAGTAGTGACATAAGCTTCATCAGTTTATATTCCTGAGGTTAATGTAATTTGGGGCAGGTGGCAGCCATATGTTCTAGTCCTTGGCACCCCCAGCACTTAATACTCAATGTCTTTCTAATGGAAGGGACTCTCTTTGGTCTAGGACAGTCTTAGGGAACCTTGGCTCTCCAGCTGTTTTGCAACTACAAGTCCCATGAGACATTGCAAGACCCTGACAATCACAGGCATGACTCCTAGAGGCAGAGGCATGATGGGATTTGTAGTTTCACCACAGCTGGAGAGCCGAGGTTGCCAACCACTGGTCTAGGGGGACAATAATACTGGGCACCAATTGGTTGGAGTCTTACTTCCTTAATAAGAGCCAGTTGACCCCTTTGATAAAAAGGAACAGTTTTAACCAAGGTTGACATTTTCCTGTATACAGGAGTTACCACCTTGGAGGGCAGCTCATGCATCTGGTGAGCAGTTAAGCAGTATGCCTATTTCTGGTTAGCATTTGCTAGTTATTTTACAAGGTCTTCCATTTTGTTCAACATACATACATACATATATATTATATATATATATATATATATATATTTATTTTTAACAAAAAAAGTATACGCTGTATATATATATGATATTTAAATAATGGAATCTGTTGCATCTCAACGTTAAGAGAATTACACTTTTTGTTCCCTTTACATCTTACTATATCTAAAACATTCCTTTTCAGTCCTATCTGTTTTCTTTTATTCACAGAAATAATGATCCCTAAAGAAATACATTGGCTGAAGTATTGTCAAGTAAGAATTCTAGGTATTGATATTTTTTCTGTAGTGTGACAAGTTGGGGATTTTGTAGCTCATTGTTAGTGCCAAACAGTGAATTTATGTCACGTCAGAAGTCAGTTTCAAGGCTTTTTCTGCCCTCTTTTATTTAAAACAAAGCAAAAAGTTCACGCTGGATTAGTTTCCCACACAGGGGGCTCTCACCATCAATGCAGCAAAACATAGAGTTCAGCTTTGTGGCTCTTCTTTCCAGCTTCACTGCTCATGCCTCCTGCCTTTGTCCTCCAGACCAAGGGTCGGCACTCCCGCTAGGTAAACTAGGCAACTGCCTAGGGTGCACTGCTCCCTATGGGGTGCAGCCACGGTCCGCTGACCTTCCCATTAGCCTGGTGAGGAGGGCACAGCTGGGGAGACGGAGGAGGTGGACATGAGGTTAGTAGAGGAGGCGGGCACAGCTGGGGAGACAGAGGAGGCGGACATGAGGACAGCAGAGAAGGTGGGCACAGCTGGGGAGGCAGAGGAGGTGGGACTCTGAGCGATGCTGCCGAGTCCGGTGAGTCCGCTCTCTGATCCTATCACCTACGGCCCTAGGCAACACTAACGACACTCCGGCTGCATGTGAAAATAGTTAAGAACTGGCCCTGTCTCTACCCCCAAATACACAGTCCCAGTGTTTGTCCTGACCTGGACAGTATGGTCCGATGTGCACCTCACAGTTCCCTTCACATACTGACACGGCGTGGGGGGCGCTGACCTCTAACTTTGTCTTTAACATAAACCTAGCACAAAGTTGTACCATTAGTGTGCTTGTTTCCTAGAAAATCTGGCCCAGACCACCATTTTAACCAGTGGCACAGGCTCAACCTGCCACAGTAGTTATATGGTTCAGCTTGGATCAATGTAACTATGCATATACCTTATCTGTTGGACCATAAAATGGTTTGCATTGAAGCAGGCCTCACTACAGTGATTTCCAGCTTCTAGGGATCCCACAGATACTTTATATTATATCAAATTTAATATAAACTCCATGCTATAATACCACAAAAATGAGGATAACCTCAAATTTAATTCAAAGAGATGCAGCGCTACTGATTTTGAAATGTGTGTACCAATTTGTGCGTATAAACCAATACTTGAGTGTAGAATGTACTGTGCTTACCATTAATAATTACACCAAAGTAAACAGTTGCAGTGCTTAAAAACAGATATAAATCAAATAAATAAATCAATTAATTATATGAAAGTGCACCGTGCCTTATAAACAGATAAGATCAATTTCAACTCTAGTATTTTTTTAATATCCCATAAATGCAATATGTTAAACTCAGTGAAAAAAGAATGAAGTCCATAAATGTAAAAGTCTGCTTTGTGTGAATTAAAGTGTCCAGTGCTCAAATTTCATGACATTCAGTGATCTTGGTGAAATCACTCTATGCTCTCCTCCTTTATCACTGCATTTACTAGATTATGATGACACAAGCACTTTGTATTAAACATCCTTCCTTTTGCTGTCTGTTTCTCCCTTTTAGAGTGGATAGTAAGTGGAGATAAAAACCAGGCAGCCTTCCTTAGCATATTACCATTTTATTTTTAAATTATAAAAGCATATCAATTACTACTCACAGTGTAAATGCTCTCATTACACAATCTGCAACACATTTAATGGTACTTCCAACATACTACATCCATCTGCATTCCATTGACCTGAAAAGTGTGAAAGCGCAAGTGACGCCAACAAGCCCCAACCAACGTGTTTCGTCACACCGACGTCATCAGTTCATAGTACCACATACCGTAGTGTGGAGTTTGTATCACATTTTATATAATATATCTGTGGGGTCCCTCTAGAAGCAGTAGCACAGTACATTCTATGCGCAAGTTTTGGTTTATACGCACAAATTGGTATACACATATTAAAATCAGTAGCACTGCATCTGTTTGATTCAAATTTTAGATTAATTATATGCATAGACGTACATTGGTCCAAACATATTCTCAGCATTTTCTGAATGACACCTGAGGCGAGTGGGTGATCTCCTGTGTTCGCAGGGCAACTGCTCGGCATGGGACCCAGAAACTTCTGGAGATCACTGGAGTAACAATAGCTACTACTGTGATCTGTAGCTTTTAGAGGGATCCCAAAGATGTGGTTCATACATAGTTCCATTGTTCCATGTTGGACCAGTGTAACTAAAACTATTGGAAATCTTCCTTAATTTTTTATATTTCCCTCTTGGTTTCAATAACATTACTTCACAATACACCTTCCTATTCAACAATACCAAGTGCCCATCATTATTGTAGGGCCCTTTCACACGGGCGGACGAACGGTCCGTTTTTCAAATGTCCGTTTACGGACTCACAATGCATCCCTATGGGATCGCAGACGTTAGCGGATGATGCATCCGCTAACGTCCGTAATCATCCGCCTCCGTCAAGATCCGTTTTTTCGGACGGAAGAAAATCTTATTTTTCTTCCGTCTGGCGGATCGGATGAATACGGACACAGGGTCCGTATTCATCCGATTCCCGATAGGGGAGAGCGGAGGAAAGACAGGGCGGTCCCTGCACAGTGTGCGGGGACCGCCCTGTCCGCCGACAGCTCAGCGGAGATTTACGGATGATCCCCGCTGAGCAGACGGACACACATTGGCGGATCAATACAGGTCCGCTCCGTGTGAAAGAGCCCTAAACCTTTTTATCCCACTTTTTTTATTAGTACAATTTTAGTCCTCCAACTTACTCTCCTATTCAGCCATATCTGATGTATTTTATTCCTAGAGAAATTGATTACTTAGTGCTGCAGTTTTTGGTTAAACTTTTTTCAAGAACAAAGTACAGTGAGGGAAAAAAGTATTTGCTCCCCTGCTGATTTTGTACGTTTGCACACTGACAAAGAAATGATCAGTCTATAATTTTAATGGTAGGTTTATTTTAACAATGAGAGACAGAATCACAACAAACATATCCAGAAAAACACATTTAAAAAAAGTTATAAATTGATTTGCATTTTAATGAGTGAAATAAGTATTTGACCCCTTCGCAAAACATGACTTAGTACTTAGTGGCAAAACCCTTGTTGGCAATCATAGAGGTCAGACGTTTCTTGTAGTTGGCCACCAGCTTTGCACACATCTCAGGAGGGATTTTTTACCACTCCTCTTTGCAGATCCTCTCCAAAGCATTAAGGTTTTCAGGCTGACATTTGGTAACTCGAACCTTCATCTCCCTCAAAATATTTTCTATGGGATTAATGTCTGGAGACTGTCTAGGCCACTCCAGGACCTTAAAGCGGAGCTCCACCCGCATTTTTTTTTTTCAAAGCCGGCAGCTACTAACAGTGTAGCTGCTGACTTTGAATAAGGACACTTACCTGTCCTAGGCGCCCGCGCTGACGGCCCCCGCCGATGCCGATCCTCGATCCCGGCACCGCCATCCACAGTCAGGGGAACAGGCAGTGAAGCCGTGCGGCTTCACTGCCCGTTTCCTACTGCGCATGTACGAGCGACGTGGCGCTTTGTGAATGGTCCGGCTGCTTTCTGGGATACACACAGTTCCCAGAATGCAGCGCGGCCCATTCGCAAGAAGACACCGAGAAGAGGAGGAGGAAGAAAACCGCACCGCGGATCATGAGGGCAGATTCGGGACTTCCGCATAGCAACAGCCTATTTAGGGTGAGTATTTATTTATTTTTTTCATTTCATTTTTTCAGATTTAAAAAAAAAAAAAAATCAGGATGGAGCTCCGCTTTAATGTTCTTCTTCTTGAGCCACTCCTTTATTGCCTTGGCTGTGTGTTCTTTTATACTGGAATACTCAGTCAGGACCCATTTTCAATGCCCTGTCTGAGGAAAGGAGGTTCTCCCCCAAGATTTGACGGTACATGGCCCCTTCCATCGTCCCTTTGATGCAGTGAAGTTTTTCCTGTTCCTTGAGCAGAAAAACACCCCTAAAGTATAATATTTCCACTTCCATGTTTGATGGTAGGGATGGTGTTCTTGGGGGCATAGGCAGCATTCCTCCTCCTAAAACACGGTGAGTTGAGTTGATGCCATTGCCAAAGAGCTAAATTTTGGTCTCATTTGACCACAACACTTTCACCCAGTTCTCTTCTAAATCATTCATGTTCATTAGAAAACTTCAGACGGTCCTGTACATGTGCTTTCCTGAGCAGGGAGGTCTTGCGGTCGCTGCAGGATTTCAGTCAGGGCCGATCCTACCCGGGGTGCAGTGGGTGCCCCGCACCCAGCGCTGTCATCTGAGAGGCGCCGAGCGAGCAGAGCGAGATTTTTATTTATTTTTTTAAATCCGAGCCGCAGAGCCGCCGACGAAGCCATCCGAGAGCCGAGCGGGATGTCACCACGTGACGTCACACGGCCGCCCCAGCATCCACAGCGCGCCGCCTCTGCGGCTGTAGATTGCCATCTTCAGACAGCGTGGCGGTGGCGGAGCGAGCGCCGAGCGGTCGGAGCGGAGCAATGCATATCATTCGTGCCGCCTGATTCAGCTAGCTGATTGAGCACCTCTGCCTCAGCCTGGCTGCCAGTGCCATCTCTGCCTGGTCTGACTGAGTGCCACTGCCATCGATCAATCTGCCAGTGCCTGCTGCTGTGCTGTGCCTTTGAGTGCTGACTGCACCCTCCCTACCTGTCTGTGACTCTGTGTAAGGTAAGGTTCTTACATTTATACTGTGTGCCATTAAATGCAACCACTGTGCCCATCCAAAACGCAGCCACTGTGCCCCAAATGCAGCCACTGCCCACTGTGCCCATCCAAAAGCAGCCACTGTGCCCCAAATGCAGCCAATGTGCCCATCCAAATGCAGCCACTGTGCCCGTCAAAACGCAGCCACTGTGCCCGTCAAAACGCAGCCACTGTGCCCATCAAAACGCAGCCACTGTGCCCATCAAAATGCAGCCACTTTGCCCGCCAAACACAGCCACTGTGCCCGCCAAACACAGCCACTGTGCCCGCCAAACACAGCCACTGTGCCCGCCAAACACAGCCACTGTGCCCGTCCAAAAGCAGCAACTGTGCCCGTCCAAATGCAGTCACTGTGCCCGTCCAAATGCAGCCACTGTGCCCGTCAAAAGCAGCCACTGTGCCCGTCAAACTGTAGCCACTGTGCCCATCAAACTGCAGCCACTGTGCCCATCAAACTGCAGCCACTGTGCCCATCAAACTGCAGCCACTGTGCCCATCAAACTGCAGCCACTGTGCCCATCAAAATGCAGCTACTGCCCACTGTGCCCGTCCAAATGCAGCCAATGTGCCCGTCCAAATGCAGCCACTGTGCCCGTCAAAAGCAGCCACTGTGCCCGTCAAAAGCAGCCACTGTGCCCATCAAACTGCAGCCACTGTGCCCATCAAACTGCAGCCACTGTGCCCATCAAAATGCAGCTACTGTGCCCCAAAAGCAGCCACTGCCCACTGTGCCCGTCCAAAAGCAGCCACTGTGCCCCAAACGCAGCCACTGTGCCCCAAATGCAGCCAATGTGCCCATCCAAATGCGGCCACTGTGCCTGTCAAAAGCAGCCACTGTGCCCGTCAAAACACAGCCACTGTGCCCATCAAAATGCAGCCACTGTGCCCATCAAAACACAGAAACTGTGCCCGCCAAACGCAGCCACTGTGCCCGCCAAACGCAGCCACTGTGCCCGTCCAAACGCAGCCACTGTGCCCGTCCAAACGCAGCCACTGTGCCCGTCCAAACGCAGCCACTGTGCCCGTCCAAACGTAGCCACTGTGTCCGTCAAAAGCAGCCACCGTGTCCGTCAAAAGCAGCCACTGTGCCCCAAACGCAGCCACTGTGCCCCAAATGCAGCCAATGTGCCCATCCAAATGCGGCCACTGTGCCTGTCAAAAGCAGCCACTGTGCCCGTCAAAACACAGCCACTGTGCCCATCAAAATGCAGCCACTGTGCCCATCAAAACACAGAAACTGTGCCCGCCAAACGCAGCCACTGTGCCCGCCAAACGCAGCCACTGTGCCCGTCCAAACGCAGCCACTGTGCCCGTCCAAACGCAGCCACTGTGCCCGTCCAAACGTAGCCACTGTGTCCGTCAAAAGCAGCCACCGTGTCCGTCAAAAGCAGCCACTGTGCCCGTCCAAATGCAGCCACTGTGCCCGTCCAAATGCAGCCACTGTGCCCATCCAAATGCAGCCACTGTGCCCATCAAACTGCAGCCACTGTGCCCATCAAACTGCAGCCACTGTGCCCATCAAACTGCAGCCACTGTGCCCATCAAACTGCAGCCACTGTGCCCATCAAAATGCAGCCACTGTGCCCATCAAAATGCAGCCACTGTGCCCATCAAAATGCAGCTACTGTGCCCATTAAAACACAGCCACTGTGCCCGTCAAAAGCAGCCGCTGTGCCCATCACTGTGCCCCAAACGCAGCCACTGTGCCCGTCAAAAGCAGCCACTGTGCCCGTCAAAAGCAGCCGCTGTGCCCGTCCAAATGCAGCCACTGTGCCCATCAAACTGCAGCCACTGTGCCCATCAAACTGCAGCCACTGTGCCCATCAAACTGCAGCCACTGTGCCCATCAAACTGCAGCCACTGTGCCCATCAAACTGCAGCCACTGTGCCCATCAAACTGCAGCCACTGTGCCCATCAAAATGCAGCCACTGTGCCCATCAAAATGCAGCTACTGTGCCCATTAAAACACAGCCACTGTGCCCGTCAAAAGCAGCCGCTGTGCCCGTCACTGTGCCCCAAACGCAGCCACTGTGCCCGTCAAAAGCAGCCACTGTGCCCGTCAAAAGCAGCCACTGTGCCCGTCCAAATGCAGCCATTTGTTCTATTTGCACTATTTTATTTACATGCACTTGACAGAGAATTGTCAATAAATAAAACAATTTTTTTTTGACTTGTCAAAGCCGTTGACTAAGTTATTGTAAAAGCAAATTGGTGGGGATGAAGTTGCGGGGTGAAGTTGTTGCCATAGAAACATGTGTAAAGAGGAGGAGTTAGTAAGATAACCACGCCCATGTGGGGGCGCCAGAAATATTTCTGCACCCAGGCGCCTGTGACCCTAGGATCGGCCCTGATTTCAGTCCTTCATGGCGTATGGTGTTACCAATTGTTTTCTTGGTGACTATGGTCCCAGCTGCCTTGAGATCATTGACAATATTCTCCCGTCTAGTTTTTAAGCTGATTCCTCACTGTTCCCATGATTATTAAAACGTAACAAGATGAGATCTTGCATGGAGCCCCAGACCGAGGGAGATTGACAATTGAAGAGAAAGGAAAAAAAAGGGGGGTAACGAAAGGGGACCAGGGAGAGGTGCCTGGAAGCTATAGGGTCTTGAGGCGTTAAAAGAGATAAAGAAGTCAAAGTCACAAGAATATCTGAAATGAGACCACACCGTCCACACAAGTTTGTATAAGTCCGATTTGTTCTCGTCCCATGCGATAATACATTCTATGTAATCAACAAATGAAAAAAAAAAATATGGACAACCGCACTCCAAAAAAAACCTTGATGGTTTTCTTTATTTAAAAAAAGGAAAAATGCACTACAAGTCACAGCACACCACACAGGAGTAAAACAGCTGACGCGTTTCGCACTATAAATTAGTGCTTTATCACTATGATTAAGCACTAATTTATAGTGCGAAACACGTCAGCTGTTTTACTCCCGTGTGGTGTGCTGTGACTTGTAGTGCATTTTTCCTTTTTTAAATAAAGACAACCTTCAAGGTTTTTTGGAGTGCGGCTGTCCATATTTTCTTTTTCCATTTGTTGCCTTGTATATTGCCAGCACCCTTGATCTCCTGAGACTACACTGATCATCCCAACACAATCCTCCTGAAGCGGTAACTTTCTTTCATTCTATGTAATAAATCTATGCAATAAATAAAGCCCATTTCACCATTGATGGAAGCCTGTCGCCAACATTTGGGTATCACAGAATGAATTAATGTGGTTATAAAGTCCCAGAATACATTTTCTGTCACCTGTAAGGCAAAATGAGCTAGTATGCACGCATACTAGGTCATTATGAAATACTTTCCCTAGAATGAGGCATCGGTAACTTACCTGGCCCACGCTGAGGTAGCTGACATGTTGCCTCGGCGTGTCTTCCGGGTATTGCGGCTCCAGCGCTGTGAGTGTCTGGAGCCGCGATGTCGTCACTCCCACACATGCACGTGGGAGACTTTCAGCCGAGAATCCCCCGTGCGCATGCGCCGCTGCCGTCAGCGGGTCACTGCGAGGGGAATATCTGCTAAACCATACATGTTTAGGAGATATTTTCTTTACCAACAGGTAAGCCTTATTATAGACTTACCTGTAGGTAAAAGTACAAAAAAATACTATACAACCGCTTTAATAATATTGTTGTTTAAATTTATTAGTATTATTATTGTTGTTGTAATAATTTTCTGTTAGATTTATTAATATTATTTATCCATGCAAAATTGATATTGTTATAAGTTATTGAAAGAATTACTTTAATATTTGTCAATAATCGTTAATTTAAAGGAGTTGTAAGAGGTTTGTTTTTTATTTTCTAAATAGGTTCCTTTAAGCTAGTGCATTGTTACCTTTTCCTTTGATTTCCCATTAAAATGTTTTTTTTCTTTGTCTGAATTTCTTACTTCCTGTTCCTCCTCAGTAAGCTGTTCTTGCTGACTAACCCCCATGGATGATGGTGGCAAGCTTACTGAGGAGAAACAGGAAGTGAGAAATTCAGACATAGAAAAAAAACATTTAGAAGGGAAATCGAAGGAAAAGGGTAAGGGAACCAACAATGCACTAGCTTAAAAAGCCGGTTCACACTGGGGCGACTCGTCAGGCGGCTCAGCCGCCTGACGAGTCGCGTCCCATTCTATGCAATAGAACCGTTCTAATAGGAGCCCCCGAAGTTGTGCCGCTGCAGTGTGAACCGGCTCTTAAGGAACCTATTTAGAAAATAACAAAAAACCTTTACAATCCCTTTAAGTAAATATTTTTGGAGGATAGATAGATAGAGCCATATTGTCTATCAATAAAATGTTTCTGGCTAATATTGGTGATTAAAATGTTGACTGCGCCATTTTTAATTTTGATTATTTCATTTGAAGTTGTGGAAACGCAATTATTTGGTTGCAATCATCAGACACTAGTTAGACACTAGGGGCCATATTCACATACATTGCCCGCCGGCGTAGCGTAAGCCATTTACACTACGCCGCCGCAATTTAACAGAGCAAGTGCCGTATTCCCAAAGCACTTGCTCCGTAAGTTGCGGCGGCGTAGTGTAAATGGCCCGGCCTAAGGCCGCGTAATTCAAAGGGGGCGGCTTGTATTTAAATTAAGCGCGTCCCCGCGTCGATCGAACTGCGCATGCACCGGCCGCAAAAATTGCCCAGTGCGCATGCTCCAGCTCACATCGGAAGACGTGAGTGAAACCGACGTGAGCGTCGTTTACGTAAATCCCTATTCGCGAACGACTTAGTAAAACAATGTAACCAACGGAAAAAGACGACGCTGACCCGACGCCATACTTAACATGGCAACGACGGAACTTCGTAAACCTACCCCTCATATAGCAGGGGTAGGTTTACGCTTACGGAAGCGACGTAAACGAAGACGGGGCGACGTAAAAACGTTCGGGAATCGTCGTATTAGGCTCATTTTCATAGGCAAATGAGAAATCAACGTAAAGACCACCTAGCGGCCAGCGAAGTCAATACATCTACGATCCGACGGTGTAATTGTTTTACACATGTCGGATCTTCACTGTATCTATGTGTAAGTGATTCTAGGAATCACACGCATAGATACTCAGTAAAAAAAAACAGAGATACGACGGTGTTTCCTGCGATACACCGTCGTATCTCTTTTGAGAATCTGGCCCTGGGTTAGGGAGGGCGGGATAATACACACCTTTTTTAATAACATTGGTGACTATGGCTTTTTTTTATTTCTTGGGGAGACCTCCGCATTTTATATCATGGAAAATGTAACAAGTGCAGCAGAAAAATCTAAAGATGGCTGAAATGGAGGAACGGCGGCAGGGAACCTCACTCAAAAGACGCACTGCTCTCCACTTATAATTGAAGTATCAGTTTTGGGCGTGCTGGCCCTCCACCACCTATCTCCACAGCTTCTGAAATGTCTTTTCCTTTTCTTTGTATCCGTTGTCTCACACTAGGGTAATGCACAAGTACAAGATAATTAGTCATTTTTGATATTTTCCTCCCTTAAAAACCAGCCCGTCACGGGGTGATTGCGCGGAGGTTGCTGCGAAGAATGGCTGGATTTGCCGAGAGGGACGGGGGGCTCATCACCTCGACAAGAGGGGGGAGTCAGATCAATCTCCTGCGCTTGTTCTAACAATGCTTTTAAAACTTGAGGAAGCTCCAATTTTTTTCCGCAGATCAAAGCCCTGGGCTCGCAGCGAAGCAATCATGTGCAATTTGAAAATTATTGAAACCTTTTAGAAAGTTGTATGCGGATTTGATGTGTGTTTTTTTATTTGATGTGCCTTGTCTCTCATCTCCGTGTAATGCCAGCTCCGTTTACATCCATCTACTCCGGGGTCTCTGGGTACCTCGCGCCGTGACAGGCAGCATCTTACAATGGAGCTGGCACACTCTTTGTTTTGGCAGTAATTAGCCGGGGCCCCTCGGCTGGGCGCGCACAAAAGCATCCAACGAGGATCCGTCTAGAGGTTCCGGGCTCTTGAGAAAAACAAAGGTTAAGGGAGAATGATGGCGGAATAAATACTTCTGTCCGGGGCCGTACGTAGGCTAAAGATATCCAAAAAATCATTTAGGAATAAGAAGAAGAATTCCGGAATGGGGAGATTTTTTCAACAAATTGGCACAAATATATGAATGAGGAAATGGCTGAATTATACAACAGGGGCCTATTTGTTGGTGTTGTCTGCAGCACTGAAGGCAATTACTATGGTCCCTAAGCGTAAGGCACTCTGCAGTTATACAAATAGATCACGGAGTGGCAATACCGATTTATTGCTGGCGTGTGAGAGAGAACATCGTGACCAGTGATCTGACCCTGCTGGTAAATTTTGTGGAATGAACACAGAGAAAAAGTGCGCCGATTATAATTTCTACACGTGGTGGGAACGTTGGAGCGTTCCGTCAGCACTATGATTACATTAATAATTCTTTCTGAAGTGCTGTGAAATTTGTCAGGATTAAATAAATCAATATATTCCAGCATAATAATAATAATGTGTTTGAATGTGGTGGGGACATTAGAGTGTAAGCTCCTCTGGTGCACAGACAGATGTGATTGGCTCCGTGTTCTCTGTATAGCACTCTGGTATATGTCAGAGCTACTGTATATATAAGTATAATAAATAGGTGTGACTGTAGTACGAAATTAGATTGTAAGCTTCTCTGGTGTAGAGACTGATGGAGACTGAATGACTCAGTGTTCTCTGTACAGCACTGCAGAATATGTCAGAGCTACTGTATATAAATGTATAATTATAATAATAAAAGTGTGTGACTTAGAGATTAGAGTGTAAGCTCTCCTGGTTCAGAGACCGATTAGACTGGATCAATGCTTTTTGTACAGCAATGTGGAATAAGTCAGAGCTATATACAGTAGTAGTGTGTTAGGCGGCGTACACACGATCGTGCCGCCTGCCCGTCGAGCTGCTCATCCGTGCAGCTCGACGGGCGGACGGAGTTCCCGATGAGCGCTCCAAAAAGCCTGTCGAGCCAAAGTCCTCATAGAACAACGAGGAAAAAGAGAGCATGCTCTCTTTTTTGGCTCGACGAGCTTCCCGACGGGACGCTCGTCGGAAGTGTACACACGACCAAGAACCTCGGCAGAATATGGATCCCAGCGAGCTTCTCGCTGGATTCTGCCGAGAAACTCTATCGTGTGTACGCCGCCTGACTGTGGTGGGACATTAGAGTGTAAGCTCCTCAGGTGCAAAGACTGTTGTGAATTTCTCAGGCCGCGTACACACGATCGAACATGTCCGCTGAAACTGGTCCTCAGACCAGTTTCAGCGGACATGTTCGATCGTGTGTACGGGCTATCGGACCGTTTTCCAGCGGACAAAAATTTCCAAACATGCTTGAAAACATGTCCGCTGGAAACCTGTCCGTCGGACAGGTTCGATGGTTAGTACACAAACCATCGGACCAAAATCCCCCGCATGCACAGAATCAAGTCGACGCATGCTTGGAAGCATTGAACTTTGTTTTTTCATCACGTCGTTGTGTTCTACGTCACCGCGTTCTGGTCCGAGTCCGATCAGACCAACAGACCACTTCAGCCTTGTCCGATGAAAACGGTCCGTCGGACATGTTTCCTCAGACATGTCTGATCGTGTGTACAGGGCCTCAGAGTTCTCTATACAGCACTATAGAATATGTTGGAGCTATATAAATGTATTATAATATTAACCACATGCCAACGGCCGCACGCAGATATACGTCGGCAGAATGGCATGGGCAGGCACAAGGACGTATATATACGTCCCCTTTAAGAAGCGGCATTGTGGATGCGCGCGCCCGAAACGAGCTGCATGATTCCGAGTGCGGGTCCCGCGGACATACCCACGATCATGTCACAGTGAGGAAGAAGGGGGGAAATGCTTATGTAAACAAGCATTTCCCCAGTCTTTCTAGTGACAGGACAGTGTACACAGCTTCCTGTAATCGGAAGCTGTGATCACTGTTGTGTCACACATAGCCCATCCCTCCTACAGTTAGAACACATCCCAGTGCACACTTAACACCTTCAGCGCCACCTAGTGGTTAACCCATTCACTGCCATTTTAACAGTAATCAGTGCATTTTTATAGCACTGTTCGCTGCAAAAATGACAATGGTCCCAAAAATGTGTCAAAAGTTTCCGATGTGTCCGCCACAATGTCGCAGTCACAATAAAAATCGCTGATCGCCGCCATTACTAGTAAAAAAATAATTATTAATAAAAATGCCTGGTCTTTTTGCCGGGTTCTAGTCTGGCCTTCTGGCTGGCTGGTGTAAGTGCTATCTCTGTCAGAGATTTGGTGGGAGGAGCTGGAACTGCCCTGTGGTACGACGGGGTAGGGCCATGCAAATCCTGCCGAGTTGACAGGGAGTCTGGAAGGGTTGGTATTGGCGGAGGCTGCAAGATGGGGGCAGCTCTCCCCAAAAAAACCTTGAAGGGCTCTCTATCTGACAGGGGTGGAGGGCTGCACTGGCCGGTCGGGGGGTTGGATTTGGAACGGAAAAGCCTATGGTGCATGTGCCCCTGGAGTGGCAGTCCAGGGGTGTCTGAGAATCACTGTGAGTGAGGGTCACTTTGATTTAAAGACACCACGGTCACTGCACCAGCTACACGCTTTTTTAGCACCTGCCTCCTGGGCCGGGCCTTTTGGCCAGGAACGGAGGAATTTTTTATTCCTGGCCGGAGGGCCTGGTCATTGTTGAACACAATGACCACTTCTTTTACTCTTTTCTCCACTATCCCTTTCCCCCACTTTATTTAATTTATTGCCTATGTTTGTCACGTTTTTGTCTTTTTTTTGTTTGTGCACGTCTTGTTCACTGTGTGATTAGTAGGTTGCGGGTCCTCGGGCCAGCCCTGAACGTCTTGGGAGTGGGTGGACATGGCCTTCTGGCTTAGTTCACCCGCTCTCATGGGGTCTCCCTTCGGGGGAGTCCCACCTAGTACTTGGAGGGTTCTGTTTTGGCAGTCCCTCCAAGGAAATTGGGTCCGTGTCGGCTTCGGTTGCTCGGACCACAGTACCTCAGTCCCCGTCCGGATGCCCGGGGGATCAGGGTTTGGGTCCCTTCTGCTCAGGAGGACCACTTGACGTTGCACCCGTCTGCACGTTTTTGTGAACACTTTTTATGTGTGTGCACATTTTTTCTGCACCGGGTGGAGTTTTTTGGGTGTGTTCACACGCCATAGGCTTTTAAAAAAAAAAGGGTCAGCTACTTGTGGTAAGCTGCCATCTTTTGAGCACTTTTGTGGGTGTCCTTATTAGAGTTGGTGAAGGTGGACCATTATTTCACTGGATGTTCGTGGCAATTGTTGTGGATCTTGTAGTACACTACAGTTCTTCGGACTCATATTAGCAGCACATGTATTTATTGAATCTATGTTATTGTGATTATTTATGGAATATTGTCTTTATATTCATTTATTTTCACCTAATGACCACCAATTATCAAGTGTAACTATTAGGCACCTGTCACATTGGGGTCTAGATGTTAATGTGTTTTTTTTTTTGTGTTATATTAGGTAGGCTGGTGCATCACTTGCTATTTATTTATTCATTCATTTATTTTCTATTATAGTTATAATTTTATTTAATACCTATTAGCGCACTCATCCGTTTTTGAATCCACTTTGCAGCAGTGGTGTCCACTGTTGTTTTGAGGTGCACCTCATATTTAGTTACATTTTTTGTTTAACCCCCCCTGGCGGTATTACCGAGTCTAACTCGGGGTTAGATTTCTGTGCTGCGATTGGTAACTCCGAGTCAGACTTACTTACCTTGTCACTGGATCCAGCGACGCATCCACGCTGTGTGAGCGAGTGAATGAATGAATGAATGAAAACTTATATAGCGCAACACATGTGAACTTAATCGCCTCTGGGCGCTTGTTGTTCCTGTCTCCTTTGGTATCAAAAGAGATGAGTCTTGATCTTTCTCCTGAATGCTAGGTGGTTCTCCTCCAACCGAATGCTGGTTGGTAAAGCGTTCCATAGTCTGGGACCTTGGACCGCGAATCTCCTTTCTCCTTTGGACTTGTACTTGGCTTTCGGTATCTGAAGGAGATTTTGATGGGTGGATCGCAAAGCGCTATTGGGATTGTGAGCTTTTATTTTTTTGCATAGATAATGGTGGGCATTCCCATGGATAAATCTGTGCGTTAGACAGAGTGCTTTAAAAGTTATTCTGTCTTTTACTGGTAAAGGGTTCTCAGTGAAGGTGAGATTGATTCCCAGGGTTTTTTCCCAGTCACAAGTCTAGCGGACGTATTTTTGAACGACTTATAGGTAAAGGGTCCTTGTCCCCGTGTGCTGTCGAGCTCCGTTCCCTGTGACGTTACGACGCACGGGGGCGGAGAAACTGCGCCATATTCAAAAAAGTAAACAAACACTATACATACAGTATACTGTAATCTTATAGATTACAGTACTGTATGTAAAAAATACACACCCCCTTTGTCCCTAGTGGTCTGCCCAGTGTCCTACATGTTCTTTTATATAATAAAAACTGTTCTTTCTCCCTGCAAACTGTAGATTGCCCATAGCAACCAAAAGTGTCCCTTTATATCAAAAATGGTTTTAGATCAGCTAAAAAACAGCGATAATAAATCAGAATAATTTGCAGAATTGAGCGATAGGAAAATTTGTCATAAAAAAAAAAAAAAAATAATGACAGCGACAATTTTGCAACTGAGCAAATTTCAGTGATTTGATTTGATTACATTATTGAATAATTTTTACTATAATTATATTATTATTTGTTATAATTATTTATAATTCTTTATTTTTTTTAAAAAATGTCGTACCCGGGATGCCTACTAGACTCTTGTTTGGTCAGATTTAAGTGAATTATTCCTAAGAATTACAAGCCTACAGTATAAAACGCCAAATTTCCTTGCAAAATAATGGTACCGCTTTCAGCACCTAAAATCTGAAAGAATCATAACGCCAGGGAGGTTAATTGCACATTTTTTCTTTTAAATCTCCTCTGGTGCAGAAAATGATATGACTGGCTCAGTGTTCTCTGTACAACGCCATGGATTATGTCAGAGCTATATAAATGTACGATATGATGTTAATAGTGTGTGACTGTAGTGTGTCATATGGTTTTTGTGATTTGAACTGATGACAGGAGGACTTCTTATCTATAAGTGGACCTTTATGCTCTACGTGGCACATGGAAGACTCCACAATTAGTCAGAATACTATATGTCACACATGATTGTAAACCTGGAAGCACTTTTCTGCTCCATGATTATTTTAAACTCTATATACCGTATTGGTGTAAAACGATTCTCTTGTTAAGCAGTGTCGCCCCATGCTCCCTCGGCACCTTGTCTTCATCGCCTAAAGGGAATTCTGGGCCTTCTGGAATCATACCGGAGAACAAGATCCAGACAAGAAGCGATGTATTAAGAAGAGTTTTGTAAGACTACAAGAAGTTTGCACTGATTGATTATGCATTAAGGGTTTTAAATGTGGGTCATTGAGGAAATCCATGCATAATTCTGACTTAAACAGAGCAGAACTACCAGAGAGGAAAACTTCATGGGTATATCATGAAGACGTTTAAAGGAGAATCAACATCATGGATACAAATCCAGGGGATGGGAAGCAGAAAATCAGTGTAAGGATTTTGAAGGTTAGGGTGACCAGACATCCCCAGCTTCAGGGGACAGTCCCCTGATTGAGGACACTGTCCCCGGACCAAGTCTGTTCCTGGCTTTGTCCCAGATTGGATTTAATAGGGAGCAGGGGCAATTTCAAAGACAGTCAGTGCAAAATTAAAATATTTTTTTTTTTAATTACACCCCCCCGCTCCGCCGTGCCTAATAGCATAGGGGGGTTGTATTTTTCCCATTTTCTGTGCCCCTTTCTGATGATCATGTGCTGGCAAAGGGAATATTTCTTCAGTTTCGGGCGCAAGCCCATTCAGCTCCACTCGCATGTTCTTCTGCCTTGGCTCAAATCCTGGCCAGCCACCTGCTCCTCGCCTTCCCTGGGGGAGTGATCTTCCTCCGCTCCCCATCCAGTAGTAGCCGGGGCCCGAAGAGTAAGACTTGAGAGGCTGTGAGGCGGGCGGCGACGGGCGAGAGTCCTGATTGCCACCATTACAAGTAAAGAAAAAATATATCCCCGGATTTCATTTTAAAAATCTGGTCACCTTATTGTAGGTGAATGTTTCATCCCACATGCTGAACAAAGCAAGGAAGATTCAAGTATTAGTTTAGGAAGGTGGTCTATATATTCATAGCTCAGGATGAGCCACCCAAGATTGATAAATTGGTGGATTCTACAATGAAGAAAAAAGGACCCAAAAGGCACTGAGACTTTGATGTTACTTCATACAAAGTGGTATTTCAAGAGCTCACTGTCTCATGCCCTGTACACACAGCCGGAATTCCCAACGGTAAAAGGTCCCTTGGAGATGCCAAGGGGAAAACCGAGAACCTGCTCTCTACTTTTTCCCCCGTACACACGTTCGGTTTTCCCGTCTGGAAAACTCAGATGAGAGCTTTTACTCTGGAATCCCAACCATGTGTATGCTCCATCAGTCTTTTTCCCCACAGGACAAAAATGGCCGTTTTCTGCCGAAAAACGTCCGCCGGGAATCCCGACAGGAAAAAAGAAAGCTGGTTCTCTTTTTTTTTTGCCGGCTGATTCCGGCAGTCTTCCCGGCCAAAAGCTCTCCTCGCAGTTTTCCTGTCGGAAAACCCCTGTCGTGTGTACGGGACATCAGGTTAGGCTGTTTAGAACAGACAAGGCTACCCTCCATTGGGCACCCAACAGGTTACCAGAAAAACATGCACCAATGGAAGGAGTACCTAAAAGATAAAAGAGTCAAAATTTATTTACGAGTTTGTTTAAAAAAATAAACAACATATGTGTTTCAGGGTCAAGATAAACCCCCTCTTCATCAGAGTTTCAATTAATATAAGAACCTTGAATGGACTCAAAATAGAGCTTTCCTGTGTGAATCTGTAAAAGGAAACTAATTGCTGAAGAGTTACTGGCCAGCAGTATCTGTGTGAACAATCGAGAGTTCCTGGGCTCTGAGGGCAGTGGCGGAACTACCAGGGTTTCAGCAGTCGCACTTGCGACTGGGCCTTGGTGTTCCTCCACCGTGGGGGACCCCAAGACAGCAGGAACCAGTGGCGGCTCATCCATTAGGGACGCAGGGGTGCCACCCCCCCAATTGATGCGCCCGGTCCCTAATTTACATGCAAGATGCTGGATTCATGAGTTCCAATGTTTTTTTTGTGTTCTTTTTAGAAGCACATGATTAGGTTCGGAAGCCCTAATTGGCTTCAAAAATGGTGGGCTCAGGGGGGCAGAGCAAATGTTAGTGAATTAATATTTGCTAATGTCTTCTTGTATCTCCTCCCAGCCAATCAGGAAGCGGGTCACTCACTCTTGCTAAGAACATCCCCTAGGCCAGGGGTGCCCAACCAGTGGCCCGGGGGCCACATGTGGCCCGTGACCTTCTGCTTTCTGGTGGAATACTGTTATTAAAGGTCAGTTTATTACTAAAATCACAGTGTATATATGGGCATATCTGTTCTGCAGTGGTTACTCGGCTGCTTTCACACTGTTCTGCAGATGTAAAGCAGCACACCTTCGGGTTACCTGCACTGAGACATAGACTTATTCCCTGCAAGTTTGGTGAGCTTTCTGAAAGTGCACCAAACCTGCAAAATATAATAGAAGTCTATTGCAAAGTGCAGGAAAGCCAAAGGTAAATTGCGTTGCACCCGCGGTGTGGGTAAACCGCAGTGCATCAGTGTGAAAGCAGCCTTGGGCCCCTTTCACACGGTCAGTCCGACCCAATTGGAGTCTCCAATCACCTCTGACTGGCATATGTAAACCAACTTGGGTCCTACCTCCAATCCGCAAAAACAAAGTTTAGTGGGCTTTGTCCGTGCCGCTCTGCATATGCAGAGAGGACATAGACCTGCCATCCGCCTGCTCCGCTCATTGTGGCCCACGATCGGTTACCGGGTCATTTAAGTGGCCCTCGTGCTTCAAAAGGTTGGGCATCCTTGCCCTAGGCCTAGGCCAGGGTTGCCAACCTCCCCGCAGCATTTTTTACTCACAAAACATGGAAAATTTACTGGCGGAGCACATTTTTTATTGGCAACCTGAGAAATGACAGAACTCCTATTGAAAACTAACACAGTGAATATTTAAACATTATAAACATGATATGGAAATACTGACAATACCTATATCAAAGTAATTTTCTTAATTTACACTTAGAAAGTCAAAACAGCATGAAATTATTAACCACTGATATTTACTTGCAGTTGTAAAAAAAATCACAGATTTTTACAAACTGTCAGTAAATTTACTGGCGGTTGGCAACCCTGGCCTAGGCAGAGACTGCGTTGAACTAATTGTATGAAATTATTCTCCTGCACAAAGTGTGGAACCAATATTTCCCACCATTTGTTTCCGGGAGGGAAGGAAAAGTAGTGTACAACCAGGAAGTTTTCAACTACCATGCTGGAATGCATTGCTTCTGAACCCAAATATCAAGGTGCTGGGCCACATTACCAATGGGCGCCACCTCCTCCACTGCTGTCTTCAACAAGAACCGCCAGAACCAGGAGAGGGGCATCACCCTGGACCTGGGCTTCTTCTCCTGCACCATGCCCACCTCCCAACACCAAAAATGCTGTCTACATTTCACACTGGTGGAAGCCTGGGACATACCTCCCTCATCAGAATAATCACAGGAGGTGAGTGCACCCTGCTGGTGGAAGAAGGGGGGGGGGCTCACAGGTCAGCATAGTGCAAAAGAGCACCACAGGACCCAGCATGGCCTGACAGAAAACATACCTCCCAAATTTTCGATCAGATTGAAGTTGTTGAGTGGGGGGTGCGCCGATCGGAGTTGTTGAGCGGGTGGGGTGCTGCAGATCGGAGTTGTTGAGCGGGGGGGTGGCCGCATATCGGAGTTGTTGAGCGGGGGGGTGCCGCGGATCGGAGTTGTTGAGCGGGGGGGGGGGTGCCGCGGGTCGGAGTTGTTGACCGGGGGTGTGCCGCTGGTCGCGGGACTCCAGCCCTGAACGCGGGATGGTTGGGAGGTGTGAAATTAAAGTTACAAGTGCCAGTGTACCTTAATAAAGGACTACAAGTGTCATCATGCCCTGATAAAGAATGACTTGTTCTTTATTAAAGGGTCACTAAAGGATTTTTTTTTTTTTTAAGCTAAATAGCTTCCTTTACCTTACTGCAGTTCTGGTTTCATGTCCTCATTGTTCGTTTTTGCTTTGAAGTAGCTGTAATACTTTTCTGATCTCCACACTTCCTGCTTGTCTGGCTCCTTATGAAAAAAAATCATGCTAGCTTTTCACTGTGGTCCATGATCAAAGAGGTGTGATTACTATGTGTCTAAAACTCCTCAGAACCAATCAGATTCATTTTAAAAACAAACATTGCCCTGTATCTGTTTGTTTTGTGCGTCTCTTTACTTCACAGAAACATGAAACTATTTTTTAAAACGAAACTAAACTGCAGGCACATTATATGATTGATTTTTATCTGTATTTAATCATTTTTAAAAAGAATCAGTATTATGTCTCTATACCCTGTAAACAGTCATTTTAGCAACTTGTAGCTCTCTATCAGTCCATACTGGGACATATACTAGCGTTCCCTAACAAGGTTTAATGGCACTTTAGCGCTGTTTAAGCAGCACTTTTCTAACGCTAGCGGGACACTTTTAAGTATAGCTGCTGGTGATTTTTGGGAAGGCAGGGTGTCCCTGAATGGTAGTTTGGAAATGTGGTCACCCTAGTCTCTAACCATGTCTTGTATCATGTCCTCCGTCTCTAACCATCAGGGCCAGACTAGCCTATCGGGATACTGGGACATTTCCGGGTAGGCTGCCAGCCATGGGGCTGCTTTGAGTTACGCTGTGGCTGCAGCGTAGCTCAAAGTGGAGTCACGCTGTGTCACAGAGCTCAGTGGGAAATGTTTGGTCGCGCCCTCCTAGACCAGCTTGTGTGATAGACGCATGTTCTGTCTATCACACGAGCTGGTCTAGGAGGAGGACGGGACTTTTGTCACAGCGCGACCAAACATTTCCGAGTGAGCTCCGTGACACAGCGGGAGATGCATAATCCACTGGCACTTACTGGTGAGGCGAGAATGATTGGCACGGTGAGGCGAGAATGATGTACAAGGTGAGGCTACATTGATTGGTATGGAAAGGTGGCAATGATGGGCACGGTGAGGTGGTGACGATTGGCACGGTAAGGTGGTGACGATTGGCGTGGTGAGGTGGCGACGATTGGCACGGTGGGGCGGCGACGATTGGCACGGTGGGGCGGCGACGATTGGCACGGTGAGGCGGCAATGATAGGCATGGTAAGGCGGCAATGATGGGCACGGTGAGTCGGCAATGATGGGAAAGGTGAGGCTACATTGATTGGCACCATGAGTTGGCACGGTGAGGCTGCGTTGGTGGGCACGGTGAGACTGCGTTGGTGGGCACGGTGAGGCTGCAATGATGGGCACGGTGAGGCTGCAATGGTGGGCACGGTGAGGCTGCAATGGTGGGCACGGTGAGGCTGCAATGGTGGGCACGGTGAGGCTGCAATGGTGGGCACGGTGAGGCTGCAATGGTGGGCTCAGTGAGGCTGCAACGATTGGCACGGTGAGGCGGCAATAATAGGCACGGTGAGGCTACATTGATTGGCACAGTGAGTCACAATGATGGGCACGGTGAGGCTACATTGATTGGCACTGTGAGTTGGAAATGATTGGCACCGTGAGGCTGCAATGTTGGGCATGGTAAGGCTGCAATGATGGGCACAGTGAGGCGGCACAGTCATTCACAGTGACACCCAAAAGCTTGTCCTGAAAATGTAATTGTTAGTGCAAATTATGTAGGACAGTACTAAACTGTTAAGCTTATAGTTTGGATCCCAATGTACAGTATTCCTTTATAGACTCCGTGTGTTGCCTATTATTACCGTCTATCTCCCACATTTGTTGCCAGTCATCCTGCTCTTAAAGTAGTTATAAAGCTTATTTTTTTTTAATAAAAATAACAAACATGCCTATATATACCTCATCTGTGCAATGGTTTTGCACAGAGCAACGCCACTCCACTTCTTCTGGTTTCCCCGCCAGTGCTCTAGGCCCCTCCTCTTCATCGGGTGCCCCCAGGGAGACCTGTGCATGCTCGCTCCTGAGCCCCGCTGCTGCGTTCATTGATACAGACAGCAGGACTCGACCCCGCTCCAATGTCAACAGATTTAATTGACTGCACTGGGAGCCAATCACTCCTACTGTTATCATCCTATAATCTGTGTGTGCGATCTACTCTCTCCTAATTTGGGTTGTCTGTCTGTGTGCATCTCTCTAAAGAATGGAGTGGTCAGTTTATGTACATCTGGGCGTCCTCTGTTAGTGTAGGTCAGTGCATGCCAGTCATTGTATATTGTCCAGTGTGTGTCAGTAAATAAATGTTAGTCCTGTTTTTACCTGGGCAAGTAGCCAAACTCCTCTGCAATTCGGAGTTCATCTTGCCTTCGTTCAAAAAATCTCGGTCCTCCCGGCCAGGGCAGCTATCAGAAATTTTGGGGCCCCTTCCACAAAATGAAAAGTGTTTTCTCTCTCTCTCCTATCCCCTCTCCAGCCCCGACCTGAGAATCAGGGGTGGGGGGGGTTCCTTCCTAGCAAAAGGGAGGGGCTATGCAGGGGTTGGCCTGCCATGGTCCCCCTATGTACCCCCTCTTAGCACATAGCCCCCACAATACCCCCTCCTAGCACTAATCCTCCCTCCTAGCCAAGGGGGAGGGGCTATGGAGGTTGACCTGATATGCCGCCCCCTCCATGTACCCCAGCCTAGCACATATCAGTCTCGATACCCCTCCTAGGAAATATCCTTCCCATACCCCCTCCTATCACAAATTCCTCCTCCTAGCAAAGGGGGAGGGGCTATGCAGGGGTTGACCTGCCATGGTCCACCATGTACCCCCACTTAGCAGATATCCCCCTCAATACCACCTCCTAGAAAATATCTCTCCCAAACCCTCTCCTTCTACTAATTCTCCTAATTTGCCCTCCTAGCAAAGGGGAAGGGGCTATGCAGGGAATGACCTGCCATGGTCCCCCTCATGCACCCCTGCCTAGCACATATCTCTCCCAATACCCCCTCCTACCACTAATTTCCCCTCCTAGCAAAAGGGGGAGGGGCTATGCAGGGGTTAGTCTGTCATGGTCCCCCCATGTACCCCGGATTAGCACATATCCCTCTAAATACCCCTCCTAGAAAATATCCCTCCCATACCCCCTCCTACCACAATACCCCCTAATAGCAAAGGGGGGAGGGGTTGACGTGCCATGGTCCCCCATGTACCCCCACCTAGCACATATCCCCCAATACCCCCCCCCCAAACCCCCTCCTACCACTTATCCCCCCTCCTTGCAAAGGGGGAGGGGCTATGCAAGGGTTGTCCTGCCATGGTCCCCCCATGTGGCACATATCTCCCCCTCCTAGCACTAATCCCCCTCCTAACACATATCCCATCCAATCCCCCTCCTACAAAATACCACCTGGTGGTCTGTATGCACATCTTGCCTGCTTCCAATTATCAATAGCTGTAGCTCAATGATGTCACAAGCATCCCTACTCCCGTGTATACAGCTCATGGGTATAGCAATGATGTCTGACTTTAGGATCCGGAATGAACCTGGGCTGATCCTGATTCCGTACTTTCTTATGTTGCAGCATCTCTTTCCATTGGTCGCTAACAAAGTCGAATCCAGAGACATGATATTTCAAGGTAATTTTTGCTTTTTGAGAAATCCAATTTCATCTTCTTTGACTGGTTCACCTTTGGGCTCTGTGGTGAGAACAAATATATTATAGACAGGAGATAAAGATGTCAGATAATGCCTAATTATCACTATATGGAATATTATTATTATTATTATTATTGGGCAACTTCTGTTATTTGCTATGTGCTGAGTGAATATATGAAAGGACCAGTCATGATTGGACCTATGCATCAATATGAATAATCATTATATCATTATCATTGTACAGGCATGTGTATAAATGATATTTATATGCTGCACTGATTCTAAATTCTCTGCAGGAACTTGGCAGTTAGAAGTAGGAAGCTCCCTATGAAATGTTGATAGGTTTCATGCTTTATAGATGCATTACTTATAAATGGCCCACTATGGATTGTTTTTCCATGATAAAAGTGCAATTTATTGGCTAGCAATAGGTCACGGCATTTGCACAAAAAAGGCAATGCAGCTCCAGACATCCGCCAGTAGGGGGCAGAATAGAGAATGCAAAACAGCAGACATAGCACATCTACAGACATCATCCCATTTCATAAATACCGTATTTATCTTCATACAGCGTGTCCGGTCCGGCGTCCATCTGCGGCCTTGGTGGTGTCCTCCTCGCTTCTCCCGCGCTGTTTTCGAGTCGATCCCCGCTTCCCGCTCTGTGTTTGAACGCTGCCGCCGACATATACTGAGCTCAGTACACTCGGGCACGCTCGGCTTCTCTCGCATAAAGGCTAGGAGGCGGCACAGAGCGTGACTGCGAGGGGAGCCAAGCCTGGCGGAGTGTACCCGAGTGTACTGCGCTCGGTATATGTCGGCCCGCGATTTTCCCCCTGATTTTAAGGGGAAAAAAGTGCGCGGTATACGTCGGTAAATACTTACAGGTTCCATCATGTATGGTGGACATACGTTCCCAGCTTCCAATTCATCCCAGTTTATCCTTTCGAAGAATGGGTGTTGACGGAAATTTGCATGTAGAAACAGGCACTGTGGATTTGAAAAAAAATAATTATATAATATATATAAAAGCAATAACTGAACAATTTAATATAGCCACATTTGTAGCATAAATAGAATAAGTAGACTTTTTGTATCTCTGCCAAGAGTAGGGCATTTTCTTACCTCCTTTATTAACCACTTGACCACTGGGCACTTAAACACCCTTCCTAACCAGACCAATTTTCAGCTTTCGGTGCTCTCACAATTTGAATGACAATTACTCAGTCATACAAATTTGTTCACACAAATAGAGCTTTCTTTTGGTGGTATTTGATCACCTCTGGGTTTTTTATTTTTTGCGCTATAAAAGAAAAACGAAAATTCTGTAAAAAAAAAAAAAAAAAAAAAAAATCTTGTTTCTGTCATATTAGCGGGTTATTTCTCACACACAGCATATGCATGCCACAAATTACACCCCAAAACACATTCTGCTATTCCTCCCGAGTATGGCGATACCCCATGTGTGGGACTTTTACACAGTGTGGCCACATAGAGAGGCCCCGACATGCAGGGAGCGCCATCAGGCGTTCTGGAACACCCAGACCAATTCTGACATTTCTCTCCTACATGGAAAAATCATCATTTATTTGCTAGAAAATTACATAGAACCTAAAACATTATATATGCTTTTTTAGCAAAGACATTAGAGAATACAATGGCGGTGGTTACAACTTTTTATCTCGCACAGTATTTTCGTAGAAATTTTTTGAACACGTTTTTAAAAAAAAACAGTTTTGTGCTAAAAAAAAAAAAAAACAGTAAAGTTAGCCCAATTTTATTTCATAATGTGAAAGATGACGTTACGCCGAGTAAATAGATACCCGACATGTCACACTTCAAAATTGCACACGCTCAAGAAATGCTGCCAAACTTCGCTACCTAAAAATCCCCATAGGCGATAGTATTTGGGTATTGCAGAGTATTTGGGTATTGCAGAGTATTTGGGTATTTCAGGGTATCGCACAGGGTATTGCGGTATTGGAGTACTGAGGTATTGGGGTATTGGGGTACAGGAGTATTGGGGGTACTGGGGTACTGCAGAGTATTGGGGGTACTGGGGTACTGCAGAGTATTGGGGTACTGGGGTACTGCAGAGTATTGGGGTACTGGGGTACTGCAGAGTATTGGGGTACTGGGGTATTGCAGAGTATTGGGGTTTTGGGGTATTGGGGTACTGCAGAGTATTGGGGTACTGCAGAGTATTGGGGTATTGGGGTACTGGGGTATTGCAGAGTATTGGGGTATTGGGGTACTGGGGTATTGCAGTGTATTGGGGTACTGGGGCATTGCAGAGTACTGGGGTATTGGGGTACTGGGGTATTGTGGGGTACTGGGGTAATGCAGGGTACTGGGGGATTGCAGGGTACTGGGGGATTGCAGGGTACTGGGGGATTGCAGGGTACTGGGGGGATTGCTGGGTAATGGGGGGATTGCTGGGTAATGGGGGATTGCAGAGCTGGGATGGATTGAGGGATGGCTGGATCTGTGACTGCATTTGTCACAGATCCAGCCACAGCTCAGCTGCTGACACCCCCTCCCCCCCTCTCCTTGCACACTGTACCGAACGGTACAGAGAGCAGAGGGAGGAAAGGGAGGAACCGGCGTCATCAAATGACGCCGGTTTGTTTACAAGTGATCGCGCCGTCATTTGACGGCACGATCACGTGGTAAACGGCCACTATCAGCGGCAATTTACCGTGATCCGTGATGCGCCGGGTCTTCTAGATTCCCAGGGGACGCGCAATCGTGGAAGTGAAGGACGATGTCCCAGGGACGTCGTGTCAAAACTACTCGACCGCGCTGTAGCAGTATTTTCGCTATAGCGCGGTCGGCAAGTGGTTAAGTACAGGAATTGGCAACCCGTGTCGCAGTCATAGTTAAGGCTTTGGACATTTTCCATGTAAAGGATAATATTGCGGAAGCTTTCGTAGTCGCCGAGATAATGACACCATGGTTGCTCAAGCACCTGGAGAAATAAAAAAAATATATAATATTAATAACCTAGAACACAATAAAAATGTAATAATACAAATTATTCATTCAGCTCCTATAGCAATTAATATGTACAATATACATCATGACAGCAGAGGTCCGAAATTATTCTGTGGGTCTCAGCAAAGTTTTATTTTTCACCTCCTTTTACTACATTATTCAACTATTTAGCTCTTTGGCCGTATCTGGTACTCCCAAAGTCTGAAGGCATTAAACAAGCTTACAGCTGTTTATGTTTTTACCGGCTGGTTTCATCACCTTTTATTACATTACAGTTGAACCTTGAAATGCGAGTAACGAGCGTTTCGCAATTTGAGCACTGTATTTAAAAAAAAATCGTGACTCGGTTTGCGAGTGTTGTCTCGCAATACAAGCACGATTTAGGCCAAAGCGGTGTGCAGTACCGCTTTTGACCTGAGGAGGGGGTACGCCGGTGCCAAACAGAGGCGAACGTCGCTGATCGGCGCAGTTCGGAAATGCACGGGAAGGCCAGAGAACAGAAATGCTGACCTCGCCAAATCTCAGGTAGGAAGTCTTTCCGAGGTTTGCCGAGGTCAGCCGACGTGTCCTCTGGCCTTTTCGGCCGTTTCCGAGGCTCTTCGGCACCCCCCCCCCCGCCTCTGGCCGCATGCGGTATTGCATCCCATTGAAGTCAATGCGGAACAAATTATTTACATTTCCATTGACTTCAATGGGGAAACTCGCTTTGATATGCGAGTATTTTGGATTATGAACATTCTCCTGGAACGGATTATACTCGTAATCCGAGGTTCCGCTGTATTCGATTGATCAGCCCTTTGGTTTATAAGAGTGATCTAGGCAGCTGTAGACCTGCACAATCACTTTGTGACTTGCGGATGATCCCACCCCCGCCAAAGCTCCCCCACAATGGTTCCTGGGCTCTCCAGCACCTCTTGGAACACCCCTGATGTCTCATTGGGAGTACCTGACACCTGCCCAAAGCTATCACAAACCAGAGATTATTAGCCCCCTTGTGATAGCAATTAAAGTACCGTATAAGCCGAGGACCTAATTTTACCACAAAAAACTGGGAAAACTTATTGACTCGAGTATAAGCCTAGGGCGAGAATGCAGAAGCTACTGTAAGCAGAAAAGATGGTCAACAATGCCTATTTGCACGCGTCACTGTGCCCATTTGCAATCTCACTGTGCCATACCTCACTGTGCGCATTGCAGTCTCACTGTGCCATACCTCACTGTGCCCATTGCAGTCTCACTATGCCCAAGTACCTGAATTCCTAACAGGCATCCATTTTTTTAAAGTTGCGGCTTCCTCCTGGCTTTCAGTTCCGTGATAGGCATTTTACACTGTGTTCCGCCTATCATTGATGTGAAATCCCCGGACTCGGTTTCCCAGCAGACACTGTGTTCAGTGTTCCGCCAATCACGGACATTCTTTCATCCTCGGACAAGAGGATTGGCGGAACACTGAACACAGTGTCTGCTGGGAAACTATCCGAGGATGAGAGGACCTCTGTGATAGGCGGAACACAGTGTCAAATGCCTATCACGGAACGGAACGCCAGAAGGAAGCCGCGACTTTAAAAAAAAAATATGGACGCCTGTCAAGAATTCAGGTACACTGACTCGAGTATAAGCCGAGGGGGGTATTTTCAGCCCTAAAAAAGGGCTGAATAGCTCGGCTTATACTCAAGTATATACAGTAAATATAAAAAATAAAGTTATAAAGATGTAAAATACCAAATAAAGAAAAAAATGTAAAGAACACAAACGCAAGGGTAGGGTGTGCACGTGTTGGTAAATATCAGTTGCGCAACACAAATTTGGTTTCACTGTTCATGGTGGAGAGCGATAGTTCTAGGTAGACGTGCGGTTCATTAAGATTCATTTGTCCGATGAATGAATATCAACGGATCAGAAAAAAAAATTATAATGAAATCAACAAGTGTATTTGTTTCATTTGGAATCGGATGACGTCACATGATGTGATAGTTGTTCAGGTCCATGGGGGAACAAATTCAGTTTGGATAACGAATGGATCCGAATTGCATTCTATTCATCAATTCGGGAGCACATGATGCCAGTCAATATTGTCCAATTAGCTCATGACATTTTTCTTGGTGGATTGGACTAGCATCCGAAAACATTGAATCCTTCAGATTCTAATTGGTCCTATTCGATAGTATATCAAATATATAGCAATCTTCCCAAAAAACTGCAATTTTTTTTCGAATCCACCCGAACCAACAAATATACAAGTTCCAAAAATGAATCGATTCAACATATCGAATTTGACTAAACAAAATTTTTCAATGAACGCATCTATGCAACATAACTAATCTTGTATTTTCTACAGAAAAAAGGGATTACATAGTGTTTGTGTGCACAATAATTTATTTCAGTGTATTTTTTCTCTGAAAATATAGATTTGATAAACCGCTGCATATCGCGCAACTTAAAAATGTTTTTATTATACTGGATCTCTGTATCCAGAAAAATGCATCATATTCTGAAGGGTTTAAAATATTTTTTTTTTGTTTTGGCAAAAACACTGAATTTTTACCATGAGTGCAAAAAAATGGTCGAGTAGAAGTGGTTAAGAACCTCTCTTTGTTGCCAGAAAAACACTACAGCACCGCCAATTATTGGACAGTGTGTGCCTTACCTCATCAATCTTAGTGCCCGGGCAGAGAGGAACTCCAAAAATCGACGCCAAACCAAAATCGATGATCTTTATATGTCCACTACTATCCAAGAGGACGTTGAATGTAGGTCACTGTAAAGAAGAAGAGAAAAAGGGTAAGCAGGCTGCTATCAGCTAGAACAAGGGTCTCCAAACTTTCGAAACAGGGGCCAGATTGCTAGCTTTCAGACTTTAGGGAGGTAGACTGTAGACAGTAGAAAAAGGAATAGGGCCCCATCTTTGGTATCAGTGGAAGGAAAAGTGTCCAGTCATTGGTATCAGTGGGAGGAATAATTCCTCCTCATTGGTATCAGTGTGTGTGTGTGGGGGGGGGGGGTAGTGCCCCAATCCTTGGTGTCAGTGGGAGGAATATGGCCCCATTATTGGTGTCAGTGGGAGGAATAGTGCCCTGATTGGTGTCAGTGGGACAAATAGTGTCCCCATAATTGATGTGAGTGAGGAGAATAGGGCCCCATCATTCGTGCCAGTGGGAGGAATAGGGCCCCTATCATTGGTGTCAGTGGGAGGAATAGGGCCCCTATCATTGGTGTCAGTGGAAGGAATAGTGGCCCATCATTGGTGTCAGTGGAAGGAATAGTGGCCCATCATTGGTGTCAGTGGGAGGAATAGGGCCTCTATCATTGGTGTCAGTGGAAGGAATAGTGGCACATCATTGGTGTGTGTAAGTGGGAGGAATAGGGCCCCATCATTGATGTCAGTGATAGGAATAGTGACCCATCAATGTTGTCCATGGGAGGAATAGTCTCTATCATTGGTGTCAGTGTGAGGAATAGGGCCCCTATCATTGGTTTCTGTTGGAGGAATAGGGCTCCATCATTGGTGTCAGTGGGAGGAATAGGGCTCCTATCATTGGTGTCAGTGGGAGGAATAGGGCTCCTATCATTGGTGTCAGTGGGAGGAATAGGGCCCCTATCATTGGTGTCAGTGGGAGGAATAGGGCCCCTATCATTGGTGTCAGAGGGAGGAATAGGTCCCCTATCATTGGTGTCAGTGGGAGAAATAGGGCTCCTATCATTGGTGTCAGTGGGAGGAATAGGGCTCCTATCATTGGTGTCAGTGGGAGGAATAGGGCCCCTATCATTGGTGTCAGTGGGAGGAATAGGGCCCCTATCATTGGTGTCAGTGGGAGGAATAGGGCCCCTATCATTGGTGTCAGTGGGAGGAATAGGGCCCCCTATCATTGGTGTCAGTGGGAGGAATAGGGCCCCCTATCATTGGTGTCAGTGGGAGGAATAGGGCCCCCTATCATTGGTGTCAGTGGGAGGAATAGGGCCCCTATCATTGGTGTCAGTGGGAGGAATAGGGCCCCCTATCATTGGTGTCAGTGGGAGGAATAGGGCCCCTATCATTGGTGTCAGTGGGAGGAATAGGGCCCCTATCATTGGTGTCAGTGGGAGGAATAGGGCCCCTATCATTGGTGTCAGTGGGAGGAATAGGGCCCCTATCATTGGTGTCAGTGGGAGGAATAGGGCCCCTATCATTGGTGTCAGTGGGAGGAATAGGGCCCCTATCATTGGTGTCAGTGGGAGGAAGAGTGGCCCACCATTGGTGTCAGCAAGAGAAATGTTGCCTTGCATCAGTGGAAGGAAAATCTCCCCAAGGTCCGAATGGAGGCAAGCTTGGAGACCAATGAGTTAGAACAATAAAATAAGATGGCTGGATTACTTACCAATGTGCAATGCCTCTGGAATGAAGAATTTGTATGGCACACAGCAGCTCTGCAGCAATGAATCTCATGGGAAAAATCTCATGGGGAAAAAGAAGAAAAGATTAATTAGCGATAAACTTGCACTTTAGTAACCTCGATCCCCAATTAATATAAATTGATCCTAATGCTACAGGAAATAGTTATATTTTTGAAGACATGTTGTATATTGCTAAATCATTTTAACAAAATATTGCCATAAGGGTATTCAAATTTTCAAATTCAAATGTATTTTGCTTTTTCATTTGGCTACAAACCCTGATGTATTTTCATTATGGAGATATTACTGTAATGCCCCGTACACATCGGAATTTCCGATGGAAAAATTCTGACCGTGTGTATGCCCCATCTGACTTTTTTCATCGGAAATTCCGAGGTATTCCGTCGGACTTTAGATGTTCTCTTTTACTCCGATGGGATTTAGTCGAAATTCCGATGGGATTTTGGCTGGTCAAAAGTCTGAGCGTGTGTACGGGGCATTAGGGTTTCCAAGTACTAATGAAATGCTTGTTGTCCAGTTAAGAGCATAACCATGTCTTCATAATACCAATCTCCTATTGGTTAGATCTTCCTGAATCTCATTCCATAAGTAATGTCAATCTAAAGCTACCCATGAGAGTATATTTTGGGAGACTGAGATACAATCTCAGGTCTAGGAGTCCCTCCCATGGCTTTTGGCAGACATCATTGGTCGGGCTACAAAATCTGGCCCAATAGCTAGGATTACTTCCCCATTTAATCGATATAGGCAATGTTTGGCATCTCAGCTATACTCCTTTCTTATTCCCTCTGCATTTTATAATTCTAATATCCCAGCACCCCTTCAAATAAGGAGCCCCATAGCTTAAAAGTGACCTAACCATAATTGTACATTCCACCTCTCTTCTCTTCCAATGAACCCCATTGTAGTACTTACCTTATGGTGTCGCAATCCAGAGGATCCCTCTCTTCTATGAATTCACCCAGGAAATCCTAGAAGAAGATAAAATGGGTACAAATTCTAATGCATTCATTATTCACTAAGGGATTCTCACCTTCACCCTTGTTTTTTCACATTTGGAGACTTCTGGTGAAAACGTAGCAACAAGTCTGTGAAGGGTCTAATTTATTTATATCATTTCATAAATGGTAATAATCACATTTACTGGGTTTTGTTCTGTGATGATGAAGATGTTATGCCACTTACACTTGATCGGAATTTCTGACAAGAAAAGTTTGTTTTGAGCTTTTGGTCGGAAATTTCCGACTGTGTGTAGGCCCCAGCGGACATTTTCTGTCGGAATTTCCGACGGCAAAAATTTGAGAGCTGGTTCTCAAATTTTCCAATTGCAAAAGTCGGAAAATAAATGCTTGAAATCATTGAACTTAATTTTTTTCGGCTCGTTGTAGTGTTGTACGTTACCACGTTCTTGGCGGTCGGAATTTCCGACAACATGTGTGTGACTGTGTGTATGCAAGACAAGTTTGAGGCAACAATCCGTCGGGGGGGGAAAAAAATCCACGGTTTTGTTATCAGAGTTTTGCGTACGCAGCATTATACTCTATTTCCAAGCGGCAAGAACCTGCTTGGATCACCATCAAAAGCTTTTTAAGGTCACAGAACCAGTCCAGTTGACTAACATGTACCAACACAAGTGATTGGAGAGCTATAAGGACAAGGAGAATGTGATATTCTAATTGATTTGAATTCTCCTAAAATTCTACCAAAATAAGTGAAAGATAAAGTTGCTTACCGGTGTCTGAAAAGTCGCATTTAATTGTGGGAAGAACCTACTAGCCCCCGTCTCTTCCATGGCTTCTCATTCCAGCATTGGAGTATCAAACAGATCGGAATATTTTTGGTCTACTTTTATTGCCAGCAGCTGGGCGATGCCACGATGTGATGCCAGGAACACCTGAAGGAGAAAAAGTAATGAGATATTAGTACAGTTAATCAAAGGTCGTCTGACCCAAACATTATGGCCCGGATTCACAAAGAGTGCAAATGTGCGCCCGGCGTATGTGTTCCCCAGACCCCCAAAACCAACATACGTCTAAAAACAGGCCGTTCTACCCTGACGTATCTTGCTTACGCCGGCGTAGCTGAGGCGCAAATATGTTTGGACGCATGTTGCTTCTTCCATTGATTAGGCATTTAAATATGCAAATGAAGGAAATACGGCGATTCACAAACTTACGTGCGCCCGACGCATGCTATGTGATGTTTGCGTAAGTTGTACATCCGGCGTAAAGTTATTCCCAATAAAGGAGGTGTAACTCAGCAACAGACATGCTCAGGTCTGCACCAGGGAACACAAGCCGGCGTATTTTACGTTGGACGTGTGTCTGGCTGGGCGTAGGTTACGTTAATGGCGTACACAGTGATCCGGCGTATCTTAGGCAGTTGTTCCGACGTGGTTGTGAGCATGCGCGGCGCATGCGCAGTTCGTTATATGTACTTGTCTGACGCTCGGCCCATCATTTGCATTGGGTCACGCCTCATTTGCATGGATCACGCCCACTTACACTTACGCTGGCCTGCGCCTTCGAAAATACAATACGCTGGCACATCTTGGTGAGCAATGGCTTGCTGAATGCAGTGCTTTCCTCCTCTGGTTTGCGCGGAAAAAAAATACTCACCACTTGAAGGGGTATTGCGCAATTACAGTATATGCCACTGTGCAAAAGTATCCAGATCCATGCCTGGGTCTGCTCTTAGTATATAATCATCCGTGTCTACCACAATTACTGGTAGTGTTGTGACCCAAGCCTCATGGATCCACCCTGGGAACTTCCTGTCACATGTTCCAGAAGTAAAAATAGCCGCTGTGATACGATGCCTCAAAGTACCCCATTGTCAGTGGGTCCTACGCTATTCCTAGAATGAATCCTGCGTCTCCTTTTGTTCATTCTTTTCTTTCATTCTAATAGCGTAGGAGTCCCTTGTCAGGGCAAATAATATCAGTTGGTTCAGTCTCAACTGATGGCCTACAAAAAGGTGTCGCACAAGAAACATCCCATGATGGGTAAAAGCAAAGAGCTCTCTCAAGACCGTCGCAAACTTATTGTTGCAAAACATACTGATGACATTGGTTACAGAAGGATTTCTAAAATTCTGAATGTTCCAGTGTGCACTGTTGGGGCCATAATCCAGAAGTGGAAAGATCATCTGACCATAAACCGGACATGACCCGGTGCTCCTCGCAAGATTTCTGACAGAGGAAAGGACCACTTGTGGAGAGCTCCAGAGAGACCTGGAATTAGCAGGTCCAATTGTTTCAAAGGAAACAAGTAATGCACTCAACTGCCATGGTCTGTATTTTCGTTCACCACGCAAGATGCCAATGATGAAGAAAAATCATGTTGAAGCTTGTTTAAAGTTTGCTGCACAACATTTAGACAAGCCTGTAAAATACTAGGAGAATACAGTCTGGTCAGAGGAGACCAAAATGGAACTTTCTTTGGATGCCATAATACACACCATGTTTGGAGGTCAAATGGCACTGCACATCACCCCGATATCAACAGTGAAGTTTGGAGGTGGGAGCATCATAGTGTGGGCTGTTTTTCAGCATACGGTACTGGCAAACTTCATATCTTTTGAAGGGAAGATGAACGGAAAAATGTACCAAGCGATTCTTGTGTGTATGTATGTAAGTGTGTGTGTGCTGTTTCACCTTCAGTGGTGTGCTGTGCTCGGCCGCAACGGGGGCCCTGCCAGCATCTCGGCCTTCTACCAAGTTTCTGACACATGTGTATGTGTGTGTATATATGTATATATATATATATATATATAATATATATATATATATATATATATTAGGGCTGTGCAAATTAACTTTTAATCGATCGATTAATCTTTAATTTTTTTGATCGATCAAAATCTTTTTGATCGATTAAAATTCTTTTGATTGAAACTCACCTCTCCGCCGGCTTCTGGGCCTTTAGGGAGTTCCGTCAGAGATCCGGTGACGTCATGGACACCGGCGGGGCTTGCCGTGTCCATCTGAAGGGCTCCTTTGCTGTGCCTTCATATTTGCATGCTGGCGGGACCTTACTATCTGCCACACGCAAGGGCTGTTACACTTCCCTCTATCACTTCCCTCTATCAACCTGGGATTCTACAGCCATCCACTGGGAGTTGTGCTAGTTCCCTTCACGGGACATCTACATGCCGACGGACTGATGTTAACCCCTCCTCATCTGGATTCAGCAGTGGCATCGTTGTACACATTTTTATACCAGTATCATACTTATCTACATGTTTTTATGACTGCTTTTGGTACTGTTTGGTATTACTCGCACCCAGTGGCGGCTGGTGCTCAAAATTTTTGGGGGGGCGCAAACGAAAAAAAAAATATTGCAGCCTCACTGTGCCCATCACATGCAGCCACTGTGCCATGCCACCAAATGTAGCCACTGTGCCATGCCACCAAATGCAGCCACTGTGCCATCAATTGTCACCACTGTGCCATGCCATCAAATGCAGCCACTGTGCCATCAATTGTCACCACTGTGCCATGCCATCAAATGCAGCTACTGTGCCCATCAATTGTCACCAATGTGCCATGCCATCATATGCAGTCACTGTGCCATCAATTGTCACCAATGTGCTATGCCATCATTTGCAGTCACTGTGCCATCAATTGTCACCACTTGTGTCACTAATTGTGCCATGCCATCAAACGCCACCACTGTGCCATCAATTGTCACCAATGTGCCATGCCATCAAAAGCAGCTACTGTGCCCATCAATTGTCACCACTGTGCCATGCCATCAAATGCAGTCACTGTGCAATCAATTGTCACCACTGTGCCATGCCATCAAACGCCACCACTGTGCCATCAATTGTCACCACTGTGCCATGCCATCAAACGCAGTCACTGTGCCATCAATTGTCACCTCTCTGCCATGCCATCAAATGCAGTCACTGTGCCATCAATTGTCACCTCTCTGCCATGCCATCATATTCAGTCACTGTGCCATCAATTGTCACCACTGTGCCCGGCCTGTGCTCATTGTTGCCTCTGTGCCCCATGATGCCACTGTGCCCCATGCTTCTACTGTGCCCCATGCTGCCACTGTGCCCCATGCTGCCACTGTGCCCCATGCTGCCACTGTGCCCCATGCTGCCCCTTTCCCTGTAAAAAAATCACTTACCTGACGCTTCCATGTCCTCCCTCGATGTCTTCTGCCGCCCTGGAGAAGCTTCAGCCAATCAGGTTCCTGAAAACCAGAATCCGGGAACCTGATTGGCTGAAACGGCTGTCAGTCTAATGCAAGGACCGCAGATTGTCTGCGCTCCGAGCATAGACTTCCGAGAGCCGGAGGGCGGGACTGGAAAAGCCTATCAGAGCCACTGGCTTTGATAGGCAGTTCCCCTCAGCCAACCAGCTGTCGCTATTCGGGTAACCGGCGTCCCATGTCCGGTTATACGAATAGACCAGGCAGCTGGCAACAGTAACACACGTCCAATGCATAGCATTGAACGTGTGTTACTTGCGAGAGGGGGTGGCGCTGCAGCGCCCTCTATAGACGGCCGCCAGAACTTCGGCTAAAATGTCAAAATGACATTTTAGCCGAATAAAAGTTCTTAAAGGGCCCGTTTTTTTTTTTTTTTTAATTCTTTTTTTTTTTTGTGACTGCGGGAGGGGGGGCGGCGCCCGTGCGCCCATATGGGCGGGCCGCCACTGCTCGCACCATTTTTACAGTTTATGTAGCTACATCGATTTTATCTCCAGTGCAATATTTATTTGGTTACCTACTTGAAGACTATAAAAGTTTTAATGCTATTCCCATCGAGTGCTGCCTTTGTGTGTTTTTTGTATCCTGCTATCCATTTTTCCAGTGGTTGGTAGCTGCAATGGGAATCAGCCTGCAAGGAGGAGATCAGCTAAAAGTAGTTGGATCTGTATGTGCGTTATAATTAATCGAAATTAGTCGATTAATCGATTAAAAAAAAAAACGATTAATCGAACACAAACATTTTGATTAGTAACAGCCCTAATATATATATATATATATATATATATAAAATATATAATGTGTGTACACATGTGTATGTGTCAGAAACTTGGTAGGAGGCTGAGATGCTGGGAAGGCTCCCCTTGCGGCCGAGCGCAGCACACCACTGAAGGTGAAACAGCAGGTGTGGTACCCACAGAAGCATGGTGCCTGGTAGCTGGAGAAAGGCGTGCTTCGGAGGTCCAGGAAACGGAGACCAGTGAAGTAATGGAATAGCTGTGCCGGGAGCCAGGCTAGGGGTCATTCACGGAGAGACAGTCCGGGATCAAAATTACCTAGGTTCAGCTGAGTCTTTAGTACAAGGAGCAGAATAAGCAGAGTTCAATAGCCGGGCTGGGGTCAGATGCAGGGAGCAGGCAGAAGGAGGTCAGGTGCAAGATGAAGGGTCAAGCCAGAGGATCAGGAAGAGCAGGTCAAGACAAGCCGGGCCGGTTCACAGGAGGTCAGATCAGCAGATAATACAGGGCACAGGAAAAGCTTAAGATAAACCAGCAATACATGGTTGTGAGCACTGGGTTTAAATAGGCATTGGCCCCCAGATTACGCAAGCGTGCACCATTGCGAATGCGCGTTCGCCTGATCACGGCTCTGTGCGTCCCTGTGCGCCAACGTGCCTTTGCCTGTGCTGGTTCGCTATCCCTGTACCATTGAGCACAGGGATGCGCCTATTTCCCTGACAGTGTATATGTGTAATATATATAATATCATTTTTTTTTTCTCAGGGATCAACCTAAGAAAGAAAGGTTTCATAGTAATTGCAATAAACAGCACCTTGATGGAAGCTTTCTGCAGAAGCCTCCACCTGGTTAACAAGCTGTTCTGGCACGTTTGGTATAATGGGCACCAAGGAAGATTTTCCTCGCTCGCTTGGAAGAGCCCGACAAGCACCGTCATTAGAATTGCAGGGATAACCTGTGGGAGCCGGTGATTTGGGCATATTTTATTTAACCAGTTTAGTGACGACTAATATTCAGGAATGGTGATCTGGAGCAGAATTACAATTTTCAGGGTCAAACAGGGATTTTGATTTTTCAGAGAGCTGTAAAGTCTCATGAGCGGTCGTTAAAAATAAATGAGAAAATAGGTTATCCCGGAGTCATTGTACAAGAAAATCAATAAGCCGCGTCTATTCACTTGGGCTATCAAAATCCTTGAAATTTGAACAAAAGTTTCACGTTCGGTGTGCTGACGGTTTTTTGAAATGTAAGTGGTATGGGCTCGGCGGAGAGAAATTCATTGTTCTATGTCTTTCCGACAGGAGGTACAACCTTGTCGAGCTTTGATGTGAAGCGTTAGGAGCCCCACATGTGAGACGGCAACGTCGATCTTTAAATAGCTTCTTGAAAGTCAATACAAATTGGGAAATTATGTGCCAGATCAGCAGGCTTTGAGGAAGAGGAGAGTCCGGCCCTACAGACAACTTGATTAGCGCCTTTTGGATGCTCCATAAAGAACTACTAAGCTAGACTTTTCTATACAGGTTCCGCCCACATCAGGAAATTTGCTCCATAGTCATCCGGATTGTGACCACCCATGATCCTAAAATAGGACAAAAAGACACCTTTTTTTTTGGTCTTGTGAAGACATTGAATATATTTGGTTTGGTTATTTAGCTGAATGTTTTTCTTATCTTTTTGTTCCCTAAGCCTTACTTTTTAGAAGCTGTAGTTTTAATGTTGTGCACTATTGAGAGCTATAAAGCTTGAACCATTCTGTGCAAATTAAATGGCTCTATATTTAGGCTGCATCTGTGCTAAAAACCAGTGACTCTGAATGGACAGTTGGGTACATGTGGAATGGCTTCATGTCTAGGTGGTATCCAGGCTATAAACTAGAGGTTCTTCATGTATAGTTAGATGAATGAATCTTTACGTAGACTGTACCTTGGCTATAAACCAGTGGTTTATATACCGTTAGCATAGATACCTTTATATAAAATATTTATCTAACGGTATATACACCACTGATTTATAGCCAAGGTACAGTCTACGTAAAGATTCATTCATCTAACTGTACATGAAGAACCTCTAGTTTATAGCCGGGATACCACCTACACATGAAGCCATTCCACATGTACCCAACTGTCCATTCAGAGTCACTGGTTTTTAGCACAGATGCAGCCTACATATAGAAACCTTTATCCAACTGAAAATCCAGAAACTCTGGTTTGAAGAACAGGCAGTCTACATATAGAGCCATGTACTGTACCCAACTGTGCATCCTGAGATGTTAGTTTATAGCCCAGCTAAGCTTAACTATAAAGTCATTTATACAATTGACTATCCAGAGCCACCGGTTTATTATAGCATAGATAATTACTAAATATAGATCCATGTACCCAACTGTCCATCCAGAGATGCTGGATCATAGCCCAGATAAGCCTAAATATAAAGTAATTGGCCAAATGTCAACCCAGAACTGCTGGACAATAGCATAGATACCTTCATATAAAACTATTTATCTATTGACCAGCAGTTCTGGGTTGACAGTTGGCTAATTACTTTATATTTAGGCTTATCTGGGCTATGATCCAGCATCTCTGGATGGACAATTGGGTACATGGATCTATATTTAGTAAGTATCTATGCTATAATAAACCAGTGGCTCTGGATAGACAATTGTATAAATGACTTTATAGTTAAGCTTAGCTGAGCTATAAACTAACATCTCTGAATGGAAAGTTGGGTACAGTACATGGCTCTATATGTAGACTGCCTGTTCTTTAAACCAGAGGTTCTGGATGTTCAGTTGGATAAAGGTTTCTATATGTAGGCTGTATCTATGCTATAAACCAGTGGTTCTGGATAGACTAAAAATTACTTTATAATTAAGCTGGGCTAGAAACTAGCATGTCCAGATGGACAGTTGTGTACATGGCTCTATATGTAGCAGAGGCGGTTCATCCATTAGAGGTACACGGGCGCCGCCCCCCTCTATCACGCCACCTCCCTATATGCATAATGGATAGATTCATGCAAAACATGAATCTATCCATTGCCACCGTGGCCACCCTCTATTCAGGCATCCGGCCCCTTTTCGGACACTGGGCACCTGAATCACAGCGGCGGGGGGTGTTTTTTTAAGCCCCTGACTACAGCCATAGGCTCTAATAGGCTTAAAAAAAAAGTGTGTGTTAGAAAAGCAAATGAATTTTTGCTTTTCTAACACTAAACCACCTCTCCGCCAGTCAGGAAGCACGGGTCTAATACCCATCGCCTGATTGGCTAAAGGCACAGGTGATCCTATTGGACACCTAGCTTGGAAGAAGAGATGCACATGAACGAAGCATAGAGGACACAAGAACCACGTGTCCCACAGCTCATTACTGTCACCTGCTGTCTGACCCACCACCAAGATGGGGTAAGTGCCAGTCAAAAAAACAACTGTCACTGCCCATACCTATGACTGGTCTTCATAGCAAGGAGCTCTGGAAAGGGCGAACGCATGGCAGAAAACACTCAGAATATCTAAGCTCAACTTACTAACCAATCGGCAACCAACCAAATTCACCTATCTAACAGTGCGTTCAAAACAGGGGTTTAGTTGCACGTATTTGCAAATGCATGCGTAAGCTGCAGGCCCCGTCAAGGCTCCCTGTGTGCCAGTCAGACAGCAGGCAGGCGGGATCACGGTGGCTGCATTTGATGGGCACAGTGGCTGATGCATTTGATAGGGCACAGTGGCTGATGCATTTGAGCACAGTGGCTGATGCATTTGATGGGGCACAGTGGCTGATGCATTTGATGGGGCACAGTGGCTGATGCATTTGATGGGGCACAGTGGCTGATGCATTTGATAGAGCACAGTGGCTGATGCATTTGATGAGGCACAGTGGCTGATGCATTTGATGAGGCACAGTGGCTGATGCATTTGATGAGGCACAGTGGCTGATGCATTTGATGGGGCACAGTGGCTGATGCATTTGATGGGGCACAGTGGCTGATTCATTTTATGGGGCACAGTAGCTGCATTTGATGTGTTTTTTTTTTTTTTTTTCAGTTTGCATCCCCCAAAAAATCTTCAGCGCCAGCCGCCACTGATATGTAGTCTATGCCTGTGCTATAAACCAGCATCTCTGGATGGACAGTTGGGTATATGGCCCTATATATATGCTGTGCCTGTGCTAAAAACCAGTGGCTCTGGATGTACAATTGGACAATAGCTCTGTCACAGATAAATGGCTATGGCACGGGGGAGTCCATTCATTCAAGGGGCAGACTGGCTGGCTGGCTAACCAGAATTTGATAGTAGCAGCTGCTACTATCAAATTCTGGTTAGCCAGCCAGCCAGGCTAGGCAGTGGCATTAGAGGCGGACTCCTTTCTGGGTCCCAGAGGGACAGTAGTTGAAGAGAGGCAAGATACCCAGTGCTACTGAAGGATGAGAACTCAGCATGCCCACATGTTCTAATTTCTTAAGTTGAGAGCACTCAACTGGTGAGAGCCACCTGGTTTCCATCAGACCACCCTCCAAGAAATGATGGGTTTTGCTGCTCACGGCTCCCTGGTTGCAGCCCTCTGACTCACAGGAGCAGGCAACTACCTCGGATTGTGCGCTGGTATACTGGTACAGTCTTATGCAGCAGATGAGGTCACACAGGGACACTGGTTCTGAATATAGCCCAGAGGGCATGGGTTCACTGGAGTAAGATGCAGTCTGGTGTGCGCAGGGTCACTAGAACAGGATACAAGCTGACGTGTTGAGGGGTCACTGGAGCAGGATACAGGCTGGAATGTTCAGAGCCACTGAAGCAGGATACAGGCTGGAATATTCAGAGCCACTGGAGCAGGATACAGGCTGGAATATTCAGAGCCACTGGAGCAGGATACAGGCTGGAATATTCAGAGCCACTGGAGCAGGATACAGGCTGGAATATTCAGAGCCATTGGAGCAGGATACAGGCTGGAATATTCGGAGCCACTGGAGCAGGAAACAGGCTGGAATATTCAGAGCCACTGGAGCAGGAAACAGGCTGGAATATTCTGAGCCACTGGAGCAGGATACAGGCTGGAATATTCAGAGCCACTGGAGCAGGATACAGGCTGGAATATTCGGAGCCACTGGAGCAGGATACAGGCTGGAATATTCGGAGCCACTGGAGCAGGATACAGGCTGGAATGTTCAGAGCCACTGGAGAAGGATACAGGCTGGAGATTACTGGAAGTTTATGAAGCACTGGGGGTTCCAGCTGCTAACATGTGGACATGCTGCTTGGATGTGTCCCACACGCCAGCTTGCCCTTTAGGACAGTGTGATTGGCTGTCATGGTGGCACAACCTGGGAGTCGGTGGCCATCCACAGTAGAGAAGACCTGGCACTTGAGCATGAAACTGGTGAGCGTGTGAGCAACTCTGGATGCACAGTTGGATAAATGGCTGTATCTGTAGGCTGTGTCTGGACTATAAGGCTCAGATTAGCCTTATGACTATTGACACTAGGTGAAAAAGTGTGGGTTCCAGTGATAACTGTCTAAGAGATGAATTCCTCCTGCTTCCCATTGTGTCTTCAAGACACAGTGATACTAAAGTTCCTTTTTTTTTCTTATAATAATAAACGTTATACTTGCCTGCTCTGTGTAACGGTTTTGCACAGACCAGCCCTGCTCCTCCTCTTTTCAGGTCCCCTGCCGGCACTCCTGGCGCCTTCCCTCTGCTGAGTGCCCCCAGAGCAAACTGCTTGCTCTGGGGGCAATCATGCATGCTAGTTCCTGAGCTGCCTCTGTGTCATATAGACCCCCCTGCTCCCTCCATGCTGGCTGTGATTGACAGCAGCAGGGGCAAATAGCTCCTGCTGCTGTGTCTCAGCCAATGAGGAGGGAGAGACACGACTGTACCTCCTGAAGGTATACTGTAATATTTGGCACCAAGTTGTCAGTAGCAGATCCTTTAAATCCTGTAAGTTGCTATGTGAGGCCTCCATAGATAGGACTTGTTTTTCCAGCATATCACACAGATGCTCGATTGAATTGAGACCTTGAGAATTTGGAGGCCATGTCAACACCTTGAACTCATTGTTGTGTTCCTCAAACCATTCTTGAACCATCTTTGCAGTATGGCAGGGTGCATTATCCTACTGAAAGAGGCCACTGCCACCAGGGAATACGGTTTTAATGAAGGGGTGCACTTGGTCATCAGCAATGTTACGGTAGGTGGTACATGTCAATATAACATCCACCTGAATGGCAGGACCCAAGGTTCCCAAACAGAACATTGCCCAAAGTATCACACTAACTCTGCCAGCTTGCCTTCTTCTCATACATCGTGGTGCCATCTGTTCCACAGGTAAGAGTTGCCATCCAGAGGTAAAAGGAAACGTGATTCTTCAGACCAGACCAACTTCTTTCATTGCTCTGTGGTCCGGTTTTGATGTTCACTTGCTTATTGTAGGCCTTTTTGGCTTTGGACACGGGTCAGCACCAGGGCTGTCTTTAATGTTGATTGGACCCTGGGCAAAAAAAATCTTGGGGGGGCCCCCCCATGCAATTTTGCTCTCCACCTGCTCTGAGACATACAATAAATATCAGCTAGACTTAAAATCAGTTTACTGTATCAGATCAGGCAGTGATTGTGATTGGTTGCCAGAGGTTACAGCATATCATTACCACTTACTGACTGGTTGCTAGAGGTTACAGCACACATTACAGCTCACTGATTAGTTGCTAGAGGTTACAGCACATGATTTTTTCTTGTTTGGTTGCTAGAGATTACTGTACAGTCATGCTTCTCACTGATTGGTTGCTAGAGGTTACGTCACATCTCTTCACTGCAGAGGGGCATTATATACATATGAATGCTGCCTATATTTACATATGAATGGTGCTGGCGTCGGCTATTTGAATATGAATCATGCCGCTATTTACATATGAATGCCCCTGTTATTTACATGTAAACACAGAGTCTGCGGTGAGTCATCTGTACACAACCATAGGGCAGAGCTGGGCAGCATTAGTAGCAGCACTTCACACTGAGATATCAGGACACAGCACAGGACTAAAACTTCAATATGAGGTAGCTGCTTTGGGCCCCACAACAATGACAGGGCCCAGGGCAGCTGTCCCTTTTGCCCTGCCTTAAAGACGGCCCTGGTCAGCATGGGCACCCTGACCAATCTGTGGCTACACAGCCCCATACAAAACAAACTGTGATGTACATTTTTTTTCTGCTTTCAAAACATGAACTTTAGGGACAACATGTTTACTTATCAATGATTATGCACTTAGCCTGCCAGTAGTTATAAAGTCATGGCTAATCGTTTTTTTTTTCCGTTCATTTACCGGTAATTCCTAGAATGCACAGCTAAATGGAGTAGACTGTTTAATTCCGGATTACGTTCTTATATATTTCATTACATTGACTATACTTCTCAGGATGAGTCTATATATTAGCGGTTGTGATTTGACTAGCAGATTAAAAAGATTTTCCACTTTCAGAGAGAAAGTGGGACACCTCTGTACTTGCCCCCTGCTGATGTTCAGTATGATGTCCCGCTTAGAACCCCCCACCGATCGGATGTTTTGCTGAAGCTGATGAGACTCTCTGAGGATACCACAGCTTGGAGTTGCACAGTTTTCCTTCAGCCGCCCTTGGAAACCTGCTGCTTTTTCGATGGGATTCCAAGGCTGGACAGCACTTCAGCAACAAATCCCACATTGGAAACCATTTGGGTTCTGTAGGTGGGCTGTGTGATTCTTGGTGCAACACTTAGCAGTAGTGATGAGCACATTTTTATTTGCCAAAATATTTCCATAAATAACCACTTCCATACAGGGCACTTATACACCTTCCTGCCCAGACCAATTTTTAGTTTTCAGCGCTGTTGTACTTTGAATGACAATTGCGTGGTCGTGCTACACTGTACCAAAACTCAATTTTTATCATTTTGTTCCCACAATAGAGCTTTATTTTGGTGGTATTTGATCACCTCTGGGATTTTTATTTTCTGCAAAAATAAATAAAAAAATTACAGAGAATTTAGAAAAAAATAAGTTCTTTTTTTGTTTGTTATAAAACATTGTAAATAAGTATGTTTTCTCCTTCACTGATGGGCACTGACGGGCACTGATAAGGCAGCACTGATGGGCACCGATGTGGCACTGATGTGGTGGCATTGATGGGCACTAATGGGCACGGATAGGTGGCATGGATGGGCACGGATAGGTGGCATGGATGGGCACTGATAGGTGGCACGGATGGGCATAGATGGGCACTGATAGGTGGCACTAATGTATGTGTTGTACTAATGGATGCCAATTGGTGCCAAACAATGCCTGCCAATCAGTGATGCCCATTGTGGGCACTGATTGGCATCCATTGTGGGCACTGATTGGCATCCATTATTTCTGTCATTGTCATCCCTGGTGGTCTAGGGTGGCATACCTGTGTTTTGCATCCCTGGTGGTCTAGTGGCATCCCTGGTTGTCCAGTCCTGGGGGGGCTGTGCTGATAATCGATCAGCACAACCCCCCCCCGTCAGAGGAGCAGCTGATCGGCTCTCCTCTACTCGCGTTTGACAGACGCGAATGAGGAAAAACCGGTTACCAGCTTTTTCTGTTAACATCGTGATCAGCTGTGATTGGACACGGCTGATCACGTGGTAAAGAGTCTCCCTCGGAGACACTTTACCTAGATCGGTGTTGCGGGGTGTCAGACTGATCGCCGCGATGCACGCCCCCGGGGGCTCGCAGTGGTTCAATATCCTGAGGACGTCATATGACGTCCACTCAGGATATTGAAACCACTTTGCCGACGTCTTTTTTGCATAAGGAAGCGGCAAGTGGTTAAACTGTCTGATGTAAACAAAAAAATGTAATATATTTGAGAGAATTAAGACATTTACAAAACTGGTTAATTCATAGCTTCTGAGCAGTGGTGAGACAATTCAGAAGGTTCTCCAGGGGCCAACACTCCTAAGAGACCCATGCATGCTTGTGGAGTTTGGACATACAAGGTGGTGGCGGTGCCGGAGAGCCTTGAAAATACTCAGGAAAGCTCAGCCGATCTCGTAAACACTCGGAAAGTTTCAGAAACACTCTGGACTGAGTATTTCCTAGTGTTTCTGAGTATTTCCAAGTGATTACGAGTATTTCTGAATGGCCCCATACTGTTCCGAGTGTCACCGGCGCCCCCGCACGTCTGGACAAATGCGGTACTGCACACCCCATTAGCTTGAATTATATCCGTTTTGTGAGACAACACTCGCAAACCAAGTAAGGATTTAAAAAAGTTGCTCATTTATTCAAAACGCTTGTTAACCGCATGACTTGTAAACCAGGGTTCCACCATATCTATATCTCACCAAACATTAGCAGACTGGTCAGTGAGAAGAATGTTCCTTACACTGGTGGTCAGTGCTTAGTTTTTTACTTACATTAGAGGTCAGGAGGAAGAAGGCCCTCCAGCAGATAAGTAACCACTGATAGCATCGATCTTTTTAGTTATCTAATGAAACAAAACGTGCTCAACACCTATGAGAAGTGTGTTGCGCCAGTTCAAACTGTATTTTAGGGCATGTTAGCCCACTTTTGTGAACAAAATGGAAAGGTTACATAAACATCAGTTGCCCAAGCAGTGGTTCTTCCACATCAACACGAGAAGCCAACTGAACGTTCCGAGTCGCCTGGCTCCCTTGTCAGCAGCACTGCTGCCGTTCTTACCAGTCCCTCTGATTGTGTTGCCCAGCTATCCCGGTGCACTTGGCTCACTCAGCCTTTAGTCTCAGCGCCCTGCTGCACGGCCCACTCCTGGCCTCCGGAAAAGGCTTATACTGACACCCCGATAGGAGCCGACCTGACTCCTGGAACAAGATCTCCTAGCTGGGGCTCTTCTGACCCCTGGGTGAGACCTTCTAGCTCCAAACATGGAGCCCTCAGCTATCCTTTAAGCTGGAGTTTATAATGTCAACGTGAAAGAAGTTTTTTTGAAATCTATGCACATTTATTCAAAAAACAAGCCATGAAATCCAAGGTATTGTATTAGACCTTTGAGACAGGATTGTATTTAGACACAAATCTGGGGAAGGGTACAGAAAAATGTCTGCAGCATTGAAGATCCTACACAGGAGCACAGTGGCCTCCATCATCCATAAATAGAAGACTCTTCCTAGAGTGTGCCACCCAGCCAAACTGAGCGATCTGGAAGAAGGGCCTTAGTCAGGGAGGTGACCAAGAACCCGATGGTCACCCTGACAGAGCTCCAGCATGTCCCTGTGGAGACAGTAGACCCTTCCAGAAGAAGAACCATCTCTGCAGCACTCCACCAATCAGGCCTGTATGGTAGAGGGGTCATGGTTCCTTAGTAAAAGACCCATGACAGCCCGGTGGTTTGCCAAAAGGCACCTGAAGGACTCTCGGACCATGAGAAACAAAAATCTCTGGTCTGATAAAACAAAGATTGAACTCTTTGGCTTGAATGGCAAGTGTCATGTCTGGAGGAAGCCAGGCAACCCTCATCACCTGGCAAATACCATAAAACTGATACCTCATATCAGTGAGAGGGATAGTGCCCGAGGGCTGGATAAAAGCTAGCAAAGGGCCACATCTGGCCCTCGGGCCGCAATTTGGAGACCCCTGATCCCCTCATTTCCAGACAGGAAATGAGGTGGACTCTATCTGACTTGCTGCAGCTTCTAATACACGTTGTGAGAAGCTCACAGTGAGCAGTGAAATCAGAGAAAGAAATTTTTAGTACGAGAGAGGAGGAGCCAGTAAAAACTGTGCAAGTTCCACCTATGCCGATGCATAGCCCCCCCCCTAGGGTGACCACGTGTCCCGGATTGCCCGGGACAGTTCCGCATTTTGCAGGTCTGTCCCGGGCACCTTCATTCCAGGACAATACAGTGTCCCTTAATGAAACTGATACAGCCACCCCCCGAGCCAATCCAATGCCCCCAAAAAAATGCCGCCACTTAACCGCTTTACTCACTGACAGTACTTGTCCTGGCAAGGAATGCCTGGAGGAGCACAATCCCCCACCCCCTGCTTGTGACTGGAGAAATCATTAATTCCACCTCTTGTGTCCAATCACTGTGATGTGATTCGTTACAGCACATGCTGACTTTTGGGAAGGGAGGGTGTCCCTGAAAGGTAGTTTGGAAATGTGGTCACCATACCCCCCCCCCCCCTTTGCAGTACAACTGTGCAAGACTGAAAGGAAGAGCGAGTTCATATTTATACCAAGGCTATTAAAACTAGATATGCATATGTGTTCTGTTCTCTTGTGACTTTTTTATGTTCTGAGCTGGAGAAACATGGAAATAACTGGATATTAGGATGGACCAACACAAATGCTGTGTGTAATAAATATATATAAATATATATATATATAAATATATATATATATAAATATATATATATATATATATATAATTGTGTGTGTGTGTATATACTGTAAATTGTTATATATATTTACAGTATATACACACAATAAAATCCCAGATGTTGTCCATTTCCTATCACCATCCATGTGACCTAAATAATGTCACTTATCGAGTCTTGTCATCTTGACATTATTATTTTCAGAAGGTAGGTATTTATCTCGCTGTTACACACAGCAAGAAGATTAATTAACAGATCCTCCTTTTGTTTAACATTAATGTCCTACCAGCTGATTAAAATCTAGCGGCTCTCGCAATTCCAGAAACATTTAACCGTTCAGTAAAAATAAAAGAGCTGAAAAAAAATCATTTAATATGGCAAAGATGGAATATTAGAAAAATAAACCACATTACGATTGTTAAGATACGGCTGAAAGGTAGCCAAATAGTTGAAGATTTCAAAAGGTTATTTGGAGAGTAAAATAATTCATAAAAACGACGGCGGCTGGCAAAGACACTTTTTGAAATTTCTGTGATATGGTGACATCATTTGGGAGCAGGTAAAGTTGCAATTCATTATGGGAGTTGTGTTTTTTTTTGTTTTGGATCTTTTGTGCCTTGCAGAGAAAAAGGTACGGTACAGAAATTTAATATTTGCACACAAGCCTTATGTTAAATGAAAATGAGGGTCCAAACAAAAAAGTATAATATCTTTAATGATAATATAATATAATATGTGTATCTTAGTAAATACATTTTTAGCATATTATGATTACATATTATATCTGTCAGGGTATCAGCTCCACTCAGCCTCAGATCCCTCAGCTGCGTGACAGGCCAGTACTATCGCGCTCGCCTCTCCTGGGCTGCGCTCGCGTGCATGCGTGGTATGTCTGCACGCCGTGCGCGCGCACAGGCTCGTTCCGCTTTCGGCCAATCAGAGGCCTGAGCGGCTCATTTAAACCAGCCCCTTCCTCCTCTCTGGTTGCTGGTTTGTAAAACATTTTCCGTGTTGTTCTGCTGCTAATTACCTGTTGGATACCTGAAATACTCGACCCTTGGCTTACGTTCTGGACTGCTGCTTTCTTTAACCCTTTGACCCCGGCTTGAACTTTGGATACCTGTTCCTCTCCTGCCCTCGACCTCCGGCCTGAACTTTGGACTATCTGCTATCTCCAAAACCCCTGACCACGGCCTGTGTCTCGGATCTGTCTTCAGCCCTGTCCTTGTCTGTGAAGTACCTTGTTCCTGGACTATCTTTGCTTCATCTGCTGCCCGGTTCCAGTGTGTGACCCACCAGTGCCTGCTCCACGCACCTGACCACCATCTTGCCGCTGGTACCGGTGCCTCCCGGTGCGTCCTTCCCTCTGTTCCAATCCCAGGAGGCGGATCGCACCAGGTCGCAAAGGTGAGCCACCCTCAGCATCTCGGCCTTGGTAAGTTAACTCGTGATAGTACAAACCAGCCAGATGTCTGAGGCCGACAGGGTGCGCTCACCTTTTCGAGACTCTTTGTCAACAAGTCTCAACCCTAACAGACGCAGTTCAAAAGTTGCAGGAGGGGTACCTGCAGATGGATGGCCGCCTCCAACAGCTGACCACCGCACCTGGACCATCAGTCTCCCCCGCAACTCCTGGAACGGGGGCATCTACCTCCCAGTCTGCTCCAGCAGCAGCAATGGTCGTGACTCAACCGGAACCCCGGGTACCCACTCCAGAGCGGTTTGCAGGCGACCGCAAGAAGTTTCGGGCCTTTAAAAACGCTTGTTCACTGTATCTAGCCTTGCAACCCAGGATCTTCTGCTCCAAAGCCGTCAAAGTGGGCTTCGTGATGTCGCTTCTTTCTGATGAACCACAATCCTGGGCGCACAGTCTTATGGAACAGAGAAGCCCAATACTGGACACTATGGTCTCCTTTTTTGAACACATGTCTAAATTATATGACGATCCTCTGCGCTCAGCCACAGCTGAGGCCACTCTTCACAACTTGAACCAGGGCAGGAGGCCCGTGGAGGATTACATCGCAGAATTCAGAAAATGATCTGCCGACACTGGGTGGAACGAGGCGGCCCTAAAGTACCAATTCCGCCAAGGACTATCAGAGTCCCTCAAGGACGAGTTGGCTAGAGGCGATCCTCCTACCTCATTAGAAAATTTGATTCCATGCCTCTGGGAATGACGGGCGGATTGCTTCCAAGCGAACCGTCCCAACTGGACTCCACCAAGATTCTCTCCTGTTCCTCCGCCTCTAGCGGTCCCACCGGTTTCCGCCCTTACAGATCCTGAGCCCATGCAGCTTGGTCTAGTCCGGGGTCCCCTCACTCCTGAGGAGAGACAGCGAAGACGTCAGTCCAACTTGTGCCTGTACTGTGGCGGAGCTGGCCACTTCCTCCGTTCCTGTCCAGTGAGACCTAGTAAGTTGAAACTGCCACCCGCTTTCAGTTGCCACATTGCTAGCTTACAGACTCATGTTGTCCTCTTTCTTTCCTTGCTGCTCCCGGAGGGGGCAACCCGGCTGCCAGCCATAATTAATTCCAGAGCATGCAGTTGCTTTCTGGACTCTGCCCTGGCCCAGAAGCTGCGTGTTCCCTGCCGCCTTAAAGACTTCCACCTACAGATCCACCTGGCGGACGGCTCTTTTCCCTGTTCCGGTCTTGTCACCCAATGCCTGGATCTTATACCGTCCCCAATGTTCCCCATCATCCTGGGACTCCCATGGCTGCAGGTTCATCAACCTTGTATAGATTGGTGCAAGAAAGAGATCGAGTTTTCATCTTCTTACTGCTCTCAGCACTGCCTCCTACCCACCAAGGCCTCCTGTTCTACCCTGTCTACCACACCGGACAATCTCCTTATCCCTTCTGCTTACGCTGAGTTTAAGGACGTCTTTGACAAGCAGCAGGCCGACCGCCTTCCTCCACACAGGCCATACGACTGCCCTATTGACCTTTTGCCTGGCTCCAAGATCCCTTTCGGTCGTATCTTCCCCTTGTCTGAGACGTAACTAGTCGCCCTCAAGGCTTATATAGATGAAAACTTAAAAAATAAATTCATTCGCCCTTCTTCTTCTCCAGCCGAGGCTGGGATCTTCTTCGTCGAGAAAAAGGATGGCTCCCTCAGGCCTTGTATCGACTACCGGGAATTAAATAAAATTACCATCAAAAACAGATACCCGCTACCTCTCATCCCGGAACTGTTCCAATGTTTCCGTGCGGCCCAAGTCTTCTCCAAACTAGATGTCCGAGGGGCCTACAACCTCATTCGGATCAGGGCCGGGGATGAGTGGAAGACCGCCTTCAGATCCAGGTTCGGTCATTTCGAGTACCTAGTGATGCCTTTTGGCCTCTGCAATGCCCCTGCCACGTTCCAGCACCTGGTCAACGATATTTTCCTCCAATACCTGGATGACTTCCTGGTTGTTTATTCAGACAACATCCTCATTTTTTCGGTTTCTTTTGAGCTTCACCGGTCCCACGTCAAAGTTTTGGCCATTCTCAGGGAACATAAATTGTACCTTAAAACCGAAGAATGTGAGTTTGAGAAAAAAAACATCCAATTTCTGGGGTTCATCATTTCTACCAACGGGATTGCCATGGATCCGCAAAAAGTTAAAGCTGTCCAAGACTGGCCAGCTCCGGTCGATTAAAAAAGGCATACAACGATTCATTGGCTTTGCCAATTTTTACCGGAGATTCATCGTTGGCTTTTCGTCTAAAGTGGCTCCCATTACCGAGTTGACCCGTCAGGGATGTCGCTTTCATTGGCCCCAGAAAGCTCAAGAGGCGTTCACACGGCTTAAAGCAACGTTCTCCTCCCCACCTGTTTTGCGCCACCCCGACCCAACTTTGCCCTTCATTTTGGAGGTCGACGCTTCTGAGATAGCCACTGGCGCTATCTTGTCACAAAGACAGGGACTTACATCTCTCCTTCACCCGGTGGCATATGCATCCTGGAAATTAACTCCTCCAGAGAGAAACTATGACGTCGGGGACCGAGAACTGCTGGCTATTAAATTTGCTTTAGAAGAGTGGAGATATCTATTGGAAGGGGCCCTCCATCCCATCTTAATCTTCACTGGCCATAAAAACTTGGAATACCTGCGATCTGCCCAACACCTAAGACCCAGACAAGCCCGTTGGGCCCTCTTTTTTACTCGTTTCAAATTCCACATCACTTTCAGACCAGGCTAAAAGAACGGGAAGGCTGACGCCCTCTCTAGAATGTTCTCGGACACCTCCACCCTGCCGTAACCTAGTACCATCTTAACCGCTCAGAACTTTTTTTTTGGTTTCTCAAACAGACTTGCTAAACACGATAAAGGAGGCCTCCAAACACTGTTCTGACCAAGCCACATCCTCCCTGGAGAGACGGGACGACTTGCTGTGGTCACGGGGTAAGATCTTTGTACCTGTGGAACTAAGGCAACAAATACTAAGTATGTTCCATGACCATAAATTAACGGGCCACTTCGGAACACGGAAGACCGCCGAATTGATCGGCCGTTCCTTTTGGTGGCCGAAATGGAGACATGACTGCAAGATCTATGTTTCATCCTGTTCCCGCTGCCAGCGTTGCAAGGGGCCAAAGACCAAGTCCTGGGGCTTATTGAAACCTCTCCCTGTCCCGGAACGCCCATGGACAGAGGTTTCCCTGAACTTCATTGTGGATCTGCCCCCCCTCTGAAGGCTTCACAACGATTTTGGTCGTAATTGACCGTCTGTCCAAATTGGCTCACTTCCTAACCATGATCGGCACACCCTCTGCGACAGATACGACCAAAATCTTTTTCAAAGAGATAGTGAGACTACATGGTGTGCCCAAAAGCATTGTATCTGGTATAGGGGTGCAGTTCATGTCCAAATTCTGGAAGGAACTCTGCAAAGCACTGGAAATTAAAGTTTGTTTGTCTTCTGCCTATCACCCACAATCCAACGGTCAGACGGAAAGAACCAACCAAACGTTGGAACAATACCTCCGCTGTTTTTGCTCTGTCTCCCAGAACGATTGGTTATCCTTTGAACTGGCATTACCCGAAACCTACAGGATCCACCCGGTTTTTCATGCCTCTTTACTTAAACCTGTCACATCTAGCCCGTTCCCTAGGAGAGAGGAACTTCCTCCATCAGTGGAAGTTGAGGGAGAAAAGGAGTTCGAGGTGGAAACTATCCTGGGCTGCAGAAAGAGGGGGAGACAGCTCCAATATTTAGTTAAATGGAAAGGATGTCCTCCAGAAAACTCCTGGGTGCCTTCCAGAAATCTACACGCTCCCCGTTTAATTCGAGCCTTCCATCGGGAACATCCAGAATTGATGGACAGTTTGGGCGTCCGGAGTCCACCCCTTGGGGGGGGCACTGTCAGGGTATCAGCTGCGTGACAGGCCAGTACTATCGCGCTCGCCTGGGCTGCGCGCGCACATGCGTGGTGCGTCTGCACGCCGCGTGCGCAGGCACACGCGGCTGTACTCAGGGGCGTGCACAGGCTAGTTCCACTTTCGGCCAATCAGAGGCCTGAGCGGCTCATTTAAACCAGCCCCTTCCTCCTCTCTGGTTGCTGGTTTGTAAAACAGCTTCCGTGTTGTTCTGCTGCTAATTACCTGTTGGATACCTGAAATACTTGACCCTTGGCTTACGTTCTGGACTGCTGCTTTCTTTAACCCTTTGACCCAGGCTTGAACTTTATATACCCGTTCCTCTCCTGCCCTTGACCTCCGGCCTGAACTTTAGACTACCTGCTGTCTCCAAAACCCCTGACCACGGCCTGTCTCTCGGATCTCTCTTCAGCCCTGTCCTTGTCTGTGAAGTACCTTGTTCCTGGACTATCTTTGCTTCATCTGCTGCCCGGTTCCAGTGTGTGACCCACCAGTGCCTGCTCCACGCACCTGACCACCATCTTGCCGCTGGTACCAGTGCCTCCCGGTGCGTCCTTCCCTCTGTTCCAATCCCAGGGGGTGGATCGCACCAGGTCGCAAAGGTGAGCCACCCTCAGCATCTCGGCCTTGGTAAGTTAACTTGTGATAATATCATAAAAGCCGTATATTTTTTTTATAATATATATTATATATATATATATAATATAAAATATATTATACAGTATATATCTTAGGCATATATTTGTTGATATATACATATACAATGCCTTGAAAAGTATTCATACCCCTTGCAATTTTCCACATTTTGTCATGTTACAACCAAAAACTTAAATATATTTTATTAGGATTAGAGACTACTATACCGCCACTATTCTAGCACAATTGAAGGGCTGGTGTCAGCCTGATACCCCCACACTCTGGGCTCTTCTATAGCAACAGCAGGTACCAAGTAGAAATCTATATGACTATCTTATCTTTAGCCACTCCCTTCCCCGTCCATCTCCGGAGGTGGGTTCCACAATTCGTGCATCTGTGGCTGTCTGGCGACTGCTTGCCACACACGATTTTACTAATCATAAACTCACTCAATTAAAATGTCCTCTTTCGGCTCTGTCTCTCTTTATACCAAGTATCTCGCTTACCAAATGGTACTCCAGTAGAGAAATGGTATTGGAAGATTTATTTATAGGACCGGCCATGAAGACTTTCAGGGCCCTACAATTGGAGTTCTCCTTACCCGATGGCGAGTACTATAGATACAATCAAATTTCACACCTTTTGAAACGGGTAGGTAGCTTACCTATTTCCCTTCCCTGGCAGATCGCTCAATTCTTCCTATCCAAAAACACTAACATTAAGGGGATATCATTATTTTACTCCTTCCTCCAGAACAAACAAGTATTCACAAAAGCACTCTCTATGCATGCTTGGGAAAGGGATTTAAAAAAAGTCTACACATATGTTTGTCTGTGCTGCATGCCCTAATCTCATAGTGTTCACAATGGACAATTTTTATTTAATTTGTTGCTTGTAAATACCTTTATTTTGTTGTCCATCATTACGTCCTCCTCCTTATTAGCCTAGGCTATTAAGTCACAAGGCTATTTGCAAGTGTTTCTGGGATAGGCATCATGTTTCCCAGTAGTGCAAACCTGACTGAAACCTATTACCGTATTTATCGCGGTATAACGCGCTCCCGCGTATACCGCGCACCCCCAAAGTGCCCCCCAATCCTGTGGAAAAAAAGTTATTTTGTACTTACAGTTTTGGTGTCTTGCGTGGCGTGCATCGGCGGCCTCGTCGGGCTCGGCGTCCTTCTGCGGCTTCGGGTGTCCTTCTGCGCCGGGTCCGGTGTCCTCTTCGGCGGGTCCGGTGTCCTCTTCGGCGGGTCCGGTGTCCTCTTCGGCAGGTCCGGCGTCCTCTTCGGCGGATCCAGGGTCCTCACGGCGTCCTCGCGTCCTCCCCGCTCGTTTCCCGCGCCGAGTTTTGAATACTGCGCCAGCATATACTGAGCGCAGTACACTCGGGCAGGCTCGGCAACTTTCGCGCTCACGTCCTGTACGTCCAGGACGTGACCGCGGAAGAAGCCGAGACTGGCCGAATATACTCGAGTGTACTGCGCTCGGTATATGCCGGCGCAGTATTCAAAATTTGGCGCGGGAAAGCGGGTATCGGCGTATATCGCGCACCCACGATTTTGCCCTGATTTTCAGGGCAAAAAAGTGCGCGATATACGCCGATAAATACGGTACATTGCTTGCGCAGCACTGAGCATGTGCGAGATATGCAAAGCTGAAATCCAGGAAGTCATACAGTCTGGCTTCATGATGCCCACACTTAAGTTGGCCACGGTCTATTTCTAGATTATAAACTAAATGCTGTAACAACCTAACAAAACGGACCTTAGTTTACAGACTAACTTTACTAGAATACATTAAGCTTGTGTATTACAGGGGTATTTATATTTAAAAAGTGAAATTGTGGGTGGAACTCCCCTTTAAGGTAACGTACGTTTCTACAAAATGCACTAATCTGTGGGAGCTATACCAAAAAATTCTGTTGCGCTGGTATCTCACTCCTTACAGATTGTCCAATTTTGCCTCGGGTTTGTTCTTCATTATTGGATAGGTATATACGATTTAATTTCATGCTTACTTCGTGTTCGATTGGATCCATCGCGGGGAATGGCGTTACTCTCTCTGGAGATGGATCTTGTCCCTTTCCACTTGAGAAACCTATTGTCTCACATCTTATTGGCTGTTAGGCTTGCATTGGTTAGGCATTGGAGAGACATAACAAGTCCTAAACTTTCTGAAGTCATACAAATAATCAATACACATGGGGCCAGATTCAGGTACATCTGCGCATTATTGGACCGGCGTAACGCACCGCCTTTACGTTAGACTTGCGCAATGTAGCCGCGCAATCACCCTATTCTCGTTGCTTTTACGCAAAAAATTGCGCATGCTTAACGTTATTTCAGAGGCGTAAGGCGGAGTAATACAAATTGGGAAGGATGTGGGCGTGTTACATTGAAATGAGCCGTGACCCCATGCTAATGAAGGGCCGGCCCGCTTGCGCATGCACGCTTGAAGCAGACCATGTCAGCACCTCTGTGCGCATGCTCACTACTCGGAAACGGCGCAATCAGTGAAATTGGAAATGGACTAGGGCAAATTTGAGAACTACGCAGACAGCATAAATAGACACACACAAACGCACTTCCATTGCAAAAGTACATCCCTTTGTTTCCCTTCCCATATAGCAAAGTGCTTTTGTTCCGTTGTTAGTTGCGTTGTGATTTGTATTTGTCAGATTTGTGTACTGTGTGATCTAGTGTTTGTTAGAAGATATTTGAAAGTGATTTTTGCTAAGTGTTTGTGAGACTTTTTGTTTGATCTTTTTCTGTTTTTTTTTTTTCTTGCTTGATTGTTCCTGTTTGTTTTTGTGACTGCTTTTTGCTGAGTGTTTGTGCGAGTTTTTGTTTGATAGTTTTCTGTTTGTTTGTTTTCTTGCTTGATTGATCATGCTTGTTTTTGTGAGTGATTTTTGTTGACTGGGAGTGATTTTTGGTCAGAGTATGACAGAGAGGAAGAGGAAATTAAATTTTTCTTTGAGGGAGAAACAAATTCTTGCCCGGGCCATTTCCTACTATGGGCGTTTCCTCCACGGCGCGGACAGTGCCAACACCACCCCGGCCAGGAGGAGAGAGATTTTGGACATGATCACTGACCAGGTGAATTCAGCGGGGGAGGGGGAGACACGGAACCGGTCTGGGATTGAGAAAAAGATAAATGACCTCCGGCGTCTATCAAAAAGAAGCTGGCCAAAATGCTTCCCCATGCCAGGGCCACAGGAGGGGGCCCACCATGCCCTGTTAGGCTGACAGCGGAGGAGCGTGCGGTGGCCCAGACCTTTCATCGGCAAGAAGTGGAGGGCCTGCCCGGCTATGACTCAAGTCATGAAGGCATGATGCCAGGTAAGGTTTTTTTTTCTATCAGGTGTGTAGCATGTGTGGGGGAGGGGGTGAAAGGGAATATGTGGCAAGTGTGTGGATCCTCGAACCTGTGAATGTTTTGTGTCATCCACAGATGTGCAGGAGGGTGCTGGGCCATCTGGCCTGACCGCACCATCCTCAGGACAGCAGCCTAATGAGCCCCCCCCGACAAGGCCGGAATCCGCGGAGGAGGTTGAAGAGGAGGAGGAGGAGGTTGTGGAGGAGGAGTTTGAGGAGGAGTCCATGTCAGGCACTGGACTATTGTTTTTGGATGACTCTTCCCCTCTGGCTGGCAGCAGCCAGCCCTCCCTAAGGGGGAGCCCCCCCTCCTCCCCCAACATTGCTCCCCTCCCAAGGGCCTCCCCTTCTCCCCGGCCACAAGCATCAGCTGGAGGCAGGAAGGCGACCCAGAAGACCAGGGGGTGGCCGATCTCCTGCCCGCCACTCTGAGAAAGGACCAACTGTTCCTCCAGACCCGCCATCTGGGACAGGTCAGCCAGACATTGGTGCGGATGGAGGAGAGCCTGTCCTCCATCAAGGATACGCTTGGGAACCTGGACTGCCACTCCCGGGCTTTCAGAAACTGCCTTAACGACCTGCAGACTACATCAGCAGGCGTTGGGCAGGATGTGAGGGCCCTTACCCAGGCTATCCAGGCCAACACGGCAACACTAGGTGCTGCCCTGGACAGAATAGCCGTGGCCTTGGAGGGCAGGCCGCCAGGTGGGCAGAGACCAGGGGCTGCTCCTCCTTCCCCGGTTTACCCCCTCCCCCATGAGTCTCCCCAGAGGAGCCAGGGCCATGGCCGGGGGGGGCGCCACAGGCGTGGCTCACATCAAGGACACTAATTTGTTTTTCCCCTTTTTTGGGGGGCTTTTTTTTATTTCCTGGACATTTTTTGATTTTGCTGGTATTCTTTTTTTTTTGGTATTTTTTTTGTTGGATTGTGAATGCTGTTTGAATGTGGGGGTGACATTCCTGCAGGAAAAGGGGTGTCACCCTCAATTTTGGTGGAGATGGGTTCCCCAGGACCAGGGAGAAGTGATCCCCAGGTCCGTGTGAATGGTGTATGAATGTACAGTGACATAATTGGAGCCTTGGCGTGGCGTTGCTGCTCACAAGTCCTGCATGGTGGACTGGTGCCAATCCAATTTGATGAGGATGTGGGGTGTGTGTGCTAGGGACCACAGTGGTGTGCATGCATGCATTCTCATTGTGCCTTGATTAATGTGTGTGTTTAACGTGCAAAGATGCCTAATGTGAGCTGGCTCCTGGCTGCTCTTCCCTCAGAAGACGGGGTAACCTCGGTTAGGGGGGGATTGTCTGGTTCAGGGGTCAGGTCATCACGTAGATCAATCTGCAGGCCCTTTCTCACTGCGAAGTTGTGCAGCAGGCAACAGGCACCGATGATATGGCACACGAAGTTTGGGGAATACAACAGGGTCCCCCCAGACTTATCCAGGCATCGGAAACGTGACTTCAGGAGGCCAAAGGTGCGCTCCACCACTGCACGTGTTTGGGCGTGGGCTTGATTGTATCTCCTGGGGTTTGGGGGTTCCGGATAGGAGTCATGAGATGGGGTCCCAGTGGATATGCAGAGTCACCTGTAAGGGAAAAGACAGGAGGATGTTAGTCATGCATGTGCCCCTCGTGATGTGTGCATCATGGGGGGGTACAGTCATGCCTGCCACCCATGTCACTCACCAACCAGCCAGGTGTCCCCATACACGTTCTGATCGAATTCCATTCGGATGGGGCTCTGATTGTATATGTAGCTGTCATGGCTGGACCCTGGGTGTTTGGCACGGACGTGCCATATGAGGCCTTGGGCATCGACTATCACCTGTGCGTTGATGGAATGCCAATGCTTCCGATTGCGGTACATGTGCTCTGTCTCCTGGGGGGGCTGGAGTGCCACATGTGTGCAATCAATGGCCCCCACGGTGCGTGGAAATCTGGCAATTCTGTAGAAATCTCTCATTGCCTTCAGCCGCAGGTCCTCAGTGGTTGGTTTTATGATTTGGTTGGTCATGCGTCTGAGGATTGCAGGGACAACCTGGTGCACACATCTGCTCACGGAGGATTGTGCCATCCCAGCCACCACTCCACTTGTACGCTGAAAAGAGCCACTAGCAAGGAAATGGAGTGTTGCCAGGACCTTGACCAGTGGCTGCACTGCATGTGAGCGTTGTGTTGGGCTGGTGATGTCCTCCTGCAGGGTTGTGGTTAATTCCAGGATGGCATGAGGGATGAATCTGACGATGCGATACACCTCAGAATCACTCATGCCAAACAGGTCTATGCGGGTGCGGTATATTCTCTCCCGTGCCATCCTCCGTGCCCTCCTCCTTCTTTGCTCATCTAAAGTCAGTAGTATAGCTATGCGCGACGATGCCCCTGGCATGTTGGCATACAGATTGTTGTGCAACACGTGTGACTGCTGAGCTGCTCACTAACAGTGTTGCTTTATCTGACATGTAGACGATTTTTCTCTTTTTAGACCAGCTTTTATATGGTCTAATTTTAGACAGGACATTTTGCTGTTGCACACATCGCGTAGCCTGCGCTGCCCCAACGTTCATTGGTGGATCCCCGTAAGTCCCTCATTAGCATATTTGACTAGCAAATCAATGGTTTGTCTAGCGCAGTTTTGCGCTGACGGATGCGCCTGTCTAACGAAATTACGATGGACAAAAAAAATTTGATTTCTTGCGTATCTCGTTTTGGGGATGCCGTGCATCGAAATGCACGCGCACAATTAGACTTACGCCGCGCATCTCCTGTTACGCCGGCGTAATCGCTCTGTGAATCTGGCCCATGGTACGTATGAACAACTTTTCGCTCATAGTGTGGGTAATTACCTTTACGTTAATAGTATATGGGAACCATGGAACCAATGGTATTCCTCCTCATCTAAATAGTACTCTGTCTGATATGTCTGATATGTTACCTGAAGTATCTGACTGCACTTACTCTTGTTATTATTGTCTTCTTTTTTTTTTCTTTTTTATAACTCATCCATTTGTTTTACTGTTCGCTAATTTTGTTTGTGACCTTTCAATCCCTTTGTTATTTGGGTTATTCTTATTGCTTGGAGTCATGGACCCTCCAACTGATACTTTATTTTGTTACCGTGTACATGCCTGTTGTACCTTGTCTGTTAATTGCAAAAAATAATAATAAAAACTATTGGAAATAAAATACAACTAAAATTAAAACAATTGAGATGACTAACATACGACTAAAACTAACATTTTAGTCAAAAGAGTAAAACGGAACTAAAACTAAAATGGCATTTTACTCAAAAGACTAATGCTGCATACACACGCTCGGAATTTCCGCCAACAAATGTTCGACGGAAATTCCGATCGTGTGTAGGCCCCATCGGACATTTGCTGTCAGAGTTTCTGACAACAACATTTTGAGAGCTGGTGTGTGGACAATTCCGACACAAAATTCCATGCATGCTCTGAATCAAGTACAAGACGGGAGTGCTCGGTCTGGTAAAACTAGCATTTGTAATGGAGATGGCACATTTGTCACGCTGTAACGGACTGAAAAGCGCAAATTGTCTCTCACCAAACTTCTACTAAGACAACTGGTATTGAACTTCCCCTTTCTAGTGCCGTCTGTTGTACTTCACCACGTTCTTGATGTTCAGAATTTCCGACAATATTTGTGTGACCGCGTGTATGCAATACAAGTTTGAGACAACATTCCTAGGCCCGCTACAAGACCAAAGGAGAACAAAGATTTGCAGTCCAAGGACCTCAACTGTGGAATGCATTACCAACTAACATCCGAACGGAAGTGAATCACCAGGCCTTCAGGAAAAAACTCAAGACCCACCTTTTCTGAAGGCAAAATAGAAGGAAAATGGATGCCAAGCGCCTTCTCACATCCGTCAGAAATGTATCCACAGTTTTGTTGTTGGAATTTCCAATCTACTCTACGTGGCATAAGACTAAAACTGAGTTGAAATTTGACTTCAAAATTAACACTGGTCTGTAGTGCATGTTCATACTAGACATGTGCACAACAAAAATTTTCGTTTATTTCTGTTTCGTTTCTGTTCGTTTATCGTGATTCGTAACGAGTCGTAATTTCGTAAGACGTTGGTTATCGTATTCGTACTCTTTAGTATTTTCGTAACACTTTTTTTTCTGTTTCCAATTTTTTATGTTAGTTTATTTTTCGTTGATTCGAGATTAGTATTTTCGTTAAATGTTGTATTCTGCCTCGTTCGTATTTTTACAATGAATTTATTCGTTCATTCGTTTTTACGTTGGTTTATTTTTCGATCTTTTGATATTCGTATTTACATTATATTTTCCATCATGCCGCGTTTGTATTTTCGTAAGAAATAAATCTTCGTTGCTTTATGATCATTCTTATTTTCGTGTCTAATTTCATTTGATTGTAACAACGTTCTTTTGTAGATTTTTTGCATTCGTAATTCTGTTAAAATACATTTTACGTTTATTCGACACACTACTCGTCGTAATTTTGTAAAACATCGTAATTTACTGCGATTGACTTGACAGATCCACAAAACCGGTGCAACCTACCCAAACACACACACCCTGGACTCTGGATGGAATGCACTGCAGTCTAACACAGATAAGGACACACGGTCAAGGAGCCACTAGGTAATAAGAAAGAAGCTCATTGGGGCAGTACTAATGAAAGTGAATTTACGTTATTTTATTTCCGTTTTCCAAAGATTCGTAATTTATTTTTCGTTAGTTTTGCTTTTCGTTTATTATTCTTTGTTCGGCATTTCGGTTGTTTTCTTTTCGTTCTTCGAATATTAGTAAGTTTGCATTTTCGTTTATTTTTCGTAATTATGATTTTTTTTTTTGTGTTCGGTATTTTCGTTATTTCTATGTTTTCGTTTTTTTTTCTTTCGTTGTGTTGTTCTTTTACATTTAGTAGTTTCGTATCTTCGTAGTTTTCCATATTCGTTATTTTTGGAAATATCGTTATTCGTTATTATTTGCGCTAAACCATTCGTTTATTCGTAGGTTAACGAATCAACGAAAATAACGAATAATGATGGAAAACGTATTCGTAACGAAAAAAATTGCACATGTCTAGTTCATACCTCAATAACATAAATAATAACATATCGTAAATACTCGAGTATAAACTGAGTTTTTCAGCACATTTTGTGCTGAAAATGTCCCCTTCGACTTGTACTCGAGTCAACTTTTTGTGCCAGATCTCTCAGAATTTGGGGACTCAGTACCAGCCGGCCATAGGTCCCATGGACTCCAAACGTGGCACACATGTAGCCCTCTACAAGTGTGCAAAGTTTGTTGTCCATGGGAACTACAGCCGCGGAGCAACAATTTTTCAAAGGCGGGCACCCCTTCCATAGACTCCCATGTTAAACGGTAATTTCTGTGGTGAATTTGGGGACCCGTTACTGGCTGGCCGTAGGTCCCCTGGATCCAGAACTTAGCACACATGTAGCCCAATTTCTACAAGTGTGCAAAGTTTGTTGTTTGGGGGACCTACGGCTGGGGAGCAACCGATTTTTTTTTTTCAAACCTGGGAACCCCTTCCATAGACTCCCATGTTAAAGGGTTATTAAAGTGAAAAAAAATGTTTCCTTTAAAATAAGAGAGCTCGCATGGTGGTGAGTAATTGCGGGCGCGCTCCTGTGATACAGTGGGTGGCCAAAGCCACTCACTGTATCACTCGGCCCCGCCCCTCGGCGCGCCACGTCACTGGGTGTGATTGACAGCAGCGCCAGCCAATGGCTGTGCTGCTCTCAATCCATCTGCTCTAGCCAATCAGCAACCAGGCTGAGCGGCGAAGAGGATCTCGGGACCGCGCGGGACTTTCGAGGGGTCAGGTAAGTATAACGGGGGCTCGGGGGGGGGGGGCAACATCAGATGTTTTGTCACCTTTAATGCATAGATTGCATTAAGGTGAACATTTTTGTTTTTTTACTTTACAACTCCTTTAAACGTCAGTCTAGTCATGGACACAGTGAGACATGCACATGGACACAGTGAGGCAAAGTGAGGCGTGCAGGTGGACACCCTAGGCTTATACTCGAGTCAATACACTTTCCCATTTTGTGTGGTAAAATTGGGTGCCTCGGCTTATACTCAAGTATATATGGTATTATATTTTTCACTCCAGCAGTATATGAGTTTGGAAATTGTAGAGAAATGTTAACTAATGCATTACAATTTAAATACACCAATTTAGATTTTAGACGACTGGACGATTGGAGATTTAGTCGACTAAATACGACTAAAACTAAAATGTCATTTTAGTCCCAAGACTAATGCCTCGTACACACAACCGTTTTTTCCGACGGGGAAACTGCTATGAAAGCTTTTCGTTGGGAATTCTGGCCTTGTGTATACTCCATCACAGTTTTTCTGCCGGGAAAACTGCCGGACAAAAAAAAGAAAGCAGGAAGCGCTTGGTCTGGTAAAACTAGCGTTCGTAATGGAGATAGCACATTTGTCACGCTGTAACAGACTGAAAAGCACGAAGACTGAAAAAGCGCGAATTGTCTCTCACCAAACTTTTACTAACACAAGCATCAGCAAAATCAGCCCAAAGGGTGGTCGCCGTTGGAATGAAACTTCTCCTTTATAGTGCTGTCATACGTGTTGTACGTCACTGCGCTTTGGACGGGCGGACTTTTGTCTGAGCGTGTGTTTGCAAGGCAGGCTAAGAGGAAAAAACGGTCGTGTGTACTAGGCATAAGGCTAAAACTAAATTTGCTGCCAAAATTAACACTGCTGTATACTCAATTTTTACAAAAATGTGAGGGGTGTACTGACTTTTGTGAGATACTGTAACTTGTGTGGGGAATTTTGATTCAGAATTGTCCCTACATTACCAAAACCAGACCCGGGGCATGATACCAGACGCCATATTACATGGCTGGGAAGGGCTGATATTATTTATAATTATAGATGTAAATTACGTTCTATGAAGAATATAAATTCATATTTCTGTGTCTCTGGCCAGAATGAAAAAAGTGAAGAGAAATCTGCAATGAATAGAAGAAAAATGAAATGAATATGCATTATGGAGGAGCTCAGTTATGAGGAACGATTAACAGAACTAAATGTAATCTCCCATGAGAAAAAGCAATTAAAGGGGATATGATCACCATATATAAATGCATAAATGGCCCATATAGTATACATTGAGAACAGTTGTACACTTTAAACTAGAGCTATAGGCGGGGGGAAATGGAGGGGGGAGGATTTTTTTCCATCTGTGCCCTCTTTCCCTTCTCTTTATGATGTCCCATAGCCAAAACTAGAAGTGAAGATGGAAATCCTTTCAAAGGGAGGGAATTCTTGGTTGTCACCAGAGCTAGTGTGCCCATTGGAAGATTTCCTCCTATATTCCTTTTCTGATGACAACCCAAAATTTGGGATTTTCTTTTACTTTTGGCGATAATGGTAGATAGGACAAAAAAGAGGGCGAATATCCCTAATGGGGACACAGATGGCAATGTACCAAAGGTTCTAGTTCCTCTACACCAGGGATCTTCAAACTACGGCCCTCCAGGTGTTGCGGAACTACACCTCCAATGAGGCATTGTGAAACTCTGACATTCACAGACATGACTAGGCATGATGGGAATTGTAGTTCCTGAACAACTGGAGGGCCGTAGTTTGAGGACCACTGCTCTACACTATCCAAAGCTATAAAAAAAAAAAATATTTGACTTTAAAGTGGATGTAAAACAAATTCATAAAAAATTTGAGCTGGGCACATATATTTGCAGTATCTTGTTATCTCTCTTCAAGAAGCTAAGTCCCATAGCTCTCTCCTAAACCGTTCCTCTGTTATTAAAAAAAATTGGTATATACCTAAGTATGTACACTCACCGCGCTACTAAAACAATACAGCAGCAAACATAACTAAATGATCAATTTAGCAAACACAGTATATACAAAGAAAATATGTAGCGCTTAAACATAAATGAAAAGGCGAATAATATAAGCTAGATATTAGACACCATAGGTGCACTTGAAGTGTCCTTAGAGGTGATATAAAGTCCACAGGGATCAATAAGGTGACTGAGTGAAAGTGAAATCTTAATGGTCCACCACCGTAGGTTTAGTTGAAGAGGCTTACCAGATGGATAGCGACCACAATAAGTGTACACCTATTTGGTCAGCTATAGCTTAGGGTTAAACCAAACACTGTTCACAGAGGGACTCAGGAAGGATGAGTGGCAAAGATATCCGATCAGTTGAAGGATCAAACTTAACATTTTCACTCCTCTTCTCAATGCATTCAGCCGACAACGTGACTCGGAAGGCCCAATGGCAAAGAAGGAAATAATAGAGCAAACATAGCGTAACTCTGATAAAAAAAGTTTTACTAGAATAAAACAAAAATTATACACTCACATTTGATATGAACAATCATGGGCGTAGAAATATACAGGCAGTAGGGTCAATCGGTTCCCGACGCGTTTCGTTTCACAAACATATTCATGGGAATTGTCCTACTGCATAGAAAGACCCTTAACCACTTGTCATCTGCCCGCCGTCAAATGACGGCGGGCAGACGACTCCATTGTTCTGACATCACGTCATATGACGTGATGTCCCTTTAAAGCCGCGGGCGGGCGCGCGCGCACCCGCCGCTCCGCGGGGATCCCGTGCGAGTGCCCGGCGGCAACGATCGCCGCCGGGCACACGCGATTGCTCTGTAAGTGAGCTGGGACGTGCAGCTCTGTATGTAAACACAGAGCTGCACGTCCCTGTCAGGGAGAGAGGTGACAGATTGTGTTCCTTGTACATAGGGACACAATCGGTCACCTCCCCCAGTCACCCCCCCCCCCTACAGTTAGAACACTCATAGGACACACATTTAACCCCTTCCCCGCCCCCTAGTGGTTAACCCCTTCACTGCCAGTCACATTTATACAGTAATCAATGCATATTTATAGCATTTTTCACTGTATAAATGTAAATGGTCCCAAAAATGTCAGAAAAGTGTCCGAAATGTCCGCCATAACGTCGCAGTCCCAATAAAAAAATCGCAGATCGCCGCCATTAATAGTAAAAAAAATGCCATAAACTATCCCCTATTTTGTAAACGCTATAAATTTTGCGCAAACCAACCGATAAACGCTTATTGCACTTTTTTTTTACCAAAAATATGTAGAAGAATACGTATCGGCCTAAACTGAGGGAAAAAATATTTTTTTTATATATTTTTGGGGGTTATTTATTATAGCAAAAAGGAAAAAATATTGCATTTTTTTTAAAATTGACGCTCTATTTTTGTTTATAGCGCAAAAAATAAAAACCGCAGAGGTGATCAAATACCACCAAAAGAAAGCTCTATTTGTGGGAAAAAAAGGACGCTAATTTTGTTTGGGAGCCGCGTCGCACGACCGCGCAATTGTCAGTTAAAGCGACGCAGTGCGGGAAGCTTATATTTTGTCTGGGCAGGAAGGGGGTGTAGGTGCACAGTAGGTAAGTGGTTAAATATATACTAAGCCCCCACAGATAATTGGCAGTGAAGCGAATTGAACAGAGTGATTCATTACTGAATACTTCCGGATGGAGGAGGTAAGATGGCCGCCACAGCGTGCGTTCCAAGCCTCGCTTTAATGTAATGACACCAGAACGCACATCCGGGCGTGTAAAAAAGACCATCGATAATAAATAGTTCGAATAAGACATGTATTTAAAACTCACAATAATGCGAGACAATCAAAAACCCGATCGCGTTGATGCTCGCAATAAATACACCGCCGTGCGCTCCAAGCCTCGTATCACCACACAACAGTGGAGCGCACAGGGCGCAAGCGCGAGCACATCACCCGGTCACATGGTGCGTCACGCGTCACTGGTTCAGACACAGCGATGCGTTCCACACCTCGTATTCAGATGAGGAAGAGGGATGTACACACAGGACGTGCCGTCGGAACGCACGATGACGTCACAGCAAAGGGGGGGGCACACATCCATAGCTTTTACCCATAATAACGACGGATATATAGGGGGCAAATCAAATACGAGGGAGGCACCACAACCCTCAGATAGATATAAACCCCGTATTACGTCGATGGACTATCTGCACAAGGGCATCGTATGGTATGAAGCTCACGATGTAAAATCACAAGCTACAATTCAATTAATGTGCAAACATTTTTAAAAACAACTGATTAAATTGTGAAAAATAAACCAATACATCAAAAAAATATCATAAAATCTTAACATATGTTGAATAGTTAAACTCATATAAAGGATATATATTAAAATGATGTAGATTAAAATAATATATAATAAAATTACATGTTAATATGTAACTAAACACCAGACACAAACAATGGGCTAGTTCATATGCTGTAGGATACCGGGCTGTATTAAACCCTAGAGATATAGATCCTACATTAACATGGATTAAAATATTGGAATATCATAGTTAAACGATATTCCCAAGAAAGTTGAGACTCATGATACATTAACTAGGAACACTGAGGTGACACCACGTAATAGCTGAAAACCCAGTAAGAACTATAAAACTGATAATCTCAAGACTGATTGATAAATGCATTCACGTCCCACTCGACATTCAAGCCGTGTGGGACATAAGTGCGTAGTGTATAAATCCAATAGGTTTCTAACCTAGAGACACCCCTAATCTTGGCTCCGCCCCTCCAAGGTGCTACATATTTGTCTATAATAAGGAACTGGGTACCCTTAGGGTTGCGTGCATGGCACTCCCGATAATGACGGGGTACCGTATGTTTAGTGCAACCACCTATAATCTTGGCCACATGTTCACCTACCCGTACGGAAAATGCACGTATAGTGCGTCCCACATATTGTTTTCCGCACGGGCAGGTGATGAGATACACTATGTGAGTTGATGCACACGTGCAAAAGCATTTTATAGGGTAAGTCTGTCCTGTTGAAGTGGATCTAAATTCCAAAGATTTAGTTCTACCGCTGGTATTCCAGTGGCATACATTACATTTCTTGCATGGGAAGTAACCTTTCATATCATGAAAGAAAACAGGGCGGACAGGTGGATCGATGACATTTGGAGCAATGCTGTTCCTTAGTGATGGAGCTCCCTTAAAAATGATTTTGGCCATATCGGGTAGATTTGGTCCAAGAACTTTATCAGTCTTGAGTACGCCCCAGTGCTTATTGATGATGGATTTGACATATCTATGCTGTGTAGAGTAGGAGGTCAAAAAAGAGAACTTGAAAATGCCATCTGGTTCTCGTGGGGGCTTGTGAGATAGCAGGGACACCCTATCTGTGGTTCCCACCTGTTGTAGTTCCAGGTCTATAACTGAGGTGTCATACCCCTTTTCAATAAACCTTTCCTTTAAAACCTGAGCCTGTATGAAATAGGACTCCTGATCCGTACAGTTTCTGCGTAAACGCAAAAATTGGCTGCGAGGGACCGAGTCCAACCAGGACCGGTGATGGCAGCTGTCTCTAGGGATATAGCTGTTGCGGTCTGTTGCCTTAAAATGAGTCTGAAATTTGAACTGACGTAAATGCAATTCGATCTCAAGATCAAGAAAGACAACCTTACTGGAGCTCCAAGAGTGAGTGAGAGAGATGCCACGATCATTAGCATTCAGTGCCAAAAAATACTCATTCAATGTTTCTGGTGGGCCATTCCAAAGGAGGAGGATGTCGTCTATGTATCGGGCCCATAGGACCAGGGACGGGTGACGGTCCAAATAGGCGAGTATATATTTAAGGGTCTTTCTATGCAGTAGGACAATTCCCATGAATATGTTTGTGAAACGAAACGCGTCGGGAACCGATTGACCCTACTGCCTGTATATTTCTACGCCCATGATTGTTCATATCAAATGTGAGTGTATAATTTTTGTTTTATTCTAGTAAAACTTTTTTTATCAGAGTTACGCTATGTTTGCTCTATTATTTCCTTCTTTGCCATTGGGCCTTCCGAGTCACGTTGTCGGCTGAATGCATTGAGAAGAGGAGTGAAAATTTTAAGTTTGATCCTTCAACTGATCGGATATCTTTGCCACTCATCCTTCCTGAGTCCCTCTGTGAACAGTGTTTGGTTTAACCCTAAGCTATAGCTGACCAAATAGGTGTACACTTATTGTGGTTGCTATCCATCTGGTAAGCCTCTTCAACTAAACCTACGGTGGTGGACCATTAAGATTTCACTTTCACTCAGTCACCTTATTGATCCCTGTGGACTTTATATCACCTCTAAGGACACTTCAAGTGCACCTATGGTGTCTAATATCTAGCTTATATTATTCGCCTTTTCATTTATGTTTAAGCGCTATATATTTTCTTTGTTCCTCTGTTATTAGCCATCAGCCTGAAAACTCCTGAGAAATTCTCGGACACTTTGGACAAAAGCAACCTGAATCTTCTGTCAGGGGACGTTGCTAAAATAGATGAACAGGGAGCTGGCCCTATTACAAAACGCCTCCTTAAAGTCTCTGCCTATGTGGAGAGTGGGTGTGTGCCTTCCCTCCAATCAGCAATGTTGGCTATCTTGGCTGTATGCCCAGACATCACACTCTGTGTTAAACAAAAATAGAAAATCTCCTAACAGGATCTGAACTTTGTAAACAGTATATAAATGTGAAGACAGCAGATATACATGTAAAACCTATATAGGGAGATTTGGTTCATCTCTGTGTATCATCTGAGGCTGTTTACTAGACATGTGCAGACTGGAATATTTTGTTTTGTTATTTCGTTTTCGTTTGGAAAATAAATGTATTTAGTTACTCCCGATAATCAATTTGATTTATTTAGTTTTTCGTTGGGGAATAGCTTTCGTCCGAAAATCCAATAATACTTGGTTTCTGTCGAATGGTCAAAAGAATATTCGACGGAACGTCGAATCGTACATTTCCGTTCGAATATTCCGCCTACAAGAACTCTAATGTTGTATGACTAGTAATAATGTCGAATCTATTTTTCTCATAAATCGAAATCTAATCTCTGTAACGTCGAATCTAATCTTTCGGTTTTCGCTTCTTGCGCTTTCGTTTATTAAAACGATAACGAAAAAAACTGATTTTCGGACGAAAATGCATTCTAACGAAAACGAATGCACATGTCTACTGTTCACTTCACTGGGTGTATGGAGGGTTTACATCCACTTTAAGCTCCATGCAAATGTGCTTCATGATACGGAAAGGTTTCTTTACAGTAAGAGCTGTAAAAATGTGAACCAATCACATAGACTTTCACAGGGACTGGTTCTATGCACTCTGTAGATGGCCTAAACAACTGAATTGATGTGTTTCTAAATGCACTTTACAAACACACTAGATTTCCAAAAGTATTGTGACGACTGCCTTTACACTCAGAAAGTTGGGACGGAAGCTGTTCCCCTAAGTCTCCAAAAAGGAGGCGAGATTGGATATCACGGTACCTTGGACATAGTACACATAGAGTATGATTTAAAAAATATTTTATTTAGACAAACAATATAAAAACAGGGTATCCAGATACAAACAAAACAGCAGCGGGGTCAGCGTGGATCGCGATCGCTGGGTTGATTACTACTTAAGTGGGCCTGCGCCCACTGAGTAGTATGGGGGTTGTAAGCCAAGGGCAATGCCCATAACATTGGGCTGTTTTTCAGGGGTTGGCCCCGTCTCCTTATTTCCAGTGTAGGGAACTATTAAGGCATAAGCATACCAAGACATTTTGGACAATTTCATGCTCCCAACTTTGTAGGAACAGTTTGGGGATGGCCCCTTCCTTTCCAACATGACTGCATACCAGTGCACAAAGCAAGGTCTGCCAAGGTCTGCCTATACCTCCATTTCTTCATGTGTTCAATACTTTTTCCTGGTTTCATTCCATTTTATTACACATAACTTAATTTATGAACTTTTTTTTTTGTATGTATGGATTGCATGGATTGTAACCAACATGTGGTGAAAATGTAATATCAATAGCATGTTTAGAAATATATGAACTTCATCATTTAGACCAGATCCTTCTGGTCTAAAGTTTTGGGGTGTAGACTATATAAAACCAATATGGAGAGGTTCAAATATGGTAAGAGAACTCCCCAAACGTGAAACAGTACAGTTGGACATCAATTGTTTTATTAGTGACTATTAAATGTAATACTCATCAGTTTGATTTTTCAGTCATTTTAAAATGTAGTTGAATTTATATATGATTTCTAACAATTTTTTATGTACTGATATTTATTATACGTTTTTTAACCACTTAAGACCCGGACCAAAATGTAGGTAAAGGACCTTGCCCCTTTTTGCGATTCGGCACTGCTTCGTTTTAACTGACAATTGCGCGGTCGTGCGACGTGGCTCCCAAACAAAATTGGCGTCCTTTTTTTCCCACAAATAGAGCTTTCTTTTGGTGGTATTTGATCACCTCTGCGGTTTTTATTTTTTGCGCTATTAACAAAAAAATTTTCGTGACTGCGACAATATGGCGGACACTTCGGACAATTTTGACACATTTTTGGGACAATTGTCATTTTCACAGCAAAAAATGCATTTAAATTGCATTGTTTACTGTGGAAATGACAGCTGCAGTTTGGGAGTTAACCACAGGTGGCGCTGTAGGGGATGTGTGACCTAGTGTGTTTGTTTACAACTGTAGGGGGGTGTGGCTGTAGGTGTGACATCATCGATCGCGTCCCCCTATTACAGGGATGACGCGATCGATGCTGCGGCCACAGAGAAGCACGGGGAAGCCGTGTGTACACACGGCTCTCCCCGTTCTTCCGCTCCAGGGATGGATCGCCGCACTCCAGCGGCGATCGGGTCCGCGAATCCCGCGGTCCCGGTCCCGGAGCTTCGGACCGGGTCGCGGGCGCGCGCCCGCGCGCCTGTGACCCACGGCTGGGTACTAAAATCAACGTATATATACGTTGATGTGCCCAGCCGTGCCATTCTGCCGACGTAAATGTGCAGTAGGCGGTCCTTAAGTGGTTAATATACTTTTTTTTTTTTTTTTTAATAAGAGCTTAATATAATGTTGATATGATTGACCTGTAATTTGTGGTCTAATCAAATGTGTTCGTTTTTTTATGATCGATTTTAATATGGTAATGCACTTCAACCAAGTGGAATTGTAACTTCAATTTGGCCGTGTATGACTAAATGTCAAAGTTCACCATCGCCAGCTGCTAATAGTGTTTTGACCTCTGAGTGATGTACTGATCACTGTCTAATTGCACCTCCTAGAGAATGGTGTAGGGTTACATTTCAGCTGTGTTTTTTTTTGGGGTATAAATATCAGGATCCCGCTTTATAAGGCCACGCCCTCAGACAAAGTAGTGATGACGAAACGCGTCTGTGCGTGACCTTACGGCAACCGGAAGTGACGTGTTTGTTCCACAGCCAGAAAGAGACAAATGAAAGTAACTAGCAGACGCTGTTCTTCCAAGGTAAACGTCTTGCTGCTAATGAGGGCTGTTGGTAACGCTATAGAGTGCATTTTTTTGTACGTTTTATCCACTGCAAAAGTATTGGAAATTGTTATCTATGAATTTAGTGACTACAATAAATGGTAAACCGAATTTCGCTATGTGGAATTTGTTTCCCATTTATTCAAGTACCTGTGGAGGAGATTTGTGGTTCTGACCCAACTTGAGATGTGGATGGTGTTCCTTCTGGACATATTAAAGGCTTGTGTTATACTTATGTCTGATGAGTGAGAACCCCTAAGGGGATTGTGACGCACGTCTTGGAGGATCTTGGTGTGAGGTGCACTATTTACTATCCAGCATTAGGACCACAACCTGTGTCTTTTGGATTTTTTTCTCATCTGTCATCTATATTTTCTTATGTGCCTATAATCATATGAAAGCCTGTCATATAGGGAGATGACCGTAGCGGTGCTTTAGTATATACCAGTACTTATAGATGTAATTGTGGACTTGATACTACTTGTTGTTAGAAATATATGTACCTTGAAAAATGGTAACGTGTTCAATACTTATTTTACCCGCTTTATATACACACTTAGGTCCATATATATTTGTACACAGGCATCATTTTCATACTTTTGGCTCTGTATGCCACCAGAATAAAATTAACAATTAAATAATCCAAATTAATTTGAAGTGCAGACTTTCAGCTTTAATTAAAGGGGTTGAACATGAATATCGAGTACACATTTTAGGAACTGCACCCATTTTTATACACATACGTTTGTCTTTTTTTTTTTTAGGGGCTTAAATGTAATTGGACAAATGAATAAAATTGTAAATAATAATAATAAAAAAAATTATATTTTGTTGAGAATCCTTTAATGCAATGACTGCCTGAAGTCTGGAACCCATTGACATTACCAAAGAGTGGGTTTCCTCCTTTCTGATGCTTTGTTAGGCTCTGACTGCAGCTGTCTTCAGTTGTTCTTTGTTTGTGGGTCTTTCTGCCTTTAGTTTTGCCTTCAGCAAGTGAAATGCATGCTCAGTTGGGTTGAGATTAGGTGATTGACTCGGCCATTGCAGAATATTCCACTTCTTTTCCCTCAAAAACACCTTGCCTAGACCTAACTATGTGTGTATATTTGTAATTTTAGATGTTTTCTTTTTTTATACTTAAGATTTAGGGATTGCCTTAGGGGATCAGGGAAGGCTTTTTTTCCCTTTTTTTGTGGAGCAAACTGGACTATACTTTTTAAGTGTTTTTCCCTTTCTCTATGATTTTATTTTGTTGGTGGAACTCCAACTGGAAGTGTCTTGTCTCACTCTAACTATAGAAATCCGACAATAATAATATTAATTTCCAATTCCTAAGACTTCTGCAAGTTTAGAAGGCTTAGCTTTAGTTGTTAAATATTTGGATGGGAAATGGAAGTTTTGTGGTGGTGCTAAGATTAATATGTAGCTGTCATTGCATAGGAGTGATTTGTATTAGAAGCAGTAGGACTAGTAGAGCTACAGGCTATGTTATCTGGAACAAGAATATCCAGGTATGCAGTTACAAAATGACATACACCCAAGACGCCCTCTCGTGCGAATCCTGGTAAACAAAAAGCTGCTTGGCCAGAGAATCTTCCTCAGTTAACCTCTTCCTTAAGCAGACAGAGAGCATAAAATATGGTATAACAATGATATAGCTGGATCATCTTCTTATGTCCGAATTACTGGACTATTTCCCAAGACCTGCGCATCAAGAAGCACCATCTGGCGTAGTGCAGAACAATTTTAAAGCCCTCAATTCAGCTCTTGATCAAGTGCAAACACTTATTCAATGATAGATATTCAAACTACTTCTAATGCTCTAATCCAGATATTCTCAACCAGGATTTTTCCAGAGGTTTGTAGTAGGGCTGTGGAAATTAAAAATTAATTCCTCGACTAATCGTATATTTTTTTTGATCGATCTAAATTCTTTTGATCGGTACTAGTGGTGCAACGGATCATAAATTATCTGTGATCCGAATGGGTTACCATATGCGGATCGACACACTACGTGATCCACTGAGCTCCGGTGCTGCCTCGGCCATAAGAAAGGCCACGGCTTTGGCCTAGCTCCCAGAGCGGCAGCCATTTTGGCCCACCTGGCGGCAGCCTAGGTGAGTCTTGAGCATCGCGCTGACGTCTTCACCCGGCTTCAACTGCTCGTGTTCGGCCGGCTTCTCTGGTAAGACTAAGCAAGCACTAATCTTCCTATACAGTGGGGGAGATGTCTGTGGGTATTACAGTGGGGGGAGATGTCTGTGGATATTACAGTGGGGGGAGATGTCTGTGAATATTACAGTGGGGGGAGATGTCTATACAGGGAGTGCAGAATTATTAGGCAAATGAGTATTTTGACCACATCATCCTCTTTATGCATGTTGTCTTACTCCAATCTGTATAGGCTCGAAAGCCTACTACCAATTAAGCATATTAGGTGATGTGCATCTCTGTAATGAGAAGGGGTGTGGTCTAATGACATCAACACCCTATATCAGGTGTGCATAATTATTAGGCAACTTCCTTTCTTTTGGCAAAATGGGTCAAAAGAAGGACTTGACAGGCTCAGAAAAGTCAAAAACAGTGAGATATCTTGCAGAGGGATGCAGCACTCTTAAAATTGCAAAGCTTCTGTAGCGTGATCATCGAACAATCAAGCGTTTCATTCAAAATAGTCAACAGGGTCGCAAGAAGCGTGTGGAAAAACCAAGGTGCAAAATAACTGCCCATGAACTGAGAAAAGTCAAGCGTGCAGCTGCCAAGATGCCACCTGCCACCAGTTTGGCCATATTTCAGAGCTGCAACATCACTGGAGTGCCCAAAAGCACAAGGTGTGCAATACTCAGAGACATGGCCAAGGTAAGAAAGGCTGAAAGACGACCACCACTCAACAAGACACACAAGCTGAAACGTCAAGACTGGGCCAAGAAATATCTCAAGACTGATTTTTCTAAGGTTTTATGGACTGATGAAATGAGAGTGAGTCTTGATGGGCCAGATGGATGGGCCCGTGGCTGGATTGGTAAAGGGCAGAGAGCTCCAGTCCGACTCAGACGCCAGCAAGGTGGAGGTGGAGTACTGGTTTGGGCTGGTATCATCAAAGATGAGCTTGTGGGGCCTTTTCGGGTTGAGGATGGAGTCAAGCTCAACTCCCAGTCCTACTGCCAGTTTCTGGAAGACACCTTCTTCAAGCAGTGGTACAGGAAGAAGTCTGCATCCTTCAAGAAAAACATGATTTTCATGCAGGACAATGCTCCATCACACGCGTCCAAGTACTCCACAGCGTGGCTGGCAAGAAAGGGTATAAAAGAAGTAAAACTAATGACATGGCCTCCTTGTTCACCTGATCTGAACCCCATTGAGAACCTGTGGTCCATCATCAAATGTGAGATTTACAAGGAGGGAAAACAGTACACCTCTCTGAACATTGTCTGGGAGGCTGTGGTTGCTGCTGCACGCAATGTTGATGGTGAACAGATCAAAACACTGACAGAATCCATGGATGGCAGGCTTTTGATTGTCCTTGCAAAGAAAGGTGGCTATATTGGTCACTGGTTTGTTTTTGTTTTGTTTTTGAATGTCAGAAATGTATATTTGTGAATGTTGAGATGTTATATTGGTTTCACTGGTAAAAAAAAATAATTGAAATGGGTATATATTTGTTTTTTGTTAAGTTGCCTAATAATTATGCACAGTAATAGTCACCTGCACACCCAGATATCCCCCTAAAATAGCTAAAACTAAAAACAAACTAAAAACTACTTCCAAAAATATTCAGCTTTGATATTAATGAGTTTTTTGGGTTCATTGAGAACATGGTTGTTGTTCAATAATAAAATTAATCCTCAAAAATACAACTTGCCTAATAATTCTGCACTCCCTGTATATGGTGGTGATTCGAAAAATGCATGTGTGTTTTATAATTAATCAAAATTAGTCTATTAATAGATTAAAAAAAAAATTGATTACTCGAACACGAAAATTTTAATCAGTAACAGCTCTAGTTTGTAGAAGTTCCTTGAATTTTGGCTGAATAACCTCCCACCTGATTGTGCCTGCATTGTTCTTGGGCCAGCACCACTTTACAGTGCCAGTGACATTACACCATTGGTCTTTCGCTATCGGGTGGAAGTCAAACCACCACTGTAAGGGGGCATTCTTTCCAATTTCCCACCAATTGTTCCCATTGAACTGCTTTTAGTAGGGGTTCCACAAAACAAGAAAAATACTTCAAGGGTTCCTCTGGGGCAAAAGAGTTGGGAAAGGCTGGTCTAATGTGTTTCAGGAAGATACATTTATGTCCACACAGACGACTTTTCCGGTCACCATGGAATGTGTCAATGCAGATGTTGTTCAAGAACAAGATGGGAGTGAAAATTGTGGAATCGGCTTGTTCTACATACAAAATCCCATGGGGATGGACATGGCCCCATGCAGTCTATACTATGAAAAGTTTTTTTTTGTCTTTTTTCACTGAGGATCCATCCTATCTGTATATGATGATGTAAGGTGAAGTTTGAATACACTACTCTTAAGGCTGTTACCGACCTCAAGAAGGTCATATTATCTGGTAAGGGTCAGTGTGTACTGTGGTGAAGGGTTGTCACTGCCCCCTGTCTATCATACAGCTATCCCCCACGGGTGGATATTATTCATAATTCTCAACGGTATTACACTATGCAAGTTTTTTGTTTCTCTTTTTTCCGGTATTGTGACTTCACATTTGAAACCCACAAGTGCAAGATATTCGCGATTGGAAAAGGGACATTGATCCTCCTGCATTTTTTTTTGAAAAATTCAGCATCATTGGCTTCACAGATGGACCTCTGACCATTACAAAGAACTTAACCCTTTTTTCACGATTGACTCACAAGTTTGTTTTCACATATATATTTTCTATTTATGGACTTTAAAAATATTTATTCAGGTTTTGTGTTTCAACAACATACTACAACTTTCCTGATTATTTTTTATTTGGTAACATACTGTGCCAATACTAGGCATTGTCTCACGTTTAGCGCGATTCCTCCCCTTCTTCCAGTCTGTTTTATGTTGTATAACATTTTTGAATCGCAGCTTTCTTATATTTGTAGTGTATAGGGTATGCGCAATTTTCTTTCCATTTTTACTATACAAAATCCCATGCTTGGTCTCAGGAAATCTACATAGATGTTAATAACTTAGGCCGCGTACACACGGCAGAGAACCTCGACGGGCAGAACACATCGTTCCGCCCGTCGAGGTTCTCTCCCGGCCGTCGAATTCGGCAACCCGCCCGTCGGGAATGGCAACCAGCCATTCTTCCAGGCGGGCCGTCGAGGAAATAGAGAGCGTGCTCTCTATTTCGGCTCGACGGGCTTCCCGACGGGAAGCTCGCTGAGACCGTACACACGGCCGAGGTCCTCGCTGGAATGTGCATTTTCAGCGAGAACCTCGGCCGTGTGTACGGCGCCTCAGAGGTAGAGAGGTTAAAATGACACCTTTTGTAGGCTTCCAGGTACCAGGAATGAGATAATGTAACTACAACAGGTTGGTTCCACATTGTCCAATATCTGCTTTGATGTGTTCCATAGGGATTGGATGAAGGTGTCTGTGCTACCTGTGTGGATATAAATGTTGGCGTATCTTCTTGACACTCATTTAGAAAACATATTCAAAATCAATCAATCAACATTGTCCAAAGAACAGGAAGGGTTTGTAGATTGTTGATTGTCCATCCTGTTCTTGGAAATCAAAATCTATACATTCCATGGTCATCGTGGGTCATCCAGAACACAGCAGCAAGACTGGTAATGGGGGAAAAAAAACTGGGAATCACCCCTTCACTGAGGGCCCTTCATTGGCTAACCGCAAAGGATCGGATCACATTCAAGACCCTCTGTCTCACCCACAAGTGCACACAAGATAACGCTCCTCAATACTTATGTGAGAAAATAAAACACTACACCCCCAATCACATTCTTTGATAACCAACCAAAACTTCCTCCACATCCCCAAGTCCCACTACAAATCAAAGGGAGAACGTAGAATTGCAGTCCAAGGACCCTGGCTATAGAACGCTCTACCCATGGACATCCGCATGGTAGAAAACCATTGGGCCTTCAGGAAAAAAATGTAAGACCCACCTCTTCTGAGGGATTAGGACGTCACTGGATGCAAAGCGCCTTGAGGTGATTTAGTTCGCATTTGTAGCGCTATGCAGATTATTCACTCACTCATCGTTGGTGCTACTGGTGTGGATATAAATTAGAGGTCGGCCGATATTTGGCCGTTTTGGAGAAATCGCCATCGGCCGATTTTTAACCAAATTAGGCCGATATTTAACATGGCCGCTAGCGGTGCCACGGATCCAGAGCTAGGCCGAGGCCGCGGCCTTTCCTGATGCTGTGACCGCGGCGGCAATCCGCGGATCTGCGGATTGCCGCTGCGGTCACAGCATCAGGAAAGGCCGCGGCTTCGGCCTAGCTCCGGAGCCGCAGCCATCTTGGTACACCCTGCACGGTGGCCCTCCTCTTTGTTAACACCCACAGAGGAGGAGGGGCCTGCTCGCTGCCATCTGCTAACTTTTTTTGTTTTTTTTGTTTAAGGAAGTCGGCAGCCAACCAGCGGGCCTGTAACAGCCAATCGGCGCCCGCCGCTGCCGACATCCTACACTGTAAAAAAAAAGTCCCCTGACGTGCTTCGCGCCCTGCCTCTGCCTGCAAACCCCAGAATGGAGGATGTCGATAGGCTGTTACCGGCCCGCTCTGCATTCTGGGGATTGTAGGCAGAGGCGGGGCAGCACGTCAGGGCCATGGACGAATGGACTTTTCTTGTGCTAGGCTAGGAGATGGAACGGAGGCTGGAGCACTCCGCTGGTGGGTATTGATGAGGTGGCAGTGAATGACATTGGGCTGTACTGGTGGGCACTGATGTGTGAGGCACTGATGAGGTGATGCACTGGTTGGCACTGATGAGGTGATGCACTGGTTGGCACTAATGTGATGCACTGGTGATATGCGCTTGTGAGATGCATTGGTGGGCACTGATGAGGTGACACTGATAGGCTGCACTGGTGGGCACTAATGAGGTGGCACTGATGGGCTGCACTCAGGGCCGTCTCTATCATAGGGCAAACAGGGGCAGCTGCCCAGGGCCCTGTCACTGTTGGGGGCCCAAAGCAACCCCCTTTGAAAAAAAAAGGGGGCCCGGAGGCCCCCAGGGCCCAAGATGGCAACCCACCCTTTTTTTTTTTTTTTTTTTTAATAAAATTTTTTTTTTTTTTTATATATTTTTATTTTATTTTTTATTAAAGGGCCAATTTTTTTAAATATCTATATATTTTTTTTTAAAGGGCCAATTTTTTTTTAGGGGTCCCCAGGGACCCGGAGGCCCCCAGGGCCCCAGATGACAACCCCCTTTTTTTATTTATTTTTAAATAAAAATATATATTTATTTTATATATTTTTATTTTATTTTTTATTAAAGGGCCACCTTTTATCTGCAGGAAACAAAGGCATGGCAGCCCATTCAAATGAATGCTGTGCCTGCACAAATGAGGGCCGCCAAAACACATACATGTGAACCAGCCAGGCCCAAAATAAGCTGAAGGGGGGCCCAAAAAAAATGTTTTCCCAGGGCCCAAACCATATTAAAGACGGCCCTGGCTTCACTGGTGAGCACTGATGTGGCACTGACAGGCTGCACCCCAGCTCTCCACCCTAAACAATTATCTCCTCCCCACCTCTCCACCCTAGGTTTTTTGAGATGAGGAGAAAAAAAAAATCGGCCTAAAATATCGGCCGCCCCGATTTCCAAATAATCGGCATCGGCCAGAGAAAAACCCATATCGGTCGACCTCTAATATAAATGTTGGGGTGTCTTCCTGACACCTCATTAAAACTGAAGAAGTAGCATTGATATGCTAGGAAACATCGTTGCCAAAATTCTGTGTACCCCTGAGCATCATACCTAGATGGACTTATTAAACATTCCACTTCAAAACCATGGCCACTGGGAAGGTTTTAAATAAGATTTTGAAGTGTGTCTGTGGGAAAATATGCCCACAGGTCAGTTACTGATGTTCAGTGATGCCAACCACCAGTATTTTTACTGGCAGCCAGTAAAAATCGGGCACTTTTTTCTCCTGTCAGTAAATGGCAGTGACAGAAAAAGGTTGCCAGTAAAAAAATATGGCTGTGATGCTTGGCTCAGAACTGTGCATTCGATGCTCCAGAGTCGGCAGAGACCATCCCAGTGCCTGCTACAGTGTGTTTGGCAGGTCTGGCGGAGGCGGTGCCTAAACGTGTTGTGTGATGTCATGGTTCAAGTGAGCCAAGCGAGCAGCCAAAGCCTCATGTGAGGGCCTGCAGGCTGGGAGCAAGGCAAGATGGGAGTGGGACTGTCAGTGCTGTTTGGAGTGGAGTGGACTGAAGGGACGACCTGACGTAGAGAGACACTGTCACTGTGACTCAGGAGGGGACGTGCTGGTGAGGTGTCATCATCATCTCTGTGTGGCTGCACACTTTCAGTGTCACTGTGAGAGACAATTTTTTTGTGTGTGAGCCGCCCATTCTAATTTCTTGCCCTCCAGAGTCGTGTCCCTGAGCAACTTAATATATCGAAAATTAAACATGGAATATGTTTTTGCCTTGATATTGACCTTAAATCTCATCGCTAATTGCATATTGTACTTGTTTGTAGCCTAAATACTAAAATTTGCACTTAAAACTGTAATTTTTTACTTTTGGAAATGGCAGTACAAAACTTGGCTTTGCCAGTAAATGTTGGGTGTTGTGTCAGTAAATTTCAATCTGGTATGTTGGCAACACTGCTGATGTTGGATGAGAAAACCTGGCTCATAGTCAATATTCCAAAATGTTCAGTAGGGTTGAGGTCAGGGCTCTGTGTAGGCAGGGCCGCCATCAGGGGGGTACAGGCAGTACACCTGTAAGGGGTCCGGAGGTCCCCAGGGGCCCGGAGATCCCCAGGGCCCCATGTGTCAAACCCCCTTTTTTTTTGATAAATGTTTTTTTTTATTTTTGTTTATATATTTTTTTATTTTTTAAAGGGCCCAGAGGTCCCCAGGGCCCCAGATGGCTACCCCCTTTTTTATATATATTGTTCTCAATTTCAGACAGCAGCACCCCCCCCCCCGGTTCTCTGCTGCAGGGGGCCCATGCCTGAAGCTGTGTAAGGGGCCCCAAAATTCCTGATGGTGGCCCTGTGTGTAGGACACTTAAAGGGTCACTAAAGGAAAGTTTTTTTTTTTTTTGCTGAAATGACTGTTTACAGCATGGGTCTTCAAACTACGACCCTCCAGGTGTTCAGGAACTACAATTCCCATCATGCCTAGACATGTCTGTGAATGTCAGCGTTTTACAATGCCTCATGTGATGTGTAGTTCCGCAACAGCTGGAGGGCCGTAGTTTGAGGATCCCTGGTTTACAGGGTATAGAGATATAATAGCTAACTGATTCCTTTTAAAAATGATTAAAAATCAATCATATAATGTGCCTGCAGTTTAGTTTCACTTTTAAACTGGTTTCATGTTTCTGTGATGTAAAGTGACACACAGAACAAAAACAAACCAATACAGGGCAATGTTTTTTTTTTTTTTAATTAATCTGATTGGTTCTGAGGAGTTTTAGACACACAGTAATGACAGCTTGGACCACAGTGAAAAGCTGCCATGAGATTTTTCATAAGGAGCCAGACAAGCAGGAAGTGTGGAGATCAGAGCAGAATTACAGCAAATTCAAAGCAAAAACGAACAATGAGGACATGAAACCAGGACTGCAGTAAGGTAAAGGAAGCTATTTAGCAAAAAAAAAAAAAATTCCTTTAGTGATCCTTTAAGTTCCCCAAACCATGTTCTTATGGAGTTGGCATTGTGCACAGGTAAACAGTCGTGCTGAAGCAGAAAAAGGCCTTCACCAAACTGTTACCATTAGATTGGAAGTGCACAAGTGTCTAAAATGTCTTTGTATGCTGCAGTATTAACAGTACCATTCACTTGAAACACCTGAGCTCAATCATTCGGTGGGGAGTCAATATCATTTTAGCCATAGACTAGGTGTGATGATAAGGTCCTAAAGAGAGGCAGGTAAAAAGTAACCTTTAATAACTTAAGGACCGGCTCACGTACATATAAGTTGGCACTTTAAAGATGAATATCTCGGTAACGGCAGCAGCTACTGCCACAAGCGAGCTATCCATCTTTTCCATGGCCGGTCCTGTAAACGATAATGGTGGTCTCCGTGGCAGATTCGCCACAAGATCACCGTTAGCGGTGGCAGGAGAGGGGCCCGCCCCTCTCCCGCGCCGTCGGGTCCTTTTCCCTCTGTGTCATGTATACGAGTGAGGGCAAGATGGTCCCCACCCGTCTTCATAGCAGGGCGGAAGTGACGGAAAAACGTCACTTCCACCCATGCGTCTTAAAGGGAAATTTGTTTTGTTGTCATTTGTCAAATGACCATTTATTTTATTTATTTTTATTGCATTTTAGTCAAATATGATATCTGGGGTCAAAAAGACCTCAGATCTCATATTTAAGAGGACCTGTCATGCTTTTTTCTATTACAAGGGATGTTTACACCCATTTGTTTACACCCATTTAAAAAAAAAAAAAAAAAAAACGTGTAAAAATAAATAAAGTCAAGTAAAATAAATAATAATAAAAAAAAATGTTTTAAAGCGCCCCGTCCCGCTGAGCTTGCGTGCAGAAGCGAATGCATACGTGAGTACCCCCATATGAAAACCGTCTTCAAACCGCACAAGTGAGGTTTGCCGCAATCGTTGGAGCGAGAGCAATAATTCTAGCCCTAGACCTCCTCCCTAACTCAAAAGATGCAACCTATAGAATTTTTTAAACTTCGCCTATGGAGATTTTGAAGCGTGACATGTTGGGTATTATTTTACTCGGCATAACATTATCTTTCACAATATAAAAAAATTGGGCTAACTTTACTGTTTTATTTTTTAATTCGAAAAAGTGATTTTTTTCCCAAAAAAAGTGCGCTTGTAAGACCGCTGCGCAAATACGGTGTGACAAAATGTATTGCAATGACCGCCATTTTATTCTCTAGGGTGTTAGAAAAAAAATATATTGTTTGGAGGTTCTAAGTAATTTTCTACCATAAAAACCTGTTTTAAACTTGTAAACACTAAGTCTGAAAAACAGGCTCGGTCCTTAAGTGGTTAACATACACCGAACTCTCTTAAAGTGGTTGTAAAGGCAGAAAGTTATTTATCTTAATACATTCTATGCATTAATATAAAAATCCTTCAGTGTGCAGCAGATCTCCTCAGCCCCCCCCCCCATTAAACTTATTTGAGCCCCAACTTGATCCAACAATGTAAACGGGAGACTCGGCTGTCTGGGACTCCCCCCCCCCCCTCACTGGCTGAGACACAGCAGCACCATTGTCTCCCACTGCTGTCAATCAAAGTCAGTGAGCCAATGAGGAAAGAAAGGGGGAGGGGTCCAGGCAGTGGCCCTGCGTCTGAATGGACACAAAGTCGTGGCTTGGCTCAGGTGCCCCTGTACCAAGCTGCTTGCTGTGGGGGCACTCAACAGGAGGGAGGGGCCAGGAGCACACAAGGGGACCCGAAAAGAGGAGGATCTGAGCTGGTCTGTGCAAAACCACTACACAGAGTAGGCAAGTATAACACCTTTGTTATTTTTCATGAAAAGCCAACTGGAGACATGGCTGTGGCCTCATGAAGAATGCCTCCCGATTCACACTTACCCAAGAAATGAGCACAGTCCTGGTCTTACTGACAGCAAAAGGGAAACCCAGTGCTCATTCAACCTACGACCAGTCATTGTGGGTCATTGTGCAGAGGCACATAAATGCTATGTCTGTTCCTGCCATAAACAACACAACATTTTAGGCCAGTATAAAGGAGTTGTAAAGGCAGATTTTTTTTTATCTTAATGCATTCTATGCAATAAGATAAAAAGACTTCTGTGTGTAACAGCCCCCCCCCCCCCCCTAATTACCTACCTGAGCCCAATCTCTCTCCAGGGATGTCTACAATCCACTCAGTCATCCTGGACACTTCTCATGATTGGCTGAGACAACGCAGAGGCACCATTGGCTCCTGTGGCTGGCAATCAAAGTTGGTCAGCCAATCAGGGAAGAAAGGGGCGGGGTCAGGGCGGGCTAGGAGAACAGAGGAGGGACCCGAGAAGAGGAGGGCTGCTCTGTGCAAAACCAACTGCACAGAGGAGGTAAGTATAACATGTTTGTCACAAAAAAAAACGAGCGTTTACAACCACTTTAAGCGTATGTCACCCTAGGATAAAAATTGTGGGCCAGATTCAGGTACAATTACATTGGCGCAGAGTATCAGAGATGCCGCCGTATTTTACCTGGCTCTATGACGAATTCATGTAGATTTTGGCCCGTAAGGTACGGCAGCGTAGTGTATTTCTCGCGGCGGAATCGAAATACGCGATTAGGGGACGTGAAGCATTTAAATTAGGCGCGTCCCCGCGGCGATCGAACTGCGCATGCGTCGTTTACGTACATTCCTATTCCCGGACGACTTACGTAAAAAATTTAAAAAAACTTTGAAATTCAACGCGAGAACGACGGCCGTAAGAGATTGCGAATGACGCTCGTAAATTCGTGGATCATCGGAAAAAGCTCATTTGCACAAACACGTAAGCCAGTCGGATTGAAGCCCGAAGCCGTCGTTTCATGGTTTGAGGATTCAGACCAATGAAACGACGCGCGTAATTTGAAAGTACTCCGGTCTAACGCGAGATAGACCGGAGTAAGGGCTCTGTGAATCTGGCAGCCGCCATATCTAAGCTGCAATACATTTTTCATTCTTGGGTTTAGATACACTAACAAAGCTCTCTTCAGGTGCTCATCTTAAGACCTGCCCTTAGTTTATGATGTTACCGCCTCTGAGGAGCAGTGTAAGCTTCATCCACTATTGTTGACAGAAAGGATCCATTGTTCTTTTTAAGCTTGGTGCTAAAATCAGCAAATAGTGGAAACCATCAGTATAATTTTAGAGCTCAGCCATATATAAAGGTTTATAAAACAATTTCACTCTAACGATATTCATTAATACAAAATAAAAAAAAATGTAAAAAAAAATCAAGCTCCACGTTAGGTATGAAATAATCTAAAAGAGCTGCAAAAGCTAGACAAGCGAGCTTATATTTTATTAAAAAGGGTCATGTGACCTAAGGTCCCCAATCCATAAGAATCTAAAATAGGCACATTTTTTTTTTCTTCATGGGAACAAAGACCAACCAAAGGGTTAAATTCTTGTGAACTCACAGCTATTCTATCTTCCTTTAATGGGGGGAAAAAATTATGCCAATTATTCTTTTTTTTTTTTCTCTCTCTCTCTCCTTCCTTGCCGCCTCTTGGATCCGCGTTAAGTCGTTTAAAGGGGTTAACATCAGATTTAATTAAATATTAAAGCGTCCCAGCACCACCCGCTATTGTGGCCCCTTGGAATAAGATATTATCTATTTTTTGACAAGTTTTCATCTTTCTCCGCGGAAGACGCAACATGAAACCAAATCAGTGGCAAAGAGCCGGCTAATGAATAATCTATTCCGTATTCCTTCACTGCTCACATCCACAGAAAAGGCAGGCATATCGGCGGCTGCCGAGGTACTGCATGACGCAGATAATGTTTAAATAATAGTAGAAAAAAAAACGGGAGAGAGAGAGAGCGGGAGAGAGAAAAAAAAAACAGCAATAAACAAATCATTAGCTCTTAACAGTTGTTTAATGCAATTTGTTAATGAACATAATGGTGGGGACTAATATTGAAAGAAAATAAAAAGCACTAAACAAGAGCCAAGTTACTAGTGATGCTCAATTATTTCCTTGTCAAGATTTTATGATTTAATGAGGCCCTCTGGGACGGATGCCTGTCAATCAGGGCTGACTTCTTGACACCATTACAACTTCAAATACAGCAGCAGGCAAGCTGTTTTCTTCGGCTTCGAAATGCCGAAATGATCTGACAGGTTTAAAGAAAAGGAGTGCAGGGGAAAAAAATAAAATAAAATAAAGACAGACACACAGCACAGTATCTTCGTCCCCCGGTTTTTCCTTATTTTCTAAACCCAGGCTACAATTTCTCGACGCCGCGCGGTAATGATGAGCTACCCCAATCATGCCGTTCGTCCTCTGATGAGGGACGTCTATCCCGTCCTCCCGTGGCTAGAGGAATTTTTTTTCTCTCTCTCTCTCTCCCTTCTCCTGTGTTTCCTTTATTTCTTTAACTTAATGATAACCCTCGACGGACTCGCCCCGTATGGGATAGTCGAACGGCGCGCTATTTTGTTCGCCATTAATTTAAGCCTTTGATGCCCCGCGCTCTGAAGCGATGGCAAAGGCAGCCCCCCCACCAAGCTGGTTCTGGAAGAAGACAATCTGACGCGCCTTAAACAGAATAGCAAATGGGTTTTTTCCCCGACCCGCAGATGAGAACGGACGTCAGGCTTGCTCGCTTTTTGTGCTCCTACGTCCCCTCAATCAATCCACCATTTAAAAGCACTTTAAAAATTTAGTCGGGGCAATTAAGCCCCGTTTGATTCTAGATTAGCGATGGAAGCTGGAGATTATTTTATCACTACAAGGAAAGAGACCAAAGGATGGATCGCCACGCCGGCCTCACGTGTTGCTGGATAGCGGAAAGGCATTGGCGGCCTTCGCTTATTTTTTCTACAGATGTGTCAGTGGGCGTTAGGAAAAGATGGTGGATATGGGAGGAAGGGGATGGAAGCAAAATAGAGAAGCAGGATAGGAGGACCATACAGTGTGATGGAATGGCAATGTACTGTACAAGCAAAATGGGATTAGCAGAAAAGCCCATGGGGGTGGCTGAGGGACCAAATGGTCTCTTGATCCATTGTATCTGCCCATGTGTCTTTTCATGTAAGACCTAAAGGACAAAATATTCTGAATGTACCCCAACCCCCTCCCCCCGCATTTCTTCCATAGTAGCTATAATAGCTTCTATGCTTTTTTGAAGGCTTTCCACAAGATTGTGGAGCGTGTCTGGGAATTTGTGCCAATGTTGAGGTCCAACTGATGTTGGATGAGAAGACCTGGCTCACAACCAAGGTTCCAGTTCATTCCAAAGGCGTTCAGTAGAGTTGAGGTCAGGGCTCTGTACAGGCCACTGAAGCTCCTCCACATCACACCATGTCTTTATGTAGCTGGCTTTGTACACAGAGGCACAGTCATATTGGATCAGAAAGGGGCCTTCACCAAACTGTTACCAAAGATTTGAACTGCACATTTGCCTAAAATGTCTCTGTATTCTGTAACCTTACGTTTCACTGGAAGCACCTGAACTCCTGGCGGGGGGCCACATACTTTTGGTTACAAAGTAGGTTTGATGGTCTGGTGTCCATTAACTCTTTTGCCACGTATACATGGTCGGAATTTCCGACAACAAATGTTCTATGTGAGCTTGTTGTCAGAAAATCCGACCGTGTGTAGGCTCCATCAGACATTTGCTGTCAGAATTTCTGGCAACGAATGTTTGAGATCTGGTTCTCAATTTTTCCGACAACAAAAGTTTTGCTCGGAAATTCCGATTTGTGTGTAGTCAATTCCGTTGCACAAAAAACCTACGCATGCTTAAAATCAATTCAACGCATGTTCGGAATCATTGAACTTAATTTTTCTTGGCTCATTGTAGTGTTGTACGTCACTGCGTTCTTGGCAATCTGAATTTCCGACAACATTTGTGTGACCGTGTGTATGTAAGACAAGTTTGAGCGAACAATCCGTCTCAAAAAAAATCCACGGTTTTGTTGTTGGAATGTCCGATCGTGTGTACTCTGCATTAGTCATATATTGTAGCTTAAAATTGTCTAGTGCTCATTGAAATGGTAGCCAGGGAATGGAGTTATCTATATATTTTTTTTTTCATGAGCTGGAATTGGGTTATAACCAAGTACATTCGTTACTGGTACTTGTTAGGTGAAAATCAGTCACTACTAAGTTCTACTAAGGTACTTGCATGCCAATAAAGCCTATGAGTGTTTTCCAGGACTCTGAATTAAATAGAGATAGGGTGGGCCCAAAAAACTAAGATGAAATACATTGATTTACATTAAGTTCCTAATGTGCTTTTCTGGGTCCTTATGTGAGTGTACAAGTTCCCTTTCTGTTGGTACAGTATGAGAATAACTCCCAGCTGTAGGAAACATTTCCTATTATAAACCCTATGGGGTAGATTTAATAAAACTGTAACACTCAGAATCTGGTGCAGCTGTGTATGGTAGCCAATAAGCTTCTAACGTCAGCTTGTTCAATTACGCTTTGGCAATAAAACCTGGAAGTCAATTGGTTTCTATGCAGAGCTGCACCAGATTTTGCACCATGCAGCTTTAGTAAATAACCACCTTAGTGTCTGGTGATACAATTGGCAAATTATCCTTTGAGACTCATTTTATGCACAAAGGCCCAGATTCACAAAGCACTTAACACCGACGTATATCCAGATGGTAAGTAAGTACAAATATGCGCCGTCGTATCTGTGCGCCGAACCCACAAACTTAGATACGCCTAAAAACAGACTTCATCCCGATGTAACTTGCTTAGGCCGGCGTAGAGTGGGCGCATATTTACGCTGGACGCATGTGGCTTTCCCATTGATTTTCTCATCAAATATGCAAATAAGGGAGATACGCCGATTCACTAATGTACTTGCACCCGGCGCATGATTTAAGCGGTTTGCGTACGTTTTACGTTCGGCGTAAAGTTATTCCTCATAGATGAGGCACAAACCATGCAAAGGTATGGACCAGGGAACACAAGTCTACGTATTGTACGTTGGACGTCTGTGAATATGGGCCGACGTGGGTCTGGCTGGCGTAGGTTACCTTCAGCGCGTACACCGTGATCCGGCGTATCTTAGGCAGTTGTTCCGACGTGGTTGTACGCATGCGCACGGGGATACGTCCATGTCCCGACACATGCGCAGTTAATTTAAGTACTTGTCTGGCGCCTGGCCCATCATTTGCATGGGGTCACGCTTCATTAACATGGATCACGCCCACTTCCACTTACACCGGCTTATGCCTATGAAATATACGCTACTCCGGCGCAGAGTTGGGAGCATTTGTTTGTGAATTCCATGCTTGCCTCTCCGCGCTGCGCCGGCGTAGTGTAAAAGAGATATGCTACTTCGGCATAAATATGCGCCGTTGTATGTGAATCCGGGCCATAGCATATAGGCACATAATGATGATGAGCCTTTTTGACAGTCTTTTTCATTTAAATAGAACCTTGGATTTCTATTATTGATGTATTATCCAAATGATTATCCTACTGTGTGCTCTCTCTGTTGTAACTTATTGATTTTTGTACGAAGACCCACCTGTCATAACAGGAGGCATTAGTTGCCATGAGGCCACTTGTACTGGACAAGGACGATAACAAACAAAGCTTACCCTAAAGTCAAAGAAGTCAGCATTACTTCAGCATATTCAGAATCTCTGGACATAACGTCATAGTCCTTCTGAGAAGATTCTGAGGAATGTAGAGCAGGTGAGACTGGGTGAGAAGTCACTCCAGTCCACTGCAGGTTTTAGCTACTCAGTATTCCTCAGGATCTTGCTGGATGAAGGGTGACACCATCCTCACCTAGATAATTTGTGAAAGGGAGAGGATCTGGACAGTGTAGGCTTTACACAGGGCTTCTACTCCAGGCAGATATACAAGATACACATGAATGCAGCTCTCTATTCATAATACATCATTTAATTTGAGTTTTTAAATGCAAGCAGTGCCAGTACCTAAACCTAAAACCCCTTGTATAGCCTAACTCGGAAAACAGGGAGCCAAACAAGAAACATGTTGATAGGAGGGGAGAGCAGAATGGCTCATTACTGCCCTGCTTCTCTTTTCATTGTCCAAGTTACGTTCTTGGGGAGCATCAAGACCCATAAGTGTCATTGAACTGCAGCAGAGCAAAATAAGACCTCCTTAACTCCCCTCCCACCCTTACATTGTTAGTGGTTGTAAGTGGGAGGTCAATCTGTCATTGTTCTCTGCTAGAGGAACCCCCAATAACCTCTGGAGGAAGACTTTTTGCAGGTTCAGGAAGATACCTCAACATTTATATACACCGGTAGCACCGACACATTCATTCAATGACCATGGAATGTGTAGATGTGAATTGTCCTGTTCTTGGCAATCAACATCTACAAGAACCCTTTCGGTTCTTGAACAATGTTGACTAATGTTCGTGTTTTGTAGCTTCTCCAATCCACTTCTTAAAGCGGAATTTCACCCTAAATATAAGATCTCCCATGTGATCCAGCATACTGGCGTCAGCGCCAGTATGCTGTTTTTTTTTTTTTTTAATCCCACACTTACTGTATTATCCTGTAATTTCATTTTTTTCCCCCGCGGTGGACGGCGCCAGTATAGCGCGTCACATCTTCCGAAAATACCCAATATGGACTCGGGTAATCTCGGCGAAAATGCGGCGCCTGCGCACAGACCTAGGAGCTGACTGCGCAGGCGCCGTATTTCTCCGAGTCCTACGGCTATGGCGCGTCACGCCCTCCGAAATAGGACTCGGAGAAATACGGCGCCTGCGCAGTCAGCTCCTAGGTCTGTGCGCAGGCGCCGCATTTTCGCCGAGATTACCCGAGTCCATATTGGGTATTTTCGGAAGATGTGACGCACTGTACTGGCGCCGTCCACCGCGGGGGAAAAAAATGAAATTACAGGATAATACAGTAAGTGTGGGATTAAAAAAAAAAAAAACAGCATACTGGCGCTGACGCCAGTATGCTGGATCACATGGGAGATCTTATATTTAGGGTGAAATTCCGCTTTAAGTTCGGAGTGTCAGATACCCCAATGTTTATGTCCAAACAAGTAGCACAACCTACTGTGACAATGGAATGTAGCAAGAGTTTGGTTGTCCAAGAGCAGGATGGGTGTGTGAACATTGTGTAACTCCCCTCTTTTTATATCATCCCATCTATGGTGTCAGAAAAGCTTCATAGGTGTTAATTTTATTTCCATGTGAAATTGCCTGGGGTAGAGTTATAATGTCACCTTTGCAGGCTTCCTGACACCAAGGATGAGATGATGTAACTAGAACAGAAGGAGTTCCACAACTTTCACTGGACCATCAACATCTGACTTGACCCATTCTTTTTTTTGTTTTTGTTTTTTTAAAGTGTATTTTGTGTGTGAACTCGAGAGAGAGGAGCCGGACTGCAGGAGTTGGGAGTAGGCAGACCCTCCCCCCGGAGGGAATCGCCATCCATCTCCATGCGCCCGGTGGCAATGGCGGGGGGACTCCCACTCACCCCACCCGCTCCACTTGGGAGCCCAACTGGGGCCCAACGGGACCCCAATGGGGCAGAGGGACTCCCCCTATGAGGGAGTGAGGGGGCCCAGCCCACCAAGCCAGCCCCGTAGGTCCTTCGCCTCTCTTTATTTTAGGAGACCGCATGGCCAAAGTGCGTGTGTGTTAAACCAATTTTGTGTGCGTGCAAGTGTGGTGGTTTTTGTGGGGGGGGGGGGTGGGCGTACTAAGCACAGACGTACCTTGCATAGCACACCCACCGGGAGCCGGGCTGAGACCACCAAACTCAATTCATATGTAGCCGAGACCGGGATCCGAACCCTTGGCTGCAGAGGTGAACGGCTTGTCAGCGCAGTGCAATTGACGTTGAGCCACCACAGCTCCCTGGCTTGACCCATTCGATGGTGATTGGATGAAGGTGTCTGTGCTACCTTTGTGGATATAAATGTTGGAGTATCTTTCTGACATTTATTAGAACTTAAAGGAGTTGTAAAGGATTTTTTTTTCACCTTAATGCAATCTATGCATTAAGGTGAAAAAACATCTGCTGCCGCCCCCCCCCTCCCCAGCCCCCGTTATGCTTACCTGACCCCTCGAAAGTCCCGCGCGGTCCCGATATCCTATTCACCGCTGATTAGCTACAGCGGATGGATTAAAAGCAGCGCAGCCATTGGCTGGCGCTGCTGTCAATCACACCCAGTGACGCGGTGCGCCGAGGGATACAGTGAGCGGCAATGGCTGCTTGCTGTATCACAGGAGCGCGCCCGCAGTTAGTGACCACCATGCAAGCTCTCGCATGACTGTGGTTACTTATTGCGGGGAGGACCAGAGACAGCCGCCGAGGGACCCCGGAAGACATGGATCGGGGGCACCTTGTGAAAAACGAACTGCACAGTGGAGGTAATTTTGATATGTTTGTTATTTAAAGTGACCCTTTAAGAATCGGCTGGGAGAAGATCTTCAACATTAACCACTTAACCACTTGCTTACTGGGCACTTACACCCCCCTCCTGCCCAGGTAAAATTTCAGCTTCCGGCACTGCGTCGCTTTAACTGACAATTGCGCGGTCGTGCGACGTGGCTCCCAAACAAAATTTACGTCCTTTTTTCCCCACAAGTAGAGCTTTCTTTTGGTGGTATTTGATCGCCTGTGCGATTTTTATTTTTTGCGCTATAAACAAAAAAGAGCGACAATTTTGAAGAAAAATACAATATTTTTTACTTGTTGCTATAATAAATATCCCAATTAAAAAAAAAACACATTTTTTTTTCTCAGTTTAGGGCGATACGTATTCTTCTACATATTTTTGGTAAAAAAAAAAAAAAAAATCGCAATAAGCGACTGATTTGCGCAAAAGTTATAGCGCTTACAAAATAGGGGAGAGAATTATTATTTTTTATTATTTTTTTTTTTACTAGAAATGGCGGCGATCTGCGATTTTTATTGGTACTGCGACGTTATAGCGGACACATCGGACACTTTTGACACATTTTTGGCGCCATTCACATTTATTCTGCGATCAGTGCTATAAATATGCACTAATTACAGTATAAATGTGACTGGCATTGAAGGGGTTAACACTAGGGGGTGAGGAAGGGGTTAAATGTGTATGCTAGGTGTGTTCTAACTGTAGGGGGAGGGGGGGGTGACTGGGGGGGTGACCGATCTGTGTCCCTATGTAGGAAGGAACACAGATCGGGCTCCTCCCTTCCAGAGACAGGACATTGTGTGAGCCGGCAATGAGAGATGATCTATGAGAGATCATCTCTCATTTGCCCACAGATCGCATCACAAACGGCCGCTCTGATTGGCCGTTTGCCGCGATCTGTGATTGGCCGTGTCCAAGGGACATGGACAACACAGGGCTTCCCCGCAGCGCGCTGTACAGCGCTCGCTGGGAAAGCCAGAATGACATGCCGTCAAATGACGGCATGTTGGATTTTCAGGCCCGCGCTGTTGCCGTCATCCGACGGTAGCGCGGGCCTCAAGTGGTTAAGGACCACCTCCTGCACATTTACGTCGGCAGAATGGCACGACTGGGCACATGCACGTACAGGTATGTGCTGTGCTATTACCCAGCCGTGGGTCACGGGCGCACAGCCTGAGGCGCGCTCCTGTGACCCAGTCCAAAGCTCCGGGACCAAGACTGCGGGACTCGCGGACCCGATCCTTGCTGGAGTCCGGCGATCAGTCCCCGGAGCTGAAGAACGGGGAGAGCCGTGTGTAAACATGGCTTCCCCGTTCTTCACTGTGGCGGCAGCACCGATCGTGTCATCCCTTTTATAGGGAAACACAATCGATGACGTCACACCTACAGCCACACCCCCCTACAGTTGTAAACACACTTCAGGTCAAACATAACCACATCAGCGCCCCCTGTGGTTAACTCCCAAACTGCAACTGTCATTTCCACAGTAAACAATGCATTTTAAATATTCCCAAAAATGTGTAAAAATTGTCCGAAGTGTCCGCCATAATGTCGCAGTCACAAAAAAAATCGCTGATCGCCACCATTAGTACTAAGAAAAAAAAAAAAATGCAATAAACTATTCCCTATTTTGTAAACGCTATAAATTTTGCGCAAACCAACCGATAAACACTTATTGCGATTTTTTTTTTTTTTTACCAAAAATACGTAGAAGAATACGTATCGCCCTAAACTGAGGAAAAAAATTAAAATGTTATATTTTTGGGGGATATTTATTATAGCAAAAAGTAAAAAATATTGCATTTTTTTCAAAATTGTCGCTCTATTTTTGTTTATAGCGCAAAAAATAAAAACCGCAGAGGTGATCAAATACCACCAAAATAAATCTCTATTTGCGGGGAAAAAAGGACGCCAATTTTGTTCGGGAGGCACGTCGCACGACCGCGCAATTGTCAGTTAAAGCGACGCAGTGCCGAATCGCAAAAAGGGGCTGGTCCTTTAGCTGCATTTTGGTCCGGGTCTTAAGTGGTTAACCCCTTAAGGACCGCAGCATGTACATTTACGTCGGCAGAATGGCACAGACAGGCACATCAACGTATATATATGTTGCTGCCTTGCCGTGGGTCGGGGGTCCGATCGGGACCCCCCCCCGGTACATGCGGTGATCCGGTTTGCTGTGCGGGCGATCCGGGATGAGGGGGCGGCTGTTCGTTTTTGTCCGCTCCCAGCCAATCCGCGCGCTCTCCCGTGTGTCACTTCCTCCTCCTGTGTAAACACAGGAAGAGGGAAGTGATGTGATCTCTGCTCTTGGCGGTATTTTCAACCGCCGCTGAGGAGAGATCACATCACATAGTAAGTCTGCACAACACTACACTGACACCAGGACACACAGGCACATTAACCCCTTGCGATCACTCCCCTCCCCCTGTCACAGTGTCACTGAATGCAGTAATCATATATGTATGATTACTGTATTTAGTGTCAGTGTTAGGTTCAGGGTAGCCCCCATACCCCCCTAATAAAGTTTTAACCCCTTGATCAACGCCCTAGTTAACCCTTTCACTCCCTATTGCCAGCGTCACTAAGCGGTCATTTTTCTGATCGCTGTTCCCACTAGGTAGCTATTTTTTTTTTTATTGCGATTATTTTTTTTACTAAAGACATGTGGCTAAATACATTTTGGCCTAAATGTTTGACTAAAATTTAGTTTATTTGATTTTTATTTTAACAAAAAGTTAAAAATATTGATTTTTTTTTCAAAAAAGTCGCTCTATTTTTGTATATAGCGCAAAAAATAAAAAAATCGCAGAGGCGATCAAATACCACCAAAAGAAAGCTCTATTTGTGGGAAGAAAAGGACGCAAATTTTGTTTGGGAGCCACGTCGCACGACCGCGTAATTGTCAGTTAAAGCGACGCAGTGCCGAATCGCAAAAAGGGGCAAGGTTCTTTACCTGCATTTTGGTCCGGGTCTTAAGTGGTTAAAGAACAAGTCCAGTTGAGTGTGGCCAACTACTACTAGCTACTCCTTTAAATAAAACAATGTTATAATATGAATAAATACCAGGAAACAACATATTCTTAATATTTTAATAGAATTTGTACTACATTACATGTGCTTACACAGGATTGTAAAGGAAAAGTCCACAACTTCACAGTAAAACAGAAGCAGAAAGCTTGGGGGCACAAGGGATAGGGACTGTCCTGGCTAGAATAAATTAGAATTAATATGATAAGAAAAAATTGAAGGTGGTGTATTTCATAAAGCCCAACTCCAGGCAAAATCGTGTTGGAGAAAACAGGGAAGGGTTGGGGTTTTATTGTCAGTAAGAAGAATTAATAAGGAAAGGTTAGATATTATAACAACTGCTGCTGTCTGTGCTTTCCTTTACCAGTGACCTCACTTCTTGTTTTGGTGTCATAGGAGTAGGAAGTGATGGATAGACACAAACACATTTCTTCATTTATTGCTGTTTGTTTCCTGGTCCATTGACAAGCACATCCCATTTTTCTTCTATGTAAAGTTTACAGACAGGAAGTGGGTGAACATTACCTGGAAAAAAAAACTACTGGGGGGGGGGGGCGGAAACAAGACCAGTCACCCTACACAAGGAGGGAGCAGCAGTGAGAGGTCTTCATTCAGGAAAAGTCTCACACTAGATTACTACACAGATCTGGAGGAAATACACAAAGCACATTGAGATTCCAGGAAGAATACACACGCCTCTTGTATTTAGGCAATATTTGCTTATCCCAGAGTTCAGCTTTAATTTACTAAACAAAAAGCAGTAATTTAAGTTTTGCATATTACACAAGAATTCTAATTCAACAAAAATGGTCTAATATAATACATTGGAAAGTTTGTAACGTGACCCGACAAAAACATCTAGGATTAATAAATGTGAATTTGTCTCTCATATGTACACTTCAAACTGGTACTAGAAGGGGACCACAAGTTTCCAGAGTACATCCCATAATACAATTAATACGACAATCAACAAGCCACTAAGGAGCTTGCATAGCACTGCTCAAGCTGTATCCTCTCAGGCCTCGTACACACGATCAAATCTGTCTGCTGGAAACGGTCTGCTAGACCGTCCCAGCAGACAGATTCGATCGTGTGTACGGCCGAGCCGACGGATTTGGCCACCCGACAGATTTCAAAGCATGCTTTGAAATCTATCGGGTGGGAATCCGTCCGCCCGACATGTCTGCTGGTTAGTACACTTACCAGCAGACATGTCGTTTCGCACCGCCGCCGAATGGATTCGGCGCATGCGCGGAAGTGTTTTACTTCCTGGTGCGGTGACGTGGCGGCGTCAACGTCACCGCCACGTCACCGACACGTCAGCGCGCCGTCTGCTGGCGGGGATTTTGGTTTGCTCGTGTGTACATGCGAGCAAACCAAAATCCTATCAGACAGATTTGTTCAAATCGGTCGGTCCGACCGATTTGAACAAATAGATTGCCTCGTGTGTACGAGGCCTCAGAGATAAGTAAACAATGGCATCATTTGCTGGCAGGAATGAGAGGACAGTTGGATGTGTGAGCACAATATGACTTTTGGACTCTATGACTGTAGGTTCAAGGATAAACATGCAGGTTTGTGTCATAGGACTATGTATGTTTATATAACTGGAGTCAAGGAAAACAGAAGGGAGCATCAAAAGAAGTGTATCTGTGTGTGATTGGGCTCTATAGAAAAATCTGAAAGAGTTTTCTTCCTCTATGCATGCCCTCATAAAGGCAATTTCTCGATCATATATCTGTTTTATTTCTTTTAAATTTAATTTTATGGATGTTCCCCAAACTACCGTATATACTCGAGTATAAGCCGAGTTTTCCAGCACATTTTTTTGCGCTGAAAATACCCCCCTTCGGCTTATACTTGAGTCACCTTTCTGCGCCTGATCTCCCGGGCTTTGGGGACCCAGTACTGGCCGGAGGTCCCCTGGACCCCAAACTTGGCACACATGTGTGCAAAGTTTTTTGCCTGGGGAACCTACGGCCGGGGAGCAATGATTTTTCAAAGCCGGGCACCCCTTCCATAGACTCCCATGTGAAATGGTAATTTCTCTGATGATTTTGGGGACGCGGTACCGACCGGTTTTAGGTCCCCTGGACCCAGAACTTGGCAAAGTGGCAAAGTGAGGCATGCAGATGGACACCCTAGGCTTATACTTGAGTCTAAGTTTTCCCATTTTTTTTGTGGTAAAATTAGGTGCCTCGGCTTATATTCGGGTTGGCTTATACTTGAGTATATACGGTATACATTTTGTTTATAAAATGAATGATGTATGTCTGGAAGTTTGTGAACAGCTGACCATCACTCCTATATGAGCTTGTTAAATAGTCCATTGCAAAACCATGGCCATTATTATAAAACAAACTAACTAGGTTTGCAGTAACAACAGCCTCCACTCTTCTAGGAAGTCTTTTCATAGGAGTTTGGACTGTGTCTAGGGGACTTTCTGGCATTTTTTGTGAAAAATGTAAAGGTTTGGAAACGTTTTAAGACCCCTCGTACTTCTGGTTATTTTGTACGAGGAAACATCTTACCACCCACTGGTGACTTCTAGTCTGTTAATCACATAGATGGATACTGCCCGCTATAGGTTTTAAGCCTCCCTAAACCAAACATGGCAGAGAACATTGCACAGGATTGTTACAGACATCTTATAACTTGTATCTAATTTTATAGACAGATATTGCATACCAAGGCAAATTTATAAAGAGTTACCTCCTGTTAATTCACCGATTTATTAGCACCTGCCCAGATAAAGTCATTAATTATTATCAGTGGAGAGAAACAGGAGAAAGAATTTTCTTTAGCATTTTTTTTTATATATCTTTGACATTTTTCACCCTATTTGGACATTCAGTCTACTTTTTTAAAGTTCATTTTGAAATTGTGACATCTCGTGTCAAAACCCTATTAACTAGAGGAAACTGGAGACTGTACAAACGATAAGTGTCACAATGAAAAGCATTTATCTCGCCTGTCATTTTAGGGGCCCTTGTCAAATGTTTTTTTTTTTTCTCTTTCAAATGGGTTTAGCTTTGCCATAAAAGTCAATGAAAAAGCAAAACTTGCTTGAGGCAGGTCAACTGCAGGTCAGAATGAAGTCAACTACAGGTCAAAGGTCCCTATCAATGACTTGGGAAGCATTTGAAACACGAGTCAAACCAATGCCATCCACATAAGCCCAAAGTCTGTCACAGTAGGACCTAAAAAGGCCCCAAATGCTCATGAGCTAAAGAGTATACTTCCACTCAACATTCTTTGGCCAGATCTCAAAGAATGTTCAATAGCCCTGACACATCTGACCTAAACCTCAACTTATCAGAAAAAGGGGGGGAGGGTGGCAACTTAGATCTGACAAATTCTAAAACTTGGGCGTTTGTTTGTCAATGTTCAATTTGTCATCAAATGAGGTGGAAAGACTCGAGTAGAGCCCACTCTAAGTGGTCCCTCCTATGGACACCTGCGTCATTACTGTGTTCTGTAATGAGGTTGGGGGTCAGTGGGGAAAAAAAACGCACAGTAGGGGACAAAAGAAAGTGCCACTCCTAAAGTGTCGGGAGAGATAAATATATTACTTTTTCTTTGCAAGGAGTCCTACAGTTGAGTTGTTTCATTTGAGTGACTGGGTTGCTTTATTGCACCACAGTCGCAAGGTCTGCTTATTCAAGATACCTGACCTCAAACATTGAAGAAAGTACAAAAAAAAAAAACTGTAATTAGCAAAAAGTTAACATACTTACCTTTCCCCAGCTTCCTCCTGCAGGATCTAGGTGAGGGTGACATCCTCCTCCTACTTGCCAGATCATGCAGAATATTGTGTAGCCCAATTTGCACCAGAAGGTGATCCTGCATTGCCTTCTCTACATTTGAACTACCGTATTTGCCGGTGTATAAGACGACCGGGCGTATAAGACGACCCCCTAATTTTACAGTTTAAGATTTTTTTGCCTGTACTCACCGTATAAGACAACCCCCCTTCCAAGGCTTCCGACGCTTCATATTTCTGGAGCCATATTCTTCTTCCGTCTTGCTGGAGCTGGAGTCAATCATGGCGAGCGATGTATTCTATTAATGAATACAAAGCCTGCTTGGATTGGCAGAGACTGTAACATCATCAGCCCACGCCTCTCTGACTCTCAAATCCAATCCGAGCAGGCTATTGTATGTAGTCTGCTCGGATTGGCAGAGGTTGTTACTATAATCCGAGCAGGCTCTGTATTCATTTGAATATATCGCTCACCGGGATTGGTTAAGCGGTATATACTGTATGTAGCCGAAGCTACATACAGTATTACCGCACATCCAGCAGGCATCAGAGCAGCAGACCCGGCGTATAAGATGACCCCTGCTTTTTGGTCAGTTTTTTTAAGTGTAAAATGTAGTCTTATACGCCAGCAAATACAGTACTCAGAATTCCCAGAGATCTTGTTTGCAACAGGATGACATCACCCACACTACCGACGTTGGGGAAACATGAGTATATGACCAAACAATTTTTCCCTTCGCAGGTTATATTTTGCACTTTTATGAAGCATATTGACTTCAACGTAATTAGTTACAGATCTAACTTTAAAGCGAAACTTGCTTTTTATATATAATCAGGTATTTTGAGAACGCTGAAATAAACCTGAATGGTCATGCCAAAGGCACCATTGATTTTAATGTGTATGTACAGCTAAAACTTATTTTTTTCTTTTAGTTTTGGATAGTGTAGGGAAGAATCTTTGCTCCAATGGGTAGATTTACCTTTACTTAGTGTCCTCAAGATGCAACAGAAAATGGCAAAGCAAATCTCTATAAAGTTAAAAGAAATTCTCCTTTTTAAACAGTAGTTATCAGAACAAGTTTCCTCAGTTATGCCGCTTACACACAACCGTTATTCATGTCATTGAAAAAAACGTGTTTTTCTCAACGTGATTTCTCTTAAGCCTGCCTTGCATACACACGATCGTGAAAAAAAAAATGATTGAGCAAAGCACGGTTTGTACAACACATATGACAACACGATAAAGGGGAAGTTCCATTCGAATGGCGCCACCCTTTGTGCTGCTTTTTGTGTTACTGCGCGTTATTAAAAGTTCGGTGAGAGACGCTTTCAGTCTTCGTGCTTTTCTGTCTGTTACAGCGTGACTAATATGCTATCTCCATTACAAACGCTAGTTTTACCAGAACAAGCGCTCCAGTCTCATAACTTGCTTCTGAGCATGCACATTTTTTTCTTCCTCATTAAAGCGTACACACGACCATTTTTCATGACGTGAAATAGAACAACGTGAAAAAATAGAGCAGCTTCTAAAATTTTAACACCCATTTTTCTCGTCGCAAAAAATGCTCTGGAGCATACACACAAACATTTTTCATGACCAATTTTGTCATGAAGAATGGTCGTGTGTACGCGGCATAAGATTCCCCCTCTAGTCCAACTCTGTTCGGTAAAATTTTGGATTTACCATCACTTTCTGTTCCAGTTACCAAGACAAATATAAATGGTGAATCTCCCCATCAGGGACACAGACAGCAATGAAAATGCAGGATTTTTCATTCTATTACTAGGGTAGGATCCACTAATTTTGGGGTACTATGTTGCAGTAAGTGGGCTTAGCACTATATGACCATATAGTGTGACCAAACCCCTGTATTGTTTTGAATACGTTCAGGTGCTTTTAACTAGCCTTGCAGGATAAATGTAATTCTTGAATGTGTGTGCTATAATCTGTTTTGTACTGTTTGTTGGTCTTATAGTAGGGGTGCAACGGATCAAAAAACGTACGGTTCAGATCGTTTCTCGGATCAGAGTCACGGATCGGATCATTTTTCGGATCAGCAAAAAAAAAACGTAACGTGGCTCAAGCACTTTCATGTGTTTAAAGCCCTCGTTTTGCACAACCGAATATGGCCTCATGTCTGCACCTATAAACACTGATAGTGTTTGTGATGGCTTTAGCCTGGTCTGATTGTGCAACAAGGGCTTGCTTAAATTCTGCGGTGATAAGCGGTTGTTAAGCAGCTTTCGTTTTCGCTTTCACTCCTGTCGGCGAAACACTAGGGTGATGTCACTTCAAATGCGTGGCCATGCTTGATACGTTTCCACTGTCATATGGCTTTCTTGTGCCACAGTGACCAAACACCGTCACAGTTTTATCCACTGACCTCTTTCCTTCATCATTCTATTTGACAGGGAAGCCAAAATGCTCCCATACAGGGGATATAAATGACGCGGGGCGTTCAAGCTCCTCCGTTCCACTCGCCATGACCACGCTGTGTGTGGACTGAACATGCGCACAACTTTTTTTTTTAGAAATCAATCCGCGGATCACGTGTGTGCAGTTCAGATCAATATTTTTTGGTACGGATCAATGACGATCCTTTGCACCACTATCTTATAGCAGCACCATCTTGAATTTAAACACATTTTAGGCCCCCCCAAGTATGTTTTTGTAGTAATGAAAACCTGACAGGGGATGCAAACTTTCCTCACTTAATTGAAAACTAAAAAAAATGCTTTGGCTATAGATACACCTTAAAGTGGACTTTCACCTTTCCAACCCACTTTTCCTCATTACTCTCCTACTCCCTTTCCTCTTTTGGTAAGTGATAGACTGATAACACTAGACAAAAATGTACTGGTAGTATTCCAATGGGGTGGGCTGCTCTTGTGAAAATCGAAACGCCACACCATATTTAGAGACTGAATTTGTTTTTTTTCTCCAAACATATAGCAGGGGCTACAGCTAAAACGTTTCAGGGACTGCACATTGTTCCCTTCATCGGGGCTAAAACATATGAAAGTACATAAAAATAAAAACCTCATAATTATAGCTACAGGTTTCAGCATGTAAATATGATACCATACTGTATATATTGCTTATATATGTCCAGTTTTTCTCAGGAATGTATTGACTACTATTTTGAAATCTTTCTATTTTATGATTTTATATTTTCATAATATATATATTAACCTTGAAGAAAACGGCGGTTGTGTTGGCTGCAGCACCTTCCATGTAGATAGAGTCGGCAACCAGGTGTAGATAAATAAATTTTCCCTTTATTTCGTCCAAGCAGTACACATGTTTCAAACAGAGCCAACACTAACGCGTTTCAGCCTATCGAGCATTACTCATGTAGCAGAGTGCCAAGTGATAGGATTTTAGGCTAGGTAAATTGTCAGGTTGGCAGCCAAGCCTGTGTGTTTTTCTGGGTCAGGGTTATGAGTGACTTGGGTAAACTGGATAACTCATCAGCAGCTTCTCTTGTGACTCCCCCCACTAGCTGGAAACTAGAAGATACCAGAAGCAGTTGGGAGGGGTCCAAGGGGAGCTAGCTGGAGTGTTCTGAGGGCCCTGGTCAATCCCCATCAGAAGGGTTTGCAGGGGTAAGGCCCCTCAAATACTCAGGATCAGTTCAGTTGAGGCAGTGTGGAGTTCAGGAGGAAGATGGAGATGGCGTGTTTGGCTGTGGTGGTCTTTCAGAGTAGCTACCCAAGTCTGGGGGGGGGGTGAACTCAGGCGCGAAGGAACCCCTCTTTATAAAAGAGGGATCCTGACAAAATCTCCAGGGAGGAAGACAGCCAGGAGGGCTAACAAGAGCTACAGTCGGAGGACTGAGAGGCATGCCTGAAGGGACTGGGTGCAAGCAGTCTGGGAAGACTGTAGCAAAGTAGCCAGGAGGGCTAGTGAAAGGGGCAGCTTCAGCCGGGCGGACTGGTAGTGCCTGAAGAGGTAGTACTAGGAGCAGTAGCCACAGGAATAGGACAGCTAGCATTTTTGCTACACCACTAAAGGGGCCTGCAGAGAGCATTTGCTATGGTCTGATTATGCTCTTCTCAGACCTGCCTGTCAGTGCTAGCTTGTTCTGGGAGTTATCGTTCTACAAGCAAGCCTGTGCTGGAGGTAGTGGATGTATATAGGTTGTGTCCCTTATAAGTTTCCTACTGATCAAATGGGCAATCCCTTAAAGGGGTTAAAAAGCTTTGTGTTTTTTTCACCTTAATGCATCCTACGCAGAGGCGATTTAGTTTGCATGTGGCGCGCTATATAAGTTTATCATTCATTAAGGTGAAAAAAAATACCTTGCACTCTTGGGCCCCCCGTTTTGCATACCTAAGCCACAAAACTACGTCGGCTCATTCCCGGAATGGTTTCCCCCAGCTTGAGGTGGCTCGTCGTTGGAGATTGATGGCAGCGCAGCCATTGGCACCTGCAGCTGTCAATCAAATCAATGACACGGTGATACACTCGTCGGCTGTATCTTGGGAGAGTGCTTCCCAAAGAAGGGGGGTTAGCTCTTGTGGGGAGGAGCCGAGACAGCCACCGAGGGACCCCATAAGACTAGGATCGGGGCCACTCTGTGCAAAATGAACTGCAGAGTGGAGGTAAGTATAACATGTTTTTTTAAATAACAAAAAATTATATATACACATACAACCCCTTTCCCCATCCAATTTTAATCCCCTGAATAGAAAAAAAAAACAAAGCTACAAGGACTGCTTCTTGACTATATAGAGTAAATGGAAAATTCCTGTGCCTGGCTGTGAAGGGTGGGAGATAACCATATTCACCAGTAGTTCCTGTGGGGGGGAAGCGCTATATTCATATGGATAAGGCCTTGATAGGCTGAAATGCATTAGTGTTGTTTCTATTTAGAACATGTGTACCCCTTGGATGAAATAAAGAGACATTTTATTCATCCTCACCTGCTTACCGACTTTATCTACATGAAAGGACTCTTGTGTTGCGGGATGGTGACCACAAGTCAGGCATGGTGAAACAGAGAGCTCTTTCCGGCCCTGATTGCATGATTGGGGTAAGGTGCCATTATTTTGCGTGTGTTTGGCTGTAGCCCCTGTCGTATGTTTGGAATAAACCCTAATTTAAAGCTTCTAATGATGTCCGAGAAGAAGAGGCAAAGCCTTACAGAACACTATAATTCTATTGGCGTGTGAGTATGTTTTTTGGGACATAACGCAGTGAAAAAAGTAGAAGGAAAGTAACAGCCAACTCCAAATTAAAGGGAAACTCCAAATATCTAAAACTATCTCCCAGCAAATGGTTTTTCATGATGTAATGCCTTATCTTCTTGCCGTTTTGTCTTTAGGCCCCGTCATCTAAATCAGCCAAACACAGAACAGTATAAAGAAGAGTCCATGCTCTACACATTTAAATAAATACGTTTGGATTTCTATAAATCCGTCATCTCCTGAATATTGAAACGTATCACTGTAAACTGAAATTACAGAAGAAAGAATAAATCATTGGATGACAGATACAACAAACATTTACAGGTATAGTAGGATCTATACTTGAGTGAAACTGGGGTCCTGTCTGGCAGTTACAGTAGCACTGAATCATAATTTATATGCTATTTAGGTATAAATGTATGAGTGGAAGAGACTTTGCAGCCCAGGACAAAGTAATAGCACCTATGATAAACAACTTTCCTATAAGGACACACGGATAACACAATGATAGCAGAAGACAAAGGAGTGTTCAGTAAACTGCCAGCTCACGACCAACATTGTCATATTCTATTATCCTAATTACCCTTGAAACATCTCTCCAGACAACAAAACAGTGCATATCAGTACATCTACGGTCAAGAAAGTGATTAATGTAATTAGAGGACAAGTGTACTTTTTTTTTTTTTTAACAAAGGTAGAGGGACAGAAGTGAAATTATTACAGAAAATGGCTAATTATAATGTAGTCATGTATGTAGAAACAGCTAAAGTACACAAGTCTATATTGGTGGCATGCTGTGGCCTCTTCCGTTGTCACTCGTACCTAAATCTGAGGAACAGTGTTGTGGTTCTTGCATCCATCATGGTGCCTTAGTAATGTGTAGCTGGGCATAGACCCCATCTCCTGACTAGCGCATAAGGGGCCACAGTATTAAAGGAGAAGTACAGCCAAAGCTTGCTTGGCTGTACTTCCCCTGTGAATCACGATTATTCTGCACTCTTGTGACTCGTTTTCAGCAGAGAGCAGGCTGAAGCCCGCTGTCGGCTGATGTCACACAGCTGATCCAGGCTCGATAAAGATTGTGACAATGAGGGCCGTCCACAAGCCTGGACCGATACCCGGTTTAGCATCTCAGACAGTCAAGAACTGAGTATCAACTAAGTTTCATAGCTCCAGTTTATTATTTGCCATAGTGGGAGTCACAAGAGTAGCCAGAATAGTTGGAGGGTCACCAGCCCCCTCTCATCAGGGCTAAAGTGTGCAACATATATTCAAATGCTGACAATTGTTTATGTATAAATTGCACCTTGTAGCTCTGGTGACCCTCAAAATGTGCTGGCTCATTCTGTGACTTTGGCAAATAACAATCAATGGGACCTAATAAACTTGGCTGGCACCTCTCACTTCTTGACCATTTTTTTGCACAATGTATGTGGGGGCAGCTGATGTATTCTCTACCAGGGGTGCATGTGACTGGGGGAAGCAGGTGCACAGTTAGGAGATAGGGACAGAGTGTTGTCGCCCTATAATAGGAAGTACCTGAACAAAGCCCTTCATGGCAATTAGGGATTTTTTTTTTTAATAAAGGTGCAATAGGAATATATAATGTGAACACTTAAAAATAAGATATACATAAGGTTTTGATTCTGCTGATGGTGAAATTGGATAATTCAACCAGTGGAACTTTGACATTTTATTGTTTCTGTTTAGTAAATAATATGTTCTCTTAGTAATAAGTACAAGGTCCGCATGACACTGACATAAAGCTTGACGACTCACAATAAAAACAGGATAAGATAAAATTCACAAAGAAATGTACAACTTTCACATCTACAAAGCTGTCAGGTTTGTGTGTCGTTCAGAAAGATGATCAACCAAGAAGAGAATTTAAAGGCCAACTCGATTTTGAAACCGTTTACACGATTGCTGGTAAGTTGAATCACATGCTGGCTTCTTACAGCTTTCAGGTTCTCTCGTGTAAAATCTCCATGGTAATTCCCAGTTTTATCCAACCACTGTTGTCATTACAAACCTTAGTATGGCATTATGCTTCTTGGATGGATTCTACATAACGTGGAATAAACAAACAGTGGTAAGAGAATGAATTTCATTATGGAGGTGTAGGAGGGACAGCGACACATACTAGAGCCTCAAAAGATACAAGAAGCCAGCTGGGATTCAACCTACTGCTCCGGAGTTGGCCTTTAAAATCACAACTGAAGTATTTCCCAGTTAGAGTTAGACAGGAAGGAAAGGGCGCTGGGTTACGGAATTATAGTACAGGTTCCATCAAGGGCACCTGTCGAGGTTCCAGGGTTATTGTTCCACAGAGCTCAGTCAGTGCAGGATGATGTTACGTAGTTTTACACCCCATCTAAATTACTCAGTGCACGCAACCCAACGCTCCGACCCCTGCCGCACAGTTCACAGAGCACAAAATCAGTGTCCGCGGAAAGAAAAATAAATTGCCAGAATGATGGTTATAACGATGATGATTCCCAGGACGAACACTAGGAGACGATTCTGGATGATCCTGAAAAAGACAAAAAAATACAGAAAGCATTAGTTTTAAGTCTTAAAAAAAAAAAAAGAAAAGGGCTATTAAGATGAAAAACAGAGACACACTGACAAAGTTCTCTTTTTTTTAAACGGCGAGCCCTGACTCAATTGTCCCCCTACTACACAATGCCCAATTAATTTAGCTGTGGTTAAGGATTCCCGTTGAGTAAATTCATTGCCACCGAACAGGCAAGGAGCATCGAGACAGAAGCAATAATTGACATGAAAAAATATTAAAGCCATTCAAGCCAAATCACAAGGGTAAGACCTGACGAGAGAGCAACTTCCGCATGACAGGCTGTGGGAAGTGTCTGTGGCTCTCTTGGAAATTCTGCCATTTCTGGAGCATCGACAAATGCTGCAAATGATCAGAGGGAGACACAGACACCAGCCGAGTACGAGGACAGATGAAACGAGTCAACTCGCCGACTTTCAGATAAAATATCCAACTCCAGTCTCACTTATTGGTCAGACTGGAACAGTTTTTTTTAAAAACCTTTTATTTTTAATGTAAAGTAGAACCAGACAAAAAAAAGTACACGATACTTCACACATTTACAATAAAAGGAATTTATATAATAAATGGAGCGATCAATGTCCAAGCTGTGGCAACAAATAAATGAACTGATAAACTTGAGAACTCTAGCAGAGATCTTGGAGAACAACAGGTCAAAGGTTGGTGAAAACGGCAGGAGTCTGTTATCAGTGGGCAACATTATAGTCTGCCAACCTGATGATATGTTAGGTAAAATAGTAAGAGGGAATGGAAGAAAAAAACAATACAGTTCACTACAGAAGATAGGGTAGTAAAGGAGAAAAAAAATAGCATATAGGCGTTAGAAAACAAAAAGTGTAGCTGATACCGAGGTGTATAAAGACAGACAAATGGAGGCCAAACATATCAGTACTGCTAAAACACGGTACATTCAAATAGCTATTATTACTAGAGGGATCATTAGCACGAAGAAAGAGGTCCCGATTCCTCTACATAGATCTTTAGTTATCACTAGAGGCATCACCAGGTGACAAAACCTCTCTAGGAATATCAGTGGCAAGCTGATGGATACTACAGGATCACAAAAAATAAAAACCAAGTTATGTAGAGGGAGATCGGAATGTAACTAGATATTTAGACAATCATTTCTGTTCAGTCCTCTCAGAAGTAAATTACATGAACAAAAAGAAGCTGGAGGATTGGTTCTAGGAGTGACAGTTCTATTTCTGTGTTTCTAAGAGGAAAGGTAGCAGAGGACCTGGCTCGCTTAAAGTAAAGGGCCCTGCTGGTATTCATCCCAGAGTTCTTAAAGCATTTTGAGATACTGGAGGTATAGTCAATTTTTAATCAATCGTTTCTAACAGAAGAAGTTCCCCATGACTGGTGGACAGCTAATATTGTACCTAATCACAAGAAGGGTGGCAAGGAAGAAGCTGGTAACTACAGGCCCGTGGAATAACATTTGCAGTACTAAAATCATGGGAATCTCTACTAAAATGAAGGATCATTGATCATTTTGAACTACAGTAGTACCTTGGATTACGAGCATAATTCGGTCCAGAAGCATGCTTGTAATCCAAAGCTGGTCTATGCAGTACCGCATGTGGCCAGAGGTGCGGAAACCGAACACCGGCACCTCTGCACCTTTGGCCAAATGGGGTACTGGACACACCCAGCCACTTGAATCCTGCTCGTCTTGCGAGTCAGGATTGGAAAAAAGAAAAAATAGCTTGTATTGTGAAACACTCGTAAACCTCGTTATTTGCAATCCGAGGTTCCACTGTACACAGATCATTGCAAAATGAGCAAACAGTGTAGTCAGGCAGAATTGCAGTGGGGATCACTAGTGGGATCATCCGCAGGTGGAAGGTGGTCCCGATTCCTGTATATAGATCTTTAGTAAAACCTCATTTAGAATACGTGTCCTGTTATGGAGCCCTCAATTACAAAAAGATATTGATAACATAGTCCTGGGATGGGCAGCAACATGGTGAAAGGACTGAGGGAAAAAAAACATATCGGAGAGACTGCAGGAGCTTAATATGTACGGTCTTAAGGAAAGAAGGGAAGGGGGGGGGGCAATACTGAAACCTTTAAACACATGAAGGGGGTGATTAAGGTTCAGAACAGTTTTTCAATATGAAGCTCAGGTCAAGAACATTGGGACATGACCTCAAACAAGCAGGTGGAACGTTTAAAACTAACTTTAGAAAGTATTATTTATTTTAGAAAGAGTAGCAGATACTTGAAAAAGACAGCAGAGGTAGTGAGTTAGTCAACAGTAATTGAATTTTATTTCACATTAAATTCCCTTGATTTGAAAATAAGCTTATGTTTACATAAAAGCCGACGATGGATGTCCCAATCCAATACACAACCCAAGGTAACAAACCCTTTACTGTTAGGATGCAGGCAACATATTACCTTTGTTTTAACATACTGAGACAAGAGCTGCCATTAAATGGTTCACTCAAACGTTCAACTGGAATTGGTAGAGAAACCTGAACTAGTAGAGACAATCGGGTTGATTTAGTCAAACCGGAGAGCACAAAATCTAGTGCAACTCAGCATGGTAGCCAATCGGCTTCAATTTCAGCTTGTTCGAATAAGCTTGGGCATTAAAACCTAGAAGCCAATTAGTTTCTAGGCAGAGCTGCTCCAGATTTTGTACTCTCCAGTTTTAGTAAATCAACACTAATGAGTATTCCAGTACCACTAAAGGGTATAGGAGGCCGCAAGGCAACAATAAAAATGAAAACGACGTACATTTCCGACTTGCTGGGCTCTCTTGATATCGGAAAAACAAAGTAAGAAAACCAAGAGAAGTGAGAGGAGAGCCTGACAGATTACAAGTGCCGAGAGATGTCTGGCTCCACTCTAGGAACACAAGTTCCTTGCACATCCTTTTTTTTTTCACAAGAAATTCCTTGCACATCCTTACAGGAGACTGGGGCCTGCAAGTTTGAAAATTTAACATGCGGACAAGAATGCTTTCTTCTATTTAAGTTGTACTTGTATTTAAGCCTTTAGAGGTCTGTTGACTCTGCTGTCCACCTGAAAGGCTCTGTGATGGTGAACCTTTGTACCCCAGATGTTTTGGAACTACATTTCCCATGATGCTCAACTATACTGCAGAGTGAAAAAGGAACATGGGAACTGTAGTTCCAAAATACCTGGGGTGCCAAGGTTTACCATCACTGTGCTAGAGATCTACAAATTTGCCTTAAAGGCGAAGTTCACCCCCCCCCCCCCCTAAATTCCAGCTCCCCTATGTACCAATATAGCATTAATGTATATATTTTGCCAAAATAAAACAGCCTTCCATTAATTCTACACCACTCTCTTTATAGCTGTTCAAAAATACTGCTCGATTACTTCTGCCTTACTTCCTGGTCAGACTTTAGGTCATGACACAGGATGGAGTTGACCAGCTGATCTCATTAGCACACACCCCGCATCATCTACCCTCAGCTGGTCAACTCCTTTCTGTGTCATGACCTAAAGTCTAATCAGGAAGTAAGGCAGAATTAATGGAAAGATGTTTTATTTTTGCAAAAGTAGTACATGAATGCTATATTGGTACATAGGGGGGCTGAAATGTAAAAAAAAAAAGTGAACAATGGTGAACTCAGCATTTAAGAGTATTTACTGGGAAAACCTTTTTGTTTTGTTATGTACAGTTGTGCTTATAAGTTTACATACCCTGGTAGAATTTATGATTTCCTGGCCATTTTTTTTTTTTTTTTTTAGAGAATATGACTGATAACCCAAAAGAGGGAAATTCTCTTTTTGGAGATTTCCTCTCGATTTCTCGTGTGTCTCTAGGATAATAAAGGTAAATTTACTCAAAAAGGTATATACAGAGAGCAAAACATAACCTAATGGGGTTTTAACCCTTCCTACTCCATCCAACACTATAAAAAAAAAGTGTTGGCTGTACACATACTTTAATTTGTCAAAATCTAAAGTGCGGTAAAGATTTACTTTCTATATAAAATCTGCAGAATTTTGCAATGGTAAATTATGTTAAAAAAAGCTATATTGTTCATTCACGGGTTTTGGCACAACCCCCCCCCCCCCAGAAAAAAATAAAGCTGTATTGTTTTTAATACATAAAATCTAAATAAGAACAGCGTTTGTAAAGGATCACTTAAGGTCACTTAAGGACCTTGCCTGTTTTTCAGACTCTGTGTTTACAAGTTTTTTTTGCTAGAAAATTACTTAGAACCCCCAAACATTATATATATATATTTTTCTAACACCCTAGAGAATAAAATGGCGGTCATTGCAATACTTTTTGTCACACCGTTTTTGCTCAGCGGTTTACTTTTTTAAATTAACAAATAAGACAACAGTAAAGTTAGCCCAATTTTTTTTATATATTGTGAAAGATAATGTTACGCCGAGTAAAATGATACCCAACATGTCACACTTCAAAATTGCGCTCGCTCGTGGAATGGCGTCAAACTTTTACCCTTAAAAATCTCCATAGGCTACGTTTAAAAAATTCTATAGATTGCATCTTTTGAGTTACAGAGGAGGTCTAGGGCTAGAATTGTTGTTCTGGCTCTAACGATCACGGCGATACCTTACTTGTGTGGTTTGAAGACGGTTTTCATATGCGGGCGCTACTCACGTATGCGTTCGCTTCTGCGCGCGAGCTCGTCGGGACGGGGCGCTTTTTAAAAAAAAAATGTTTTTGTTTTCTTTTTTTTTTGTGTCAAAATTAATAAAATAAATAAGTGTCACTTTTATTCCTATTACAAGGAATGTAAACATCCCTTGTAATAGAAAAAAGCATGACAGGTCCTCTTAAAATTGAGATCTGGGGTCCAAAAGACCTCACATCCCATATTTAGACTTAAATGCAAAAAAAAAAAAATTGTCATTTGTAAAAATGACAGCAAAAAAATGTCCCTTTAACCACTTAAGACCCGGACCAATACGCTGGTAAATGACCCAAGGTGTTTTTGCGATTCGGCACTGCGTCGCTTTAACTGACAATTGCGCGGTCGTGCGACGTGGCTCCCAAACAAAATTTGCGTCCTTTTCTTCCCACAAATAGAGCTTTCTTTTGGTGGTATTTGATCACCTCTGCGATTTTTATTTTTTGCGCTATATACAAAAATAGAGCGACATTTTTGAAAAAAAAACAAAATTTTTTAATTTTTGTTAAAAAAAAAAATCAAATAAACTAAATTTTAGTCAAACATTTAGGCCAAAATTTATTTAGCCACATGTCTTTAGTAAAAAAAGAAAATCGCGATAAAAAAAAAAATAGCTACCTGGCGGGAACAGCGACACTAATACAGCGATCAGAAAAATGATCGCTTAGTGACGCTGGCAATAGGGAGTGAAAGGGTTAACTAGGGCGGTGATCAGGGGGTTAAAACTTTATTAGGGGGGGTGGGGGGGCTATCCTGAACCTAACACTAACTGATTTTACACTGCCTGTCACACTGACACTAAATGCAGTGATTAGATCACTGCATTCAGTGACACTGTGACGGGGGGGTGGGGGGGGCAGATCGCAAGGGGTTAAGTATGCCTATGTGAGTGTGTGTCAGTGTAATGTTGGTGCACACTTACTGTTAGGTGTTTCTCCCATCGCAGCGGTTGGAAATACCGCTGCGATGGGAGATTACATCACTTCCCCCTTCCTGTGTTTACACAGGAGGAGGAAGTGACAGGAGACTGGGAGCGCGCGCATTGGCTGGGAGCGATCGCGGGGGGGGCGGGTAAACGCCGACATCCGCCCGCTCGTCCCGGATCGCTCCCGGAGCCAGGGGGACCCCCGCACGCCGCGGAGGGGGTCCCGATGGGACCCCCGAACCGCACTTAGGCGGGGACGTAAATTTACGCCCTTGTGCCTGTACGTGCCATTCTGTGGCCGTATATGTGCGTGCGGGGGTCCTTAAGTGGTTAAGAAGCATGGGCGGAAGTGACGTTTTGACGTCGCTTACGCCCTTCTAAGTTATGGAGACGGATGAGGCCCATCTTACCCTCACTTGTATCCCAGCCGAGCAGGACACAGGATCCGATCGCCTCCGCAGGAGGGGGGCCCTCTCCCGCCGCCGATAAATGTGATCTCCACTGCGGAGACCACCGTTTTCGATTTACAGGACCGCTCACTGAAAAGATGGATATCTCTGTTGTGACAGCAGCTGCTGCCGTTACTGAAATATCCATCTTTAAAAAAATGACGTATATACAGCGAGGTGTCCTTAAGTGGTTAATGGCCCACCTGCTCAATTGTTTTTGTAAAAGCAGTTCTCCTTTATTTTTACAAATTCTTTTTATTGTTACTTTAAAGTTATTGGTACAAAACAGAGCCTCTAGGCATACCCCGACTCAGCCGAACATAAAACAGATATACAGTGCAGAAAATAAGTATTTGAACACCCTGCTATTTTGCAAGTTCTCCCACTTGGAAATCATGGAGGGGTCTGAAATTGTCATCGTAGGTGCATGTCCACTGTGAGAGACATGATCAAAAAAAATAAAAAATCCAGAAATCCCAATATATGATTTTTTTAACTGTTTATTTGTATGATACAGCTGCAAATAAGTATTTGAACACCTGAGAAAATCAATGTTAATATTTGGTACAGTAGCCTTTGTTTGCAATTACAGAGGTCAAATGTTTCTTGTAGTTTTTCACCAGGTTTGCACACACTGGAGGAGGGATTTTGGCCCACTCCTCCACACAGATCTTCTCTAGATCAGTCAGGTTTCTGGGCTGTCGCTGAGAAACACAGAGTTTGAGCTCCCTCCAAAGATTCTCTATTGGGTTTAGGTCTGGAGACTGGCTAGGCCACGCCAGAACCTTGATATGCTTCTTACAGAGCCACTCCTTGGTTATCCTGGCTGTGTGCTTCGGGTCATTGTCATGTTGGAAGACCCAGCCTCGACCCATCTTCAAAGCTCTAACTGAGGGAAGGAGGTTGTTGCCCAAAATCTCGCAATACATGGCCCCGGTCATCCTCTCCTTAATACAGTGCAGTCGCCCTGTCCCATGTGCAGAAAAACACCCCCAAAGCATGATGCTACCACCCCCATGCTTCACAGTAGGGATGGTGTTCTTGGGATGGTACTCATCATTCTTCTTCCTCCAAACACGGTTAGTGGAATTATGACCAAAAAGTTCTATTTTGGTCTCATCCGACCACATGACTTTCTCCCATGACTCCTCTGGATCATCCAAATGGTCATTGGCAAACTTAAGACGGGCCTTGACATGTGCTGGTTTGAGCAGGGGAACCTTTCCGTGCCATGCATGATTTCAAACCATGACGTCTTAGTGTATTACCAACAGTAACCTTGGAAACGGTGGTCCCAGCTCTTTTCAGGTTATTGACCAGCTCCTCCCGTGTAGTCCTGGGCTGATTTCTCACCTTTCTTAGGATCATTGAGACCCCACGAGGTGAGATTTTGCATGGAGCCCCAGTCCGAGGGAGATTGACAGTCATGTTTAGCTTCTTCCATTTTCTAATGATTGCTCCAACAGTGGACCTTTTTTCACCAAGCTGCTTGGCAATTTCCCCGTAGCTCTTTCCAGCCTTGTGGAGGTGTACAATTTTGTCTCTAGTGTCTTTGGACAGCTCTTTGGTCTTGGCCATGTTAGTAGTTGGATTCTTACTGATTGTAGGGGGTGGACAGGTGTCTTTATGCAGCTAATGACCTCAAACAGGTGCATCTAATTTAGGATAATAAATGGAGTGGAGGTGGACATTTTAAAGGCAGACTAACAGGTCTTTGAGGGTCAGAATTCTAGCTGATAGACAGGTGTTAAAATACTTCTTTGCAGCTGTATCATACAAATAAATAGTTAAAAAAATCATACATTGTGATTTCTGGATTTTTTTTTTTTTATTATGTCTCTCACAGTGGACATGCACCTACGATAACAATTTCAGACCCCTCCATGATTTCCAAGTGGGAGAACTTGCAAAATAGCAGGGTGTTCAAATACTTATTTTCTGCACTGTAAGTTAACTACCCCAAAACTAACGTTCCCATAGTTTGGTGCTAAAGATGTGGAGAATTATGAATATTCCTGCACATGGAAGGCACAGTCAACCAGAAGTGCAATAATAACAACCAGAAGATATACCCATATAGCACTGAGACATACCTACACATTGTAAGACAGGTGGTATGTAACAAAGAATAGGTCAAACAAGGAAAACAGAAAATGAGCTGGAGTTAGACCCAGAAACATCCTGCTCTGTGACTGCAGCATCCGACTCCAACCAGATGTTCCAAACCATCATTTTCGAGGACACCCTCTACTGAGAGAAGTTTCTTTATATAAGAGAAGACTGAGTTTACTAGTGATTCCCAAGCACTCAGAATGGGAACTGAGGGGACTTAAGAATAATCAATTTCCGTACATAGAAAAGGAGCAACTCCATAAAAGTACGGACAGAAGGAGCCAGTGTCTACCAATCCCAGGATGTCAATTTCCAACTTTTGGGATAAACAGTTATTAGGCTGGTAATGAATCTAAGAATAGCTGAACAATATACTTACAGGGAAAACAGGACCAAATCATCTGCAAATAGTCAGCAGGTTTCGCTTGATGGTACCAACAGCACGATGGGCAGTCTGGATAGATCTTGTGCAATCTACTTGGCGTGTAATAGAAGTTATGCAATATTTTAAACTGGATTAGGCGGCCACTAGAAGATACCAGGTGAAAAGGGAAGACTCCCAGATATCCTCCCAGTCCTCTGTGTCCAGTTCGGACAACTCCGCCATCCAGAATTTACGTAAATTATCCATACCACGGTTGCAGGGCCTTGTATATCGTAGACAAAGGCTTTTTGAGGGATTCCTACCGGAGGAGTTATTTCATAGTAGATTGGTAGATAAAGGAGTGCTTCCGAACTGTGCAACATAGACGTGGTGTAACTGAAGAAAACAAAAATGGGTATAGGGCAAATTAGAATGATGTTTGAGCTGATCAAATGTAAGCGGTGCTCCATCGCCACAGATATGAGATACATATCGGATGCCATGTGACGCCCATATAGAGGGGTCGGGATAGATAGAAGCTCCAATAGTGAAGGGTTAAGCCATAATGGGGTGTTTGGAGAGTGATCCCCAGCTGTGATAGTCACAGAGGACAAAGCTCTGATTACTGTCCGCATGGAAATCGTAAGGGGGTAAGGAGCCTTGATGCCTCAAAAGAGGACATTCTGCAGTGCCTCGTATGAGCCCGCAATGGCGGCTTCCAAGACCACAGCAGAGTTGGAGGTATCTGAATCTGATACGATTAAGTTGTGGGCATCCAAGAGCATCGTAGCTAAAAAAAAATCTTCAGTTCTGCTTTAAAGAGGAACTAAACCCTCCTATCGTTTTCAGCCAAGGAAGCTGCCATCTTGGATCTGAAACTGCCATGATGCTGAACATGTGATCAGTTACGACGCCAGACATTCAATGGTTTGACAGCTTGGTTAAGAGCACAAGCAATGTGACAGTTACATTCCTGGCACAGAACCAGAACTGTTAAATCGATGGGTTTAGTTCCACTTTATGTGTGAATGGGCTCTAAAACTGCTTGAAAACAATTTGAATGGGTTATGTCTCTTGTGTTGTTTGTGAACATAATGTACATGGGGTAAAACAAAATATGGTATGCGGGAATCCACCGCCATAGCATTATGTGGATACGTCCCCTCTCGGAGGGAGTAGCACTGTGTGCGGTGGCTAGTTTTGTCGAATACAATTAGCTAGGATGTTGGAGTTACTGCTGCATCCTGACACTTTATCGAGTTACGTTTTTCTGAAAAATGAAAAGCGGAGACTCTGTGTATGGAAATGTTTCGGTGAACTGTATCGGGAAGGGCGCCGGTCGGACAGCTAGAGTAGGATTTGATAACCTGCTGGAGCTGATCCGCGAGACCTGAGATTGATTATCTGGAGAGCTGTGAGCCTCTCATTCATTACTAGTGTCAGCTGTATAATAGCAGCTACAAAAGTGTAATCGCTGCGAACATTAGCTAATAGCTTCTCACAACAATGGATACTAATACTGCGTAAATAACCCTCGCCATGCTGGGGAGAATGAAGTCCGATCACTTGTCCCGACATGCTGAGTGCGAGTGACTCCTATATCACTGTCAACGTTGTGTGGAAAGGCAATAATGAGTATTTGTTTGTAATTTTCCCCTATATTTACAGCACCTTGTCATAGAGGGAACGCCAAACAGACTATCAAACATCCTCAAAGTCCGGGAAGACAAACACCAACCGCAGTTTAGTATTTAGTGAATGTTGGCTTGGAACGGTATAAAACCCAAAAGCAAACATTTATTATATTGCAGATTACCAATTTTTAGATGTGATGGCTGCAGTAGTTTTATTTTTTAGGCTTTCATTTTTCATCTGGTCAGTAATGTCTGGTACACACAATGGGCCAGATTCTTGTAGAAATGCGGCGGCGTAGCGCAAGCCATTTACACTACGCCGCCACAACTTAACAGAGCAAGTACCGTATTCTCAAAGCACTTGCTCCGTAAGTTGCGGCGGCGTAGTGTAAATGGCCTGACGTAAGGCCGCGTAATTCAAAGGGGACGGCTTGTATTTAAATTAAGCACGCCCCCGCGTCGATCGAACTGCGCATGCGCCGGCCGCAAAATAGCCCAGTGCGCATGCTCCAGCTCACGTCGGAAAACGTGAATGAAACCGACGTGAGCGTCGTTTACGTAAATCCCTATTCGCGAACGACTTAGTAAAATGACGTAACCGACAGAAAAAAACGACGCTGACCTGACGCCATACTAAACATGGCACACGACGGAACTTCGTAAGGTTACCCCTCATATTAGCAGGGGTAACCTCACGCTTACGGAAACGACAACGGGGCGGCGTAAAAACGTTCGGGAATTGGCGTATTAGGCTCATTTGCATAGGCAAATGAGAAAACAATGTAAAGGCCACCTAGCGGCCGGCGTTGTCATTACATCTCCGATCCGACGGTGTAATTGTTTTACACCTGTCGGATTTTTAGTGTATCTATGCGTAAGTGATTCTATGAATCACACCCATAGATACCCATTGAAAAAACAGAGATACGACGGTGTATCTGAGATACACCGTCGTATCGCAGCTGAGAATCTGGCCCAATGAGATTATCGGACGTCCGTTTTTTTTTTTGCATGCTAATTTCAGATCGAACCCGAAAAGTTCACTAAAGTCACGAAAATTCTCATACAAAGAAATACAAATTTGGAAGTGACAAAATGTATTGTAGCGTATTTGTATTGCATTTTCGAACGACAACTGTACTGATTAAGGAAAATCATAAAGAATTCGTTTTTTTTTGTACATGTTCGATCGGATAATATTGGATTGAACGGTCATGATCGTCTCTCGAAAACGGTGTACTAATGATCCGATTATCATACAATCGCTCCGAAAGCTGTATTTTTTGTACGATTTTCGGATCGTGTTTATGGGTCTTAAAGCGGAGTTCCACCCATTTAAATGTCAGCAGCTACAAAAAGTGTAGCTGCTGACTTTTAATAATCAGACACTTACCTGTCCCACAGTCCAGTGATGCGGGCGTACGAAGCCCCGCTCCTCTCCCCCTTTTCTCTATGGCACCAGCATTCTAGCAGGAACACAAATTGTCTCTGTACAGCCGCACTCTGAACAAATTGTAGCCTTTATTAAAAGAAGGACAGCACTACAAGTCACAGCAAAATAGCTATGACTAAGCACTACTGTAGTTTCAGTGCGAAACGCGTCAGTAGGCAGGTTTTATTTTATTTTGCTGTGACTTGTAATGCTGTCCTTCTTTTAATAAAGGCTACAATTTGTTCAGAGTGCGACTGTCCAGAGACAATTTGTGTTCCTGCTTTGCTAAGTGCATTGCCTGCCTGAGTTATCTGCAGCGGAGGATATTCATCTGGGTTCCCACCTGGAGTGACTACTCCCTTTTCCCACACCAGCATTCTAACTGTGGGCACTGTGCATGCCTGTGACGTGTCCCAGAAGATTGCAGGGAGGGGGGAGGGGAGAGGTGATCTTCCTTCCTGCACCGCAGTGCCAGGGGGAGGAACCGAGTGCCTCTAAAAATAGGGTACCCCCCCCCCCCCCTAAAAAAAAAAAAAATGACATGCCAAATGTGGCATGTCGGGGGGTCAACTTCACTTAAAGTGGAAGTTCCATTTTTGGGTGAAACTTCGGTTTAAGTCTGTTGTTTTTCCAAAGCACAAACTCTCCAGCAGACTGCATCAGTTTACATGGATGAGACAAACCATTAAACATTGACGGGGGTGATTACAATGATCAGCTTTTCTTTAAGTAAAACCTTTATCTCAAAAGAAAAAAAAATTGTTTCCTGTAACAGATTATAAAGTATTATTAGCTGAGTGTCTTTGATTTGTTAGTGTATCTAAATCGAATACATTTAACACTCCCCTCCCCCCAGACTGCCAATGTTGCTTTCTGCTGTGCCTCCTGTACTTATTCTTCCAGAGTTGTGTCTCACTAATACCAGAGGTGTGTTACTGGCCAGATCACCAGGTGAAAACAGAGGGGAAAAAGCCAAATAAAAGAAAACGCATGCAAGCACCACATCCAATGATTAGTAAGCTGCAATATATTACATGTTTGGTTTTGGGTTTAATACCACTTTCATTAAACACTTAAAGATAGGGCATTGAGATAAAAAAAAAACACTGCTGCCTTTAGAACCACTTTGAGTGCCTCTGAAGAAGAAGCTAGTCCTTGAAACACGTTAGCCTATTGAATCTCCAATTGTTCTGCTATATGATATAATGTACTGTGGACCAGATGAAGCTGTTCTTTATGATGAGCTTCATTGCAACTGTCATTTTGTGATAATACTTCCCACCTTTAATATTAATAAAGATGTGTTTTTAGTAGGGTTGCCCAGATACTGATACTAGTATCGGGACCGATACCAAGCATTTTGATGCCTCAGCCGATACCCGGGCAGGCAGGGGAGATGCAAGTCTTCTCCCCTCGTGCTCCGTGCTGTGCTGTCCTCTCTCCCCCCCGCGTTCCGTGCTGTCCTCTCTCCCCCCCGCGTTCCGTGCTGTCCTCTCTCCCCCCCCGCGCTCCGTGCTGTCCTCTCTCCCCCCCCGCGTTCCGTGCTGTCCTCTCTCCCCCCCGCGTTCCGTGCTGTCCTCTCTCCCCCCCGCGTTCCGTGCTGTCCTCTCTCCCCCCCGCGTTCCGTGCTGTCCTCTCTCCCCCCCCGCGTTCCGTGCTGTCCTCTCTCCCCCCCCGCGTTCCGTGCTGTCCTCTCTCCCCCCCCGCGTTCCGTGCTGTCCTCTCTCCCCCCCGCGTTCCGTGCTGTCCTCTCTCCCCCCCGCGTTCCGTGCTGTCCTCTCTCCCCCCCGCGTTCCGTGCTGTCCTCTCTCCCCCCCGCGTTCCGTGCTGTCCTCTCTCCCCCCCGCGTTCCGTGCTGTCCTCTCCCCCCCCGCGTTCCGTGCTGTCCTCTCTCCCCCCCGCGTTCCGTGCTGTCCTCTCTCCCCCCCGCGTTCCGTGCTGTCCTCTCTCCCCCCGCGTTCCGTGCTGTCCTCTCTCCCCCCGGCGTTCCGTGCTGTCCTCTCTCCCCCCGGCGTTCCGTGCTGTCCTCTCTCCCCCCCGCGTTCCGTGCTGTCCTCTCTCCCCCCCGCGTTCCGTGCTGTCCTCTCTCCCCCCCGCGTTCCGTGCTGTCCTCTCTCCCCCCCGCGTTCCGTGCTGTCCTCTCTCCCCCCCGCGTTCCGTGCTGTCCTCTCTCCCCCCGCGTTCCGTGCTGTCCTCTCTCCCCCCGCGTTCCGTGCTGTCCTCTCTCCCCCCGCGTTCCGTGCTGTCCTCTCTCCCCCCGCGTTCCGTGCTGTCCTCCCCCCCCCCGTGTTCCGTGCTGTCCTCTATCCCCCTCCCCATGTTCCGTGCTGTCCTCCCCCCCTGTGTTCCGTGCTGTCCCCCCCCCTGTGTTCCGTTCAGTCCCCCCCCTGTGTTCCGTGCAGTCCCCCCCCTGTGTTCCGTGCTGTCCTCTCTCCCCCCCGTGTTCCGTGCTGTCCTCTCTCCCCCCCCGTGTTCCGTGCTCTCCTCTCTCTCCCCCCCGTGTTCCGTGCTCTCCTCTCTCTCCCCCCCGTGTTCCGTGCTCTCCTCTCTCTCCCCCCCGTGTTCCGTGCTGTCCTCTCTCTCCCCCCCCCCGTGTTCCGTGCTGTCCTCTCCCCCCTCAATTCGTCAGGGGGGAGAGCGGAGGTAGGAGCCGCTAAACCCGGCTCCTAAATTTTCAGAATGAACAGTCAGTGATCACTGACTGTCCATTCACATAACTGAGCATCGTAAACTGTGATTACGATGCTTCAGTTTATGAATGGAGAGGAGCTTCTCTCCATTCTTAGCTGAAGCTGCTGAGAAAGGGACTGGGGAATCTGTGTCCTTAGTCCCTTTCTCTGTCTTAAAGGGGAGATGTCAGAGGTCTGTAAAGACCCCCAACAGGGCTGATTAAAGAAAAAAAAAATGTGTAATAAATATTTTTTCAAATAAATAAATAAAAATTAAACGTAAATAAAAAAAACACACAGACAATCCACCCTCCCCCTAAAAAACACAAAAAAGTTAAAAATAAATAAATAAATAAAAAAAGTAAAAAAAAAAATCACTGTAAAAAATGTTTTTATAAAATACTGTCACATGAAATTAAAAAAAATGGTATAGGTATTCGGTATCAGCGAGTACTTGGAAAAAAAGTATCGGTACTTGTACTGTGTCTCAAAAAAGTGGTATCGGGACAACCCTAGTAGATATATATATTTTTTTTTACTTTCTGCTATAAAACATATCCAATATTTTTTTTTAGAAAATCAAATTCTTCATAAATTCTTCATAAGTTTCTTCCAATATGTATTTTGCTACATATTTTTGGTAATAAAAATATCCAAATAAGCGTATATTGATTGGCTTGTGCAAAAGTAATAGCATCAACAAACTATGGAATATTTTTATTTATTTATAATTTTTTTTACTAGTAATGGCGGCGATCAGCGACTTATAGCGGGACTGGTATCTTGCGGTGGACAAATCAGACACTTGCTGGCCATACACCTTTAGATTATCTGCAGATTTTCTATGGTTAGATGGAAAAAGTGGAACAGATTCCTCTATCTACACTGAACTGTGTGGATGGAAGAATCTCCAACTGACTCAAGCTTTCATATCTTGCTAGTTGGCCCAGCTGGCTCTCAAACCTAACAGTGCCTGCAACCAATCAGAATGTTCAGGTATTGTGAGAGCCAACAAGGCCGGCTAGCAAGATACGGGAGATTCTTCCATCCACACAGTTCAGCGTAGATGGGAGGAATCTGTTCCACTTTTTCCATCTAACCATAGAAAATCTGCAGATAATCTATAAGGTGTATGGCCAGCATAAGTGACACTTTTTGGGGACCAGTGACACTAATACAGTTATCAATGCTAAAAAAAATGCACTGTCACTGTACCAATGACACTGGCTGGGAGGGGGTTAACATCAGGGGGGATCAAAGTGTGTAACTAGCCAGTGCTTGTGTACTGTGGGGGAGGTGCTTTTACTAAGAAAAGGCAAAGATCTGTGTCTGTCGCTTTGCAGGAACACAGAATCAATGCCATTTCTCCTCACAGGCCTTGTTTACATCTGTGTACTGGATAACTGGTGGGTGCTGGCGGCCAACAAGTCGGCGGTACCCATGGTGGGGCTCCCACTGTGTGTGTGATCACAGAGGGAGCGGGTTGCCAGCTGCGCGCCCCAGACCCGGAAGTGTCAGATTACATACTAGGTACGTGATCTGGCTCAGAGCATCCGGCCTGCCGCAGTATACGTACGGTGGGTGGTCCACACGTGGTTAAGCAATGCATTGTGTTAGTGGTGTGGGAATCAGAAGACTGGCTGGACAGAACTGAAAATATTTTGGTCAGCACAATGGATCATATCTATGAATTTCAATGTGACTGTACCTGGTGTTTGTGAAGCCACCCTATACTGGAGGGCATCTGACCAACATGCCGAGCGCCCTCCATATTTGCTCCAGTGAAACCCTATAGTGACTCCTCAGCATCCTTCCTGCTGGTCCTAGGGGTAAACCATGACAGGTCCTCTCCCCGATGACAGTGACAACCTCTCTATCCTCTCTGACAGGTTACAGAGCCGTCACATTTGCAGACACGTCTTCCGCAAAACTGCTTTAGTGTTTGTGTCCACGCTCCCAACGGGAGATGAATGGGGCGCTTTGTCCTCATTTATCACTCAACGCTCAGCTAAGATCTGTGCACTTTCTCTTCTCCTCCCCAAAGAAACAAAAGTCTCCAGCAAGGCCTTCATTCTGAGCCCATGACAGCTGATGGATTGGGGCGGCCGGCTGCTCATTACCATACATGGGAGATGCTGTGCTGGACAATTCCAGGGTCACGCTGAAGGGACCCATCACTTAACCTGGATTCTGATGGATAGAGGCTGGAGGATTCTGGGAAGTCTGCATGTGCCAATACTTCCCTTTGGAGGAACCGAAAAGAGAACATGTCACGAAGCAAGCGCTGGGAATTAAAAGGTGGCCTTCCCTGGTTCCTCCATCCCCCTCATCAATGGTAGTGAAGTGAAAATAAATAAAAATATGAAAAATTAGATATGAAAAATATTAATTCAAATAAAACCCATTTTCATTACATACACACAGTGATGTCATACTGGATCTCTGCGCTCCTCAATGCAGCGCAGGCAGATCATGGCTGGTAGGGGGGGGCTTACTTCTCTCAAAAGCCCTCAGCCTTTAACCACTTAAGGACCACCGCACGACTATATACGTCGACAAAAGGGCACGGCTGGGCACATGGACGTATATATACGTCCTCTTTAAGAGCCCAGCAATGGGTCGTGACTGGGGGACGAGTTCGCTGCCGGTGTCCCACGTTCGGTCGGAGGACCTGAAGAACGGGGAGAGGTGAGTGTAAACAAACCTTCCCCATTCTTCTCTGTGGCAGTGATCGTCTGTTCCCTGTCATAGGGAACAGACAATCAGTGATGTCACACGTCCAGCCAGGGGGGCTACAGTAAGAAACACAAATCACGGCACACTTAACCCCTTTAGCCCCCCCTAGTGGTTAACCCCATCACTGCCATTGCTATTTTCACAGTAATCAGTGCATTTTTATAGCACTTTTTGCTGTGAAAATGACAATGGTCCCAAAAAAGTGTCAAAAGTGGCCGATGTGTCCGCCATAATGTCGCAGTCACTAACAAAATCACTGATCGCCATTACAAGTAAAAAAAAAATTATTAATAAAAATGCCATAAAACTATCCCCTATTTTGTAAACACTATACATTTTTCACAAACCAATCGATAAACGCTTATAGCGTTTTTTTTTTTTTTTTTTACCAATAATATGTAGAAGAATACGTATCGGCCTAAACTGCAAAAAAAAAAAAAATTTTTTATATATTTTTGGGGGATATTTATTAAAGCAAAAAGTAAAAAATATTGAATTTTTTTCAAAATTGTCGCTCTATTTTTGTTTATAGCGCAAACAATAAAAACCGTAGAAGTGATCGAATACCACCAAAAGAAAGCTCCATTTGTGGGAAAAAAAGGACGCCAATTTTGTTTGGGAGCCACGTCGCACGATCGCGCAATTGTCAGTTAAAGCGACGCAGTGCCGAATCGCAAAAAGGGGCCAGGTCCTTAACCTACATAATGGTCCGGGTCTTAACCGATTACCCACCTCCCTCCATCTAAAAGCTCTGAAAGGGCTGGGCAGTGGCAGCAGGGTCATGTGACACACATTATTGAACCGGCCCTGTATCCAGGTTACTTGTTTACTGCTGCCCAAGGTCCCCCCACCCTACAAGTGATGCTTTGAGGATGGAGAGCAGGAGAAAGGCCTGGTAAATATGTAATTTACCAGCATCTTCCTTTTCTGAATGGACACAGTGGGTGATCGGTATAATTCAATCCGGATGGCCGCACTCGAACAACGATTTATTTATTGGTTAAAGTTGTACCTATGTTTTGGTTACACAATTGTACTATCTTTTGACATTTTATAACAATAAAAAAAAATTGTAATAAAAAAAAACACACAGCAAAAGATGCAATTAACAGCTGACATGTTTCACACCGTAACTACTTTCTCTGATATACTCAATATGGACCGGTAGTTGCGGTGTAAAACATGTCAGCTGTTGATTGGATCTTTTGCTGTAAGGTTTTTAACCAATAAAGAAATCGTTTTTGGAGAGTGGCCATCCGGATTGAATTATTTTCTCTGTACAAAGCTATTCCTATCCATTCATTCTGTGCAGCTGATTGGCTGCCACAGCGGTCACATGATTGGAACACTCCTGATCACAAGTATGCACCTGGAGCTTTCTGATCCCCGCCAGCAACTGTGCTGGGAACAAGCCGGGGACGCGCTCTCAGCACAGAGATGTTTACATTTAGGCCACATATATGCCTCTTCTTGACGTTAAAGCGCCCCCCCCCCCCCCCAAAGAGGCTGATCCTAAGAGGTTAATGATTACACTCAGGTGGGCGAAGAAAAACATGTCAGGTGGAATGGCTCCGACACAGACTCATGGGCTGAGGCCATTTTCATGTCTACACTAGGCTGGCTGGACAATGGTTCAGCACTGCTTTCATTTTGCAGGTAAAGGACCTTGCCCCCTTTTGCAATTCGGCACTGTGTCGCTTTAACTGACAATTGCGCGGTCGTGCGATGTGGCTCCCTAACAAAATTGGCGTCCTTTTATTCCCACAAATAGAGCTTTCTTTTGGTGGTATTTGATCATCTCTGCGGTTTAAATTTTTTGCGCTATAAACAAAAATAGAGCGTCAATTTAAAAAAAAAATCAATATTTTTTACTATAATAAATATCCCCAAAAAATATATAGAAAAAAAATGTTTTTTTCCTCAGTTTAGGCCGATACGTATTCTTCTACATATTTTTGTTTAAAAAAAAAAAAAAATCGCAATAAACTGATTGATTGGTTTGCGCAAAAGTTATAGCATTTATAAGATAGGGGATAGTTTTATGGCATTTTATAAAAAAATATTTTTTACTAGTAATGGTGGCGATCAGCGATTTTTTTTTTCGTGACTGCGACATTATGGCAGACACATCGGACACTTTTGACACATTTTTGGGACCATTGTAATTTTTACAGCGAAAAGTGGTATAAAAATGCACTGATTACTATGAAAATGGCAGTGAAGGGGGTGACCACTAGGGGGCGCTAAAGGGGTTAAGTGTGCCCTGATTTGTGCTTCTTACAGTAGGGGAGCGTGGCTGGACGTGTGACGTCACTGATTGTCTGTTCCCTATGACAGGGAACAGACGATCAGTGACAAGCCACAGAGAAGAACGGGGAAGGTTTGTTTACACTCGCCTCTCTCCAATCTTCAGCTACGGTGACCCGATCGTGGGACACCGACGGCGATCAGGTACGCAGGTCCCACGGGCGCGGTCGCGGAGCTTCGGACCAGGTTGCGAGCGTAAACATTCCTTGTAATAGAAACAAGCATGACAGGTCCTCCTAAATATGATATTTGGGGTCAAAAAGACCTCAAATCTCATATTTAGACTTCAATGCAAAAAAAAAAAAAATGTTGTCATTCAAAAAAATGACAACAAAAAAATGTGCCTTTAAGAGGCATGGGCGGAACTGACGTTTCGACGTCACTTTCGCCCTGCTATGCTGTGGGGGCCATCTTGCCCTCACTCGCATCCCAACACAGCAGGCTGAAGACCCCGATTGCCTCCGCCGCTACAGACAAGTGGCGGAGGGCGCAGGAGATCGGCTGCGATGACGGTGATCTTGCGGCGAATCCGCCATGGAGACCACCGTTATCGTTAACAGGACCGCTCACGCTAAAGATAGAAATCTCGGTTGTGGCAGCAGCTGCTGCCGTTACCGAGATATCCATCTTTAAAAAAAGGACGTATATCTGCGCAAAAAGGACCTGAAGATTTAAACATATTAATGTTGTTTCAAACATTATTTTCAGTATGTGCTTTAAATCTGCAGCTTCCATTCCAATAACCCCTGGTGACTTTGCCTTGCACTTCTTGTAATATGGTGACAACACTGTGCCTCCAAATGTGACCCTGCGTTGTCACTTCCACTAGCGATTACAAGTGGTTGTTTCAAAGCACGTTATACAGGCATGGTCCGCTGTTGTCACCATCTGGAAATGCAAGCTGAAAAATCTCTTGCACCCATCACTGCAGTCCATGTAGACGAGAAGTGGCTGCAGGAGATCAACTACACCGAGATGCAACAAAGGAAAAACAAAGGTAACTGTGGAGGATACAGAGAGAAAATGGAATGTCCTTCAGGGGGTTAACGTCGACTTTAATTCTTCATGGTCCTCATAACTTGAGGTGTAGCAGTGGGGGGTGTCCTTTGCTTTCATACTTTGTTCTAAAAGGTGTTCTTCTTTTCCATCCTAATTAGTTGGGTGGTATTGAGCTTTATGAAGGGTGCCGGTAGGAATACGTATTTAATATTGAGTTTTAGCCACTTTGGAAAACGTTGGGAATCAGATAAATTGAATCTCTGCAGCGAAATCTTCCTTTCTGGACGAATCTCCATTTTCTGCCGCGTTCAATACTCAGTAATATTCCTCCTGCACAGTGGGCCTGACATCCATTTCACCAGTGGGATGAGGGCCTGAAGGCATCTCTACCGTTCATTTACCAGACAGAACATGCGAGGGAAATGAGCCTCATTCCAGGTCTTCTTGGGAGAGGAAACAAGTTTGTTTTTGCAAAAAAACAAACAACAAAAAAAAAACCTTCGTTAGCGCAGATCCTGTGCCACGGATAAATGATCAGCCGCTCGACACAGGCAACTGGGGCTGCACATTAAAAAAACGCCTAACAGCCTGTACCTGTGCCAAGATTGTGGGTAACAGATGCCGCCGAGGTAGATGTGGTGCCACCTGGAAGGACTAATTGAAAGCCTGTTTTCTAATCGCACGGATCCCAATCAAAGTCGTGTTTCTAGGAATCTGTAAATGCCTGGCTGGGACGGCACATGTGATGAAGGAAGCAGATTAATCCTTTAAAAGGGGATTATGTACAAAGCCTTCAGCTGCGGCAAAACTGGTTGACCAATCAGCATTTATCACCCATCTATGCCTTAAACAACTGAAGTGGTTTGTCGCGATGCGACAATACAATAAAGGGAGCGACTGCGATAATCTGTGGTGGAAACAAAAATAAATAAAACTACATATCCAATACTAAGAGGCATACAATATTTATAAAAACAGTGAACCTGACATTCACCAAACTTTGACTAAGAAAAAACAAAGGATGCGCCCAATCTAAGTGCAGTAACGTTTTAATTGGAGAGATTAAATACACAAAAGACACAGCCAAATGGCTACTCACACATTAGAGTGGATAACAGGGATATGTAGGAGCATGAATGTAGACATCATCCGGTGCCTGGGAGGTGTCCGCACATGATGGTAAGGTGCTGTTGATGGAAGACAGCGAATAGGACAGCCTGGAGGTGCTCACGATGGAACGCAAGCACAGATCGGTCGCACCGGAAGTGACGTGGCGTGGCTAATACGAGGGGACCAATAGGATGACGCGTTTCACAGCCCAGCTGCTTCTTCAGATCCATCGATTGCCCTCACTCGCATCCCAACACAGCAGGCTGAAGACCCCGATTGCCTCCGCCGCTACCGACAAGCGGCGGAGGGCGCAGGAGAGCGTCGCCAGGCATTTTCCGTGCTTGCGTTCCATCGTGAGACGCACTCCGCCATGTACGGTGCTCTAGCAAGCACCTCCAGGCTGTCCTATTCGCTGTCTTCGATCAACAGCACCTTACCATCATGTGCGGACACCTCCCAGGCATCGGATGATGACTACATTCATGCTCCTACATATGCCTGTTATCCACTCTAATGTGTGAGTAGCCATTTGGCTGTGTCTTTTGTGTATTTCATTTCTCCAATTAAAACGTTACTGCACTTAGATTGGGCGCATCCTTTGTTTTTTCTTTGTCTACCTATGCACAGAGTATGCTTCTGCTCTTCTGGGATTGCTGCCGCTAAAGTGCCAATTCGGATCTCTTTTGGACTTATGAATTTTCTATATGTTTTGATGAATACTCAGTCACTCTATCCTGATATTTAGACTATTTTCCAAGGTTGTTCTGTTATCCACCTCCCCTTGCGCCATCTGACAATATTTTGACACCAAACTTTGACTGCAGGTGAATCTTTGTGGCACATGTTTTCGCATGATAGTGATTGATTCACCACCAGTGAATGTTTGGTGAAAGTCACATTCACTGCTTTATAAACGTCCATTGTAGTATTATCTGATAAATGTAGTGTAACTACAGCCAAACTTTTTGTTCCAGTGACGCCGGAGTGGAATCTAAAAGGCAGTTAGTCTTCACCTGAGCTCCTTAATGTGGAAATGGACCAGGAACTATATTGATCAAAAATTATTTTACTGCAAACTGGCACCAGATGTCAGCCCTTAAGGGGGTGGCTGGAACAGAGAGACAATGGTGCAAAGGCTGTTCACAGGGCTTCAGATGAGAGAATAGCCAGGTTCAAGCAGAGGTCTAGGTAGGCAGCAAGCATGAGCATACCCAGGTCGGAGTAGAGGTCTAAGTAGGCAGCAAGCATGAACATAGTGAGGTTCAAGCAGAGGTCTAAGTATGCAGAAAACATGAGCATAGTCCGGGCTGAGCAGAAGTCTGGGTAAGCAGCAAACATGAGCGTAGTCAGACCTGAGCAGAGGTCTAGGCAGGCAGCAAGCAAGACCGTTGTCAGGTTAATCTGGATTGGGAACAGGCAACTGCTCTTTAGCCCCCCGGTAGCTGTTGATAAGACACAACACCAGCCATTTTAAGGGCTAGAGCTTAAACACCCCTCTGGTCAGAGGATACATCTAGGATCATTAGCGAGAAAGATGGAAGTCCTGGCAGGAATTCTGCAAGTACCATTGGAAGCTTTGACTCGGATATAGCAAGTACTATTGGAAGTTCTGGCATCGATAAAGCGAGTACCATTAGAAGTCATGGCAGGGATTTAGTGAGTACCATTGAAAGTCCCGACACGGATTATGCATGTAGGCATTCTGAAAGTCGTGGCATGCATTCTGAGTATACCACACCAGGATGTTTTTGGAAGAAGAGGGGAAAGGGTTTGTAATATGCCCCGTGTCTCCAATGGAGGTTTTCCATCACTTTGTCCACCTGTCAACAGAACAGGAAATGAGGTGAAAGTTTTCCAATGGAGTTTCAACGAAGAACCTTGCTTCCTGCATTTTGGAAAGATCTGATTGTAGCTACCATCATCTAACACCAATGTGGAGCTGTCATGTTACTGATGACCCCATGACTCCGGTCATCTGGTTCTAATGCATCCATTAGCCTCCTGTTTCTAGCACAGAAGTGACAAACCTTCTGACACTCCGTCTTTCAACCACGACCATGTAGACCCTCGGGAGTGTCTAGAATAACGCTGAAGACATCTCCTCTTCTTTCTCAGCTGGAACAAAGTTTTATTGTTTGCTTTTTTGTCATGTGTCAATCCTTAAAGCTTGAGCTACATGGCCAAGCTTCCGATCTTGTTCACTCTATGCATGATTACCATAACAGGGCTTTAAAAAGAGGGCTTCATCATCTCCACAATATGTAGAGTATAAGATGGGGAAAGGCTGCAAATGTATGACTACAAGAAAAGATCTACTAAAATGGTCACTTGAGCTTTGGCTAGGGAAGGTATTCATTACATGGATCATTGGGAGATTTAGGACCTTTGAAAAGTTACAAGTCGAACTCCAGGCCAAAATGTTTTTGGTTAGAACAGGAAAAGATTAGACGATCTATTAAGTTTTTACAGCTGTCTGTGTCTCCGCCAAGGAGATTTCCTATTTAGAAAATAATTCTGAATATTCTTTTTGGCATTTGGCGCTGTCCAGTCAACAAGGATAGCCGAAAAGCAGAAAAAGTCTGGCAGATCACGAGTTACTGATCACTGATATAGATAATGTACCTACTTTTTTTGTATCTTATTTTTTTTTATAAAAGTAAATACCCAAATACGATATTTAACACTGTTTTTGATAAACGAAACGCATCAATATCTGGTCACATGGACGGAGTAGCAATTCTCAATGAATTCTCAAGGTGCTCATCAGATATTTTGGCTCCAATTTTGCCCTTCATGTGCTCCATACTTGAATATAGTTGCTCACTAATAGAGGGGCTGCCGAAAACTGATAACATAAATAAGGCTTGATTGTGAAGAATGGGAGTCCAGTAATGAGACATTGTTTTTTTACTAAAGGAAAATCAACTGTGCACTGCAAGTGCACTTGGAATGCAGTTGCTCTAGATCTGAGGGGGACAGGCAAGGAAAAAAAATGTTTTGCCTGTACTTGATGGATAATAGAAATCAGCAGAGCTTCCCCTCATTTCAGATTTTCCCCTCAGATCTACAGTGACTGCACTTCCAAGTGCAATTGCACGGCACTTGTAGTGTACAGTGGATTTGCTTTAATAAAAGTCACATTTTTCTTCGCCCATATGTGTTTGCGAAGTCTAAAAGCATTTTTAAGAAAATCCCCCCCCCCCCCCCCCCCCCCCACCAAAAAAAAAAAAAAAAAAGATCAACACTTTTAAAGCGGAGCTCCAGCCGCTAACTTTTTTTTTTTAAAGTCAGCAGCTACTAACAGTGTAGCTGCTGACTTTAAATAAGGACACTTACCTTGTCCTACTTGCCCACGCTGATGGGCCCCCCGATGCCGGTCCCACGATCGCTCCGGGTCCCGCACCGCCATCCACACTATGGGAAACAGGCAGTGAAGCCGTACGGCTTCACTGCCCATTTCCTACTGCGCCTGCGTGAGTCTCACGCTGGCTTGTGAATGGGCGCGCTGCTCTCTGAGAACACACACAGTTCCCAGAAAGCAGCGCGCCCCATTCACAAGCAGAAGGACAAGAAGAAAAGGCACCGCGGAGTGGAAGAGGCAGATTACGGACTTCCGCATAGCAACAGGTATTTCGGGTGAGTATTTTTTTTTTTCAGGTTTTTTTTTATTTATTTTTTTAAACAACATGGGAAAATGTTGTTTTCCTGGGTGGAGCTCCGCTTTAAGTACGTTTTTCATAGCCTGTGGACCACAGGTTGGGCACCCCTGGTATAGGAGATCCATAGATATGGCTGCCATCTGCTCTTATGCTTCTCCATCCCTCCATCACCTCTTCCATATTTGTTGAAGAACGTGTCGCAATAAAATCCTGCCACCCTACAGAAAAGAAGTCACTTGATAGATGAGTTTTTTTTTTATCTTTATTACTTTGGAGCAGCAGAGATAATATTTTTTAGGGTAACTGTGTTGTGTTCCACCCCCCAGCCTCTAATCTAGAGTCTAGCGGTCTACCAAGGGCAGAGTCTTCAGCGGAAAGTAGAGGGGGTATGACTACAGTGAGTGCAGGATTATTAGGCAAATTAGTATTTTGACCACATCATCCTCTTTATGCATGTTGTCTTACTCCAAGCTGTATAGGCTCGAAAGCCTACTACCAATTAAGCATATTAGGTGATGTGCGTCTCTGTAATGAGAAGGGGTGTGGTCTAATGACATCAACACCCTATATCAGGTGTGCATAATTATTAGGCAACTTCCTTTCCTTTGGAAAAATGGGTCAAAAGAAGGACTTGACAGGCTCAGAAAAGTCAAAAATAGTGAGATATCTTGCAGAGGGATGCAGCACTCTTATGCCGCGTACACACGGTCGTTTTTTGCGATGAAATAAAACTTTGTTTTTTAAAACGTCATTTAAATTGATCGTGTGTGGGCAAAACGTCGTTTTTTGTCTTAAAAAAAACGACCAAAAAAAAATTCCAACATGCTTGAATTTTTTGTGTCGTTTTTCAAAACGTCGTTTTTTGTTTCACAAAAAGTCACCGTGTGTAGCAAAAACGTCGTTTAAAACAACGTTTTTCAACCCGCGCATGCCCAGAAGCTAGTTATGAAGCGAGCTTCAATGGAAAAGAGTGGTGAACGTAACCTCGTTTTTTGTGAAAAAAACGATGGTGTGTATACAACATCGTCTTTGAAAGTGACGTTTCAAAAACGTCGTTTTTTACTTCACAAAAAACGTCCGTGTGTACGCGGCATTAAAATTGCAAAGCTTCTGAAGCGTGACCATCGAACAATCAAGCGGTTCATTCAAAATAGTCAACAGGGTCGCAAGAAGCGTGTGGAAAAACCAAGGCGCAAAATTACTGTCCATGAACTGAGAAAAGTCAAGTGTGCAGCTGCCAAGATGCCACTTGCCACCAGTTTGGCCATATTTCAGAGCTGCAACATCACTGGAGTGCCCAAAAGCACAAGGTGTGCAATACTCAGAGACATGGCCAACGTAAGAAAGGCTGAAAGACGACCACCACTGAACAAGACACACAAGCTGAAACGTCAAGACTGGGCCAAGAAATATCTCAAGACTGATTTTTCTAAGGTTTTATGGACTGATGAAATGAGAGTGAGTCTTGATGGGCCAGATGGATGGGCCCGTTCCTGGATTGGTAAAGGGCAGAGAGCTCCAGTCCGACTCAGACGCCAGCAAGGTGAAGGTGGAGTACTGGTTTGGGCTGGTATCATCAAAGATGAGCTTGTGGGGCCTTTTCGGGTTGAGGATGGAGTCAAGCTCAACTCCCAGTCCTACTGCCAGTTTCTGGAAGACCCCTTCTTCAAGCAGTGGTACAGGAAGATTTGTTTTTGTTTTGTTTTTGAATGTCAGAAATGTATATTTGTGAATGTTGAGATGTTATATTGGTTTCACTGGTAAAAATAAATAATTGAAATGGGTATATATTTGTTTTTTGTTAAGTTGCCTAATAATTATGCACAGTAATAGTCACCTGCACACACAGATATCCCTCTAAAATAGCTAAAATTAAAAACAAACTAAAAACTACTTCCAAAAATATTCAGCTTTGATATTAATGAGTTTTTTGGGTTCATTGAGAACATGGTTGTTGTTCAATAATAAAATGAATCCTCAAAAATACAACTTGCCTAATAATTCTGCACTCCCTGTATATGTCTTCTCTTGTAGCATGACACATTTAGAAACACCCATCTTTGTAAGACTGCCCACCTAGCGCACACTAGCCTTTGTAGCATATATGTTAGTAAGGCCAATGTACTGTATATTTCATTGTGCCTCTCCAGTAATACCGTGCACTTGGCTGCATGTCTAGTAACATGGTTTCTCTAGTAGCCTAAGCACTGGCTTTAACTGCAATGCCATAGCTCTTTCCAACGTCACCTTTGTGTGTACCAGCAGAGCAGAGATGGTGTTTGGGACCTGACCTGTTGGAAGGAGGGGCTAAAAGTGCCGAAGGGTCCATGCCTACAGACTCTATCTATAAATTGTGCCCTGGTTATCGCCCAGAACTCAGAGAAGCTCCTCGCAGTCACATGTATCCCGGAGATATAACAGACAACCAGACTGTGAAACAGCCTGGCTCATGTTTGTGTATTGTAATCGCAGACGGGTTATTAAATAAACATTGCCCGTACAGTTCTTTCCTTTAAAGTGCAGAACGCTGATAGAGAGCGTAGCTCAGGGGGCATCGCTTGGCTCAGACCGCTAGAAAAAGAGTGGGCACTGATTGAACCCATCTGTACGGGAGCCAACTGCCTTGTCACCGGCAGACACAGACCGTGGATTCTTCAGTGTACCGACCGCCAGAGGTGGGGGGTGGGTGGAACAACCCCAGAAGGTGAGACAGGAGCAAGAGCAGATCATCACCCAGAGTACAACGCCAATCCGTCAGGCCTGACACACGTAGCACAGATCAGCATGCACAGTGTGTTTACAGAGTAAATAATTTAAGAAAGAATATACATTTGAAAGAAGACGCCCATTGGAACAGCCGGGACTAAAAAGCCTCGGGGCAAATCCTCGTTCATTTGCATGCTGAATTTTATTAACTTTGTGTATGGCTGCATTGAAGAGCATACCTTTCAATTTAAGGAACTGCGAAAGAGAAATATTAAATGTGTCTGCAGGATTAACCCTTGCAGAGCCGAGGGCATGACATTGCGGACTGCAAGTCTAAGCATGCCCATTCACACACAACGTTTAGCTGCGATTTCGTTGTATGCGGTTTGGTGCGAATAAAAAAAATAGAATTGAATGTCTCTAGGTGCGATTTAGCGCAGCTATATGTACTTAACCGCAGGTAATCGCAGTCTTTTGTGTCAACTGCAAATAGCCACGTGAGAAAAAAAAAGAACAAGAAGCACATCATAATAAAAAAAATTAAAAAGGGTTGCTATGCTAAACGCGGCCGCATGTAACCGCACGTAATCACAATGTACAAATGCAGCTAATCGCAGTGCCCAGAGCCTTGAGTTTCACTAAAAATGTACATGCTTTTAATTGCGACAAAACTGACGTCTGTCTGAAAGGGGCCTTAGGCTGGGCCCAGCACCTAAGTTAAAGTCAAAGGACACCCAAAACTAATAGCTTTGTTTCAAAGTCAACATTAACCCAGGCACTCAAATCTCAGATACATTTTAACACATTACAAGCCTTTTTTCTTTTCAAAGTACATTAAATTCTGCAGCTTTCAGTAAAACACTGCCTGGTGATGTTGTACTGAATGTCCTGGTTAAGGCACTTCCTGTTATAGGATGACAACAACCTGTCCATACATTACGCAGGCATAGTACATGGTTATCACTATCAGAAAACCCACCCTAACAAAAATTACATGCCACTACTACTGGAGTTCATGCATACAGAAATGGCTGTAAAGAGGTTGCAGGTACCAACAGTACCAAGATGCAACAAAGAAAGAAAAGAGATAAAAATAAGTATTATTTTAAAAGAAAACAGCAAATACACAGTGCACACAGCAAACTAAATGTCATTCAGTGTGGAGTAAAACAGAACTGAAGACATTTTACAAACACCTTGCAAGCTGGGAGGCTATTTACTGCAAAAGATACATAACATGTCTCCTCTGCAATAAAATACACCCACCTACCTGCTCACAGTCCTTTGCGGCATATAAACTGAGCTGCACATGCAAAGCTCAGCTTACATCACCGATGTGGTCTCTGTGTATGCGCCAGGATGACTAACACCTGCCCACGTGCAGAACGTTATGTCACTCCGTACCAGCCAATGAAGATGCCTGAATACCGGCACCGTTGGGGGACCTCTCGTGGGCTTCAGGCCATTAGGGAGGAGGTAAGTATAGTGATTTTAGTTCCACTTTAAATCCCATGCAGCTATTGCTGGAATGCTGGTACATAGGAAGTGGCACTGAGATGTAACTCAGTGAATTTATTTTTTACCCCTTGACTCCTGGGGCTTCTGTATCCTTAACCACTTAACCCCCGGACCATATTGCTGTCCAAAGACCAGAGCACTTTTTGTGATTCTGCACTGCGTCGCTTTAACTGACAATTGCGCGGTCGTGCGACGTGGCTCCCAAACAAAATTGGCGTCCTTTTTTTCCCACAAATGGAGCTCTCTTTTGGTGGTATTCGATCACCTCTACGGTTTTTATTGTTTGCGCTATAAACAAAAATAGAGTGACAATTTTGAAAAAAATTCAATATTTTTTACTTTTTGCTTTAATAAATATCCCCCAAAAATATATAAAAAAAATTTTTTTTTTTTTTTTCAGTTTAGGCCGATACGTATTCTTCTACATATTATTGGTAAAAAAAAAACACAAAAAAACGCAATAAGCGTTTATCGAGCTCTCTTTTGGTGGTATTTGATCATCTCTGCGGTTTTTATTTTTTGCGCTATAAACAAAAATAGAGCGACTATTTTGAAAAAAAATGCAATATTTTTTACATTTTGCTATAATAAATATCCCCAAAAAAGATATAAAAAAACATTTTTTTTCCTCAGTTTAGGCCGATACGTATTCTTCTTCTACAGATTATACATTGGGGTTGATTTACTAAAACTGGAGAGAGAAAAATCTGGTGTAGCTGTTCATAGAAACCAATCGGCTTCCAGGCTGAAGCTGAAGTTAGAAGCCGATTGGCTACCATGCACTATTCTGTTTTAGTAAATTAACCCCAACGTTTTTCAGGCTTTATTTGGTAGCAAATTTGGATATATATAATTGTATTTCCTTGATCTTTAATTGGATAAAATAGTAAAACATAAATAATAAAAAAAAAAAAAAACATTTACATAATATGCCCCCCCCCTCGTCATTTAAATAAAAATATAATAAACATAAAAATATAATCAGAAAAGTCTGATCATTAAAAAAATATCACATTAGTGTGATTTTTATGTAAAGTAGCAGGGTGGTAAAGCACAAAGTGGATGTACGGTTTTAATTTAAGAGAGTTACATTCCCCTTTCAAACGTACATTATGATACAGACAGGAAAAAATATTTGATTTAAGTAAATTATTAGTGTAATATTAAGGATTAAGTCAGGCTGAGAAGGGCAAAAATGTGTAAAACAACTTTTTACCAAGTTTGAAATTGTTAAAATTTGAATCACATTGCATTCTCTTATGTGAGCATTTGATGCTTGTGCAGTAAACACAAATGTTGTGTATGGTAGAAAATATATTTATTATCGAATAAATGTATTTATTTTAGTATATGTTACTTTTTATTATAAATATATGCATTATTTTATATTTAATATACAATATAATAATAATATAATTGTATATTATATAAAATGTATACATACATTCATATACACACTGTATATTTATTAGTTTACACAATTTTAACTTTATTTATTAGTTCTTCATGCAAGATTTGGGTTTGGTCAGTGAATACCTGATCCAGACCCCCCTACCCATACAGCTCTGCCTGAGCCTCTGTACTTACAGGATTTGCTATGGCCTCACTTTACACTTTATTTATGTGACACATGAGGAAGCTCCTAGGCTTAGTGGTGGAACGTGGTTGTCACTAACAGCTGTCGGTTTCAGCGCCATAAGCTAATGAGACCCACAGGTTGCCATTTTTAAATGGCTGTGAGATAAAGTCACTGCTACCGTTTTAAAACAACACCCGGGACTCAAGAGGTTAATAAAATGTTTGCATCTACTTTAATCAAATTGAAGAAGACCATTATTGTTTCGGGTTCCTATATCTAATTTGGGGCTTATGACTGGTGAGATTGTACTCCGATGCAATGGGTGAGGCTTATATGGCATGTCACGCTTCCTCTGCTGGAATGTTCATGGGGTCAAATGTATCATTACATGATCCAATGCAGATGCGATGAAGAATGCAATTGCAAAAGTGTGACACCTTCCCAGTCCAAGTGGTAGAGGGATGGAGACAGGAACTCCATTGGGAAGTTAAAGTCTTAATGTGTTGTGTAAAATATGAATGAAATGTACATGTGATCAGGTCAGTGTCAAGGTGTGTCAAAACCCAACTCTAGCTCCGTCAACCCCCAGTCATGTACATTCTCTTCTCCACCTCTTCTTTTTATTTAATTTTTTTAGCTTACATTTGTCTAGTCTAGCATCATGCAGGGCCCTTCTCCTCCGGTGGGAGTGGTACTGATCTAGACTCAGTTTTTTGCAGAAGTCCAGTCCAACTTGATGACAAGCCCCCAGAAAGTGTCGCTAAATACCTGGGCACACCAGAAGTTGGTTAAAAGCTCAGAAGATGCCAGGGGCAAAACAAGAAGAGGGTGTCAGAAAGGAGGAGAGCAAAGACAGAAACTGCAATACGGCTCCAGGTGCTCAGTAAGCTCAAGGATCAGGTGCTCAGTAAGCTCAAGGATCAGGTGCTCAGTAAGCTCAAGGATCAGGTGCTGGTCCAGTCAGAAAACTGGATAACATGAAGACAACTTTTGAGAGAGATGACCACATTCCGATCCTCAGAAACGTCAATGCTCCACTGTGGTAAAATCCACATATAACATCACCAATCCACGATATATCAGGACAATGGCAGCTAGGTAACATGTTTTACAAACGCAATCATTAAGAAAGGGGAGAGGACAGTCCTATTAAAAATAAAATACCGGGGGGTGGACTTTAACATTTTTGGAATCCAGCCACTGTATCCTTCCATACTCATTGTGCCTAATTTACAGTCTGAGGGTCACACCGTTGTCTTGAGAATATTTTTCACCAAAGTGAACCAAAAATATGAATGTGAACATACACATATAAAAGTGCAGAAGGGTGTGTTGAATGGTCCTCTCCCGAAGAAACTTCCTGGTGGGCTCTGCACGTGTACTATGCGAACACGCCAGAGCTCATCCTTAATTGAAACCTTAAGAGTTCCCTTCACTGGAACTAAGGGACCAAGCCCAACCCCTGAAAAACAACCCCACACCATAATCCCCCCTCCACCAAATGATTAAGACCAGCGCATAAAGATATGAATGAGTGAGTTTGGGGTGGAGGAACTTGACATGGCCTGCAACTCAACAGAACACCTTTGGGATGAGGTAAAACAGACTGCGAGCCAGGCCTTTTTGTCCACATCAGTGTCTGACCCCACAAATGGGCTTCTGGAAGAATGGTCAAACATTCCCATAGACACACTCCTAAACCTTGTGGACAGACTTCCCAAAAGAGTTGAAGCTGTTATAGCTGCAAATGGTGGGCCAACTCAATATCAAACCCTATGGACCAAGACTGGGATGCCATTAAAGTTCATGTACAGGCAGGCGTCCCAATTCTTTTGGTAATATATTGATATATTGTGTGTGTGTGTGTGTATATATATATATATATATATATATATATATATATATATATAAATAAAATGATACGTTCTAGTAAACATGTTGCAAGCCTGTGAAATGCAAACAGAGACTACAATAAAAACACATATCCAGAGGTCACCTCCAATGAAAACCGCATGTCAGAATGATCAGTAGACCTAGAGATACAAGCGACTGTACAAAAAGAAGTGTGAAAAAGAGAAGAGAGGCTTATCTATGATAGCAGGTATTCTCCATATCCCTTCAGATAGGAATGTTCCCTGTTGATACCCGGAAGCTAATCATGACCTGGACTGGGAAGAATGCACAATTAAAGGGATGTCTCCTCTTTTTTTCTTTTTTATACCTCTTTAGACAGAGAGACCTCTGTCTGCAGATTACTTTATTCAGAAATAAAAAGCATTCTCAGCGGACAGTAGGAGAAAGGAAAGGTTTTATCTGTAAACTTGCTTTACCTGGAAATACTAAAGGAGCTGCGATGTCTTCAAAGCGCTTTTATTTCTTAAGTCATTATTCCGGAATACCAATAAACTTTACCTATTAGAAACTTTTAAAACAATAAGGTGACCAGATTGCAAAAAGAAATCTGAGGACACCCTACTGACCATGTCAACTTTTAATGGGTGGGGCCAATCATGGCACAAAAGGTGCGCTGCACCAAATGATGTGTATGGCCAAATCTTACTAACAGTGGGAAAGGCTTGAAGGGGTATTGTTTAATATAACTTGATCATACTCTTCTCTGGCTCAAGAGCGCATACTGCATAAAGTTTTATTGTCTGGAGTGGGTCCAGGGGGCAGGAGTAAATAATGCACAAAGGGAACCGGGGACAAATCAGGGGACACTTTTTTCCCCGATAACAACTTCTTGAAATCAGGGACCCTTCCCAGAAGCAGGGATGTCTGGTCACTATCAAAAGAAAGCTCTACTTGTGTGAAAAAATGATAAAAATATCATTTGAGTACAGCGATGTATGACCACGCAATTGTCATTCAAAGTGCGTCAAAGCTGAAAATTGGTCTGGGGAAGAGGGGGTTTTAAGTGCCCAGTAAGGAAGTGGTTAAAGGTGTTTTATTTTACAAAGCAAATATACCTTTGCACGCTTGTAGTGACTAGTAATTCCATTGTTTCTCTTCTCCCTCAGTTGTTCTCCCTCATTCAGCTAATGTTACATCAGTGCTGATGGAGTGGGGGGGGGGGGCGAACAAGGATGTTAAGGAGGACATCCAATGTCCTCCTTATCAACCAATGATGTTAGGATGCCATCTGCTAGAAGGTTATTTTTGAGCAATATTGACACACAATATCAATGAACTGTGAGATGCAGAAAAAGGGACACTTCCAAGCAAAGAATACACCCATGCTCTTCCTCTCCAGTAGCCATGTACCATTAAATTAGATGTTAAACTGATATTTTTTTTTGCTTTGTGATTTTTTTTTTTAACTATTTAATCCCCCCCAAAACTGTCATTTTCTTTTAAAAAAAATACTTGTTTTCATCTTTTTTTTAATCCTTGTTGCATCTCATTGCTCTTGAATAGGGACAAGCCTAGGTGTGTTCTGAAATTGGGATTGGACAAAACCTATAAAGAAACGGTCACTCCCTCCCACTGCCACCCATTCAATTGTGGTCTGGGCATTTTCCGTCCTGCAGTTGGACATACATAAATGGGCGGTGATTCTCATGATATCATTGACCTAATATGGCCAATGTTGACTTGCAGTCACTTCCTGTCTACATGAACTTCAGAGATAGCTGCATGCCAGTTCTCAAGGTAGGTTTCCTAATGGTGACAACAGTGGACCATGCCTGAAATGACCACTTGCAGCCTGCATCTGAAGGATGACAAAATAGCAGCAGAGTTGAAAGGGATAGAACATTATCACCCTATAATGGGAAGTACCTGAACAAGAACACATACAACAGGATCACCAGGCATCATTGTAAAGAACGTTGCAGATTTAGGCTGGGTTCACACTACGATTTTCCCGTCCGTCAGCCGCATACGATTTCAGTTTTGAAAACGTACGGGCCCGTACGGGAAAACTCATACATAGACAATGCATTGCAAATCGTATGCACTCAGATGCATCCGGGTGTGTACGATTTGCTGGCAAAACGTTTTTTAACAGTACACAAAACCGTGTTCGACCACGGTTTTGAGTCCGTTTTTGAAACCGTATGGCAAACGCATACGTTTTTTTTTAACATTAAAGTCAATGGAAAACGCACATATGTGCGGTTCCATACGTATAAACCGTATGCGTTTTTCGTCTGCGCATGCGCATTTTCAAAACAAGAAAATCTTTTTTTATTAAATGACACTAATTCCAAAAACGTATGCGTTTTTTTAATCAAAACCTGATGGAACCGTACGCACTTTTTGAAACCGTATACGTTTTATAAACGCATACGTTTACGTACGGTTCAATCAGTTTCAGCCGCATACGTTTTTTCATATAAATCGTATGCGGCTGACGGATGGGAAAATCGTAGTGTGAACCCAGCCTTAAACGTGAACACCACCTATGGACCATGTCGCATGTTGTTACTGTACACCCATCTTTACAGTATAACTTAACATAATTCAAATCAGCCCCCCCCCATCCTCACCCCCAAACTGACAGTGCATAGCGGTCATTTTTTAAATCTACCCAGCTGTGTGGGGCTTAGCCCAATCTGTCAATGAATAAACTACTAGTCCCGCCTGCCATTTTCACAAACCAACCTGTAGTTCTCAATGGAACACAAGTGTGCTGATCCCCACACTTGCAGTCCACTGGTACCTCCAGTTCTCCAACTGAAAGTCCACACCTTGGTATTGACAAGGAGCTGGAAGAGCCTGCAGAAGCCTGTCATTGCACCTGTCATCCACTCATTGTGGTTACAGTGCTACGCAGACTCATTAAAAATAAATAAATGCACAAATCGGCTGGAAATATATGTGCATTTATTTATTTTTATTTTATAATTTAAATGGACTTTTGAAATTACATTAACATGGTAAAACACAATGAACATTTTAATGATTGGATTTGAAGTTATTAAAGATGCACACTTTCCTGAATGTCAATTGTGAACTATATTGTAATGCTGATTTGTTAATAAAAACCTTTCTGTTAAAAAAAAAAGAAAAAGACGCACACTTTGAAACAACATATTAGGTTGCTTTTCCAAGTATTGTACAAATATTAAATTCTTAAAGAAAAAAAGTAATGTGTTGTTTCAAAAGCTTGCAGGTAAAATTCTTTGTAATGCTGTCTATGTCGCTTGGGAATTTGTTTTTAGGTAATATTTTAAAGATTTCTTAGAATTAATTTCCTTCAAAGACATGACTGCTACATACACATGAAAAGCAGAATTTCCCCACCTTTTACACCAACTACAGATGTATACAAGAGGAGAGAGGCGCTTTGGTAAGACATGTGATGGACGATGGTGTCAGGACAGTTTGTCCAAGAGGTCAAGTGTATGAATGTCTCCTAACGCTGGTAATATATCAGCAGTCACAGTGAGAGCACACTGGAAGACATTGAATGATACAAACCGATTCTTCTTCATACATATTCTTCTGTAACGTGTATTCAATAAGAAAAGGTTAGAAACAACTTTCACGGACTACAGTAGATGCGCCTGACATGGCCACTGCTTACATGGCCAATCATCTCATATCTCACACCATTGAAATTAGGGTTGTCCCGATACCGATACCAGTATCGGTCCCGATACCAGTATCGGTCCCGATACCGAGTATTTGCGGGAGTACTTGTACTCCCGCAAATACCCCCGATGCCTGAATAGAATACTTGTCGCCCCCCCCCCTCCCGCCGCATCGAAAGCCGCCGCCGCATGGGTTAAACAGCATGTGGGAACATCACAGCTTTCATTTGAATAGCTGTAGTGTTCCCGCCGCGTATAGACACTCCCCCTTGCTCGGGATTGGATGGGTGATCGTGATCTGTCCAATCCCGAGCAAGCGGGAGTGTCTATACGCGCGGGGAAAACAGCTATTCAAATGAAAGCTGTGATGTTCCCCGTGCGGCGGCGGCTTTCGGCAGCTAGGTATGGGGGACATGGCTGTGGGGACATGGCTGCGGGGACATGGCTGCATATGTGGGGGACATGGCTGGGGGGACATGGCTGCATATGTGGGGGACATGGCTGGAGGGACATGGCTGCATATGTGGGGGACATGGCTGCATATGTGGGGGACATGGCTGGAGGGACATGGCTGCATATGTGGGGGACATGGCTGGAGGGACATGGCTGCATATGTGGGGGACATGGCTGGAGGGACATGGCTGCATATGTGGGGGACATGGCTGGTGGGACATGGCTGCATATGTGGGGGACATGGCTGGAGGGACATGGCTGCATATGTGGGGGACATGGCTGGGGGGACATGGCTGCATATGTGGGGGACATGGCTGGGGGGAAATGGCTGCATATGTGGGGGACATGGCTGGAGGGACATGGCTGCATATGTGGGGGACATGGCTGGGAGGAAATGGCTGCATATGTGGGGGACATGGCTGGAGGGACATGGCTGCATATGTGGGGGACATGGCTGGGGGGAAATGGCTGCATATGTGGGGGACATGGCTGGGGGGGGCATGGCTGCATATGTGGGGGACATGGCTGCATATGTGGGGGACATGGCTGCATATGTGGGGGACATGGCTGCATATGTGGGGGACATGGCTGCATATGTGGGGGACATGGCTGCATATGTGGGGGACATGGCTGCATATGTGGGGGACATGGCTGCATTTGTGGGGGACATGGCTGCATTTGTGGGGGACATGGCTGCATTTGTGGGGAACATGGCTGCATTTGGAGACACATTTAAAAAAAGTATCGGTATTCGGTATCGACGAGTACTTGAAAAAAAGTATCGGTACTTGTACTCTGTCCTAAAAAAGTGGTATCGGGACAACCCTAATTGAAATATACATCCACCTTGGAATCCTGTAAAGCCCAAGGCGTAATTCGGAAGCAGATAAGTGAAGTTTATAAGTAGTGCTCCTAAGGCGGCGTACACACGACCGAGGTTCTCGCTGGAAACCAGCGAGAACCTCGCTGGAAGCTGCATTCCAGCGAGAACCTCGGCCGTGTGTACGCTCTCGGCGAGCATCCCGTCGGGAATGCCGTCGAGCAGAAATAGAGAGCATGTTCTCTATTTGCTCGACGGCCCGCCTGGATGAATGGCTGGTTGCCATTCCCGACGGGCGGGTCGCCGAATCTGACGGCCGGCAGAGAACCTCGACGGGCGGAACAATGTGTTCTACCCGTCGAGGTTCTCTGCCGTGTGTACGCGGCTTCATAGTGATTATAGGAGGAAATGCTTTGCAAGCGGCTTTGTATGTGGTATGTCAATGATGGGAGACCAAATCTACTGATGGAAGAATGTATCTAAAGTGATGTGGTAACACAGGAGTCAAAGGGGCACACAGAGGTGTGCAGGAGGCACAGGGGCACACTGTATCTGGGCATTTTGGGTTATAGTGGGTGCAGGTTATAGTTGCTTGAATTTGATGTGGGGATGCACTAGATGCCTTCAGCTGCCATTGTGCTCTTTGTTTGGCATCACATGGGTCCCTGTGAGTTTAAGGAGGGGTGGGCTCCCTCCAGACAAGTCTTCTCTTAGGCCCCCTTTTTCGAGCATTATTACAGTGTTATTCGAGTGTTTTTCGAGCGTTATTACAGTGTTATTTAAGCGAAGCCTCATCTGCAATCCCAATGTGCTGGTAAAGCACCACTAAGACCCTAAAGTTTTAGGGCGTTTTTGCAGAGCCTCGGTGTGAAAGGGTAAGGCGTTTTTACATCGCTTTTCAATACATTACAATGGAGAGGGGCGTTTTTGGAGTGTTTTTTTCAGCGCTGAAAAGCTGTTACAAAGATGCTGCTTGCAGGACTGTTCTTAACGCCCCGCCAGTGCAACGCCTCAGTGTGAAAGGGCAAGGCGTTTTTACAGCGCTTTCAATTCATTTCAATGGAGAGGGTCGTTTTTGGAGCGTTTTTTTCAGTGCCCAAAAGCTGCTCCAAAGATGCTGCTTGCAGGACTCAGTGTGAGAGGGTCCATTGAGATGCATGGATAGCATTTTTAATGCTAAAACGCTGTATAAACGCTTCAGTGTGAAAGGGGTCTTAATCTACCTCTGCTATATGTGCTTCAACTTGGACACTCCAAAATTTATAGTGTTAGGACTGCAATACACAGAAGAACCTTGACGTAGGCACTGTGGCTTATGCATATATTTGCAAATGTGTGACAACAAAACCCTTGGTTTTTAATGGAATTGTTAGACAGAGTCAATTTGGATGTTTTGCAGGCTAGCTGGTAAGTGCTTGTGATGTGTGTGCATGTGCACCTTACTACTAAGGCTAGTTGCCACTTATTTGTATAATTTTGTGAGTGGGTGCATACAGTACCTAAAGTTGTGTGGCAACACAGGAGTCACAGAACTACACAGGGGCAAGCTGGAGGGACAAGGGTGCACAAAGATAAACTGGCACACTGAGGCACAGGAAGCTTGCAGACATTGGAGCAACACTGAGGCACAAAGACTTTGGCGTACACTTGGGGCAGAAGTACTTATTGACTCAGGCAGGTGGGAAGCATGTGGGTGGAATCCTATCTCTAGAAAACACAGAAAAACAAAAGACATTGAGGAGCTGGGCACTTGGGATGCAGGGGAACTGTAAACAAGGGGGCTTGGATAGGCACAGTAATGCATATCTTGAACGCCAAGCCACGCACCACTCTGCCATAAAAGACAGTGCCATTCAGTTAATGCAGTAGTGCTGGCTGTCTGCCAGTCGTAGTTTGTTTTCTGGCTTTGAGCAAAAAAATGATCAATCATTTGGTGAAAATGTATCAAATGCCTTTTAAGAGGCATAGCTGCCCTGCAAGAGCAGTGATTTCAATCAGATTTTATCTCAATTCCAGCCACCTGGTGGCTTGGAACTGGGAAGCGATTAAAACCGTAGATGGTGAATTTGGGTGGACTGTTCAATTTCAAGTGATTTATTTTTTTAGGTGGAAGATGAATGGAAAATATCCAAAATTGACTTAATGGACAGCTTTAGATAATGGCCAAAGGTCAAATATATACCGTATATATTCGATTATAAGCCGACCCAAATATAAGCCGAGGCACCTAATTTTAGCACAAAAAAAAGGGGAAAACGTATTAACTCTAATATAGGCCTAGGGTAGGAAATGCAGCAGCTACTGTAAGTGGGGAAAAAAAGTCAACAATGCCCATTTGCAACCTCACTGTGCCCATCAGTAGCTTCACATGCCTCACTGTGCCCATCTGCATGCCTCATGTACCTGATCGCTGTGTCCTCCAGTCTTAACTTTAGTTGGCGGCCGTCCAGTGTAACAAAGCCCCGCCTCCTCCTCGTCCGTGATTCAGTTTCCCAGCAGTGAGTCAGTGTTCCATTTAACGGATGAGGAGGAGGCGGGGCTTTGTTACACTGGACGGCCGCCAACGGACTTGCATTACATAGCGGGAGACTTGAGTATAAGCCGAGGGTGGCTGAAAAACTCGAGTATATACAAAAGAGATTAAAGCTGGCCATACACATGGAAAATTACAGGGAATTTAAACCACTTTCAGTTTACGAGTATGGAATATACGATTGCAACTAATTGCAAGAAACAAAGTAATTGACCATCCACCAGAATTTAGTCAATTGGAATGCTGAAACTGAGAAATACATTTGTCGGCTTCAATACAACTTATTCAAAGATCAAACCGAAAACTGAAAAAAATAAAGCAATTTTTTTAAGACAATCTGATTTTTTCCGCTATGTTTGATTAGGGATATTTCAATCCCATCGACTTGCAGCCCGTCGGAATTATCATTTTATTTGTTCAATTACTTGGTGATTTTAACAAAAAAATTGAATCAAACATTTGATGACTCCCTTAAAGCGCCAAATACATGACCAGCTAAAGAGCAAGTAAGCAAGATAAGAAAAGATAAATCAGGTTTTCTTGCATTTAGGAATATAAACAATGGCCAGGAAACAAAGTGAAACTACAACAAAAAAACAATCAAAAGAAATCGGGAATCAATCTAACAATATACAGCTAACCTACTCGCGAGATACAAACAAAAATGTTGCAGCTGTCAGAAAAAACACTGTGGACCCCCCCTAATTAACCTTTTGCCAACCCATGTTGCATCTTATTGATGGATGGCATGGCACTTCTCAGGTCGTATTTCCTAAAATGGACAACAGTGGACCACGTTTGAGTAATGTGTGTTGAAATAAGCATTTATAGGCTCTACTGGAAGCCCCTGTGATAGGGTGACAATGCAGGAGCAGAATTGGGAGACATAAACAGAGTGCCTATCACCCTATAACAGGAAGTGCCTGAACAAGGACCTTCATGGCAGGATCACCAGGGGTTTTAATGAAACCTGCAGAATTAAATGACATTAACATATTAAAGCTTCTATGAGATTTGATGCAGGTTTGCGGTTTACATACAGTGGGGAAAATAGTTTTTTGATCCCCTGCAAAGTTTGCCCACCTACAAAAAAATTAAGGGTCTATCATTTTTATCAGGAGGTGTATTTAAAGCGGATGTCCACGGAAAAAAAAAAATTAAAAGCCAGCAGCTACAAATACTGCAGCTGCCGACTTTTACTATTAGCACACTTACCTGTCCTGGAGTCCAGCGCCGTTGGCAGGAGAGGACGAGCGATTGCTCGTCACTCTGCTGCCCCCACCACCATCCTCGGTGAGGGAACCAGGAAGTGAATCGTTTCGGCTTCACTGCCCGGTTCCCTACGGCGCATGCCATGTGCGCCGTGCTCACTGGTCCCTGCTGTGTTTCCCAGAACACAACACAGGGGGGGGAATGAAGTCCTGCCCGCAGTCTACCCACAGACTGTGTGGCAGGAAGTGGGTGCAAATACCTGTCAGGTATTTGGACAGGTATCTGCACCACCCTCCCCCCTGAAAGGTGTCAAATGTGATACCGGGGTGGGGGGGGGGGAAGGGTTCCGATGAGCGGAAGTTCCACTTTAGGGTGGAGCTCCGCTTTAAATCATAGAGACAGAATATCAACCAAAAATCCAGAAAAAAAAACACGATACAAATTTTATAAAATTAATTGCAGTTCAGTGAAATAAGTATTTGATCCCCATACAAAACATGACTTGGTACTTGGAGGAGAAAAACTTTTTGGCAATCACAGAGGTAAGACGTTTCTTGTAGTTGGTGATCAGGTTGGCACACATCTCGGCAGGGATTTTGGTTCACTCTTCTTTACAGATCTCAAATTCCCCAGTTCCCCTGAGGAAGCGACGTGACGCAACACGTAGGGAAAGGCTAAAGCGTACAGCGACATAGAGGCGGAAAACACCATTGTTTTTACTATTCCATGCGCATTTTATTGTGCTTTCATGTAAGCATGTTATCGTCTTTTTAATAAATAGTTTTATTGTAAATGTCAAACTATTGAAGGCATATTGTCTATTTCACCCCCCACATGAAACTGTTGTCCTAGGAGTCTGGATCCTTGACTGTAGACAGGGGAGATACAGAGGAGGTCCTGGGTGGAAGGATCATTAAACCCATATTGGATTTGATCAAAGACTCTTGAAATGTGGATATGATGTGAGAGTTCTGTGAGCACTGAGGTGTTGGTGTTAGTGTACAGAATTTCAGGGTTGCCAACTTTCAATAAATTTACAAACAGTTTGTGAAATCCGTAATTTTTGCAAAAATTACGGATTTTACAAACAGTTTGTAAATTTACTAAAAGTTGGCAACCCTGCAGAATTTGTGGGAGTATTCTATTAAAGGACTAAACATCAACTATAACTTGAGCACTTGCTTTCTATCAGCTGTCTGGACATCACATTTTGATTTGGATATCAATCACTTTTTTTGGACTGTTTGTTCACCCATCCACATTATTGTAACAGGCGCTTCCTGCGCCGTCCTGGTGCGTTCCGGCCTGGAGCGCATGCAATGACGTCATGAGCTATATTGCCTCTCATATGCAACTATTAGTTGTCTCTACAACTCATATTTACTATGTGCTTGACATAGGTGCTATTTGCTTATGGGCCTTGCCCTAACTTGTTGAACATGTTCGCTTTAAACTTTCTATGCTAAGGGTTGATGGTATTTCATACCAACTCCCTTGGTGGCCTAATATATCTCTATATGTTTAAGTGATATGATGTAGAGAACCCCCAAACTCCTGTTTGCGTGGAGTGACGCCTGGGGTCCCGTACTGATAATCACTTGCATATAGAGGTGCATTGGAATCCTTAAAGTGTATATTATAATTTAAACGCTAAGCTCTGGTTGCATGTTGTAATGCGTCCATCCTTAGTAGCTCAATGCCTTTCTTTATGTGAGAGAGATGATGTAGAGAACCCCCAAACTCCTGTTTGTGTGGAGTGACGCCTGGGGTCCAATACTGAATTCTCACATAGAGAAGTGCATTGAAATCCTTGCTAACTGCAGTTGTGGTTCACTCCGTTCACCAGAGCTGTTACAATTATACAGTATTGGATACATTTATTTTATGTTTTATCACTGATCATTATTCACCAATGAATAGCGCAAGACCACTTACTTATGGACGTGTAGTTGTGAACACATTCGGTATTGCAGCAAGTTACTTTGGGTTATTCACTACATTTATTTCACTCTTCTAGTACATAGTAGTGCAGAAGACTATTCACATTCAAAATATAAATGTTGATGTAAATAACGATAGACCAATAGACAACAGTTTCTGAAAACCATGCAGAAACTACAAAAGCTTGAACCCTCCAAAACACAAAAAAACGGCGCCACAGGTGGATGTGCCTAGAATAATCTAATGGACTGCTGCTGCTCCAATTATTGATGATATCAATAAACAGAATGAACTATAGTAAGAGTAGGGCAAGTCCACACACCAATTTGAAATCTAAAGTGCTTACATATCAATATATATATATATATATATATATACTGTATCTATATACGCACACAGGTGAATCAAAACAATTCTTATTACACCTAAATACATTTGTGCAAATATGTAAAGTAAAAATGCAAAATTGTGCATGAAGAGACATCTGCCCAAAATATATAATACCATTGCTCAAGTGCTTATATAGTAGTCCGTAGACTCCAAAAACAAAACTAATTAGGAGACCTGAAAAACACTAATAGTGTTCAAAAAGTGCCAATTCTAGTGATGAATTTTAAAAAGATCTTCACAAAAAATCACCAAGCGCTCCACCATAGCGTTAATCCTTCACCACTCTCACTGATTCGAACTCACCAGATCAATCTGCTGGTAAATCGTTAAACCAGCAAATAAGGCCCAATCTCTCCAAGCGATCATCAAGCCATTTAAAATCTAAAGTGATAATACATCAATATATGTATATACACAGGCGAACCAAAAACAAGTGATATACACACGTCATGTGATGTCCTCACGGAGAAGCGGACTGTGAGGACGAAACGTGCGTAGGATGTGGCAAGGATGCCAACGATATTGCGAGTGTTGGTCGGAGCTTGCCGTCCATGGTGTGACCACAAGGGAAAGACCATCTGAGCCGAGTGTGATCTCCCTAGTGCTGGGTAGGTGCTCTGAACATGTGAGTGAAAAGTTTACAAATTTTAATAAAGCCTGTTGATACGTTTTTACACTATGGGAGCCTCCTTCCTTCTTTTTATCTCCCACATTGGATGTTTGACTTATTAGATGGGATTCTGATCGATGCCTATACGGATAAAGATTGATCTGGTGAGTTAGATTTAGTAAAGGTGGGGAAGGACTCACGCGGCAGTGTTGGAGCACTTGGTGATTTTTTGTGAAGATCTTGTGGAAATTCATCACTATAACGGACACTTTTTGAACACTATTATTGTTTTTTTTTACGTCTCCTAATTATTTTTAGTTTTGTTTTTGAAGTCTATGGACTACTATACTGTATAGACACTTGAGCAATGTTATTGTAGATTTTGCAAAGATGTCTCTTCATGCATAATTTTGCATCTGCACTTTTTTTTAGGTGTAATAAGTATATGTGTGTAGATCACTTGTTTTTGATTCCTTTGTATATATATATTGGCACTTTAGATTTTTAAGTGGTGTGTGGACTTGCGCTACTCTTACTATCAGTGGCAGTCCATAGTGGGCGCAGGAGCACTGCCCCCCTCTCTCATGCACGTACCCGTCATTGAACAATAGATATATTCATGCATTGCATGAATATATTTATTGTCGCCACTCCCGCCCACTTTTAACCCCTGTGGAGTGCCGACCATCTGAATAACAACGATGGGCGTGTTTTGGAAGTGCCCGATTAGAACTAGAGGCTCCAATAGGCTTCCAGATTAGAGCATGTGGGCTCTAATCGGCTTCCAAATGGTTAAACAGAGGGCGCATGGCTTTGCGTTCCCCTTTTAAACCATGCTGCATTAGGGAAACTGGCTGCATTTTGGGGGGCAAACTGGCTGCATTTGGGGGGCAAACTGGCTGCATTGGGGGGGGCAAACTGGCTGCATTGGGGGGGGCAAACTGGCTGCATTGGGGGGGGGACGACTGGCTGCATTGGGGGGGGGACTGGCTGCATTGGGGGGGGGACTGGCTGCATTGGGGGGGGGGGGACTGGCTGCATTTGGGGGGGGCACTGGCTGCATTGGGGGGGGGGCACTGGCTGCATTTGCGGGGCAAACTGGTGGCGTTTGATGTGTACAGTGGCTGCGTTTAATGGGCATAGTGGCAGCACTTGATGTTTTTTTTTTCTAGTTTGTTTGCACCCCCCCCCCCCAAAAAAAAAGATTGAGCACCAGCCGCCACTGCTTATTATAGTTAATTTTGAACCCTCCAAAGACTCTCTCTACCTCTCAAAGCTACCCAATGTCAGGTACTGTAAAATTAGATGGGACAATATATGAAAGTATTTGATTGGTAAATAAAGGCAACACAAACACAACTCTTTCCAGACACTGGTAATAAGCAAGGCCAAGTTCCTATGGAGAGCCGACCAGAACTCTGCTGTGACCCGGCTTCTCGCATACAAAGAAAACTTTCTGGATGTACTTTGCAGCCGCTGAATTAAAGATGCTTAAAGTGTTTAACCCTCCTGCAATTCTGCATTCATTAGCGAGCCAGAGCGCGACATTCGCACAGGTTCACGCTAACATCTTGCTCTCGCCTTGCTGACTGATTGACCAGCGATGAATAATGATGTATTGCTTGTACATTGTAATGCCATGGGAACAACGATCTTGACAATTAGCAAAGAGCCATTCCACCACGTTACACAGAGCCTGAGAACTCTGGGGGCTCACAGGGTCGGGACGGCCCCCAATAATGTTTTGTGACACAGGGATGATAAAGTCAGCCATGACGTAGCACTGAAACAATACACAAAAAGTTGTGCTAAATGGCAGCTCTGAAGTTCAGAGTTCAATGGGCACTATGGAGTTATCTGTGCTGACTTTGCATTTCTCAGAAAAATATAAAAAACATACTTACAGATTAAAGTGTTACTAAACCTGCAACAGTAAAATCAGTGTGTATATGCAGTAAAGCATGCTTATTATAATTACTGTTAATCATCTCCATTGTGTAAAAAGGCTGTTTGATTCTGTCTTCTCTGATCCTTTCCATTGTTTTACTGTCCCCAATTTATTTGCTGATAGAACAGAGCCTTGGGGGCACGCTGCACATGCTCAGTTTGGTGTGTATTTTTTTTAAAATAAAGTATTCTGATTATTGTATACAATACAAAGATACATTTTCTGCACCTGCTAGAATTCCAGCTTCTGTAGCATTCTTGTCAGCGGTAACAACCATTGGCAAAAGTGAAGTTGTACTAAATGAGTCACTAGAAACTCACCTGTGTGACGTTGTCAAATTGTTTATGGAATATTTTTTTTCATACCAAATATTGTTCATAAGCTCAGGTACAGGATGTTTAAATTCAAATAGAATCATGGCCGGCATATGAAAAATATAAAAAAAATATTTACAAGTTGAATATAAAACCTTACTGACCTTTGTAGCTGCGAGCACTGTGGAGGAATTCATCCTCAAAGTTCACAGAATTTTTTTGTTTTTGTTTTAGCAGCTGTCTCACACTGCACCCCCCAAATTGCTCTTCCCTCCCAGCAGTGACTTAGAAGCTCAGGTCACCCTCCACCCCCTTTCCAACAATGATTCGGCAAGTTCAGCTCTCTCTGTTACCGTTTTTCATCAGTGAGCTAGCAGTACAACTCACCCTGCCCCCCACATCCAACAGTGACTTTGAAGCTTATAATCATTTCAGAAGTGAGTTAAATAAAAGGCAGAGCAGAGTCCCCCAGAAGCACATGGAGAGGGGAGTTAGTGGAAACAGCAGAGTCCTCCAGCAGAGCAGAGTAATTCAGTATTACAGAGTAAGTAACAGAGTTCTGCAGTGGTGAGTAGTATTTTAAGAGAGAAATGTTAGAGGAAGGATCAGAGTCCATCAGCAGAGCAGAGCATTTCAGGAGAGAAGAGATAGAGTAAAGAACAGAGTCCCCCAGTGGTGCAAAGTATTTCAGGAGAGGAGCGTTAGGGGAGGGAACAGTATCCTCCAGCAGTGCAGAGTATTTCAGGAGGGGGGAGTTATACAGAGTAGGGGTAGGCAACCTTGGACCCTCCCGCTGTTGTGGAACTACATTTCCCATGAGGCATTGCAAGGCTGGCAGTTACAATTACTCCCAGAGGCATGATGGGACTTGTAGTACTACAACAGCTGGAGGGACCCAGGTTGCCTCTCCCTGATATAAAGTCCTCCAGCAGTGAAGAATATTTCAGGAGAAGAGATTCAGATAGAGGAAGGGGCAGAGTCCTCCAGTGGTGCAGAGTATTTCAGGAGAAGACAGTTATATAGAGGAAGAAGCATAATCCTCCAGCAGCTAACAATATTTGAGGAGAGTTAGATGGAGGAAGGAGCAGAGTCCTCCAGTGGTGCAGAGTATTTCAGGAGAGGAGGGTTAGGGGAAAGAGCAGAGTCCTCCAGTGGTTCAGAGTATTTCAGGAGAGGAGCGTATGGGGAGGAAGCAGAGTCCTCCAGCAGTGCAGAGTATTTCAGGAGAGGAGAACTAGATAGAGGAGGAAGCAGAGTCCTCCAGCAGTGCAGAATATTTGAGGAGAGTTAGATAGAGGAAAGAGCAGAGTCCTCCAGTGGTGCAAAGTAATTCAGGAGAGGAGCATCAGGGGAGGAAGAAGAGTCCTCCAGTAGTGCAGAGTATTTAAGGGGAGGAGAATTAGATAGAGGAGGAGGCAGAGTCCTCCAGCAGTGAAGAATATTTGAGGAGAGTTAGATAGAGTTAGAAGCAGAGTCTTCCAGTGGTGCAGAGTAATTTAGGAGAGGAGCATTAGGGGAAGGAGCAGTGTCCTCCGGCAGTGCAGAGTATTTCAGGAGAGGAGAGTTAGATAGAAGAAGGAGCAGAGTTCTCCAGCATTGCAGAGTATTTCATTAGAGGAGAGTATTTCAAGAGGAGAGGTAAAAAAAAGACTCAGACTCGTCCGCACACAGTAACACTTAAGATTTTTGGATAAAAGAAGTATGAAGACAAGAGGACACTGATAAGGCAGACATTGTAATATTTCGTCTTCTCGTAGTTAATTCCTCCTAACTCTATAGATGAAAATTTAACACTGTGCATAAAAACAGCAAGACACTTGTGATAAGCATCGCTTGTTTATTTATTTTGCACTTTTTCCAGAATGGCATAAATATTGAAAGGATCAATGAATTTACATTGGCGAATCCCCACAGTTTAAATATACATGCGGCCCGGGACGTGTCGCCACGCACAGCGTCTAGATGAGTTTTTCAGCCGCGCCAGGCAAAACAATTCGAGTTGTGAAGGCCATTTGCGACAAGCCACTAAAAAAGCCGACTCGGAGACGAGATAAAAATAATGAGAATCTTTCTGTCAAAAAAGATTTAGGAAATATCACTAGCATTATTAAAATTTAATTTTTTTTTTTTTTCACCGCGCGTTCCGACTCCCCTTTTTTCCAGTGATAATGAGGGAGTCAGTGCACCTCCACATTACAGCTCCTTGTTTCATACAATAAATTCAGCTTGCTAGTCTAGAGACATTTCAGGAGAGTGCTGACTGCTAACGGCTAATTTTGCCTTTCTTTTCATTCTTGAGTTTTTTTTATTTTGTGCTGTTGCTTTGTGTTTTTCTTCTTTTTTTTTTTTTTTTTTTTCAGGGAAAAAAAAGCGTTATTGTGCTAGTTTTTCCACCAGGCCGATAGAACAAATAAAATCAATTTTAGCCCAAACGGACCTGGATAAGTCAAGGGAATAGGAGAGAGACAGAAAGGTGAACGGTGTAGCGTGATGGCTTCACAAATTGTTTATCTGCAAGAAAAGCTGCAAATTAGCTGACAGGCCGGGCTTTTAATAGCCTGTATTCCTTCTTCTGCCTGTATTGTGTGAAGAGAGGCGGATGTGCCTCTTCTAGGCTGGGAAGATTTGAAATGGCACCGGGCAGAAATTTCCATCACGGCGCTAGAGAAAGAGCCCGCCTTAGGCTGAGAGGTCTCTTCCGAGAACTGCGTCGTGTTCGCCCGGGCGGCTAAACCGGCCGCTTACTCCCTGGCAAGAGCGGCGGGATGGCCCAAGGTTGTCCGTTAACAAAGCAAAGTGGGACCAGGTGCTGTTCTTAAATGTATTATTTTTTCATCTTAAAGTGACCCTGAGCTACGGCATTCAGATCTTAGCGGGAGGCAAAAAGACGCCATGGCTGAAGATGTTCATAAATGTTTCACGAAGACTGAAAACCCTCCAACAAAAAACATATTCGCTCTCTGTTTATGGGCCCGAGAGAGAGAGAGAGAGAGAGAGAGAGAGACGCGCGATATAGATATTAAGAAACATAATAAAAAAAGTTTAATAATCCAGAAATTAATAAGACTTAGAAGTAATCCAATTAAAAAAATGCATTAAAGCCAGCCTTGCACAAGAAATTTTTATTAAAAAGTCAATAGAGCCTCCATTGGTCCCTTAGAAGAATGGACAATATAGAAAAACATTACCGATGTTGTATTCTGGAGGGACCCGTCCTCTGCATGGTGCATTTTGGTAAAGCTCCATGCTACATAGTTGGTGAGATTGAAAAAATACATCAGTCCATCAATTTCAACCTATGATATGTGTGCATGTTTGTGTTTATGTCAAGAGTACATGGTATACCCCTGTATGTTGTGATCCTTGAGGTGCCCATTTAATAGTTTTTTGAAACTATCGACTCTCCTCGCTGATACCACTGCTTATGGAAGACAGTTACTTTCTTGTATTAAGAGAGGTATGGACTCCAGAGAGAGAGAGATATACTTTTGCCCCTGTTCAAATCATTAGTAAGACCTCATCTGGAATATGTAGTTCAGTTTCGGGCCACAGTTCTCAAAAAGGATATCAGGTAACTGGAGAAAGTGCAGAGAAGGGCAATCAAACTGATAAGAGGCGTGGAGGAGCGCAGCTATGAGGAAAGATTAAAGGAACTGAATATTATTTTTATTTAATTTGTGTATTTTTTCAACCTATGTAACTATGTTACACATCCTTTCCTTTCTGACAGTAAAGAACCCTCTACGCAGTTTATGGTTAAACTGCTTCTCTTCCAACTTTAGTGAATGCCGTGTCTTTTTAAATTCCCTTTCACAAAAAAGTTCTTTCCCTATGCTAGGGTCACAAGTACGGTATTTGCACATCGATATATCTCCTTTCAAGCGTCGCCTCTCCAGAGAGAATCATTTCAATGCCTGTAGTCTTTCCCCATAGCTGAGGTCCTCTATTCCCTTAATTAGCTTTGTTGCGCTTCTCTGTACTCTCTCCAGTTCCAGTACATCCTTCTTGAGGACTGGTGCCCAGAATTGGGCAGCATACTCCAGGTGCTGCCAGACCAGAGTCTTGTAGAGCAGGAGAATTATCGTTTTATCTCTGGAGTGAATCCCCTTTTTTAATGCATGCCAAGGTCTTTTTCCATCCTAGAATCCCCCAGAGGTTCTCCCCCTAGCCAGTAGCTTGTATTCGTATTTTTAGCACCCAAATGCATTACCTTACATTTTTCAACATTAAACCTTATTTGCCATGTAGTTGCCCAGCCCATTATTTTGTTTAGATCTTCTTGCAAGGTTTCCACATCCTGCATAGAAGTTATTGCCCTGCTTAAATGGGTTGTAAACACTTTATGCTACAGGTAAGCCTATATTAAGGCTTACCTGTAGCTACCTGCACGGTTTAGGAGATATCCTCTGTATGTGCCGATGTCATCGGCACATGCGCAGTAAAGGAAACTGAAGTACGGGCACCTATGTGCTGTTACTTCAGTCTTTGTGCCATTACCAGCGGCTCCCGTGCGCATGAGTGGGAGTGACATCATCGTAGCTCCGGCCAATCACAGAGTCGGAGCCTCGATGCCCAGAAGCTCTATCTAGCTCAACTCTCCTGAATTACTCTGCACCACTGGAGGACTCTGCTCCTTCCCCTAACGCTCCTATCCTGAAATACTGTGCACCACTGGAGAACTCTGCTCCTTCCTCCATATAACGCTCCTCAAATATTCTTCGCTGCTGGAGCACTGTACTTCTTCCTCTATATAACTGCCTTCTCCTGAAATACTCTGCACCACTGGAGGACTCTGCTCCTTCCTCTATGCATACTAGTTTATTATGCCTTTGTCTTGCAGGATGTTTTTTTTACTTTTAAGGGTTTACAACCACTTTAACTTGGTATCGTCCGCATATACTGAGATTGAGCCGTTTATCCCATCGTCCAGATCATTTGTGAATAATTTAAAAGAGAATTCCAAACCATTCCGAGTACTCTCCGTTTATCACCACACTTTGAACTTGCCCCCGTAGTCAGTTTTCAATCTAGGTACTCACCCTTTGGTCCATGCTGGCAGACCTCCGTTTGTACAGTAAACGCTTGTGGGTAACTGTATATTGTCCAAAAAAAAGTTAAAGTATTTATAGGGCTCCTTTATACCAATGTACATCTCAAAAATGTAACATGGGTGGGCAGCTACATAGCAAATGAGGTTTAATGTTGAAAAATAATGCATTTGGGTGCTAAAATCACGAATGCAAGTTACTCACTAAGGAGAACCTCTGAGGGAGGCCAGGATGGAATAAGATCTGGGGGGCCTAGTAGATGACAAGCTCAGCAATGGCATGCAATGCCAAGCTGCTGCAAGCAAAGCCAGCAGAAAATTAGCATGCATAAAAAAAGTGGATTTACTCCAGAGATGAAACTTTAACTCTCCCACTCTACAAGACTCTGGTCCGGCCGCATCTTGAGTATGCTGTCCAGTTCTGGTCCCCAGTCCTCAATAAGAACGTGCTGGAACTGGAGAAAGTCCAGAGAAGAGCAACAAATCTAATAAAGGGACCAGAGGACCTCCGTTATGAGGAAAGAGGAGCATTAAACTTATTTTCGCTGGAGAAAAGACACTTGAGAGGAGATGTGTTAGCAATGTACAAATACCGTACTGGTGACAAAACATTTCAGTGGGAGGGAGTTTAAAAAGACAAGTGGCCATTCATTAAAACTGGAAAATAATCGGTTTAATCTTAAACTGCGTAGAGGGTTTTTCACTGTCAGAGCAGTAAGGATGTGAAACTCCCTTCCAAAAGCAGTGGTGGTATCAGCAGGAAGAATTGATAGTTTAAAAAAAAAAAATTAGATGGTTGCTCGTCCACCGATGTAACGTGTCACTAAACCCACATCATAAAATACCATCAGTAGATGATCTATTACATGCTGTTCCTACTCACTCATCCATGTCTTTATGGACCTTGCTTTGTGCACTGGTGCACAGTCATGTTGGAACAGGAAGGGGCCGTCCCCAAACTGTTCCCACAAAGTTGGGATCATAAAATTGTCCAAAATGTCTTGGTATGCCGACGCCTTAAGAGTTCCACTCACCCAACCCCTTTGAAAAACAACCTCACACAATAATCCCCCCTCCACCAAATGATTTGGTCTGACAAACAAAGCAAGGTCCATAAAGACATGGATGAGCAAATTTGGGGTGGAGGAACTTGACTTGCCTGCACAGAGTCTTGATCTCAACCCGATAGAACACCTTTGGGATGAATTAGAGTGGAGACTGCGACCCAGGCCTTCTCTTTCAACATCAGTGCCTGACCTCACAAATGCACTTTTGTAAGAATGATCAAACATTCCCATAGACACACTCCTAAACCTTGTGGACAGCCTTCCCAGAGGAGTTGAAGCTGTTAAAGCTGCAAAGGGTGGGCCAACTCAATATTGAACCCTACGGACTAAGACTGGGATGCCATTAAAGTTCAGGTGTGTGTAAAGGAAGGTGTCCCAACACTTTTGACAATATAGTACAGGCATACCCCACTTTTAAGTACACAACGGGATCAGAGCATGTATGTAAAACAAAAATGTACTTAAAGTGAAGCAATACCCTTTTTCACTTCTAGGCTGTAGTGGGGGTGCCAGAGGCTTTGGTGGGGGCGTCAGGGGCTGTAGTGGGGGCGTTAGGGGAACATTTGCATGTAAATAAGCTCATCTGATGCAAGGGGGGGCCGCTCCAATCCATCCCCCGGACATTGCGCTGCACACAAAGGACAGGCAGACAGGCAACAGAGCACATTGGAACTGGGCAGGCTAAGTGCTCAGAACTTCAGTTCCGTCTAATGCGGGTGCACGGAGCAGGAATATTTGTACTTGTGAGACAATTTACATACACTCGCGGGTATGTCCATACTCGCGAGTGTACGTAAAGTGAGTGTCCGTAAAGCGGGGTATGCCTGTAGATGTCAGAGCTATATGAATATATAATAATAGTGCATGACCATGGAGGTACATTAGACTGTAAGTTCCTCTGGTGTGGAGACCGATGTGACTGCCTTCGTGTGCACTGTACATCACCGTGGAATATGTCAGAGCTATTTAAATGTATAATAGCAGCTTGTGAATGTAGAGCATTATCCACTTTACCCAATGTCCCTCTAACTCCCTGGATGTTGAGTGTCACCTGGATGGAGTGTGTCTTGTAATCATTAGGAATCTTTCAGTGGGAGCTTACCACTGACACCAGCTCCAGTGCAGCAGCAGGACGGTGACTGCTGGTAATTAGTGTCCTTGTGTAATCCCTGCAAATCTTCTGACTTATCACCCTACAGGAGACAGCATTCTGGGTGTGACAGCAATAGGCGCTGCACAAGTAAATATTATCCCAGACTCCGACACTTGTGAGGCCCACTGACAGAAAAGATCCTCAAACATCCAACTGCGAATAACTGCGTGCAAACTTCCTACATGACTATGTCAAATGTGGCCTAACGAGCGCTAATTAACACCCCGAACCATCGTCTGGAAAATCTTAAAGAAGATAAAGACAAAAATGTCGTAAGGAAGGGATTAAAGGACTGGGCAGCGTGATCTCTGTTTTGTCGCATTCACATCTAGACCTCCTATATCTGGGGCCAGGGCGCCAAAATACAGGGTACACTATATTACCAAAAGTATTGGGACGTCTGCCTTTACAAGTACATGAACTTTAATGGCATCCCAGTCTTAGTCCGTAGGGTTCAATATTGAGTTGGCCCACTCTTTGCAGCTATAACAGCTTCAACTCTTCTGGGAAGGCTGTCCCGCTGGCAGTCCCGAATTAGTACAGGAACTTTTTTTTAAATCGGCGCTGAAGATGTGGCGTCGCACCTATTAGGATGGTGCCATTGCCGGCAAATACCGCCGTTTTGACATGCCAAATCACATGTCAAAACGCACCAGTGTGAACCAGGCCTTAATGGAGGAATTGTGTGAATTTATTTCCTGCAACCCTTGGTTGCAAGAAAGAAATTTGCACGGTCTATGGTAGAGGTGCCCAACCTTTTGAAGAGCAAGGGCCACTTATGTGACTTAGTAACCGGTCACGGGCCACAATAAGCGGAGCGGGTGAATGACAGTCCACTTGGCTCTATAGAGCCCACTCTAGTCTTGGTACACCAAACTCGCAGGTAATAGAAGTCTAAGGCCGCGTACACACGATCAGTCCATCCGATGAGAACGGTCCGAAGGAAGCTGAAGCTGACTGATGGTCTGATGTGCCTACACACCATCTGTAACGGAATGCATCCGTTACACCATCGATTAAAAAAACAATTGTGTCAGAACGCGGTGATGTAAAACACAACAATGTGCTTAAAAAAAAAAAGTATAATGCTTCCAAGAATGCATCGACTTGATTCTGAGCATGCGCGGCTTTTTAACCGATGCTTTTGCATTCTAACAATCGGTTTTGACCTATCGGTTAGGTGTCCATCGGATAAATTTTAAAGCAAGTTCCCTTTTTTTTGACCGAAGGATAACTGACCAATGGGACTCACACACAATCGGTTTGGACCGATGAAAACGGACCTTCAGTCCGTTTTCATCGGTTTTGACCGATCGTGTGTACGCGGCCTATGGCTCAGTGCAGGTAACCCACAGGTGCACCTGCAGATCAGTTTGAAAGCAGACCAGTAACCAATGCAGACCAGATATGCCCATATATACACTGTGATTTTAGTAATAAACTTTAAATAACAGTATTCTATTCTATTTTATTCCATCCCAGAGCAGGCGGTTGCGGGCCACATCAGAGGGCTCTGCGGGCCACATCAGAGGGCTCCGCGGGCCACATCAGAGGGCTCCGCGGGCCACATCAGAGGGCTCCGCGGGCCACATCAGAGGGCTCCGCGGGACACTGGTTGTGCACCCCTTGTCTATGGCATGCCTTCAGCCAGGAAATAAGGCGGATGTATCTCACTTGCTGCAGCTTCTAATGCACATGGTGAGAAGCTCAGTAGGCAATATCAGTACAGGAGAGGAGCCGGTACAACTGTGAAAGACTGAAGGCAAGGCTGGAGGTCAGATTTAAACTAATTGATATAGAGTAGACACATTCCGTGGTGCTGTACAAAGACAGTGAACCAATCACATCCCCTTGCCTGTATGCCATGTTGGATGATGGGAATAAACTAACACTTATGGTAAATGCCAGGGATGTTTGAATGTTTTTAGGCCACAGAAAGTTTCCTGGTTGTGCCAGCGGTGCCTGGGACACAGACAGAAGGAAAACGTTGCCGATATCCCAGTAACGTTATTTTATTTTTGTCAGGACCGATGCCTACAGCACATTTCTTCACTCACATCCTCCGATTACCTGATGAACGGGAGACAATTCGCCCTTTTGTTGTAGATTTTTTTCACAGACGCGCACAGCTCCCCCACCCTCCGAGCCTCCCGGCCGTCTCTTTTGTTCTGGCTCTTTATAAAATAGGAGAGGCAGGCCCCGCTCTTATTCTGGGGGCAGACAATGACCTTCACTCATTCACAGGAGCTCCTTGCCTGGGCCCCCGGACGGCCTCTATTTTGGAGTATCTGGTTTCACCAGCATTGAGGGGGAAAAAAAATATAAATTCAATATATATTCACAAGGCACTGAGATGGTAAAATACTTTTTATTATAAATAATTTTAGAGCTCTGCAAATTACAAGTTACACGAGGCCTCGGCTCCCAACTGTCACTACCTCCGAGGGACAGTTCCTCTTTGAGACACGAACCTTAAAGTGGTAGTAAACCCACTTTTTTTATCTTTTACCTACACTTAAGCCTGTAATAGGATCACCTGTAGGTAATGTGAAAATCTCCTAAACTTGCACAGTTTAGAAGATATTCAGAATGCATACAGTTGGTGACATCACCCGCGCATGAACTCTGAAGGTCCAGCATATTGTGCCGGACCTTCAAAGCCAATGCTGTAAACGACGGCTCCCGCACGTATGCCACTCATGTAGCCAGAGGCCGCAAACCCAGAAGGAAGTTAGGTGAAGATGGAAGCCAGCAGTGATAGCGTGACGCTGGAGGGCTTCATTTTAAGGTAAATGCCTCATAATGTGCTAGTATGCGATGCATACTAGCACATTATGACATTGCTTTGCAGGGGATTTTGTTTGTTTTTTAACTGCGGTTTTCTACCGCTTTAATTCCAGAACCGTACTTTGTTTGGGTGCAACATGTGAAAAGTAGTAAAATTGTTGCCCTTTGTTTCACTTCTAAATTCTAGGAGGAAATCAGGGAAAAAAAACTTTGGTTTTCCTGACGGGATTCCTGGCAAGCTTGCCTTGCAAAGCCATGTATACAGACGGCCACTCAAAAGAACCGCCGTTCTTTTGAATGGCAAGAACGTGGCGATGTCATCTGCTATGATGATCCAGCGTTTCGTCACATTCGATTCCGTCGCCGCCATCTTGCTACACCCCACACTAACTTTGTATGCTGCCGCACATGTATCGAAGTGTTATCGAGCATGCACGGTTTTTCGACACTCAGGAAAGCATACAGACGACCGGTTTTCGCGGCAGGAAACAGGGTTCTCTATTTTCCCGTCTGGATTATCGGCTGTTTTCCTGATGGGAAAACTGCTAGGGAGCATACACACGGCCAGGATACCCGGCCAAATGCTCTCCTGGTAGTTTTCCTGACGGGAAAACTGGTCGTGTGTACGAGACTTAACTGATAAAAAGTTGGTGTGTGAAACTGTACGCTGCATAAGTGCTTTGAACTGAGACAAGTACACACCATAGAAGGGTATGCTTTGTTATTTTTTTCATTTTAGCAAGTTTACAACTACTCTAATGCCTAAGCCATTATAATTATTTTCATGAAAATGATCAGCCAGTTGGAATGTTCTACTGCTGAAGACATTAAGCCGTTATCCAATCCCCCAAAAATTTGCTTAATCTTGTTTTTGTGGCCAAAGTTAAAATGTAATGGGTTTTGCCAGAGCTTTTCCTTAACCTGAACCTGTCATGTAAACAAAATTACCAACCTACACTTAGAACTCCCACTAAAACAATGTAAAGAAAGTGCTTGATGAACGCCTTCACTGTGATTGTCGCTCCTCAAATTTTCAGATGCTTTTATTATGGGTCTAATTTAGTATTCTGTTAAATAAAATAAGGCCTAGATGTAAATAGCGTCTCTTTTCATTTCAAACATCCAGTCATGTAAAGGGGATATAGAAAAAAAGTAACATCTTTGTGACACACTGCTTGGCACCCCTCTTTGGTGCTTTCGTCAGTATACCGTTTTCTCCAGTCTGGAATCAGGAATTATAGCTGAAGACTAGACGACACTAGCTTAGGTGCAAACTGGAACTGACGTTATTGTAAACTCACCCAGAATATATACCACACAAAATCAGGTAAAATCTTGATCACATTATGCAAACTGTAAACAGTAAGATAATCAACATAGCTAATAACAGCTAACAAAGAGTAAGCTAATTAACGCGCTTAGACGCGAGTATCACAACTTGCATCTGGCGCTCTATAAGTATTTAATCCAATCCAATCCAACATCTAGTCACCCAAACAAGCCTAGGTGACTCAGTGCCCAGGCAGTTCGGCACCAGTTCCCCAGTAAGAAGACCTAGGGCTATCTAAATCTCTAAAAGGATTAGCAGACATACAGAAACGATAGGTGAATCAATTAATGGGAATTCCCACCTAGAAGGCGTACAATGGGGAAATGATACTATGAGAGCAAGACACCTTAGTAAACAGATTAAAGCAGGAGACCCCAGCATCAGACTGTTTTAAGTTTGATTTTATTAACATCTGCTCCGAGTCTCACAGTCTAGGAGGGTGCTGGTTTGGGCACAAAGGCCCCAAATCTGTATCCAGGTCCTAGGTTCCCAGAGTCTGTGTTTTGGGGAAACATGGACCCAAATCCAAAGGAAGACCACTCCAAGGGTCTCCCAGGCACACCCCCCCACCCCAAGAATAGCGCCCCCTCAAAAATCAGAGCCCATAGTCAGTATGCAAGAGCCTACCCTGTAGTCCCCTCGAAAATTCCCTGTCCTGGTTGGGTCTGTCACAATTTTCTTTACTAAAAAGGGATTTTTCAAGCGTACAAATGTTCACGGCATACTTTAGTAAACCAGGACATATGTATGGTGAAGCTGTCTGCTAATGCTAAGATTTTAGTGTCATTGGTCAAAAAATTCTTATTTGTTGCTTCTTCTCAAAAATCCCTGTGGTACTGCTGCTGGGTGATGGATATCTGGGATTGATACGCCCATGTGTCAACTCAATGATTGCCGCAACTCTCACTGCATCTAACTTGGGATCCACATATAGATAAGAGGTTATCAGCTTCATCTGGATCCTCCTTTTTGTACACAGATCTGCTGCAGACGCTCACCACTGCTAAAGTGTTGCTAGAGTTCTACCTAAGCTCGGCATTATTCATTCTAAGCTCCTTGCTCTTTGCCATAGCTGTGTTGCAGAAAGTTGGACCTACAAATATGTAGGAAACCTTTATAAAATATCAATCACCCAAAAAGAATGAGGATCAACAACAATAAACTGGCTCCAGAGACAAGCAACTGTAAACGCAAGTTTTACTGATACTCCAGAAATACATTTCTCATAAAAACGCAGAATTTTTTTATTTACTAGATTCATCCCTCTCAAAAAGGACTTGAAATAAGTGGTCTGTGAAATCTAGTCTGCGCTAAAAGGACTTGGCTAGCAGAATACAGGCAGAGAACGTCAATCACCTAAGAACCGACTTCTTTCCTTCTTCTGCAACGAGGTGTTCAATACAGTGGGATTATTAAAGTGTATCTAAAACCCTAATTTTTATGTTTTGGATGGAATAGGGATGAGTTAGAACCCCCAATATGGTTATTATATTATTGCTGAGTGTGTCCACACCAGGGATAATCACTATTTAAAGCCACTATAAACCTTCCTACCTGCACCTTATATTTTCACCTGTATGAGATGTGCTTTGATCATGTAGTTTCATGGTGTCGTTTTTTAATTTGGGTATCAAATGGCCTGACCTGATGCAACACTGTGTTGGCAACTTACGCGTTTCGGGGGAAACCAACTCCATTCCTCAGAGCTCACAGAAAGGGAGTCTGTCCCCAAAACACATTAGATTGATGAGCCCTCTTCCTCAGAGCTCACAGGAAGGGGGTTTGTCCCTGAAAAACATCCGATTGATGAACATTCTTCCTCAGAGCTCAAAGGAAGAGGGTTTGTCCCCGAAACACATCAGGCTGACAAACCCCCTTTAGATTGATGAATCCCCTTCCTCAGAGCTCACAGGAAGGGAGTCTGTCCCCAAAAAACATTAGATTAATGAGCCCTCTTCCTCAGAGCTCATAAGAAGGGGGATTGTCCCCAAAATACATCAGACCGACAAACCCCCTTTTGATTGATGAACCCCCTTCCTTAGAGCTCACAGGAAGGGGGTTTGTCCCTGAAAAACATCCGATTGATGAACATTCTTCCTCAGAGCTCAAAGGAAGGGGGTTTGTCCCCAAAACACATCAGGCTGACAATCCCCCTTCAGATTGATGAATCCCCTTCCTCAGAGCTTACAGCAAAGGGGTTTGTCCCAGAAACACGTCCGATTGATGAAGCTCTTCCTCAGAACTCACAGGAAGGGGGTTCGTCCCTGAAATACGTCCGATTGATGAACCCTCTTTGTTAGAGCTCACAGAAAGGGGGTTGTCTCCAAAACACATTAGACTGACAAACCCCATTTTGATAGATTAACTCCTTCCTTAGAGCTCACAGGAAGGGGGTTTGTCCCTGAAAAGCATCCGATTAATGAACACTCTTCCTCAGAGCTCACAGGAAGGGGATTCGTCCCTGAAATACGTCCGATTGATGAACCATCTTCGTTAGAGCTCACAGAAAGGGGGTTGTCCCCAAAACACATTAGATTGATGAGCCCTCTTCCTCAGAGCTCACAGGAAGGGGGTTTGTCCCCAAAATACATCAGACTGACAAACCCCCTTTTGATTGATGAACCCCCTTCCTTAGAGCTCACAGGAAGGGGGTTTGTCCCTGAGAAACATCCGATTGATGAACATTCTTCCTCAGAGCTCAAAGGAAGAGGGTTTGTCCCCAAAACACATCAGGCTGACAAACCCCCTTTAGATTGATGAATCCCTTTCCTCAGAGCTCACAGGAAGGGAGTCTGTCCCCAAAAAACATTAAATTGATGAGCCCTCTTCCTCAGAGCTCATAGGAAGGGGGTTTGTCCCCAAAATACATCAGACTGACAAACCCCCTTTTGATTGATGAACCCCCTTCCTTAGAGCTCACAGGAAGAGGGTTTGTCCCTGAAAAACATCCGATTGATGAACATTCTTCCTCAGAGCTCAAAGGAAGGGGGTTTGTCCCCAAAACACATCAGGCTGACAATTCCCCTTCAGATTGATGAATCCCCTTCCTCAGAGCTTACAGGAAAAGGGGTTTGTCCCTGAAACACGTCCGATTGATGAAGCTCTTCCTCAGAACTCACAGGAAGGGGGTTTGTCCCTAAAAAGCATCCGATTAATGAACACTCTTCCTCAGAGCTTACAGGAAGGAGGTTTATCCCCAAAACACATCAGACTGACAAACCTCATTTTGATAGATGAACCCCCTTCCTTAGAGCTCACAGGAAGGGGGTTTGTCCCTGAAAAACATCCGATTAATGAACACTCTTCCTCAGAGCTCACAGGAAGGGGGTTTGTCCCCAAAACACATCAGACTGACAAACCCCATTTTGATAGATGAACCCCCTTCCTTAGAGCTCACAGGAAGGGGGTTTGTCCCTGAAAAACATCCGATTAATGAACACTCTTCCTCAGAGCTCACAGGAAGGGGGTTTGTCCCGAAAACACATCAGACTGACAAACCCCTTCAGATTGATGAATCCCCTTCCTCAAATCTCACAGGAAAGAGGTTTGTCCCTGAAACACGTCCGATTGATGAACCCTCTTCTTCAGAACTCACAGAAAGGGGGTTTGTCACCAATATCTAAGAATACCAACTCAATAGTATATCAGGTCAGGCCATGTGACACCCACATTGGATTGCCAGTTGGTGTATTACAATGCGTATGTATTTACTTTTGTGAGTATTGATTTGACTGCTTGTTGTTCTTTACGCAATAAACCTTTGGTAATGGACTAGGGGTTTGCGCCCTTCTTTGTGCTATATTAAGGTCAGATTCTCCCTATGAATGTAGTGTGACCATCCACCGAAAGAACAAACTGTATGGAGGCAGAGATGCTTTCCATATGCTTGATAACAGGTTAAGTACCCTTTAGAAGGTTTGCTGCAACATACGCAAAGAAAATAGTATCATTCTACTATCCTTTCCCATTTATGAAAAACAAAAAAAAATACACAACATAAGAGCCTCCTCGCCCACCTTGGGTTCTCCACTCTCCACAAGTTCCCAAAGAGCAACAACAATACAGTGACCATTACCACAAGAACAAAATGTTAAAAATAAATAAAAAATAAAAAGGAACAGAAAATTATGAGAAATCTAATTTTTTAGGCCTTGCTCACACCATGTCCATATAGAGTTGCGTATCTCTGCACACCACCTTAGGTGTATGGTGTGAACAGGGTACATTAGAAAACAGTTGTTCAAATGCATATATATGCAGCTCAATGGACATGGTGTGTACAAGCCCTTGTCACCAAAGCAGAAACCTTCCAATGACAACGGTATACCAGGTGATTTTCACGCACTTCAGAGAGATTACCTCTTACTTCCTGTCGTGTCTCAGGGACAAGAAGTGAAGGGATAAGCCCCCTTCGTAGACATAAGTGTTTCACATTTTAAAACAAAAAAGTGTTAGCATCAATGATGCTTAACATGGCATTTTCCATGGCCCCCTCCACCAAATGTGTCTTATTTTGTTACCAAAGGCTCAATTTTCCCGACTTTAGGGCTAAGCGCTACGATACACCCTCCTTTTGCCTAATAAGCGCTCTTAAATATTCAATGACATCCCACAGATTGAGGTGGGGCTTAGACTTAAAATAAAGAAAAACAAATTCTTGCTGTAAAGGTGGGGCTTAGCCTTAAAGTAAAAAAAGGTTCAGAGGGGTGCACAAAAAAGTTTTGTGTGGCTAATAATGGTATCACCAGCTGATTTGGACAACTGTTTTGAGGAAGGACTCCAAAAATCATGAAGAAGCTTATTTTAGATTCCCAAATCTGGCCAAAATGACAAAGTGTCCAAAGTGACTAGTGCCTACACTTCATTATATGAGGTTCTCCTAATCAATTAAAGTTGCAATTATAATTTTTTGGTAAAAAAAAAAATGTTGCCTACAGGAACGCAATTCCAATTTATTACTGCACATGTTTGTATATGAAACAAATTCTGATTGGCCCTTGCGGACATCACAGACACCTCTTCAGTCAGGCACTATTACAAATGAGGTTGAGCAAGTCCAGTTCATTGTGCATTCTTACGGTTCTCCCATCTGGGAATCTTGTTACAACAAAACTAATGACTCCGCTCCGGACATTTCCATCTGTTGATTATGATCCGCTTGCTTGGAGCAAGACCCTTGGCTATCGTTATGGATCTGTTTTCCCCAAACAGCTGGGACTTACAAGGTTTGACAATTCATGGCCCTTTTTTTTTACCCCCTCCTTAATTACGACCAGCCTCATTAGCGATGAGAAATCCGGCGCAGGCCTGAGCTTTCCTTCGCAGTGCTATGGGGGTTAATCGCTAAATACAGCAAAGTTTCTCCTTTCAAGGTTGCGTTTTATGGAAGTGACTTACTCGTGTCCCCCCCGGTGCAAAGAGTCACTCTGCTTAGCATGCAAAGAGAGGATGCTTTGAAAGCCGAACCCAGGGGTTCAATTTTCAAAAAGGCTTCGCCCATTCCCTGCCTATGGCAATGAGCGTTTGAAAACGTGGATCCGTAGAGCATTCCCTTAATTTGCTCCCTCTTCTTCACATAGTTCTATATTAATTAGATACAAAGGTGTCCTTTCCGGAACCGTCAAGCTCTCCGCGGAAAGAATGCAAGAATCGTTTCTCTGCCAGAAAAGAGCGAGTCAAAATATACAAACGGGGAAAATACGCCATGGAGACACTGTCCCCTTCGCTTACTAATTCCACATTGCAAAGGAAGTTTGTATGTAAGAAAACAAAGAGGCCGCAGTGGAGCAATAATCAACCCAAGTAGATTTAAACTCAATCACTCAAATCTCATAGAAGCTTTAGCATGGTAAATGTCATTTCAGACATCATCTTCAATATTTTTATATCTGCATCTTTTATGAAATAACTCCTGGTGATCCTGCAGTAAAGGTGGACCTTTCCCCTCATTCACAAAAAAAATAATTCATATTAGCATGCACCCCTGCTTGTTGATATTAAATCATCTAACAGTCATTTGTTTTAAAGCGGGTGTTCGCTGAATTTTTTTTTATTAAAAGCCAGCAGCTACAAATACTGCGGCTGCTGACTTAATATTAGGACACTTACCTGTCCTGGAGTCCAGCGACGTCCGCAGCAGAGGACGAGCGATCGCTCGTCACTCTGCTGCTCCCCCCGCCATCCTCGGTGAGGGAACCAGGAAGTGAAGCGCTCCGGCTTCACTGCCCGGTTCCCTACGGCGCATGCGCGAGTCACGCCGCGCCTGCCGATTGGCTCCCGCTGTGTACTGGGAGCCGAGTGTTCCCAGCACACAACAGGGGAGACGGGCGGTGACGTCATGCCCGTAGTCTGCCCGAGACTGTTGTGGCCGGAAGTAGGTGCAAATACCTGTCTTTAGACAGGTATCTGCACCCCCCTCCCCCCTGAAAGGTGTCAAATGTGACACCGGAGGGGGGGAGGGTTCCGATCAGCGGGAGTTCCACTTTAGGGTGGAGCTCCGCTTTAATAAGGGTTTATTGCTTTTGCGTACATTGTGCATGTGCTGTCACTTCCTGGTATTTCTTAGGCACTGGTGACACAGCCAGGGCCTCACAGCTCCCCTTGGAAGGTTACGTCACTAGTGCCCTCCAGGGAGATCCCATCCTTAATATCCCAGATATCGCAAGATCTCAGGGAAAAGCCTGCCCTTACGCATGTGCCTTGTTATTGTTTATATACATGGGCATGGATTCGGCAACGTGCATGGGGCTAGCAGAACGCTGCTGATGTTGCCATAGTTGTGGCAACATATAAAGTATAAACAATAACAGCATTATATTGCATACTGTTAATGACATCCCATTTAACTTAAAGCTAAGTTTCACTTTAAGGCCTCGAAACCCCCCACACCGTGCTGGGGGGTTCGGGGGTTGCAGCTGGTACCTGGTTTTGACAGGTACCTACTCTCACTTTCGCTCAGAAAGCCGAGGCCCCCCCCCCCCACTAAAGTCTTCTGGGACACAGAAGACTGTGGGACCATTCACAATGCGCAGCGTGGCCCGCGTATGCGCACCAAGCAGTCACAGTGGGTGGCCATAGTTGAGATGCTGATGCTGGGGACAGAAGACCAATGGAAAAAGAACAGCTCTGGTGAGCACAACACTGGATCCTGGGACAGGTGAGTGTCTGTTTATTAAAAGGGAGCAGCTAAAGTTTTTGTAGCTGCTGACTTTTAATAAACATAAAAATGACTGGAGCTTCGGTGTGCAAATCTTATAAGACAAGTCCCTGCCTCCAGGCTACTCACTCTAATGCATTTCACAGATTATGGCATAATATCTACGATTATTAAGCCCTGAAACATTTTAGAGGGGGAAACCTGGAGGTGGGGTAAATTAAAAGTGATTGTAAAGCTTGGGTTTTTCTATTAAAATAATAAACATGTTATACTTCACTACTCTGTACAATGGCTTTGCACAGAGAAGCCTGATCCTCCTCTACTAGGGTCCCCCGCCGGTGCTCTTGGCTCCTCAACTTTCTATGGGGGCACTCCTGCAGGCTCGATCGCAAGTCACTCTAAAAGTTCCACGGACTGGTCATCCCATCCAGTGGTGAAATGGATTTATGGGAGGGGAAAATGGGAAGTTGGGGGCTCGGCATTAAAGTTAACCTGTTGTTTAATTCTGCATGAAGCACAGGTTCACATTTAGGTTGATCCCACAAAAAAATCGAATAAAATGTATTAGTCCCCAAATCCCGATTTCTCTGTGGCCCTCGGAGGGCTGAAGTTGGACAGCCCTGCATGGCATTTTTTTGCAATCAAAACATTTTCAAAAAAAGTATACTCCCACTTTGCCGCACTTGTTGAAAGTTTCAGTGATCGCTGAGCAGTCTCCAAAGACTGATTAGCAGTTTGTGAAATGTTTCGCGATTCCGTAACCAAATCACTCAGCTTGGAGATAATATCAGCAGCACGCCGGGGCGAATGTACGATATCTGGACGGCCGCTCCTTGTCCCCGGGTCATACTGAGTAATAATCCTGGCTCAGCTTCAGCAATGTCATCCGTGAAACATGAGCACTGCGGCCCAGCAGACAATGGGACTTCAGACGTGAACAGGTCGGTGATCATGTGACCGCGCAGACAGCACTGTGCCACTATTTATAGAGATGGTTCACCGTAGGGTCACCCCACAAAGAGGAATATACAAAGATCCCAAACAATGCTGAGAAGAAGTACACACTCTCCCATACACCGAGAAGAGCCGGATGTCGGCGACCACCTACTGGCCGTTATCAAGCGGCGGGATCGGGTCCTGACACCTCCTCTGCACACTTTTTTTTTTTAACTCAATCTGTGCACATTGCAATTTTAATTTAATAATTGGCGTTTTCCCTGAACTGAATTATGGAAAGTGCACTGCTTTTTTCAAATCCACAGTTTTGTCTTATTTTTCATTGTTCTTCGGAATAGCTGTTTTTTTTTTATTAGAATATTTTATACATTTTTAAACAGCTACTTAAATGGCACAGCCACAGCAGCGGACGCACAATAAGGTGCTCATGATGTGTGTGTAATGTATTGTTAAAGTGCTTGCATTTTCCTGTTTCCACCCAAAAATTCAACTTCCGCTTTTTGGAATCCCCCCTTCCGGTGTCACATTTGGCACCTTTCACGGGGGAGCAGATACCTGTCTAATACAGGTATTTTGCTCCCACTTCCGGGCATAGATAGCCGAGCCACCCGCGGCTATCTACGCCACTTCCGGGTCCTCCTCTGTCCCCCCCCCCCCCCCTGCTGTCTTCTGGAAGACACACAGTTCCTGGAAAACAGCAGGGACCAGTGGGGTTAAGCATTCGCAGTAGGGACCCAGGGACAGATTGGCTTCGGGTGCCGATATCGTAGGCGCCCTGGGCAGGTAAGGGTCCTTATTTTAAAAGTCAGCAGCTGCAGTATTTGTAGCTGCTAACTTGCACAGAAGTCCTGTGGTCCGTTTCAGGTCTGACTGAATTCAATCCAAAATTTGGACTGAAATTGGACCTGAAATGGTGAACAGAGATGTACTGGACCCCTGCTGTGAGCCGAATCGTGCTTCAGTATGAACCCAGCCTATAATACTGTAAGTCTTATCTGTAGCACTCACCGGCGACCTCATAGTTCATTGAAAACTGCAAGTCGTCTTCCGCGAAGGCTGTTGGTAGTTGTAGTTCATTCATTCACAGAACTCCAGGAATGAATAATTTGACCATGAGGGCAAAGTCCCTCACATTCATGGTTTTTTCATATTGTGACATTTGGTGCAGGGAGATAATCCCCCACTTGAGGTCACAGGGAGGGGGGATCGGGGGTAGAGATGGTGGATACTGAACATTTTACTCCCTAAAACACTGGTGTAACAATAAAAACATTGTTGGAAGTACCCTCTCTCTACTAAAAATGTGCTCTTGTTCTAGTCGGTCAACCTGATTGAGAAATGTCGAATTACATCCTGTTTTGACAGGAAGTGGGGATATCTTCACTCAACAGATGCACAGACAACAATAAAAACCTGAGAAAGGCTCTAAACCCCTCCCCATGCTACCAAAAAGTTGGAATTAGAAGACTCAGTTAAAGATGAACTCTGGGATAAGCAAATATTATCTAAATTCATTCATCACGTGTCCTTGAATCTTGGTGAGCTTTTTGTATTTCTTCCAGATCTTTGCAGTAATCCAGTGTGAGACTTTCCCTGAAATAAAGACCGTTCACTGCTGCTCTCTCTCCTTGCACACGGTGACTGGTCTTGTCTCCGCCCCCTCCTGTAGTTTTCAGCAGGCAGCTTATAGTAGGTGGAGCCTGCTGGGCCCCTCCCACGGGTCTGCTCTCTGCACAGGCTGTGTACAGCACCGTGATGATGTCAGCATTACATTTACATGGTAACATCTGGGTTTACAAAGAAATTTGATCACACAAAGTGGATTTATACTGTATACATACTCACCAGCCACTTTATTAGGTACACCTTGCTAGTACTGGGTTTCACCCCCTTTTGCCTTCAGAACTGCTCTAATTCTTTGTAGCATATATTCAATGAGGTGTTAGGAGACATTCCTCAGAGATTTTGGTCCATATTGACATGATAGCATCATGCTATGTGCATACTGTGCAAAGAAAATATCCCCCACACCATTGCACCACCACCGCCAGCCTGAACCGTTGATACAAGGCAGTATAGATCCATGCTTTCATGTTGTTTACATCAAATTCTGACTCTAATATCTGAATGTTGCAGCTGAAATTGAGACATCAGACCAGGCAATGTTTTTCCAATCTTCTAGTGACTACCGTATTTTTCGGCGTAAAACACGCACCCTAACATTAAAATGGTTGTAAACCCACTTTTTGACTTTTACCTACAGGTAAGCCTATAATAAGGCTTACCTGTAGGTATAAAGAATATCTCCTAAACCTGTACGGTTTAGGAGATATTCCCCTCGCAATGCGCCGCTGATTGCAGCGGCGCATGCGCAGGGGGGAATCCATGACGAAAGGACCGGCACTCGCCGACCCTTGCCGATTTGAAATGCATGCGGGAGTGACGTCATCGCCGCTCCAGCCAATCACAACGCTGGAGCGGCGATACCCGGAAGACACGCCGGAGCAAGATGACATCTCGCTTGGCATGGACCAGGTAAGTGTTCTTCACCTCGTTCCGAGGTAAATATTTCATAATCAGTTTCTGTTCTTAGTTGATAGGAGTGGCACCCGGCGTGGTCTTTTGCTGCTGTAGACCATCTGCTTCAAGGTTCGATGTGTTGTGCGTTCAGAGATGGTATTCTGCATATCTTGGATGTAACAAGTGGTTATTTGAGTTACTGTTTCCTTTCTACCTTCTCAAACCAGTCTGCACATTCTCCTCTGACACCAGCAAGGCATTTTCATCCACACAACTCCCGCTTACTGGATATTTTCTCTTTTTCAGACCATTCTCTGTAAACCGGAGAGATGGTTGTGTGTGAAAACACCAGTCGATCGTCAGGTTTTGAAAGATTTAGACCAGCCGTCTGGCACCAACCATGCCACGTTCAAAGTCACTTAAATCTACTTTATTCCCCATTCTGATGCTCAGTTTAAACTTCAGCAAGTCGTCTTCATCATGTCTAGATGCCTAAATACATTGAGTTGCTGCCATGTGATTGGCTGATTAGCAATTTTTGTTACCAAGCAATTAAACAGGTGTACCTTATAAAGTGGCCGGTGAGTGCATAATGAGTTGGAGTTCAGCTTTAAGAACCCTGCAATTGGCTTTTCCTGTCCCTTAACCACTTAAGGACCGCCGCATGTACATTTACGTTGGCAGAATGGCACCGACAGGCACATCAACGTATATATACGTTGGTGCCTTTGGGGGGATCGGGGGTCCGATCGGACCCCCCCCTGTACATGCGGCGGTCCGCGCGGCTGCAAGAGCGATCCGACAAGAGGGGGCTGCTATTCGTTTTTGTCCGCCCCCTCCGGGTCGCTCTCAGCCAATGCGTGCGCCCGCCCGCCCTGTCACTTCCTCCTCCTGTGTAAACACAGGAAGGAGGAAGCGACGTGATCTCCCCCTCTGCGTTTTTTTCGACCACCGCTGATGAGAGATCACCACACAGTAAGTCCTGCACGAACACTACACTACACACAGGCACATTTAACCCCCCCCCCCGATCGCCCCCCCTCCCCCCTGTTACATGTATGATTACTGTATTTAGTGTCAGTGTGACAGGCAGTGTAAAAGTCAGTTAGTGTTAGGTTCAGGGTAGCCCCCGTACCCCCCCCTAATAAAGTTTTAACCCCTTGATCACTGCCCTAGTTAACCCTTTCACTCCCTATTGCCAGCGTCACTAAGCGATAATTTTTCTGATCGCTGTATTAGTGTCGCTGTTCCCGCTAGGTAGCAATTTTTTTTTTTATTGCGATTTTTTTTTTACTAAAGACATGTGGCTAAACAAATTTTGGCCTAAATGTTTGACTAAAATTTAGTTTATTGATTTTTCTTATAACAAAAATATTGATTTCTTTTCAAAAATGTCGCTCTATTTTTGTATATAGCGCAAAAAAAAAAATCGCAGAGGCGATCAAATACCACCAAAAGAAAGCTCTATTTGTGGGAAGAAAAGGACGTGAATTTTGTTTGGGAGCCACGTCGCACGACCGCGCAATTGTCAGTTAAAGCGACGCAGTGCCGAATCGCAAAAACCCCTTTGGTCATTTGGCAGCATATTGGTCCGGGTCTTAAGTGGTTAAATGGACACACACAGGTTCACAATGTTTGAAATTGTAATATCAAACATATATAGGAAAAGCAAATTGTGACATGTGTCAGTGAAGATGGTTATCCTCAGCGCTGGGCACGAATCGTGTGACCACGGGCAGCCTGACTGCTCACAGAAGAGGAATTCCCTCCAGAGCACTAAAAAATTCTTAATGTGATCACAACATTCCTTAGCCTTGCTGTACAGAAGTCAATAAATCATTCAGGGGTCTGGGAACACTTGGGGTCAGAAGAGAAATTCATACATGTCTCTGAACGCCACGGCCGTGGAATCAAAAACCTGTTAACAGGAAAATGTGCAGCTGCTGTCCCATAACTTAACACAACTTTTGTATTTCTCCTGCGCTGTGCTCCAGTTCACAATCTAAAACTTCACTATGAATACAAAAAATGACATGAGATCATCAACGAGGCTTCATAAACAAGGAGACCTGGTGTGGAATTAAGGGGGCATTCCACACAAACAGATAAACCTGCTGCCTTTGAAGTGGACCAGTCAGTAACTTTACAAGTTTGCATGAATACATTTCAGACTGTCACAATACACCATGACCGTGACTACTGACAGATAAAGTGAATAACACGGATTATCTGGTGAAAGTGGGTGGGATAGATTAGGCAGCAAGTTAACACATTGTCCATGAAGCTGATGTGTTGAAATCAGAAAAAAATGGCCAAGTGTAAGGATTTGAGTAACTTTGACAAGGGCCAAATTGTAATGGCTAGATGACTGGGTCAGAGCAACTCTTAAATTGCTGCTCTTGTGGGATGTTCGCAACCATGTGTAGGTTCCATCTGACTTTTCCAGTCGGAATTTCCGCCAACAAAGATTTGAGAGCTGGTTCTCAAATTTTCAGATGGAATAAGTTCAAACTGGAAATTCCGATCGTCTGTAGCAATTCCTGACGCGCAGAATTTCCGATGCATGCTCGGAAACAATTTTACGCATTCTCAGAAGCATTGAACTTAATTTTCTTGGCTCGTCGTAGTGTTGTACATCACCACATACTTGACTGTCTAAAGTCCAGAGAACTTTTGTGTGACCGTGTGTATGCCAGCCAAGCTTGAGCGGAATTCCGTTGAAAAAACCATCTAAGGTTTTTCCGACTAAAAATCTGATCGTGTGTACGCGGGAAATTACAGACCACTTTCACCTACAGGTAAGCCTAGATTAGGCTTACCTGCTGGAAATATCTCCCAAACCTACACGGTTTAGAAGACATTTACAATTCCCCGTACGGCGATGTCTTCTGCACATGTGCCAATGTATTCGGTGCATGTGCACTCTAGAAAGGGCACGCTGTGGCGTTTCTAGCTGGGGTCAAGCCGTGACTAGTGGCTATCGGGCACATGAGCAGGAGTGACGTCACACGACTCCGGCCAGTCACAGAGCCGGAGTTTGCAGCCACGGAAGGAAGAGGGGTAAAAAATGGATGCTTCCTACAACGGAACAGCGGTGACATTGCAGGCTTCGGTTTCAGGTAAGTAACACATAATGGGCTACTATGCGATTCATAGTAGCCCATTATGCTTTACCTTTGCAGGGAAACAAAGAGGAAGTAAAACCCATCTGGTTTACGTCCTCGTTAAGTGATCTGCTACTGAGAGCTTGGTGCAAGATACCACAGCATACCTTCAAAGGTCCAGTAAAGTTCATGCTTTAACAGGTTTGGCCTGTTTTGGCAGCAAAAGGGGAGCCTACCCAATATTAGGTGGGTGGTCAGGGTATGGTGGGTGATCATAATAAATACATGGAAATAATACAATGACAGATTACTGAGCATGCTGCACTCCATATGAGTTAATGATAGGCCCACTTTAAGGTGGATTAGATTAGTGACCTCAGTTTTGGGTTAGGCACATTTAAGGAAAAAGGTCTATTGGTTCATCAGCCTATGATACTTGTCCTCATCTAGGACAACAATATATATATATGATGCTCAAAAAAAGACACAAAAAAAGTACACTAGATGTTTGAGGCATGTTTTTATATGGTTTACTCTGTCATGTATGGAAGAATAAAAGCTATCTCAAACTGATCCTATCTACCTTCAGACACCAGTGTATATCAGCGCTAACATCAGGGCGGTCCATAAAGGGGTATAGACAGTTTTCCTATACCGGACCTTGTTTGGTTAGTGGAGGCACTAGTTTTGTGTTACACCTTCATCCACAATGTTGCATGAAAGGCATGGCTGGTGGGACATTGGCAATACACTGACTAGTGGCACCAGCTGGTGGGACATTGGCATTAAAATGAGTAGTGGCTTTCTTCTCATATTTTACAGGAGTTCATTGGAAGAAGCTGAGAGCATCATATTGTGTATGGAAAGGGAAGAACCAGGAATATACAATGCAATAAAAATCAGCTGAGTGGTCAATGCTCTGCATTTTCTGGGAACCTCAGGGAAGTTAAGCATCTGCCACGTTTTGGAAAGATTTGTTCAACAAGTGAGAAGGCAGACTGATTCCCAAAACTATGAGCCTTTTTGTCAGAAAAAACAGATTCATGCCTGTGTTCAAAGAAATGCCACAGTCCAAAAAACTGTGCATGGAGTCCGGACCGTGTGTGCAGATCTACACCTGCACACTTGATTGGCCTTTTGTACCCAGTTGACTCAGGATCTTTGCTGAGTGGTCATCAACTCCTTCTGCATGTGACCTGATCCCATGTTTATGTCTGTGTTCTGAACCAGCATGCTTGACTTTGCTTGTTCCTAAAACTCTGTTGCTGACCCCACTTTGCATCCTGCCTGCTGTTCCGGTATCTTTTCTGCTCACCCGATACTGAACTTGGCCTGGTTCTGACTCCGCTCCTGGTTCCCAATTCTGTACCTGTGCCAACCTGATGTTTCCAACTTTTGCTCGCCTGCCCATGCATCTGAGATCCAACATCTGCCAGCTTGCCTGCTACACAGTCTTTAGCTCCACATAAGTGTTAATTTATTCTAATAAAATATTTTCATAATTAACACTATTTTAGTTGACTAAAATACAACTTAAACTAAAATGGTATTTTAGTTTAAAAACTATGATTAAAACTAAATCGAAATTTGATGTAAAAAATAACACTGGTCATACAGTACTGTGTATCACAATGGCTAAATCTGTGTCTGTAGTGCATGTTCAAGCCTTAATACCATAAATAATAACGTTATTAAACTGATTGATGTCAAAATTAAGATCTCACGGCCTGGATCTCGTACAGGCACCTGTGCCACTCTATGCCCTGTTATACCCAGCCATCAAACCCAGGGGAAACGGGACAAGAGGTGTAAAGGAAACCCTCTCCTCAAATTGACCCTCTATAACGTACATTCATAGGAACTATTAAAGTGGTAGTAAAGGTATTTGATTATGTTTTACCTATAATAAGGCTTACCTATAAGTACTGTAAATATCTCCTAAACAGGCACAGTTTATGAGATATTTACTTGTGAATCCCATGTCGGTCGCCCTTCAGAGCCCTGTTAACAGTGACTCCTGCGTGCATGCATGGCAGTGTCATCATCACAGATCAGGACCGAAGCCTGCAAACCCAGTAGAAAGACTGGGCGAAGAAAGAAGCCTTGTCAGCGGTGACAGCGCACCAGTGGAAGACTTCATTTTAAGGTAAGATTCACATAATGTACTAGTATGCTAGTACTAGCTCATTATAACACATAGTACTAGCACATTATAATATTGGCTTGCAAAGGAATATACATAGTTACATTGGTCCAGACTTCAGTCTGTGTCCAACTCTGAAGTACTGCTCCATGAAGCTTAGAGGACCCGTAACATAGCCAAAGCTTTAAATAACCCAGATCAGATGCCCAGGAAATGCCTTGAAAACAATCAAGACCGATTTGAGATCCTTTTTTTGTGTGACCAACTTTAGGGAACTGCACTCGGGAAGCTTAGAGGGCCAAGTGTACACTACAATGGAAGATGTTTTTTTTTTTTTTTTTTACAGGTAGGTGGAAGCTTTAAATAAACCAGCTGCCCAGAGGTCCTCTTTGAAAACCACGAAGAACAATTTTAGATTGTTGAGTGACCAACACAAGAGTACTGCTCCATAAAGCTTAGAAGGCGAAGGGGACGCTAAGCAGTTGATGTATTAGACAGACTACTGCAGTAGAGTTTCCAAGAGGAAGCAGGCCCAGGGAAATACCCAGAACACAGTGAAAGCTTAAATTAAACCAACTGTTCAGGGGCCCTCCTTGAAGAACAGTCTAATGAGGCAAACAGACAATCAGAAATTCCAACAACAAAACTGTGTATTTATTTCCGACGAATGTTGGCTCGAACTTGTCTTGCATACACACAGCCTCTTGCTTTTCAGTCCATAACAGCGTGACGAATGTGCCATCTCCATTACGAACGCTGGTTTTACCAGACCAAGCGATTCCATCTCGTACTTGATTCAGAGCATCTGTGGAATTTTGTGTGTCGGAATTGTCCACACATGATCGGAATTTACAAAAACGGAATTTGTTGTCGGAAAATTTGAGAACTAGCTCACAAATTTTTGTTGTCGAAAATTCCGACAGCAAATATCCAATGGGGCCTACACACGGTTGTAAATTCCGAAAACAAGCTCCCATCAAACATTTGTCGGAAATTCTGTGTGTACGCCGCATTAGCGTGTAGCAGGGCAGAGGGATACTTGGATTGAGCATCTCAGCTGATCAACCCAAATCTCACAAGAACTAGCAGACTAAAACTGACAAGGGCGAGGACACGAGGACAAATCACAACCACTACATAATCTACTCCGGCCAGTTTAGATCTGATCAAACAGACTTTCCGGTTGTGTAGTTAGCTGGTCATCTCTCTGTCGTTAATGGCTCACTTGATTCTGCCGTTTTCTTGTCTCGTAGTTGTTTTCGCTCTATGTGGGAATCCAATATGTAGTAAATAACACAAGCTGCTAAATTCTTTGAAATTCTCCTTTATCTGCCTCCTAGTGAAGTAAAAAGGAATAAGACACGTCTCTTGGATATTTAGCCACAAAGAACACTTAAAGAGAGTCTATCCTTAGCTTTATCTCTCATCTTTGAATTTACTTTGTGTGCTTTTCACCGATACTGTGTTGTCTTCAAGTGTAAGTTACAAACAGCAATTCAGTGCACTTAATGAGGTTCTAATTTGTTCTAATGTGGTGAAAAGAACTGCTCGCCTCTCTCCCAAGTATTACACGAGGCGGGAGGAGAATGCCATGGAAGATCCTGCGCGCTCTGTCTGCAGACTGATATAAAAAGAAAAAACTAGTGTCAGAGTACACTCTTCATCTGGTGACTCTTCTGAAGCTTCACTGATGATCTGTCCTCTTCTTAACTCTATCAAAAGTCATGCGGAAAAAGTCGCCAACATGTATGATCTTCCCACAGGTAAATATATGGACAGGGAACAACCAAACCAGATGGCTCAAGTGAAGCCATTTTGAATGGCCAAGGGGTTCCTGAAAAAATACATTTCTGCATATACATAAAAGAGGGGCAGCTGAAGCTGCAGTAGACAATACCAGATTGCAGGGACTTTTTTTCACACAGAGCTGATTTCCAGCCAAAAAGCTAAATACCCAGTTGAGAAGCATAAAGAGAGGATTTTTAATTATATTTAGCCAGTCCTGTTGTCCAGGCATTCAATTTTTTCTGACCGTGGTTAAAGTAGAATCCCAGGTTTAATAGGACTTAAAGCGGAGTTCCACCCAAAATTGGAACTTCCGTTTATCCCACTCTTCACCCCCTTACATGCCACATTTGGCATGTAATTTTTTTGTGGGGGGGGGGAGTGGGGGCTTCAGGAGGAGTGGGACTTCCTGTCCCACTTCCTCCTTCTGCTGAGGGGCTGGTTAGGTGATTAAGCTTAATCGCCTACAGCAGCCCCTCCCTGTAGGCGTTCGACTAGGACACTGACAGGTCCTAGGCGATCGCCTGTCCAATGGGACGGCTCAGCGCTGGGCCGCACGCGCAGTGCCCGGCCGTGAAGCCGAAAGCTGTCACGGCCGGGTGCCCACAGTATCAATTAAGATTCCGGCCGGAGAGAGGAGAGGAGCGGATCCCCGGCCGGCGCGTCGCTGGAACGCTGAAGCAGGTAAGTGTCTGTTTATTAAAAGCTAGCAGCTACACTTTTTGTAGCTGCTCACTTTTAATAAACATACATTTTGGCTGGAACACCCCTTTAAGTTTGTGTGTGCTGTAATACAGCGGCCCCCAACCTTTTTGGCACCAGGGACCAGTTTCGTGCAGACAGACTTTCCAGGGATCGGGGAAGGAAATGGTTTCAGGACAATTTAAGCACCAGCTTAGATCATCAGGCATTAGATTCTCATAAGCAGGTTGCAACCTAGCTGCCACATGTGTGCAGTTTACAATAGGGTTCTCCTAGGAGAATCCAAGGCCACCGCTGATCTCACAGGAGGCGGAGCTCAGGTGGTAATATGAATGATGGGGAGCAGTTGTAAAAACAGATGAAGCTTTGGCAGCTTGCCCTCAGCTCACCTCCTGCTACGTGGCCGGGTTCCTGACAGGCCAAGGACTGGTACCAATTCGGGGACTGGGGTTTGGGGACCTCTTCTCTAGTAGCATTAGCCACATATAGTAAATAGCGCTGTGTTCTGGCAGCAGTACAAGCGACTGCCCATCTGCTGCTGGAAATAGAGTTGGGCTGCATGTGTCTCCGTCATTCAGGATAAGCCTTATATTTATATCAATATAAGGCTAACTGCGATTGTCCGAGGTGAAAATCGTGAGTTTATCTGCCCTCCTCTCCACCTCAGCCAATCAAAGGGAAACCTTGAATTCATTATAAAAAATAAAAGGCTTCTCCTGAATGGCAGAGAAGCATTCAACCTGACTTTATTTAGTGAGCAGCAGAAGATGGGATGTTGACTGTACTACGGCATACTGTATGTAGCTAATTCTACTACAGTTAATTACAGAACACACAGCAGCCACATTGCTTGCCCAAAACTCATGATTTTTTTTTTGTTATTATTTTTATTGCAAGTTTTATAAACAGACAAAACACATACAACTTAAGTGCCTACAGTACTCCTGAACAACAACGGTGCTACATCACAATTCTGCAAACACGGGTATGATGGATAAATATACATCAATTGTACGGTACACAACCTCATGCCTAGAACATGCTCTTGGAAAGCGTCAGAGTGGGCTTCAAAAAGCAAAAATGGAAAATAAAAGGTTCATCAGCCAGCCGTTTCAGGTTCAGCCAACCATATACGCCAGACTTTATCATACTTTAGTGGGCAGCCCCTGTTTACGCAAGTATCCTTATACAGAGAAAGACTGTCGTTTACCAACCGTTTCCACTGAACCAACGAAGGGTAAGTGTTTTTTTTCCCACTGCATTGCAATGTTTTTCCAGGCATAAAATAGTAACAGACCAATCATTGTATGTTTAGCCATGTTCGGTACGATAGTGTCAATGAGACCCAGTAGGCACACCGCCAGTGCCAACGGTAGTTTGACCAACGCAACTCTATTAATCAAGTCAAGCACCTCCCCCCAATCCTGCTGGACCCCAGGGCAACGCCAGAAGATATGGGAGAAATCACCCGGCGATGCTCCACATCTCCAGCATTCTGAGGAATGTGCAAGGTCCATCTTATGAAGTCTGTGCGGGGTGAAGTATGCCCTATGAACTATTTTGAACTGCACCAGTCTGTCACGAATGGAAACTAGCACCCAAAACTCATGATTTAAAGTCATATTAAACCTTGAATTTTATGCAGTTTGGTCACTGCCCAACCCAAGACTGCCTGATTGAACAATGAAGGACCTACATGAGTATTGTGTTTGGTTAACTTAAAAATTGGTACACACTTTACAACTGAATTATACAATCTCTATCAGTCACCAACAGCTATGCAATGCAAAAAACAGAATGGATTGTATATATTGGCACTACATTACGGTTGGCCAATGTAAAGAAGATTGAACAATAGGATTTTAACAGGGGAGGTCAGTTTAAAGCACAAGTTTTTGTTCTTACATCAGCACACGGGTATTTATATTAAAAGTGTCCTTTGTGCTGGTGGACCCCCACAAATGGAGGGAAGGCAGATGAAAGGTGTTCCTCCTCCATTCATAGAGTGCTTTTCCTTGATGGAAGCTATAGTACATCTTCTATAAATGGAGGAAGGAGGCGAAAAGGTCAGGCATAGTCAGCACGTTTAAAGTGTACCTATAACAGGTACAGCGGCTGTATTACCCCCACAGCACTGGAAGATTACTGCTGCTGGGGTATGGGGGGCAGAAGACTTAGGATCCACTCACACCAGATGCAGTGGGATCTTAACCAAAATTACATTTAGTTTGCTCTGTGCATCATAAACAATTTACTTTTTTTCTTTATAAAATACTTTTTACCTATATCTGTCTTTGTTGCATCTCAGTGCTGCTGATAATCTGCAGCCTGTCTACTGTACATGCATTCCACTGCATGGCATTTCTCAGGGTGGGTTTCCTGATAGTGATAACAGTGGACCATGTATAAGTAATGTGTGTTGAAATAACCACTTGTAGGGGTTGATGTACTAACAATGGAGAGTGCAAAATCTGGTGCATCTATACATGGTAGCCAATCAGCTTCTAACTTCAGCTTGTTCAATTAAGCTTCGACAGAAAAAAATGGAAGCTGATTGCTTCCTATGCAGAGCTGCACCAAATTTTGCATGCTCCAGTTTTAGTAAATCAACCCCGTAGTCTCCACTGGAAGCCCACGTAACAGGGTGACAACCCAAGAGAATAATTGGACAGGGTCAGATTATTGACATCTTATAACAGGAAGTGCCTGAATAAGGACCCTAATGATAGGATCACAAGGGGGCATGGCCGAGTGTAGTCTCCACCAGGGTCACACGTGACAGCCAGGGTGGCAATGCAGGAGCACCACTGGGAGATAGGAACAGAGCATTTTCACCCTAAAGCAGGAAGTGACCGAAGAAGGAAACCTGGTGGCAGGATCAATGAAATTTTAATGAAAGTTCAGATTTAAAAATATAGAAAAAAAATTAGGGAAATGATATGAACATGTTAAAGTCGATAAGAGATTTTATAGATTTTACATTAATTCATATGAAAAAGGAAAAAAACAGCACAGTAAAGCTTCCTTAGAACAGAAGGCATTCACAGGTCTCATTCCATCACATATCCCACATACACACCTTTTCTGCAGATCACTATCTTACATTTGTAAAGTGTCTAATCCATCACCTGTCTAGTTACAGCGTTCTTTAAACAGAATGTACACGTTTCATTTGGTTACAACCTTTCCTCAGAAGATTGTATGAAATCAGCAGTTATACCACCAGTGGGCTGGGGGTTTTGGTGCCCCTTCTGCCTTCCTGTGGCCCCAGGCACTAACACGGCTATATAGCGTGTGTCGGAACCACGCCGAGCTGCTCTCGCACTCCCCTGTAAAGCAATCTAGAGTGAGCGGGGTTCTCTGACAACAATGGCGTTATTGACTTGTTGCTCTGACTTTTTACGTTTTCACCCTTGAGGCTACAATCAATAGACTTTGCACCGCATCAGACTAATAAATCCCACACTCCGGCTGGAGTCGAGCCAAGTGACTGCCGGAAAATCTATGGCAGACGAGAACCCCAGAGCAGAAAGACGACTCACAGCTGTATTCATTAACTGGCCAACCTACCGAGGTGTCGCTGATCCTACAAACCTGTAACTGAAGACTTCTTACCATCCAGCACTCAGGGATAGAAATGGCTGTTGATTTACTAAAGAACTTTGCTATGCAGTAGTTACATCTAAAATTGGACTAGTGCAATGAAAATGAAAAAAATAAAATGGAAAATTCAGAACCTGACATACTCAAAGCCTATGGCGTGGATTTATTAAAAGCAAATAGACTGTGCACTTTGCGAATAGCAGTTGCTCCAGGACTTACTAAATAAAGGGAAGATCTGCTGACTTCCATCATTCAATCATGTGCAGGCAAAGATTCTTTTTTTCCCCCCATGTGATTGAGTTTTCTTTGTAAAGTGAAGCTTCATCTCATTTGCTAACCTCTCAAGCAACTGGACTTGCAAAGTGCACAGTCTCTTTCCCTTTAGTAAACCAACCCCGGTATGTCCATGGTTATCTTTAACACCTTTGGCATCGGCGCCTCCCGGCGCCGGGTTTCAGATGCTGGGATTTCTGATCACATGACACCATGATTGGCTCACAGTGGTCACATGATCGGAAAGCTACGGATCACAAGCATCGGGCGCTTTCTGTTACCTGCTGGAAGCGTGCTCTTGGCACACCTGTGTTTGCAATGTAGTACGCAAATACTACAAGGCCCACCCACCAAGAGGCTGCAAATTTGAGTGCCGTTGGTGCCAAGAGTTTAAAGGGTATCTAAACCCAGATCCATCTAGTTCAACCAATATTTAGATTCATCTGATAATCCTGCCAGTAACAAACTTCCTGTTCCTAGGCAGCTACACTCACTCACTCTATTGTATCTATGAAGGAATCCATGGTTTTCATCCAGGTTGACTATCAAATAAGTCTCTCTATCTTAATCCCTATTACATGGAGGGGTGGAGGAATTAGTAGAATGAACATACAATAGTTTTCTGGTTCCAGTTCACTCTACAGGAAGAGACAAGGACATGGCATTCCTGGTAGGATCGACAGGCATTGTCTTTATGTGCTAAAAATGTACTTGGCTTAAAAATGAAAACAAATGCAACCACATCATCTATAGACTGATAAGCTTCAATATATTATGTGTTTTTGTTCTTGGGTGTAGATACACTTTAGTCTGACAGCGCAACCTATGCAAGGCTTTCATGTTTACATAGTTGGTAAGGTTGAATAAAGACAACAGTCCATCCAGTTCAACCCTGTGTAGGTCACTGTATGTACGTTTGTATAAAAAATAAACTTCCCATATCCATGTATATTGTTTTCGCTAAGATGCATGTCCAAGAGTCAGATTCTGACCCCTCCGCGTTGTACCTTTTAAAGTCTGCCTTTTTGTTCTTAATATGACATTTTACATTTTGGTTTAGCCACTCAGGTTTAGCCTTTGTTCTTCGACATTTATTATCCCTTGGAATGCACTCGGTGATACTTTTATTTAATATGTTCCTAAAGCATTCCCATTTTACCTCAGTGTTCAATGTTTTAAGGGTTTGGTTCCACTTCATAGCCTGCAGCATTGAGCGCAGTTTAGAAAAGTTGGATCTTTTGAAATTTGGCGTTCTTGTACTCCCCTCGTGCTTCCCAGTCCTATGATTTATGTGGAATGTAATATTAATGTGGTCGCTAGTTCCCAAGTTGTCCCATATTTCTACGTCTGCAATCAGATCTGTATCATTTGTAATTAATAGTTCTAGCAATGCGTTACTTCTGAAATCCTAGTGTCGAGCATTGGTGTGCTTTTGGCAAAGCTTCAAATCACACTTCAGATTTCTCAGGTGTAAATGGGGCCTAAAGACATGTTTAAAGTGAAGGAAATCAAGTGTCCTGCCCAGAGCCTTGACCTCAACCCTACTGAACACCTTTGGGATGAAGTGGAACAACCCTTTTCCGAGTCAGGTCTTCTTATCGAACATAATTAACCCACAATGAGCCTAGCCAAAAGTGTGGAATCTGTGGATGTCAATAGTTTTGGAATGAGGGGGCCCAACAAGTTCATACAACAGTGGTGGTCAGGTGTGCACAAAAAGATGTCCCTAAAGTATAGTATACAAGGCACGGCACAGCAAATTGGCTTCACACAAAGTACCATAATTCATAGCAGCCTAATTCCTGCTGAACTGATAAATGTACATTTCAGCTCACAGACCTGTTCCTTCCCCTGTAAGTAGACTGGTGCTCTTCATGAGCTTGATTTCCCGACCCATATTTTACGGTCCTGCTTACGTGAGGAAAAAACAGCCAAGAATTTGGCCTTCCTGTTTTCAGTTCCTGCTAACAGTGACAGCGACAGTGCTGAAGGCTCAGCCATGAGTATGTGAGATTGTGGAGACAGGCTCCAGACAAAGACTTGTTTCTACTGCACATTCAGAGCAAACGTTGCAGATCAGCACACTCCCGGAATCTATTCGTCTCCCCATTGTTACCTGTTAGTTACTTTTCTTTTCAAAAAGACTAAATACCATTTAGTGGTGGGCAGGCGCAATGGCTTTTTTTTACACCTCATCTAATTCATTTAATGAGAATAAGGCCATAACAACCGACAAAAATAATTAGAATTTATAAAATTTCCAGAAAGGGGTCACTTTTACAGAAAATTTAAAAGTGCTGACTGCTAGCTACGGCTAGAACAACCATATGTACTGTAATGCAATTCCATTGTTACTGCAGAATACTGCGAACCCAGTAGTAAAAGAAAGCAGACCCTAAGGTCATGTGTTGACAGGCCCTTTTTGTTCACTTCAAGCTGGTTTTGCATTCCGTTGAAGTAGGTCAAAAGCAGGTCAGAAGGAGGTCAGCTGAATGATCTTAGAAGCATCTCAGGCTCCATGCACACTAGCGTTTTTCATAAGCTCAAAAAAAGCTAGAAAAGAAAAGCTGGGTGAAAAATGCTGATAATAGCATTTTTGTGCTGGCTTCTAGTAGCATTTAAGTAGCTTTTAGGAGCATTAGCATTTTTTAAGCTCTTTTACATGTAAAACTGGAATGACAATTAGATTGCCATAGAGCAGACTTTCTCAATAATTTTGGAGAAACCCTTGATATAATTTTTTGGCTCAATGGAACCCCTACTAATTACCTCTGATATATAGCTAAAAAGGTCATTGGTGTCAGTGGTTACTCATCTGAGAAGCAAAATATTCGTACTGCTCAAGGAACACCTAGCAACCTCTGGAGGAACACTATGGTTTCCTAAAACCCTGGCTGAGAAACCCTGCCATACAATGTCATAAACTGACATTTTTCTATAAAATACCCTTTTTCAGTTTCTTGATCTTCTACGGTCTTTTCTAGCCACTTCCTGTCTACATGCACTCGCTCCAGCCTCAGCTGCACATCATTGCTCTGAACGGGCTTATGGATAGTGACACCAGTTGACCATGCCTATGTAATGTGTCAGCACAGCTGCTTGTAGTCTTCACCAGAGAAGCATGCAACAATTCTTGTCGTCAGGTAATTTTCAGGTTGGGTTTCCCGACGGCGACAACAGTAGATTATGCCTGCCTATAGGGTTACCAGGAAATCTTTGAACAATCAACTTTCAATTTACCAAAACAATGTAATATGAAGACCTACCTAATCCAATCAATCAATTTGTATTGAATCAGACAGGTCCTTTCACCATGTAGTTGTTAGTAGATCTAATAGATATTGCACAGATCAGAAATCAGATTATAATGTGTGTGGTGAGCCCAATGTGTGATAAAAAGGCCACATGTGGTCTCCATCAGAAGTCTGTGTGACAGGGTTGGAGGACAGGGTCACAGCGCTGCTACCTTGTAACAGGAAGTGCCTGAACAACTAACTACCTTCAGGACAGGATTACCAGGAATCATTTTAATAAAAGCAAGTTAAAAAATATAAAATTGATTTCTGGAATGGCATGAACGTGTTAAATCTTATATGAGGTTTTAATAATTGGGATTACATCAACTTTAAGCTTGGGTATTATATTCGGGTAGGGCTGTTAGACCAATGGTAAAAGGGGCTGGAACAATCATTTTACCACCAATCTGCCTTGATGACTCTGCCTTAGGCAACACTCATTTTATTATCTAAAAAGTAAGCTTTTTTTCTGCAGAAAATATTTTCACCTGATCGGTGAGATTCTCAATTTCGAAGATCTCTTAACCCAAAACACCAGTCTATGTGAAAAAAAAACGCTCACCACTGCTCTACTGTAACCAAAAAGACAAAAGGGGGGAACCCTGGGACTGTGAATGAGGTGAGAGAGGTTTAGCCAATGATGGGAGAGTGTTGGAAGAAGGGGGAATATGACGGTGCCCAGAGAAAGGGATTTCAAATGAAAGTAAATATATAAAGATTTATAACAATTGTTATATATCACTGGAAGTGAACAAAACAGTTAAATTTTTTCCCCATCAAATGATTCTATATCATTAAAGTATTGGTTGTAACAGATACAGATCATTGTGCCATGAACACTGCTCATCCTTCAGGGTGGCAAGTTCCTTGACTAGGTTTACTAGAGATGTCCTATTTGTCAGAGTAGATGGTCGTCTGAAAAGATAAATACAATACAGAAACTTCAGTCTATTGAATGTTTCCAAGGTCCTAGGAAATCATTTATCGTTTTTTCCCATTTTGATCTACTGTGAGGGACTATGTTGGCCCTTGAACGCTTTATCGCTATATTTGTCACACTGTAGTTGAATTCCATGGAAACCAGCATGTGTCTACCTTTAGACTTCAATGGTAGGAACTGGCGAAAATATAGAGTATTATCTAAAGATTCACAAGAGCCATTTCCTAAATGAAAAGGTGTTAGGCACTGGGACATCCCCCGTGAGTCCCCCCACTTGGCACACGGCCTCCTCTGACGCCAAAATAGACTCTTTCATCGCGTGGCCATCCTGGCCCCATAGTTCCAGCACGTCGCTGCGAAGGGGTTAGTCTTTGTTCTAGAGATGTGATTTGAGAGAAAGCGAGTCTTGGGATTTGAACTGTTTTGATGATGAGGCCAATAACGCCTGAGGCAAGTGCATTCATTTTTTTATTCCATTGTAATCTCACTTGTACTGCAGGATGAACAGAGGGACGTGGGGGATAATGTGCGAGAGACAGCCATACAGACCCCCTTCACATCAATACAACAGGAGATGCTAAAGTACCATTTCTTATATTTTAAGGATCATCTTTTAGTGATGGATTGCAGAGACAAAAATCTACAGGACAAAATGCAGATCTGTCAATGAGTGAATGTCATGATGCAACCCAGCAAAAGTGAAATGCACACAAGAAACAGAATCTGCCAGTGCAAAGTTTCCATTTTCAATTGAGGCAAAACTATAGCGCACCAGAATGCCCCCCCCCCCCCCCCCCACAGCAACCAAGCCACTCCAGTAGTCTCGGAAACCAGGCATCCCCAATTCAAGGAAATTCAATCACAAGAGAAAATACCTTAAGCATGTTAAAACAGAATAGGAAATGCCTAACAACATTCAAATAGAAGAGAAAATACCCCAAGAACATTAGATTAGAAGAGAAATATACCCCAAGAACATTTGATCAGAAAAATACCCTAAAAACATTTGATAGCGAAAATACCCTTAGTACATTCGATTAGAAGAAAAAATACCCTTGAAGCATTGAAAGAGCAAAATTGTATTCCTTTCGTAGATGAGCCACTTTTTAAAACAAACATTCAAACTGGCACTTGCCCATCAGCAATGTTCACATGGAATCCAAGAACATTTGATTTTGCCCTTTCACACAACAGTCACAGCTTTATACATTGAATGAAAAATAAATAAATAATACTATGGGAATTCTGGTATATTCACACAGAACAAGTGTCCATGTAGTTTTGCTGGCTGAATAGCTATGCTTTTTTTTATAAACAGGCCCCTAAGATATCATTCAGTTAGGAGTTTAAATGGAAAAAAATGAGCAGGACGGCTTTACAAATAGGACAAATTCAATAATCAAGTTTTATAGGCCCTCGATAAATCAACTAGTGAGTGTTCCAGTGCTTTGGAAGAGAATCAGTGTCCAGCGGGTGGAGGACAATGTAGATTTATGTTCAGTGATTGTACTCGGAATGTACGGGGAGGCATAATACACAGTAGGAAATGTTTGTCTTTTCCCATACACACAGGAGCACCATGTGAAGACATTCATGCCCATTCGGCATTCCTTAGCGCAGACACGATATAACTTCCCGCTGCACACATACACGTCCCACAAGGAAAACGAAAATTATCTTTTCAGCACCTGCCGGTGACATTGTAGATTGGTGAAAGCACAAGGGACGTTGTTGGACGCTGAGCCGCTCACGGTTCATATGTCCTCATTAACCACGCGCAGAAATGCGAGAGGCCAAGAAGAAGGTTTTATTTCACTCTAGCCATCCGTCAGCCATGTCGAATCGGTAATCTGTTTTGCCAGTTCTAAGACGAAGCGGGAGTCTTTTGTTTCAATTAGTGATTGTTACAATTCACTGCCCAGGGAAAGCGATTCATTTCGCCGACCGCGCAGAAAATTCATGCTGAGGCCACATGTTACAGCCAGACCAGACTCCAACCAACGTGTGTGGGCCCACAGGAGCCATGTCTGATTGCCAGTCTTAAGGTGGCCATACACATAGAAATCAATTTACAGATGAGTGATCCCAAACAGTCTATCATTTAAATATTGACCCTGATGGCATTGGTCTACATTGTGCAATGGACTAAAAATATTGATGGAAAAAATGGTTATAAATATAAAGGATCTATGAAAGAAATTCACTTTATTAATCTCAATTCGGATCAGTTCTCCCAAAAAACACAGATATTTGTTCAATCAGAACTGATCAACAAATTCCACCACAGCCAAGCATCTTGGAAAAGTCTAATCAATTGAGAGCTCATCAAATGAATCAATTAAAAGATCCTTGATTTATGATTTTTATTAAATTCGATATTTTTAGACAAAGATTTCTCTTTTTTTTTCCTACAGTGTATATTTATATATTACGTGGTCACTATAAGGGAAACATGTTAATATGAAATTCTTATAGCTTTAAAGTGTATGTATGAGTACATTTTTGATACTTTTGGATAAAGTAGGGAAGGGCTACAAAACCCGTCCGTTTTATTTTTATCATTTCAGCATTCCACTCGGGAAAGATTTTTCTTCACTTTCTAAACCAGAGACACAACAGGAAATGTGAACAAATCTCCCCTTAATGAGGGGAATTGCCCTCTTTGACCCGTGTCCCCATTGAGGAATTCACCTAGCCCCAAATAGTGATGGCCAATAACCAATCTTAAACTCCCTTTTGGTGATCCTGCGTATTTCCTTTAGTAGAATAGTCCTCCCACTGTGGGTGCCCAGCTGGGGAAGGACAGGTATAATAAGGGAAACGCTGAGGCTCACATTTACAATGCCTATGAGACCTGGTACAAGAACAAGTTTATGATTGGTTATAGGTCAACCTAAATAGAGCTTGGTGGACATATATTTATCTTGAATATATGGATGTGGGATCGTCCCCAGTGTTCCCCAATTCTCAATATACATGTGGTAATTGCTTACTTCAACCTCTGCTACATAATAACACAGATACACATATAACTGGGAGCTTTATAAAAGGGGGTTGGTTCCATCCATATGTCTGTGTTGCCATCACAGTTGCAATAAATGTATAGTTTGGCCAATGGCAGTAGGGCTCCTCTTCTTGTACCGTTAGACCCTCCCATTATCTTCCCTTAATGGGTTTCACTCAGCAAAGTGTTTATGGCCAGCAAAGATTATAGTTTTTATTATTTTTTTAAAGTGGTTCAAAGGGCATAGTATTTTTTTCAACACTAATGCATTGTCTGCATTAAGGTAAAAAATCCCCCCCAGCCTTCCTTATACTTACCGAAGTCTGATCTCGATCCAGCGCTGTGCTCGAGCAGTGTCTCTCTCTTCACAGGACAGAGAGGCAGCAACCAGAGACATTGGTTCCTGTTACTGTCAATCAAAACCTGTGATGAGGGAGCAGGGTGGCAGGGCCATGCTGTGTGCATCTGTACACAGACAGCATGCTTCAAGATTGAGCTGGCAAGAGTGCCTACATAGAAATCGGCTTCTTATAGGGGCACTCACCAAAGAGAAGGAGCCAGCATCACTGGTGAGGGAACCCGGGAGAGGAGGTTTTTGGGCTGCTCTGTGCAAAGTCACTGCAAAGGGCAGGTAAGTATAACATTTTGATTATTAAAAAGCTTTCAAAACACAACATTTTTGTGTGCATTGGCATATAAAAAATGTAAATATATATATATATAGGCTTTGATCCATGGAACACGTGGTGTAATAGCCCTCCAGATCTTAGTTATGATATAAAGTATGGACAATCATACACCAAAAAAATATTTTTAATAAGATCTCAGAGAAGGGAAATTGTTGAGTTGAGGCTAGAAGGTGACCATGACATTCCTTTGTACATATACATATGTTGTGGATGTGAAGTTTTTATTGGTTTTGTAATTATATTTTACAGATAAACATGTTTTTGAATATGGGTATATTAGTAGTTATCTTGTTTAGCACCATTAAGATTCCAGATTATATATTTCCCTTTGTTACGTTCCAAGATAGGGATGTAGGTAGAGAGCACAAGCTCAGTAATGGGAGTCGTCATATCATTATTTTTTGATATCTTGGACTTATTTAAAATAGTAACTAGCATGGTGATGAGGGAGGAGGGAATAATTAAACTTAAACTAAAATAATAATAAAAAAATAAATAAATCAGATTTAAAAACATTGTAAAAAAAAAATATATATTTGAAATGACATCAATGTTAAATCTTACATAAGAATTTAGTGATTGGAGTTCAGATTTAAACTTCTGCTCAGTTACGCAATCTAGGGGTGAAATACAGATTGTACGCGAGTGAGATTTGTTTTGTCAGAATGGAGGCACCGAGTAAGAAGAGGAGACTTTCACATCCCCAATTCTACATTATAGACAGCTAACGTGATGAGAAAATCGAACACACATGATCACAGCCTCAGCTGATAACCAGTGCCGTCCATGTGTCTGTGAGAACATGGCCACAATGTGAGGATGAGCATGAGTTTCACGGGATGGGGAGCCAAAACAGTTAAAGTGCCAATCTGTCTAAAATGTATATTTTAGTTGAAAACTGGTGTGCTGAGCTTTTAATCCTCAAATGGTGACATCGCCTTGCCTTTCCAGGCTCTGTTCCTGTACACCGAAGAGTTTTGGATGTTCCCTCTTACCCTTGTGTGTTCAAGCTACTCCCATTACATTGTCCATAATATAAAATACTGTAAATAAAAATAATTAAGGGATGGCAGAGACTCCTTATAATAGGCACACCAGGTTTACAGACCTGGGGTCTTGGTGCTGGAATGATAGCAGCCTAATAATGCACACAGCAGATAGGCTAACCGGGGACTTCTAAGCAGAGATCACTCCAAGAAAAGAGACCGCCATAGGGTTTTAATTAACCATCATTTGCATATATATCCCAGGTTTGCTGACTGTCTGTCCTGCATTTTGGTCCAATTTCCTGCCAAAGCTGTATCTGGGACCATGTCCCAGGGTCACAGCATCAACCCTATTTATTTCACAAAGGTTTTGTTGTGATTTCCAGAAGAGTAATGTACATACAATGGTACCACACAGTCAATATAATCAAGGGAAAAAGGAAAAATAAAAAAAAGGAAAGATAAAAAAAAAGGAAGGGGGGGTACCCATATCATACTCCCCAAACCATTGAGACCACCCTATTTAAGTTGCTGCACATGCGCAGTTACTCAAAAAGGCATTACACGCTAAAATAGAAGATGCGAGTGGGCACATATTTAATGGCAGGATGCTCGTAAAGTGGGCAGTCCCCACATATTTAGAGATGGGGTCCGCCCGTGACCAGTCCTTAAAATGGGCAATTCAATATGCCCACAATGAAGTGCATACTGTAGTAGGGTTAACAGTGTCCAAGAATCTGGAACTATAATGCTAGTAAGGATGCTTTATGTTAGCCAATTAAAGCACATCTCCAAATAAAACGTTTTGATTTGATTTAGATGGAGTTTGGAACAGTCAAAACATCAAACTTCATTTAAAAGAGATTTCAACCATCTGTATATATTCAAGAAGTCCTGCACTGTTGCTTTGCGTGTGATTTATTACGGATCTGTGTTCCTGTTATTTTAAATGTACAAAAACCCTTTAAAAAAAAAAATGATTCTATGGCATACCTAAAAGTTTGAAAAATGTTTTATCTGGAGATACACTTTTGCCTACATTTTTAAAAGAGACAATTGCTCATGTTCTTTTTAAATGAGATTCATGGACAGAAGTCAGCCTGATGGAATATATCTCTCCACTATAACTCAACCAATTATGGTCCAGAAGTCTTTGGTGAAGCCATAAGAAAATAACTTGCCTTGCCACCTGGACTAGCCTGCACCCGCCACCAACTCTACACTGACCAATGATAATGCACCTTGCCCTATTAAATGTGATAGGGTTCACTTCGTACAAATATTATTCAATATACACAAATTAATTAAGACAATTAATTGACAATTAACCAAGACAGAAGATCAGAGCCTATAAATGTTTAATGTAAGAGAAGAGTTTCCTCTTTCTTTTTTTTGTTAACATAAGGGCTTTCAATGGAACATACTGTAGTTTTATTTCTAAATTGAAAATCTGTGTCTAGGGTTCTGCTTTAAGCATATAACTCAACATACACATATATATATATATTTTAAGATGAACATATACTTGAGGTACAACAAAAAAAAGCAATCAAAGTTAAGAGTAAACAGTAGCGTTGGCATCTCCTAGTGACGGACACTTTTGTCTCCACACACAAACAACAGCGATGGGGCGTAAAAGGTCCGACTCTTAGCAAGAAAACCAATTCACACCTTCCTTCCCCGTAATTATACTAATGGTCGCTTTTTTCACGACCCTCATTTACACATGGTAATACAGACGTGAATCAGTTCTTTAAGCCGAGGCGAATAGAGTATTTAAATGTAACATAATGACAATTTGCAGATATTCTAATTACTGGGCGGTTTGCTGGGGGTAATTAACACGCAAGGACACTTCACAACAATTGTCAAAGGAGAAGTGACAGTGATCTTAGAGACGCTGAGTGCTCAATACAAATCACATTCTGGAAAATGTGTAATACAAATGACTAAAAACAACTTAACGCTTTGATCTCCAGGACTTGTAACAGCGGAGAAGCTAATATGCAAATCCAGAATCAGAAACCCTTGACGATTACATAAACATCGCCTTTTGTTTACCTGCACAAAGTAGGAGCTACAATTTTTCTCTAGTGCATAAATGAAAATTATAAATGTTCAGAGGCTCCCAAAATCAAGTTAATATGAGGTTGTGGCTTAACAGAACATTGCTTATAGCTAGGAAATTGATTTTGTCACCGCCATCAACAGTCAGGGAAAGCCTATTGGCAGTCAATCAAAAAGTGAAATTAGAGCCGTTGACTTTTCAGTACAGGAGAACGCTGAACAAACTTTAAAAGATTTGGGAAAAATGACTTTAGGTTGGTACTGGATGTATGAAAGATGCTACAAGCTTGGGAATTTAGAATAATATTTTGCATGGAATTTCTTCTTTTTTTTCTGGATCAGAAAAAAGGGGTAGATAAGAATGTGTAATATTTTGAAGATGTAGACTTGGGAATAGTTTTGATAGTTTTTTTTTTTCCTTGGAGATGGTCCATTGAATATCAATAAGGTTTCCTACGATATATGTGTGTGTTGGAAAATAAACAAGAACTCAACACTGAGTGTCTTCTAAGCTCAGTGTTTCTCAACCTTTTTTCAGTCAAGGCAACCTTTATAATTACGTACAATCTCAATTCTAAAATGTAAAAAACTATTCCAATAGTTTTACATAATGCGGAAGCATCGACACAAGTAGGACACCCAATGTTAGAGGTGGTTTTTTTTCCTTACAAAGCAAATATACCATTGCACACTGGTACTGACTAGTATGCCAATGTTTCTTTCTCCCTCACTTTCTATCCATCACTCAGATAATTTCACCATAGTGTTGATGGATGGGGGGCAGGGGAGGGTCAAACAAGTGTGCAGGCGATCAACAACCTTCTTATCAACAATGATGACATCAATAGTTGTTAGGATGTCGGGTGGCTGGAAGGTTGAAATGGTGCACAATAAACACCTGTGGCTTGGTGCAACTTAAAGGCAGGCTTGATACACCTGCTGGCTTGTATAGATTTTTGGACATTTTTTTGGGCATTTTGCCAAGGCACTCCTGATGAAACCTCAAGGCACTCTGGTTGAAAAAGGCTGTTCTAGCTCATTGCCGATGTTTAGTTCATGTTTCTTAATATAATACAATTCTTTATTGTAATGCTAGTTTGAAAAGTGGAATAATATTTATCTTCTACTTCAGCATTTTGGAACCCATTAACATACTGTACTGGTTGTATTTATAAAAATCGTTTGGGTTAAGCTACATATCCTACAAAAACCTCAAGAAAAACGTATTGAAAGTGAAAAAAAAAAAGAGAAACAAAAAATAAAACAGAAATAGATAGAATAGTAGAAATAGGAATTACAGATGAAAATCATATTAAAAAAGCTCCTCTCTAGGCACTAAAATAAATAGAAAATATTCTAAGCCTTTATTAACTGGCAAAATGAATCAGTAAAATTGATTTTGATGTGTTAATTTCAAAATGGGCTTTCAATACATGATAGGAGATCATTGTTTTTCTTTTTCAGACTTGTCTAATTGTAATGTGCTCACAGGCGGGAAGGACATGCGGTGAAACAAAAATTCAAACATATGCACAGGTGGCTGACAGTAGCTTTAGGATACCCTAGAAAGTAGGTTCTGTCAAAGAATTTGTGAAGATCTCCTGCAATATTTCCCAAAACTGTCCAACAACTCAACTCACTTAAAGGGTACCTTGTCCCGTGCCACAGGGAGCAGCACACTTTCGCCCTCACATGAATATCATCACTCAAAAACACCTGTTTAAGAAAATGGCACACATCTTCTAGCCTGGTAACAAACTATGGTAATATTTTTTATGAATAATTGGAATTTCCAAAAAATAAAAAAATCAACCAGATAAAGATACATTCTTCGTTTTATTAGTTCAAATTTTAACATGCATGGTGTGCATGTGCATTCTTCTTCCATTCAGAATTATATATATTCTGAATGATTTTTTTTTCTCTAATGTGTGTTAATTGAACTTCTTTCTCTGTTAAATGGAAAAAGACCAAACATGCTTTAATTTCGTTTTAGTCATAGTCTTTTGACTAAAATGCCATTTTAGTTTACGGAAATCTGTAGTAAATTTTTGTCAAATAAAATCATTGGTCAACTAAAATTGAATGGAATTAGTTAAATTCTTATGCATTATTTAAGCATCTCTATAGAATTTTCTAATTAATTATATACTCCTGGAGTAAAAAAGAAAAAATCTAATATTGTGTTATTATTTATGGTATTAAAATTTGAACAAACTCACAGATGCAGATTTAGCCACTCTGGACACACTGAGGAGGTCTGTAATGCTGTACAGCTCTGGACATGGACAGTCTGAACATAAGGCCTGTAATGCATTGCACACAGTGCTCTGGACGGTGGTCTGAGAAGGCTTGTAATGCACACAGTGCTCTGGGTGGTGGCCTGAGGAGGCCTGTAATGCACACAATGCTCTGGGCAGTGGTCTGAGGAGGCATGTAATGCTGCACAGTGCTCTGGATGGTGGTGTGAGAGGCATGTAATGCTGCACAGTGCTCTGGATGGGGGTATAAGAGGCGCCTGTAATGCTGCACAGTGCTCTGGATGGGGGTATGAGAGGCGCCTGTAATGCTGTACAGTGCTCTGGATGGTGGTACGAGAGGCATGTAATCCTGCACAGAGCTCTGGATGGTGGCCTGAGTGGAGGCCTGTAATGCACACAGTGCTCTGGGTTGGTGGTCTGACTCAGAGGCCTGTAATGCTGCACAGTGCTGTATTGTGGTCTCAGGAATAGCTTGTAATGTACAGTGCTTTAGATGCTGTCTGTCAGAGGAGGCATGTAATGTACACAGTGCTCTGGTGGGATGGTGGTATGAGGGGAGGCCTGTAATTGTAATACACACTCACAGTGCTCTCTGCTCTGTATGGTCGTTGTCTGAGGACTGTAATGCTGGCTGCACAGCTTGCTATCCGGTACAGACTCAAGTCACTTGCTTGCTGGGAGCCGAAGCAGACGGAGCTCCATGGAAGCCCAAAGTTCATGAGGGTAAACGTCCCTTTTGTTTAGTAATTGATTTTCATTATAGTTTTCGTCAGTGAACGAAAATGTGGTGTACTTTTCGTTTTCGTCAGCAGCCTTTTTACGGTGACAAAAACAAAAAGTAAACCACATTTTCATTCACTAACGAAAACTACTGTATGACGAAAATTTTGAAGAAAATGTTTTAGTTGACAAAATGAACACTGGTGACAGGGAAAGGGAAGGAAAGAATTTAACTTAAAGCTGTACTTCAGGATAGGTAAATATTGTATGTATACATTCACCATATGTATTCTTCCTTGAATCTTGGTGTGCTTTGTGTATTTCTTCCAGATCTGTGTAGTAATCCAATGTGAGACGTTTCCTGTCATAGAGACCGGTCACTGCTGCTCCTCTCTCCTTGTGCAGGGTGACTGGTCTTGTCTCTGCCCCCTCCTGTAGTTTTCTGCAGGCAGCTGGTAGTGGGTGGGGCTTATTGGGTTCCTCCCACAGCTCTGCTCTCTGTATATACTATGTACATAAAACTGATAATCTCATTAATCCTTTAACAGGACAATATTTGGATTTACAAAATGTATTTGGTGAATGTGAAGTGGATTTATATCCACTTGGCAATTAAGGAATATACAGTAGGTAAATAGGATTTGTTGCACCAGGAGTTCAGCTTCAAAAACAAACTGAAAGATGACAGTGACGCGCAATATCAGAATTCGAAGGTAAGACATCAAAGCATGGAATCATGCAATAAGATGCTGTAGCCTCTACTATAAGCAGTACAAGAAGTCTGAATCAATGTATATAACACTAACAAACCTAACCTAAGAGGTAACCTGAGAGATCTTGCCGATTGCTTTCATTTGTACAAGAGCTCCTGTTTGGGAATTGAAAACCTCTATAGGACAGGCTAGAGGAGGATGAAACGGGTGATAGATGGAAGATGTCACACGGCGGCTGATTAGTGTTTGTTGCCTTTGGTGGAAAGACACGTCTGCACTGAGCTTCAGCTGAAGAGACACTGGCATTAGCCGGCAATCTATCTGGCGTTTCTGGCACTGTGGCCTCGTTATACTCCGCCTATTAAGAAAAGATTGATAAGTATGATGATGATGTTTTAATGAGCCTAATTATTCTGTGTTTTGCTCCAGGAGCAGCTGCCAGTATTATTACTTCTGTCTTCTCAAAGCTCAGAGCCAATGTCGTACATACTTGAGGCCAGATGATAGGCTCTAAACACAGCCCGAACTGCAGGGGTTAACCTCATCACTCACCATAGTTCTGGATCGGGGATATGTAAAATAACAGTGCTACATGCAGCCAAATATTTAGACCCAGCCAAATCCCTGTCCTGAAAGATGACCATCTTTATCATCAACTGCCATGTGACAGCTCCTTGCATCTACCTGGAACTGGTTGGGACGCTGTGCTCTCTATATTTTGTGTTAAAAGGTGTCACCTATTGCAGCTAAGGCTATCTATCTGTCGCTGGACTCCTTCGGTATATGCATGTTCTGCCTTAAAAACCTACTGGTCTTCCATGCTTGGTTCGTGGGTATTACCTCTATCCATCATCTACTGCCATATACCATCTCTTAAAGTGGCTGTTAAGCCACGGAGTGTCATTTCTACAATCCCCTCTATTACATTAACTGATGTGCCCAGTGTAGTTTTGTTTTTGTAAAAATAAGCCGTTCTATACCTTATTTTATAGCGCCACTCATGGCTTACGTGACCGTCCGCCTCTCCCAATCTGACAACTACAGCGAGAGGGCCCAAAAAACCACCGCGGACGTCAGCTGGAAGGAGGAGAGGAGGGAAGAGGCATCCGGTCATGTGAGCGGTAATTGTAGAAATTACATTTAGAAATGATATCAACATGGGGGCTGACAGGCAGGGAGCAGAGGGGGGAGGAGGACAGAGGAAAGCTGCAGAGGTGCGTAAACTGACCACGGCGTCAGGGTTCAGCAGTCATGATAAACTGTGGTCAGTTGAAAGGGGGGAGGGCAGAACCAGCCAGAATCAGCCAGGCATTTCTAGTAATAGAGGGGGCCAATTTTTTCTTTTAGGGTTACAAACACTTTAACTGAGCTCTGCAAGGCCTCCACCAGCTCAGATTACATATTCCCTTAGGAAAGTGCTTTAATTATGCTCAACAACACCCTTTAAATTCCTGAGAAAGCTAAAATTGTGAACAACATTGGGTTAATCATCAACTTCCCTCCTAACTTATATATTTATCTGTGGAATATTTATCTTATTTACTATTGTGAGTAATGTGAGGGAAGGGGATACAAATTCTGAATAGTGCAAAAACTCTCAAAAACTATTTGTATTTATTACATTAACAAATGATAAAATACAAAACAAAATAAAGAGTACAAACATTCATATGCATAATGTGATAAAACCTCCACCATCCTCTTTGGGCACTCTCCCACCCTTGCGGCTAGACCCTACTACAAAGGTATTAAGCGCATGTCCCTTTAAATCTTAAGGCTAGGCATGCCTTACTGGATCCAATCAATCAGGCATATAACAGGCAGATGGGCTCAGAAAGAGAAAAAGAAACACCTAGTGCTCTCTGCGGAAAACATTTTTTATAGCACAAAAAGTGCAGCTCTTATTACTGTATATAAGATTACTGTTTTTTTTTTCTCACTTTGTGCTTAAAGCTTGGTGATTTTACTTAATATATGTGCCAGGATTTATTTGTGTAAATGAAGTAAAATATGTATTCATCTCTATTAACCCCCCTTATGCTAAATGAGCCGAAGACCCTTACTACCATAGGGAGGTCCTGATTTCTCTATATAGATCTTTAGTTATCACTGATAGGGTCACCAGCATGAGGAACGTGGCCCTAATTTCTCTATATAGATCTTTACTTATCACTAGAGGGTCACCAGCAGGAGAAAGGAGGTCCAGATTCCCCTATAGATCTTTATTTATCACTAGAGGGGTCACCAGCAGGAGGAAGGAGGTCCAGATTCCCCTATAGATCTTTAGGTATCACTAGAGGGGTCACCAGCAGGAGGAAGGAGGTCATGATACCTCTATTTAGAGGAAGGAGGTCCAGATTCCACTATGTATTTTATTTTAGTAAGCTAGCCAAGAGCTTGGCAACAAAAGTGGTGGTCTGAGGGCTAAAACATATCAGGAGAGGCTGATACTACAGTACAGTATTGAGGAAAGAAGGGAAAGGGGAAACCTGACTGAAACTTACATATAAGGTGTGAATAGGGTTCAGGAGGAAAGTATTTTTAATATATGTATTTGGCCATTCCTCTATGGATCACGGGTGTGCAATTTATTCTGCACTCCTGTAATTCGCTTTCAGCTGACTGAAGCTGTCGGCTGACGTCACAGAGCAGCTCCAGACTCTGAAAAGATCCTGAGCATATGGTCTATATCCACCAAGAAGCCTGGACCAGCACCTTGCTCAGTTCGTCAGTGACATGTGAAGAGCCCCCCCTACCATAGCCCAGTGCTCCAGTGAGCACTGGAGGGGAGAGCAGAGAGTCAGAAACTGACATGGCTCTCTGCTCAAAGCGGAAGGGTGGAACTGAGTGATTGTGGTGTTTGATCACTCAGTTTTCACTGCAGAGCTGGCAAGGGAAAGATGCAGCATCATATTGATGCTGTATGCACCTAGGTGAGTATAAATGTTATTTTTTTTTTTAAATCCTAAACCTCTCTTTTATGATAAGATCAAGAACATGAGGACATGAGCTCAAACTAGCAGGGGGCCATTTTAAAACTTGCCTTAGAATTATTTTACCGAAAAAGTAGTTGATGCTTGAAACAGACTTCCAGCAGAGGTAGCAAGTCAGTTAAAAGCAAGTAAATTTAAGCATGCGTGGGACAAACATAGATCTATACTCGGACAAAAAATGTTTAAAATCAAAATCAAAAAAGGGGCAGACTTGATGGATCACATTGTCTGCCATCACTCTTTCTGTAGTTTTTTCAATGTTGTCGGTTTAAAAGGCTTTTTTTTTCTTAGAGTTTTCTGGACTTTTTGAGAATAGGTACTTCTATAGAAGATATTCTATATCCGTATCCAATGCAACATCAGAAGGATTTTTAAAGAATCTTTAGATCAAAACTTACAGCGTAATAACATATAAAAATGTATATAGCCAGGAATAAAAAAGCACCCAAAATTCGAAACATCAATAAAAGGGTTGTAACCAGACAATTTGTGACAGTAAAGCTGAGCGCATAAGGACGAGGCAAGGAAACAGGAAAAATTTTTAAATGACCATCCTCGTGCAAGGTCTCTGTCTACAACTGCCAATTGATCAAATCCTATCATTGAAATCAATGAGATAACTGCGGCGATCACAAGCAATACTACTTGTTTGTTACTGTCCTGCGATCAAATGCTTAGTCCAGGGGTCTCCACACTTTCTAAACAAATGACCCGTTTACTATCCTTCAGACTTTAGGGGGGCTGGACTGTGGCCAGTGGGAGTAGAAAATGTCCCAGCCTCAGAAAGAGTAGACAAATTATCAGGCTTGGTGGCCAGTGGGAGTAAATAAATTACATCCTGTGATCAGTAGAAGCAATAGTGCCCCATCACTGGTATTAGTGGAAAGAATAGAACTCCATCATTGGTATAATTGGGAAAAATAGTACTCAATCGTTTCTATTGAGAGGAATTATGCCCCATCATTGGTGCCAGTGGGAGTAATTATGCCCCATCATCAGTGTCAGTGGGAGTAATTATGCCCCATCATTGGTGTTGGTCAGAAAATACTGCCCCACTGTTGTTATCAGTCAAAGGAATGGGTGCCTCATCGTTGGTGTCAGTGGAATAGTATAGTCAAGCATGGAGCCGTAGTTTGGAGACCAGTGGAAGAAATGGCGACCCTGTGTGGCGCAGATTCTCCTTGTTTAGATATTTCACCAATGCCCCCTAGCAGGGCTCTTAAAGAAATTGTAAAAAATAATAAAGAATCTAATAAAAATGTAAACTACTGACACTGCTCTTCTGACATCGCCCACTGCCCAACTGACATCGCCCACTGCTCTTCTGACACTGCCCACTGCTCTACTGACACTGTCAGTATATATATACACACATGTAAATGTGTTTGAGCTTTGGGGTGTACACTCTAATGCAAAAGGCTGCGCACACCTATGTAAGTAGACATTGCTACTCTAGCGATCCCCACTTGCTCTTTGGTCCCATGCTGAGTTGCCCCCCTGATGCATTGTGAAAACAGGAGGCCCTGCCCTGCCTCGCCTCTCCACCTTGTCCAATAAAAGTACATTTTGCATTCCTTCAGTAAATGCAAACCATTCTCTCAATGGTGTCCGTGCTGATCTCCTTGGCCAGGTATGAACAAAGTTACATTGGCTCAAGCTGGAATAAAAAAAATGTAAAAAGCTGGAATGTAAAAATATAAAATGCCAGGAATTATTCTTCAAGGGTTTTCCAACAATATTTGTCAAGTCACTGATACTATCACATGCTCTGACAAAAAAATATTTCTAGAATTTCTGTATGAACTGGCAAATGAATTTCTACTAATGCATAACTAGTCTATCTTTTTTAATAATATTGGCTGATGGAGAAGGACCTGTAGCGAGCTGGCACCCATAGGACAGATGCTACTGCAGAGACCTAGAGCTGACCAATATGGGAGTGATGTGCTTTGATAAGGCCGATGTCAAACTTGCAACCCTGAATTTTTGCAAGCAGAGTTGAAGTCACAGAAAGGCAGTGAAGCACTCGCCTGCTTTTAAAAATTGCTCCATCAATGGCTGGATAAGCGGGGCTCTGCTCTCTCATTTGGCGACTTACATTTTGCACCAATAAGGGAGAGACCCATACAAGCACTTATGTTTTCTCCTCACACATTTTAGCCATCCTGTAGCTTGCAATTTTTTAGCCAGAGACAGAATCACAAGTGTGACATGGGCCAAAGAGGGCATTGATTTGGCGACCTTCATTTAAGCCATTTTCTGTAAATACATTTGTTAAATTAGTACTTCTATTTTACAACATCGGCATTGTAACAGCAATACATACAATAGTTATTTTTGACAATCCAATACAGGCTCACTAAAAAAATCTCCTTTAATTTTGTGAGTGCTAATTACAACTTCTAAAATCACTGCAGGCTTTGCAGAATCTCCTAAATTTCTAAGGACTATATATCCCATGGTACCTTGTTGCCTGCCTCCTCTAAGCACCTCTGTAGTTCAGAAGGCCGGCTCTGTGAAATGTGCGACACAGCAGTGCCTACTCCCAGGGTATAGTGACTATGTGTCATGGAATTCAAGGAGGCTAAAGTGTGGGCATCTTCACAAAGTTTACAAACTTCAAGATTGTTCAGATTAACTATAAATAATTAAAATATAATATGGAAATTAATGTACGTTTTTACATGTTGACTATAGATAGACCTTGTATAATTTGTATAAGTTGGTGCTGGTAGTGCGCTGAGCGGTTGCTGGTCTTTAGTTTCACTCTCCTATGTACTAACAGTCATTTCCCAACAATTGCAATGCTGTTTCAAAATAAGATGTCAGAGGAATGACCTCGAGCATCATAACAGGTGTCACTTCATCCTTGCCTGAAGACTTGGAGAGGTTGATGTAACTCTCACCAGAATGGAGAAAAATTGGCCTGGCAGTGAGCCAACATCAGACTAATGATCCCCAAAACACAGTAAAAGAAAACAAGCAATTAACAGCTTTGTAACACAAGCTTAGACCCGGCGACCCTGCGGCCCTGATCAATCACTCAGCCGCTCAGCCATCTTGTCCCTGCTATGAAAGAAAGCAAGGCACAGGGATGAGTGTAAACCAAAAGGAAGGACTTTTCTACTGACCGACTGTGACTCAGGACAGTAAGGGTCCAGGTGACACTCTTGACAAACTCACTGACACTACTGATTGATAATGGAATTTTTGCAAAAGTGCAGATTTCAATAAAAAAACTTTTCTGTACTTATGGATTGAGTAAGGAAAAACTACACTTTTTTCAGGTTGTAGTCCAATGCCGCGTACACACGATTGTTTTTCCCATTGTCAGATGTGAGCTTTTGGATGGGAATTCCGACCGTGTGTATGCTCCATCTGACTTTTTCTGTCGGAATTTCCGCCAGCAAAAGTTTGAAAGCAGGTTCTCTATTTTCCCGACAGAAAAAATTCCTAGCGGAAAAAAACATGCATGCTCGGAATCAATTTGACGCATGCTCAGAATCATTGAACTTAATTTTTCTCGGCTCGTTGTAGTGTTGTACGTCACTGCGTTCTTGACAGGCGAAATTTGGTGTGACCGTGTGTATGCAAGACATGCTTGAGCAGAATTCAGTCGGAAAAACCATCCAAGTTTTTTCCGACGGGAAAACCGATTGTGTGTACACGGCATTAGTCTGCGACCTTTATTGATGAAATTGTCCCTCACTTCCTGTCACTCCGAAGCCTGTACAAAAAAACACAAGCATCACCAGGACAGGAAAGCATGAGAAAAAAAATTATTATCAGAGGTTCTGTCAGTGCCTTCTAAGCCAGGGTAGTGGTCTGAGGATTTGAAGTCCTCACTTATCTCACTCATCTTTTTGTAGCACTTCTGGGACAAATCAGTGATGTTCTGTGCCAGTGCTGACCAATCAAAATCGCTCTGGTCTGTCCCAGAATAACTGGACAGAGAAGAGGGTTAACAGCAGGGATTTCATATCCCCGGACCTCTACAATGGCTGAGTGGGCAGTGACAGCTCTTTACCCACAGAGGTAAGTACAGAGGGATGGGGGGGGGGGGGATGGTTGGTCGGTCATACAGGTATAATTACACTTTAAAGAGCCTAGAAGGCGCTAAAAAACTGAAATAAGCTGTGGCTGGATGGGGCTAAACTAAGTCCAAATAATACATGCCCAATGCATTAAGGCATTAATGCCCAGAATGCATGTATTTTGGACATTTGTCCCTGAACACATAGGGCACTAAGCATCAGTAACACAAGGTACAGCATTCATCCCCACCCAGCTGCATCATATTTCAGCCTGCAGGCAACAGGGCTAGATGCTGCATCTGCCCCACCCAGGTGCATTAAAACATCAGAATTACATGCACAGCTAGATGTCCCATGTGCAAAGGGGACTTAGGTGTCAGGATCCAGGTCGGAACCTGGAACCTTTATGGTATCTGGCTGTGTTCCTTCTCAATGTGCCAGCTGAGATGCTAGACAGCTCCCTGCCTGATTCCTTGGACAACTTTGCTTTGTGTCTTTTTTTCTGGTGAACTTTGAACTCTTTGCTTCTTCCATGTACTTCCTGATTTAAGCCATGTTTCTGCACTCCCTGTTTGCCAGATTATTGTGCTCCTTTCCAGCCAAAATCTTGCTAATTTCCCCTGCTGCCGTTTGTATCTTCACAACCAATTGTTACTGATCATTGGCATGTTCCTTGACTATGCTCCCACTTAATCCCAACCTGCAATAATTTGTTACCCACCTTTGGCTTGTTTACCGACTACACTTCTGCTTAATTCCTACCTGCTCCATCTGCCACTGGACCCCGACTGGCCGTACCTGGTATAGGCACCCTGTTAAACCTATCTCCACCATCAGGGTTCTGATGAAGACCAGTTCATGCTTATACCCTGTGCCTCCGATGAACCTGCATCTACTGCCAAGGTAACCTGCTTGTGTACTTATCCTGCTAGTTGATGTGAACCTCTTTACTATTTTGATAGCGAGAGTTCTAATCCACATGGAATGAGGTGTGTTATAAGCAGCCCTCTTACTAAGGAAACATGGTGGCATTATAGTTACTGGTCTCTGAGACTGACTCCCTGACCGCGATATTAAGTGGGTTGACCCATTACAGCCAAGATATAAAAAAAATCAGTCCAGGTTTCAGGTTCAGGAAGTGGTTCAAACACATTAAACACTACTACCGTGTACACACGACCGTTTTTAATGTCTCAACGTGATTCTTGTCAAGCCTGCCTTGCATACACACGATCGTGGAAAAAAAAGCTTGAGCAAAGCGCAGTGACGTACAACACGTACGATGGCACTATATGGGCTGATTATGCTAATTTCTAGGGTTGTCCATATACCGATACTGAGCATTTGCGCGAGTACTTGTACTCGCGCAAATGCTCCCGATGCGAATACTTTTTTTTTTGAGAGAGAGAGCGGGTGGCGAAGGAGCGGAGAAGAGCAGTCCTCAAAGAGAAAGCCAAGCCTCCCCCCACCGCCGCTGCTGTCTAGTTGATCAGCGCGGGGAACAATACAGCTTTCATTTGAATAGGTGTGTTCCCCCACCGCGCCGCATCATATACAGCCCCTCCCCCTTGTCTGGCACTTTGATAGACAGATTACCCATCCCAGGATTGAATGGGTGATCGGTCTATCAAAGTGCCGGACAAGGGGGAGGGGCTGTATATGACGCGGCGCGGCGGGGGAACACACAGCTATTCAAATGAAAGCTGTATTGTTCCCCGCGCTGATCAACTAGACCTCGGCGGGGGGAGGGCTTGGCTTGGCTTTCTCTTTGGGGACATGGCTGCATCTGTGGGGGGACATGGCTGCATTTGTGGGGGGACATGGCTGCATCTGTGGGGGGACATGGCTGCATCTGTGGGGGGACATGGCTGCATCTGTGGGGGGACATGGCTGCATCTGTGGGGGGACACATTTTAAAAAAAAGCATCGGTATTCAGTATCGGCGAGTACATAAAAAAGTGGGGATAAAAAAGTATCGGCGGGTCCTAAAAAAGTGGTATCGGGACAACCCTACTAATTTCCCATTTCATAACTTGCTTCTGAGCATGCACGTTTTTTTCGTACACTACACAACTGTTTTTCACGTCAGCAATGTGAAAAACTACGACAAAAAATAGAGCATGTTCTAAATTTTTAATGCCCATTTTTCGACAAGAAAAATGCTCTAGAGCCTACACAAGAGCGTTTTTAACGACCAATTTAAAAAATTGCATTTTTCTCGTCATGAAAAACGGTGTGTACGCTGCTTAACAGGGGGTGGAAAAAAAAAAGATGATAGCTAGAACTGAGCTTTAAAGCGGAACTAAACTCTGCAAACACTTACCTACATAATAAACGCGTCTTTCACCAGCACCAACATCCCAGCTTCTAAAGGGTGCAGGTTCTTCACTGACTCAACTGAGGAATGAGGTAACTACCACAGATGCAGGAGTTTATTTATTCTGGTTGGAGAATGTACACTAAGGTGTGCATGCGCAGTTCAGTGTACATTCTAAACGAAGTTGTGAACAAGCAGGTACAGTACATCTATAGCATGTCTCTTCTGCAATAAGGAACCTGACTGTTTGCATTTTTATTTATTTTTTGCACTTTAGTTCTGCTAAAACTTGTTTGTATCTTACGTAATGTCCATCCAAAAAGCTTTATGTCCACATGAATACCCGATCCAGGGCGACAACCCTGCTGTGCGAATTCCCAATGACAAGCGTTGTCACCTGTTATAGGAAGTCAAATAAGTATCTACTGGCAGGATCAACAAGAAATTAAATAAATTTTGTCTGAAAAACAAAAAGGACCGTATTAATGTTGCCGACAGGCTGCATCATGTATGTCGTTTTTTTACTTTGTCCAGAGTTATTCTACAAGCAGATTCTTCCTCAAAGTTTCTGCAGGGACAGTGACGGCTCTCTATCATTTCTTGAAGGGGAGAACAGACAGTTTTTTGAAGCACGGAGCCTCAGTCAAAGAGGCCTTTGTGAGCATGCTCTGGACAGCAGCCAATCAGATCATCTCGCTTGTCTATGTATGTAGAAAATATGCTTTGGCCGAGTCGGCAGACACCGTGACTGCAGACTGCGCCCAACCTGTATTAGCTCAGAAAAAAAAAAAAACGCTGAAGGGAAAATTACCTGTTTGGCTCCAGACTAAATTAACTTTCTCCTTTTTTTTATTTTTTATATACAAGCATGTTTATTATTCTGCCTTAAAGTGCATGTCTATCTAATACGGCTGTTCATTAATGCTATCTGGTCCGGCCGCATGAAGTGTTGGTTGGGGGGGTGACAATTGGCTAATGCAATAAGGGCGCACTGTCTGCAGGCTAAACAAGACGAATTTCCTAATTACACAGTTGGGAAATGACTCTGTTGTGGCATAGAGTGAAAAACAAGAGAATCATTCAAGACAAGCAGCAATAGGAGAGGGTAGGTTTGTCCCTGGAGGCTGCCGCCAAGGAACTAGAATTCCCAGGATGCCCTGTCTGTGGCTTCATTTTGGCTGTATTGTGGACTTTTTAGAACCTGAATTTTAAATTGAAGTAGTATACAAGCTTTTTTTTGTATCAGTAACACATTGCTATAGTTAACTTTTGACATAGAACAATAAACAATTCCTTCCAATAAAGTTCAGGAACACTTTTTGTCTGTTTAGGGCTCATTCACATGGCTACTCATACCTGTATATTGCCCATACTTCTGCTGTAGGTATGGCCAGGTGTTGGCAATTAACTGCCAACAGGAAGCTTATAAAAATAAATGACAGGCTGACCTAGTCTGCAGCTGTCCACATAAAGTGCCTTGAAAAAGTATTCATACCCCCTGAAATTTTCCACATTTTGTCATGTTACAACCGAAAATGTAAATGTATTTTATTGGGATTTTATGTGATAGACCAACACAAAGTGGCACATAATTGTGAAGTGGAAGGAAAATTATAAATGGTTTTCAACATTTTTTACAAATAAATATGTGAAAAGTATGGCATGTATTTGTATTCGGCCCCCCTGAGCCAATACTCTGTAGAACCTCCTTTCACTGCAATTACAGCTGCAAGTCTTTTTGGGGGTGTCTCTACCAGCTCTGCACATCTAGAGTGTGATATTTGTGTCCATTCTTCTTTGCAAAATAGCTCAAGCTCTGTCAGATTGGATGAAGAGCGTCTGTGAACAGCAATTTTCAAGTCTTGCCACAGATTTCCAATTGGATTTATGTCTGCACGTTGACTGCGCCATTCCAACACATGAATATGCTTTGATCTAAACCATTCCATTGTAGCTCTGGCTGAATGTTTAGGGTCGTTGTCCTGCTGGAAGGTGAACCCGGGCACAAGTCTTTTGCAGACTAACAGGTTTTCTTCTAAGATTTCCCTGTATTTGGCTCCATCCATCTTCCCATCAACTCTGACCAGCTTCTCTGTCCCTGCTAAAGAAAAGCATCCCCACAACATGATGCAGCCACCACCATGTTTCACAGTGGGGATGACATGTTCAGGGTGATGTGCTGTGTTAGTTTTCTGCCACACATAGCATTTTGCCTTTAAGCCAAAAAGTTCAATTTTGGTCTCACCTGACCAGAGCACTTTTTCCACATATTTGCTGTGTCCCCCACATGGCTTCTTGCAAACTGCAAACGGTATTTCTTATGTCTTTCTTTCAACAATGGCTTTCTTCTTGCCCCTCTTCAATAAAAGGCCAGATTTGTGGAGTGCACAACTAATAGTTGTCCTGTGGACAGATTCTCCCTCCTGAGATGTGGATCTCTGCAGCTCCTCCAGAGTTGCCATGGGCCTTTTGGCTCTTTCTCCGAATAATGCTCCCTTGCCCGGCCTGTCAGTTTAGGTGGACGGCCATGTCTTGGTAGGTTTGCAGTTGTGCCATACTCTTTCCATTTTCGGATGATGAATTGAACATCGAAGAGATGTTCAAATCTTGGGATTTTTTTTTATAACTCAACCCTGCTTTAAACTTCTCTTCAACTTTACCAGTGAGCTGTCTCTTATGTTCCTTCATCTTAATGATGCTGCTTTTTCACTAAGGTTCTCTAAGAAACCTCTGAGGGCTTCACAGAACAGCTGTATTTATACTGAGATTAAATTACACAGGTGGACTCTATTTAATAATTAAGTGACTTGTGAAGGCAATTGGTTCCACTAGATTTTAGTTAGGGGTATCAGAGTAAAGGGGGCTGAATACAAATGCACGCCACACTTTTTACATATTTATTTGTAAAAAAAAATGTTGAAAACCATTTATCATTTTCCTTCTACTTCACAATTATGTGCCACTTTGTGTTGGTTAATCACATACAATCCCAATAAAATAAATTTATGTTATTGACTGTAACATGACAAAATGTGGAAAACTTTAAGGGAGGTATGAATAGGGGTAATTTTGAATCATGTGATCACATTCCTTGGGATTAAATGTCCCATCAGTCACAGTGCCGGCGTGCATGCAAGTCCTCCCCTCATTCATAAATAAGCAATAAGTTTAAAAGGCTAAAAATAAAACCTATGTGGCTCACAGCCAAAGTTAAAATGTTATAGTTAAAAAGAAAACAACTTTAAAAAAGTAAAAAATGAAGGAACACTATCATCATTTAAATGCTACAAATAATATAACAGAATAAGTAAAATCAAGTACGAAAATCAAGGACTCAAAAATTTGAAACGAATGACAGATTGCAAAAGATAGAAGGACAAACCTCAAAACATTCTTCAAATAAATTAATAGTAAAAAAGTCAGGTCTGAGCATGTAGGCCCTTTACAAAATAATCTAGAGTGGGTGACTGGGGACAAAGAGAAGGCTAATTTATTAAAGAGGAGGTTCACCCTAAAATCCATTTTTTGACAATGGGTCCAGCATACTGCTAACATCTGCAGTATGCTGTTTTTATTTATTTTTCCCCGGTACTTATCTTTATACGAGGCCTTGTTATCCGGCGGCGAGCGGGCAATCGTGCGGGCAGTAGGCATTTGTGAGCGAAGACGAGTTGATTGACGGCTGCTAAAGCGCGTTACGCCTTCCGGAAATACCCGAAGTGCCACTCGGGCGCCGTGTAAAGCTGATTACGCAGGCGCCGTAAACACCCGAGTGTCACTTTGGGTATTTCCGGAAGGCGTAACGCGCTTTAGCAGCGCGTCAATCAAATCCTCTTCGCTTAGGAACACCTATACCCAGAAGTAAACCCCCCGCTCGGAGCCGGACAAAAAGAGCTCGTATAAACATAAGTACCGGAAAAAATAAATAAAAAAAAACCCAGCATACTGCAGATGTTAGCAGCATGCTGGATAGATATAGCTAATGTTAGAGAGTTTATTTTTGGACGAACCCCCGCTTTAAAAACTTCCTTCAGCTCTGTGTATACAAAGGAGCATGGGGGAGCTCATGTCCTTAATGGGGGTGGTAGCGCCACAGCCCCAAATGATCCACAATGCCTCAAAAGTGGTATAGTCTAGAAACAGAATAAAGGTGGATAAAGCACCTGGACCAGTCAGATCTTTGGGCAAGCACAGCCGGCGATCAGTCTGATCTTTGGGCAAGCACAGCCGGCGATCAGTCTGATCTTTGGGCAAGCACAGCCGGCGATCAGTCTGATCTTTGTTTTACAGACAGTGGTTTGGGACCTTTCTGCATTTACTAGCATGCAGCAACAACCCTGAAGAACAGAAAGTCTCTGCTCCCCCGAAACGCATTGGCTTGATTTATTTGTTGCTACTCCCAATAAACAATTTTAAATCCACCTTCCAACTTACATTTACTGGATACCATGCACTCCTTTCTATATACCTTTTCCAAGTTGAATGAATGAATGAATGAAAACTTATATAGCGTGGCACATGCGAACTTAATCGCCTCTGGGCGCTTGTTGTTCCTGTCTCCTTTGATATCAAAGGAAATGAGTCTTGATCTTTCTCCTGAAGGCTAAGTGGTTCTCCTCCAACCGAATGTTGGTTGGTAAAGCGTTCCATAGTCTGGGACCTTGGACCGCGAATCTTCTATCTCCTTTGGACTTGTATCTGGCTTTGGGTATCTGGAGGAGATTTTTTATTGGTGGATCGCAGAACGCGATTGGGGTTATGAGCTTTTATTTTTTCGCATAGATAATGGGGAGCATTCCCATGGATACATCTATGCGTTCACTTGTGGAAACGATCTTAAAGTTGATGTAAACCCCCATCAAGCTAGATATGTAAATAACCTCTCACTCAAAGCAAGAAGAGAGAAAACAGACTTTTTATTTAGGCAAGTTTTTATCTGGAATTCTGTTAATTTGCACTGAACATTAAAAGAGGATTACTCAGAGCTGGATTAACTCTGTGTGGCAAGACTGGGCACATATGATAAAAAATCTTATACTCTACATTGTGACATCAAAAAAATATATATTTTTTTGGGGGTTTACATCCACTTTAAGGCTGTTTCTAGAAGCAGTAGCCCATGCCCCCATAAAGGGCCCACAGCCACCTTCCTTCAAGTTAAGCACACACTATTGGAAGTGAATACTTCCTACCTGCTTACGGTATCACCCACCTACCACCAGTGACCAATCAAGTCAGTCCAGCATGATCTCCAGCTCCAAAGAGCTTTTTAGCACAGAGGCACAGTCATGGTGGGAAAAAACTTCCCCGAACTGTTACCACGAGGCTGGAAGCACACAATCTTCTAAACGTCTTTGTATGTTGTAGTATTAACAGTACCCTTCACACAAACTCAATCATTTAGAAGGGTGTCCACCTCTTTTGGCCATATAGTAGGTGTGATGGGCAGGTGTCTACAAACGTTTGGTTTAAATGTTTGCCTGGAGTGCAGCTTAAAAAAATAAGTTGCTGCCGGGTCATAAGATTGACGTACAGAAAATGTGGCCCTTGAACTGACAATGATCCCAGCAGGCAGCTATATGTAGAACTTTTTGGAGTGCTGAAATGGAGTTTGCTGTGCTGCAATCAGCTGGCAGGCAAGGATTTCACATATAATAGTTTCCTTTAGCTATTAAAGTACTTCCTCCATAGAATTCAATCCTACAGCTGTTCGTTTAATTCCCTATTTGTGACCCAAACGCGTCTGCCGGAGAAAAGGCGGAACAGCACGGTTGATGCACTTTAAATCCGCAGTAAGATTGTGCGATTGTGTTTCAGCAGCACATGACAGGGTTACAGGTTCCCATCGCTGAGAGTACAGCATCCCAAACGCGCCCCTACGCCTCCTATCCTCCCGCCTAATCCCAAATATATACAAGTATTAAGGAGGAGAACTCCCCCTGCCATTCAGGTAAAGTGAGCTGCACCATTCCAGGGGGGGAGGGGGAAATTTGGCAGGAGTCCCACAATAAATTTCACAAGAGTTGCTTGGTTCTAGAGGAGGAGGACCACCGCAAGACTGGCCTGAGCCCCCTGCCAGCCGCTCAGAGCAACAGCTGAGACGCTGAAGTCATAGCACTTGTAACCCGAGTCTCTGCCGGAGAGAGAGAGAAGCCGAGAGGCCAAGATTATGCCGTAAAATTTCATGCAGGCGCAATAAATATACGGCGACCCAGAAGTCGCAGCTGGCTTGGATCCAGCCAAGGTCACCTAACTCTAGCACTAACGATATTTAATCCTGAGCTAAAATAACATCTTTTCATCATCTCTATTACTAATCGCCGGCTTCCTCGGCCCAGGCCAGACTGAGATGATCAGATCATGCGCAACCAAGCGTCTAGGGCGATGAGGTTAAAGGAGGGCTCTACTGAGTGCTACCTGCATTAAAACCCATCGCATAGATACACACAGCAAGGGTTTCTGGCAGTTGGGCACATGAAGTATTCTAAAAATTAGAACTTACTTATGGGCACCCCTCTATACTATTTCATTGCTGAGCAGGTGTGAAACGGAAAAAAAAAACTCTAATGAAGCAACAGGATCCAAGTGCTTCTTGGGGGAGCCACAAAAACTGTGGGAGTGGGCACAGAAAGAACATGCCTCTCCCAGGTTTACACAGTGGTTTGCTCCACCCACACATCTGCGGCATTCAATCACAGTTTCCTGTGAATGAATGAACTACAAGTACCATTATCCACCACAGCTGGTTGCTGGTACTTCTGAATGAGCAGTGGGGGCGCTGATGAGTGTACTGTATACACCGCTCCTAAACCACCACTGCCATTGTAATCAATGGGCGGCACTGCCGAAGCGCCTGCAAAGTGGTTCGGCAGTGGCACTTTGCAGGCAGTTTTAACCCATTCCTCAGCCGCTAATGGGGTTAAAAGCGCTGCTATAACAGCGGTAAATTGATGCTAAAACTAGCAGCGTTTTACCGCCAGCGCGTCCTACGCCCCAGTGTGAAAGGGGTCTTATCCTTTAAAGTAGATGTAAAGGCTGAAGTTTTCTTACCTTCATGCATTCGTGCAGCTCCCCCCATAATATTTACGTAAGCCCGATCTCAATCTAGCGATGTGCACAAGGCCTGGGTCTCTCAGTTCTGATTGGCTGAGCTGCAGCAGCAGGAGCTATTGGCTCCCCCTGCAGTCCATCACAGCCAGTGAGGTGGGGGTGGGGTGGGGGAAGCGGCTTGCTATGGGGTAGGGTGAACACATTTTCAAACTACAATTCAGGGACACCCCAAAAATCAGCTTGTGCTGTAACTAATCACAGCACAGTGATTGGACACAAGAGGAGGAATTTATGATTTCTCCAATCACATGCAGGGGGCGGGATTGTGCTCCTCCAGGCATTCCCGGCCAGGACAATTACTGTTAGTGAGTAAAGTGGTGATGTGGTGGCCTTTTTTGGGGGCATCAGATTGGCTCGGAGGGTGCTGTGTCAGTTTCATTCCAGGACACTGTATTGTCCTGGAATGAATGTGCCCGGGACAAACCTTTAAAATGCGGGACTGCCCCGGGCAATCCGGGACACGTGGTCACCCTACTATGGGGGCACTTTGCAGGAGGGGGGGTCCAGAGTGCCAGCGAGGGACCAGAGAAGAGGTGGATCGGGCTGCTCTGTGCAAAACCATTACACAGAGCAGATAAGAATAACATGTTGGGTTTTTTTTTTTCACTTTAACAGAATATATTTAGACCCTATCAGCTACAGTATAGTCTGGAGGTCTTTTTTAGGTTGATCTAAGAAGGCAGGGGAGGCTGAGATGATGTCATCAGTCTGCTGTTGGCAGAAGGAAGCTTTTCCTCCCCTTCAGTGATCACTCTGTCTTGTTCATTGAAACTTTGTTGCAAGTCCCAAGGCAAGAGTTTGAAACAGGGGGCTGATCTGTGTCAGCCAAGAACTGCACAGGCACATGGATTTACATGATTGTGTCACCTCAGTCCAGGAAGTAGAAGGTGCCCCTGGACAATGCCTGAACAAAGATGGTGCCGTCCTTCCAGAAAGAAAAGCAGATGAAGGCATTGTCAGAGAGAGTACTGTGATCTGTAATAAAATACCTGAAAGGGTCACACTCACACATTACTGAACATGCTGCATTTAACATAAAAATCATATATGAGGATAAGACTGACGTAAACGTATTTATTTGTCACGTAGGGCAAAACAGGCCTCTACAATATCCTAAATGTACCTCCCTTTGCACCCCTTTCGGTGCAGGGAGGGAAGAGGAATACGCAGTAATTCTAGTTATGGGAGAAAATGTGACCCTCCCCATCCCCTCTCATGGTACAGTGCTGGTTGGCAATCTATCTAGCTCTGTCATTGGGTCATGGGGGAGTCCTCAGCTCTGAGTATGCTCCAATGGGAAACACAGGTTCACTTTAACATAAATGTTAACCAGAAAACGTCAATGAAAGAGATCTGCAATGCCAGCACCTCCTAGCTGGGGGACCCGACACTGCTGAGTCCTCCAGCCATGAGTGGCCCTGGGTCTATATAAAGCCATGCTGGTCATGTGACCTCAGGGGTTATTCATTCTCGTTACACGTTAGTACTGCAGGCTCAGCGAAGTCTATGGAGAATGTCACAGCTGGCCCCACCATATGCGGAGACGAGTCCTTTACTGCTGTGTGACATGTACTCAGCAACTGTTCCAGGGCAGCGCGCAACTGTTCCAGGGCAGCGCGCAACTGTTCCAGGGCAGCGCGCAACTGTTCCAGGGCAGCGCGCAACTGTTCCAGGGCAGCGCGCGACGAGGGGGCAGCGCGCGACGAGGGGGCAGCGCGCGACGAGGGGGCAGCGCGCGACGAGGGGGCAGCGCGCGACGAGGGGGCAGCGCGCGACGAGGGGACAGCGCGCGACGAGGGGACAGCGCGCGACGAGGGGACAGCGCGCGACGAGGGGACAGCGCGCGACGAGGGGACAGCGCGCGACGAGGGGACAGCGCGCGACGAGGGGACAGCGCGCGACGAAGGGGACAGCGCGCGACGAAGGGGACAGCGCGCGACGAAGGGGACAGCGCGCGACGAGGGGACGGCGCGCAACAAGGGGACGGCGCGCAACAAGGGGCAACGAGGGGACGGCGCGCAACAAGGGGCAACGAGGGGACGGCGCGCAACAAGGGGCAACGAGGGGGCGGCGCGCAACAAGGGGCAACGAGGGGGCGGCGCGCAACAAGGGACAACGAGGGGACAGCGCGCAACAAGGGGCAACGAGGGGGCAGCGCGCAACAAGGGGCAACGAGGGGGCAGCGCGCAACAAGGGACAACGAGGGGACAGCGCGCAACAAGGGACAACGAGGGGACAGCGCGCAACAAGGGACAACGAGGGGACAGCGCGCAACAAGGGACAACGAGGGGACAGCGCGCAACAAGGGACAACGAGGGGACAGCGCGCAACAAGGGACAACGAGGGGACAGCGCGCAACAAGAGACAACGAGGGGACAGCGCGCAACAAGGGACAACGAGGGGACAGCGCGCAACAAGGGACAACGAGGGGACAGCGCGCAACAAGGGACAACGAGGGGACAGCGCGCAACAAGGGACAACGAGGGGACAGCGCGCAACAAGGGACAACGAGGGGACAGCGCGCAACAAGGGACAACGAGGGGACAGCGCGCAACAAGGGACAACGAGGGGACAGCGCGCAACAAGGGACAACGAGGGGACAGCGCGCAACAAGGGACAACGAGGGGACGGCGCGCAACAAGGGACAACGAGGGGACGGCGCGCAACAAGGGACAACGAGGGGACGGCGCGCAACAAGGGACAACGAGGGGACGGCGCGCAACAAGGGGACGGCGCGCAACAAGGGGACGGCGCGCAACAAGGGGACGGCGCGCAACAAGGGGACAGCGCGCAACAAGGGGACGGCGCGCAACAAGGGAACGGCGCGCAACAAGGGGACGGCGCGCAACAAGGGGACGGCGCGCAACAAGGGGACGGCGCGCAACAAGGGGACGGCGCGCAACAAGGGGACGGCGCGCAACCAGGGGACGGCGCGCAACCAGGGGACGGCGCAACAAGGGGACGGCGCGCAACAAGGGGACGGCGCGCAACAAGGGGACGGCGCGCAACAAGGGGACGGCGCGCAACCAGGGGACGGCGCGCAACCAGGGGACGGCGCGCAACCAGGGGACGGCGCGCAACCAGGGGACGGCGCGCAACCAGGGGACGGCACGCAACGAGGGGACAGACATCTAAGAAGCAGCAAAGACAGAATTGTATAAAAGGCCTAATCTTTGTTTCCCTTTTGCCTTATTATAGCAGTGATCTCTAGTACTCTCCTGTTCCCAGTCTCCGTCTCTTGTATCATATCCTCAGTCTCTGACCGTCATCTGAATAACGGAAGCCAGTTGGCTTTGGAAGTGCCTATCAGAGCCAGCGGCTTGATGGCACAGTGGCTGCGTTTGGCATGGCACAGTGGCTGCGTTTGATGGCATGGCACAGTGGTGACAATTGATGGGCACAGTGCCTGCGTTGCATGGCACAGTGGCTGCATTTGAAGGCATGGCACAATGGCGACAATTGATGTCCATTTCTTGTATCACATCTGAGTCTCCGACCATCTCTTGTATTACGTGAGCAGTCTCTGACCACCTCTTGTATCTTATCTGCAGTCTCTGACCCTCTCTTGTATCTTATCTGCAGTCTCTGACCCTCTCTTGTATCATATCTGCAGTCTCTGACCCTCTCTTAAATAACATATTAAGCTAATGTTAGATTTTAGTGGTTGGGTGTTACTATACATGAAAAGCATCCGCCAAGCACTGAACTTTCAGTTCTGGGCGGACTGATCCTTTAACAAAAATCACAAACGCAGCTCCTTTTGTTACATTGGAGATATGAGGTAAGCGGGGTAATACAAAGCAGATGTGGCGAGCCAATCTGGCAAGGAACAGGTTATCAGGGAGGTCGAGTCCCAAAGTGAGAATTCATGATGTGTCGGGGGAGGGGGGTCATTCAGAAAGCAGGCCTGTTGTGGAGTGAAGAGACAAATCATTTTTATGTGTGCACTTGTTGGGTCAGGAGTCACAGCAGCTGTGTTGTGTCCTGGTGTCTGGAGGGGGTAGTAATCACACCAGCGGGGGCTTCCCATACCCTCACAGGGGGCTAAACTCACACTTCCTGCCCCCAGCATGCCCGTCACTCAGCCAACCTTCCACCAAATGCCCAGCACTTCCAATCTGTAGTAGAAGGCTTGTAGTCAATACATTTTTCCTTCCTCTATACCTGATAACAAGCTTAAAGCGATATTAGAACCTAAGCCAAAAATGTAATATATCGCAGCTCATCCATTACAAGTGGTGGCTGCATTTGTTTTCTTTTTTTTTAGGCTCCCCCCTCTGTTTTCTTGCCCAGGCACACCCTAATCACCCTTTACTAGGGTTGTCCAGATACCGATACCAAGCATTTGTGGGAGTACTTGTACTCGCGCAAATGCTCCCGATACCTAAATAGAATACTTTTTTTGTATTTATCAACATGTTCTGTGAAAATTCTTTGAGTTTTTTACTACTGCGTGACAAGCAAATAATTTTCTTTTATTCATTTTTACTCATTTTTATTCTTTTATAATGTCTTGAGTTAGAGTTCTTCATAATTCTAAAGAAAATATCCTTAGTCTGTATTGTGGTTTGAAAACTGTCACATGACATTTAAAAAAAGTATCGGTATTCGGTATCGGTGAGTACATGAAAAAAAGTATCGGTACTTGTACTCGGTCCTAAAAAAGTGGTATCGGGACAACCCTACCCTTTACAGTACAGATTCCCCCTACTTCCATGGCTGCCTCCTTCCTCCTGCAGTGCTACCAGCTTCCCTCCTCTCCCGCCAGCTGTTGCTGCAAGGATGTTTTAGGATGAGTGGAGGAAGGGGCCGTAAATATGTAATTGCCCATCCCCTTCTCTTTCTGAATGAACATTGTGAGTGATCAGTAGCGTGTGTTTGAGCTTTGGGGTGCACATCCTAATGCTATAGACTGCGCACACCTATGGATGTAAGAGAGGGTGGGGGACTCTTTACTTCTGATTGGGGGGGGGGCTCTTAGAACGAGACCATAATGCTGAGGCGGCCCATGATGAAATTTAATTTACACCCCTGCTCTAACTGCTGGAGGGCTTGTTCTTTCGAAAAACAATAGACTTACTGGCTGGATCGCCAGGTGAACATAAAGGAAAGAAAGCCTAAAAAAGAAAACAAGTGCAGCCATCACATTTAAAAATAGGTAAGCTTCAATACAATAAATATTTGCTTTTGGATTTAATACCATTTTACATTTCCAGAGACACTTTGCTATTGAGTCATCCAGCCACATATATACTGTACATACACTATATTATCAAAAGTATTGGGACACCTTCCTTTACACGCACACAAAACCTTTAATGGCATCCCAGTCTTTGCCCATTGGGTTGAGTATTGGGTTGGCCCACCCTTTGCAGCCATAACAGCTTCAACTCTTCTGGGAAGGCTGTCCACAAGGTTTAGGAGTGTGTCTATGGGAATGTTTGACCATTCTGATGTTGGACGAGAAGGCCTGGCTCGCAGTCTCCGCTCTAATTCATTCCAAAGGTGTTCTATTGGGTTGAGGTCAGGACTCTGTGCAGACCAGTCAAGTTCCTCCACCCTAAACTCACTCATCCATGTCTTTATGGACCTTGCTTTGTGCACTGGTGCGCAGTCCTGTTGGAACAGGAAGGGGCCGTCCTCAAACTGTTTCTACAAAGTTGGGAGCATGAAATTGCCCAAAATGTCTTGGTATGCTGATGCCTTAAGAGTTCCCTTCACTGGAACTAAGGGGCCAAGCCCAACCCCTAAAAAAACAACCAACACCATAATCCCCCCTCCACCAAATGATTTGGAACCAGTGCACAAATTACGGTCAGTTTAAGAGGCACATGTAGTTATTTGGATATTTTAGCACTAAAGGTGCACTTTAAATAACATGACAAACATGTCTCTACAAGACCACCAATCATTATCAAACAATCAAAATATTTGTGCCCCTAATTGTGCTGTGAGTAGCAGTGGCGAAGGCCAGAGCACGGATCCGGTGACACTTTAATACAGGTCACTTGATCGAGGGCAACGAGGGCAAATGGCCCCCGGAGAGCAGCAAGTCACAGAGCTGTGAGGCTGTAAAGGAGCTCAGAGCTCCGAAAAATCACAACCCCCCCCCCCCCCAGGATGACCACGTGTCCCAGATTGCCCGGGCATTTTGCAGGTCTGTCCCGGGCACCTTCATTCCAGGACAATACAGTGTCCCGGAATGAAACTGCCACCCCCCCAGCCAATCCCTTCCGAGCATGCGTCAAACTTCATTCTGAGCATGCGTGGATTTTTGACCGATGGACTTCCACACAGACGATCATTTTTTTCTATCGTTTTTTTTATCCATAGGAAAAATAATTTTAACCGATGGAAAACTGACACGATCGGTTTGTCCGATGAAAGCGGTCCATCGGTCCATTTTCATCAGACAAACCGATCGTGTGTACAGGGCTTAAGTATCAGCTAAACTTAAAATCAATTGGTTGCTAGAGGTTATAGCATATCATTACCACTTACTGACTGGTTGCTAGAGGTTACAGCACACATTATGGCTCAGCTGATTAGTTGCTAGAGGTTATAGCACACATTACGGCTCAACTGATTAGTTGCTAGAGGTTACAGCACACATTACGGCTCAACTGATTAGTTGCTAGAGGTTATAGCACACATTACAGCTCAACTGATTAGTTGCTAGAGGTTACAGCACACATTACGGCTCAGCTGATTAGTTGCTAGAGGTTATAGCACACATTACGGCTCAACTGATTAGTTGCTAGAGGTTATAGCACACATTACGGATCAACTGATTAGTTGCTAGAGGTTACAGCACACATTACGTCTCAGCCGATTAGTTGCTAGAGGTTATAGCACACATTACGTCTCAGCTGATTAGTCGCTAGAGGTTATAGCACACATTACGGATCAACTGATTAGTTGCTAGAGGTTATAGCACACATTACGTCTCAACTGATTAGTTGCTAGAGGTTATAGCACACATTACGTCTCAACTGATTAGTTGCTAGAGGTTATAGCACACATTACGTCTCAACTGATTAGTTGCTAGAGGTTATAGCACACATTACGGCTCAACTGATTTGTTGCTAGAGGTTACAGCACACATTACGGCTCAACTGATTAGTTGCTAGAGGTTATAGCACATAATTTCTTCTTGTTTGTTGGTTGTTAGAGATTACTGCACAGCAATACTGCTCACTGATTGGTTGCTAGAGGTTACAGCACATCATCTCTTCACTGCAGAGGGGCATGATATACATATGAATGCCGCCTTTATTTACATATGAATGTCGCTGGCCTCAGCTATTTACATATGAATGCCACCGCTATTTACATACGAATGCTCTCATTATTTACATATGACTGACGGTTATTTACATGTAAACACAGGGTCTGCAGGTGAGTCATCTGTACACAACAATAGGGCAGAGCTGGGCAGAATTAGTAGCAGCACTTCACACTGAGATATCAGGACACAGCACATATCTAAAACTTCAAGGGACAAGGGGATTCAAACTGGGCTAGTTGGCAAGTATGAGGCAGCTGCTTTGGGCCCCACAACACTGACAGGGCCCAGGGCAGCCTCCCCTTTTGCCCTGCCTTAAAGACGGCCCTGTGAGCCATTCGGATTTTGTTGGGTGACGGACAGCTTGCACAAACAAGTACCCCTCATGTTTGCTGAGAAATATTCATGTTTTTTTTTACAGAAAGCGTTTGTGTTGACAATCTGGGCTGATATTGAGAGAAATGGCACAAAAAACCCTTCTCAATTCTCCACGGTGGGAACATCTGGACAGCATTCCACCCAACAGCTGGAAGTGCAGATCGCTCCTCTTGGCTACCAGAGCCGAGCACGGATTTTTCATTATTATTTAATGCTTGGAAAGGGAAACCATCGCTGGGAGTAAGACTCTTCTTTGGTGGTAACGGCTCTTCTGCGCTTTTATAGAAATCCCCGGATTTTATGGCGTTCTCCACGCACCCCGCAAAAATGCTTCTAAGAGGGGAGAGCTGGACTCAATAAGGGGGCTCTGGATCCCATTTGTAGGGGAATTATTTCCATCAACGCAGTCATTTCCTGGAAATTAAAGTCCTGCCCGACCTCTGACCCCGAGGAAGGCCGCTAAAGCCGCTTAATTCCGCTGGCGTTACAATTATTACACAAAATCTTGTAGTAAAACATTATCGCTGACGTATGCAAAAACTATTGTGTCTCCGAAAAGCTGAAAGCCATATGGATGGGGCTCTGCGGATGATTAATAGCCGCAAAGAGGTATCGGACAACGCTGACGGGATCCAGGAATTCATCAAGTACAAATGAGGGAAGGAGAAACGCCAAACTCACTTTCCACACAGCCCTAGCTTGATTTTAGAAAAACAACCCGCTTTTTGGAACACGGGTTGTGGAATCCGAGTCCTTATACCTCTGCTAGTCCAACAAAAATTAAAGAAAAAAAAATAGGACCAATGCAGGATTATTCCATCCTCATCTTGTTATGCAAAATGAAAGGGGATGTCTGGACAGCCGCACTCCCAAGAAAATAGCTTTGTATTGTAAAAGTAAGATCACAGCATACATGCCACAGCAAACATGATACCACTGACGCGTTTCACACTATAGCATAGTGCTTAATCACAGGATTAAGCACTATGCTATAGTGTGAAACGCGGCTGTCCAGACATCCCCTTTTATTTTGCATTACCATATGCATTGCCAGCACCCGTAGCTTCAGATTCGGAGAAGAGGTTCACCATTTGCACTTTCTGCCTTGAGTGGCGGCTCTCTTTCTTTATCATCCTCATCTTGTTGACATGAACCAGAATGAAAACACCCGTTGTATGCTGCCAATGGCTGCCTCAATTGTTCCTAGCTATGCACCTTTATGTTAATTGCAATGGATCAGTGGTTTTCAAATTGTAGCCCTTTGCTTGCCTTTATCCAGCCCTTAGGGCACTATTACTCCCACTGACACCAACTGGGAGGCACCAGTCCTTCCACTGACACCAACTGGGAGGCACCAGTCCTTCCACTGACACCAACTGGGAGGCACCAGTCCTTCCACTGACACCCACTAGGAGGCACCAGTCCTTCCACTGACACCCACTAGGAGGCACCAGTCCTTCCACTGACACCAACTGGGAGGCACCAGTCCTTCCACTGACACCAACTGGGAGGCACCAGTCCTTCCACTGACACCAACTGGGAGGCACCAGTCCTTCCACTGGCACCAACTGGGAGGCACCAGTCCTTCCACTGGCACCCACTAGGAGGCACCAGTCCACTGACACCAATTAGGAGGCACCAGTCCTTCCACTGACACCAACTAGGAGGTACTAAACCTTACACTGACACCAACTAGGAGGTACCCGTCCTTCTACTGACACCAACTGGGAGGCACCAGTCTTTCCACTGACACCAACTGGGAGGCACCAGTCTTTCCACTGACACCAACTGGGAGGCACCAGTCCTTCCACTGACACCAACTAGAAGGTGCCAGTCCTTCCACGGACACCAACTAGGAGGCATTAGTCCTTCTACTGACACCAACTAGGAGCCATAAGTCCTTCCACTATCACCAACTAGGAGGCATTAGTCTTTCCACTGACACCAACTAGGAGGCACCAGTCCTTCCACTGACACCAACAATGGGACATTTTTTTTCTTCCACTTACACCAATGATGGGGCACTATTCCTGCCACTGACACCAGCAAGTGGGCATATTCTCTTCCACTGATATAAAAAATTAAGCACAGTTTCTCCAACCAATACCAATGATGGGGGACTGTTCCTCCCACTAATACTAATGTCAAGGCACTATTCCTTGTCTTAATACCAATGATGGGACAGTATTCCTCGTATTAATACCAATGATGGCGCACTACTCCTAAATTATGTGTCAGTGTAACACTTCCAGGAATTCATTACATCCCACAGAGATAACAGTACCCCACCGACAATGACTATCTGCCTTTATCTCAAAAACTACAGCACCATCTTTGTTCAGGCATTATCCAGATTCTCCTTCTACCTTCTGGACTGAGATGCCAGTTCAGAGATTACTGTACAGTAACACTGCTCACTGATTGGTTGCTAGAGGTTACAGCACATCATCTCTTCACTGCAGAGGGGCATAATATACATATGAATGCCGTCTTTATTTACATATGAATGACGCCGGGCTCAACTATTTACATATGAATGATTGTTATTTACATGTAAACACAGGGTCTGCAGGCGAGTCATCTGTACACAACAATAGGGCAGAGCTGGGCAGCATTATTAACAGAACTTCACACTGAGATTTTAGGACACAGCAAAGGACTAAAACTTCAAGGGACAAGGGAATTTAAACTGGGATAGTGGGCAAGTATGAGTCAGCTGCTTTGGGCCTCACAACGACAGGGCCCAGGGTAGCTGTCCCTTTTGGCCTGCCTTAAAGACAGCCCTTCTTGTATTTTATTGATGGAGCACTATTCCTCGTATTAATACCAATGATGGCGCACTACTCCTAAATGATTTGTCAGTTTAACACTTACAGGTATTCGTTACCTCCCACAAAGATAACAGTACCCCACCTGACAACGACTATCTGGCTTTTTCTCAAAAACTACAGCACCACCTTTGTTCAGCCATTATCCAGATTCACCATCTACCTTCTGGACTGAGATGCCAGTTCAGAGGCGACACATTCAGCTAAATCCTGGTGCCTGTGCAGTTCTTGGCTGTGTTCAAAAATGTCTGAAACAGAACTGCCACTGTTTCAGCCTATCACTTTGTGACCTGCTACAATGTTGCAATCTGATCACTAGAGGAGACTGAGGAAATGCTCCCTCCTGCCTGCAGCAGACTAATGACATCATCTAAGCCTAAGCAAAGTCACCAAGCTGGAGCTCAAAGATGGCTTTTTAATGATAAAAGGTGAAGGTTTTCTGAAAATGGATACGGTTGCTGTATAGTCTACTGTGATGTGTCAGGGATTTATTCATGGAGACTAGCAAAGTAACAGACAGGTTCAAAAAATTCACCGCACAACACACTGAGGAAGGGCCGGATGAATTTCTGAACAAAGCCGTCATCTTCCAGGGCCAGGGAAGGGTTAACTCGCAGAGACGTGCTCCTGACAAGTCTGTATCCTGACTTATGACAGCTCGGCATTATTCTCCCCAACATGTCTCCCGTTCAGCGGGTGATTCATCGCGTTATAGATTTCTGAACTTGGCCGTGCTAACTCGCAGCTGATTTTGCCGCGGGCGATTTTGCTTCCAGTGGGATAAAGGTTTTTTAATCACTATAAGGAATGTTGTGTTCGGCTGCAAGAGGAGAGGAAAAGGAACCAAAGTTTCTTCGCGCTTTTTCTAATCCCGTCGTCCAAAGTGCTGCAGCGCTTTTTGATTCGCCGCTTTGCTCGGGATGGTGCGGGAGGCCCTGGGAACACAACATCGATTGGCGCCGCGGTGTTTCCATATGCAGCACTCTCATGCAAGAATTAAGTTGTAAGTCGGACACGAGTGATAAGGAGGAGATGCGTCTTGCGATGGTCGGCGCAGATGTCTAAAAAATTTGCGCTGAATGCCGCAAGAGCTGAAATACTGAATTCCTTTTCCAACATGGTGATAAATCAGGAAAAATCAAGGCAATAGGATACGTATTTGCCAAAAAGAGCTGGAGTCTGATGCCAAGCTGAGACTTATGTGCCTGTTAATACAGTCTAGCTCCTGACACTGTCACAAACCTAGGCCGGCCAAAGATGAGTAAAAAACCGAACATTCTGTCCATCAAAAAACAAAAATAGCTCATACAATTGTGCCATCATCGTTTAACCACTTGACCACCGGGCCTATTTTGGCACTTCTCTTCTTCATGTAAAAATCACAATTTTTTGCTAGAAAATTAACCAGAACCCCAAACATTATATATTTTTTAGCAGACACCCTAGGGAATAAAATGGCGGTCATTGCAACTTTTTTTCTCGCACTGTATTTGCGCAATAATTTTTCAAACGCCTTTTTTTGGGGAAAAATGGTTACATGAATCAAAAAATAACAAAAACAGTAAAGTTAGCCCACACATGTGGGGTTTGAACCGCGTTTACATATGTGGGCGGGACTTGCATGTGTGTTGGCTTCTAAGCGCGAGCTACCGGGGACAGGGGCGTTTTAAAAAAATATATATATATTTTTTTATTTTACTTCATTTTTGTATTTTTACACTTTTTATTTACATTTTTTTGATCACTTTTATTCCGAATACAAGGAATGTAAACATCCCTTGTAATAGGAATCACTGTGACAAATCCTCTTTATGGAGAAATGCGGGGTCAATAAGACCCCACATCTCTCCTCCAGGCTTACAAGCATTAGATCTTGAAAAAAATTCACAGATCTAATGCCGACAGTCGCGATGGCGGCTTTTACTTCCGTGTCCCGGGCGTGACGTCATAACATCGCGCCCGGACCTACGACGGTCATATGCTATGCTTTCCCAGCTAGCGCCGGACGATTCACTCTCCGGCCCCCCCGAGTCTCCGGGTCGTCAAGTGGTTAATTTTCTTTAAAAAAAAACAGCATGTTGGATCAGGCACTTTGCAGCATGAAAATCGCATGCCGCAGCTGGCATACTAATGACACGAAAAACGAATTATTTGACGATCGACACAAATTTAATTTGTTTTTTGACTCTTCCATCTTACCTAGCTTTAGTGTAGCTTGACACAAAAGAAAATCCTAACTGCTGCACGTCTATCGGGCAGTTAGAATCACGAAGAACAGAGCAAGGAGCATTTTACTGAAAGAACGTCCAGCTTATATTTGGACTCCCAAGGCCCCCCTCCCCCCATTAACATGCTAATGACAATTTTAAATAAAACAATTCCCTCAGACATTACATGCTTTAAGTGTGACATCATCATTAATAGTGACATCATCACTGGGTCTTTTTGCATTTCTATGCAATGCAGGCAGATCGTGGCTGGTAGGAGGAGCCGGCAAGGGGCTGTACATAGCTTAATGAAAACATCACAGCCCCCTGCCTCAGCCTTGATGCAAACAGTGTGCCGGCTCTTGGGAGGAGTTATGCAAATATATACCACCAAAAGAAAGTTTTATTTGTGGGGAAAAAAAGAGCAAAAATTTGGTACAGCTTTGTACGACCGCGCAACTGTCAGTTAAAGTAATGCAGTACCGAATCGCAAAAAATGGCCTGGTCATGAAGGGGGGTAAATCTTCTAGAGGTCAAGTGGTTAAACCTTTCAGAAACTTTACAAATCTCCATGAATAAATTCCTGACATGTCACAATATACAGTAACTGTATCATAGAAAATCTCCACCTGTTAATAATAAGACATCCGTAAGCTCCAGTCCAGTGGCTTTGTCTAGGTAGCGATGATCATCAGTCTCCTGCAGGCAGAAAGAAGCATTTCCTCAGTCGCCCCCCCAGTCAGGGCCGCCATCAGGAATTTTGGGGCCCCTTACACAGCTTCAGGCATGGGCCCCCTGGAGCAGAGAACCGGGGGGGGGGGGGGTGCTGCCGCATGAAATTGAGAAGCGGGGGGGGGGGCTGCTGCTGCGAATTGAGAAGCGGGGGGGGGGCCCTTTACAAAAATAAGAAATAAAGAAAAATATATATAATAAAGGGGGGTAGCCATCCGGGGCCCTGGGGACCTCTGTGCCCTTTAATATAAAGAAAAAAAAAATATATATATATATATATATATATATATATATATATATATATATATATATATTTTTTTTTTTTTTTAAAAGGGTGGTTGCCAACTGTGGCCCCGGGGACGTTATTTTTTTTTATAAAAGGAAATTACAAAAAAAAGGGGCTTTCCATTCGGGACCTCTGGGCCCTTTAATAAAAAGAAACCTCTGGGCCCTTTAAAAAAAAAAAAGAAAGAAAGAAAAAAATATGTATATAAAAAATAAATAAACATTTATATATATAAAAAAAAAAGGGGTTGCCTTCCAGGGCCCTGGGGACCTCTGGGCCCTTTAATAAAAAAAAATATATAAAAAAAATATATAAACAAAAATAAAAAATACAATTATAAAAAAAGGGGGTTTGACACATGGGGCCCTGGGGACCTCTGAGCCCTTTAATAAAAATACATCTATATATTAAAAAAAAGAAATAAAATAATATAAAAAAGTAAAAAAAAATTATAAAAAAGGATAATATAAATATAAAAATAAAAGAAATAAAAAAATATATAAAAATTATATATTTTTTTATAAAAAAAGGGGGGTTGTCATCTGGGGCCCTGGGGATCTCCAGGTCCCTGTGGACCTCCGGACCCCTAAAAAAATAAAAGAAAAAAAATTGGCCCTTTAATAAAAAATAAAAGAAAAATATATTAAAAAAATATATTTTTTTATAAAAAAATATATTTAAAAAAAAAAAAAGAGGGGGTTGCCATCTGGGGCCCTGGTGGCCTACGGGCCCCTAGACCCCTAAAAAAAATGGCCCTTTAATAAAAAAATAAAATAAAAATATATTAAAAAATCTATATATTTTTTAATAGAAAATAAATAAAAAAAAGGGGGGTTACCATCTGGTGCCCTGGGGGCCTCCGGGCCCATGTGGACCTCCGGACCTCTAAAAATTGGCCCTTTAATAAAAAATAAAAGAAAAATATATTAAAAATATATATTTTTTATAAAAAAATATATTTTTTTATAAAAAAAAATTAAGAAAAAAAAGGGCTTGCCATCTGGGGCCCTGGTGGCCTCCGGGCCCCTGGGGACCTCTAAAAAAATAAAAGAAAAAAAATTGGCCCCTTAATAAAAAAATAATAAAAAAATATATTAAAAAAAATTTTTTTTTTTATAAAAAAATATATTTTTTTATTAATTTTTTTTTTTTTATAAAAAAAAGGGCTTGCCGTCTGGGGCCCCTGGGGACCCCCGGGCCCCTTACAGGTGTAATGCCTGTACCCCCCTGATGGCGGCCCTGCCCCCAGTGATCAGACTGCAACATTGTAACAGACTGCACAGGTACCAGGATTCATACCATTGTGTAATTTCTGAGTTGGCATCTCAGTCCAGGAGGTAGATGGTGCCAGGATTAAAAGTGGCGTCGTCCTAGAGAGAAAAGTAGATGACGGTATTTTTAGGAGGAGGGGTGATCTCTAGAAGAGGTAAAAAATACCTGGAAGTGTTACATTGTATAATACACAGAATGCTGCGCTCATCAGGAAACATTCTTTATATCCGATGTAACACTTTGAGAAAAAAAGTTTTGTAACTGCGGATAAATAACGCGGCCCAAAAACTCAGCCTGAGTGACGGGCGGAATGAGATTAGCGGGTGGGTGTGACCGTTAATTGCAGTGTGGGGATTGGCCGCGCTCCCCTGATTTGCATAGAAGCGGCTCGCCACTATGATGTATAGTCCCTGAATTCAAATGGCTCCTATTATGTGTGAGTGTCAGTGACAGGGGTCAGCGGGGCCCGGCTCCGCAATTTTATGCAGTAACAAGACCCTTCGCTCATCTGCACTGCTAACCTACGGCCGGAAATTTATATGATCTCCCAATAAAGAACAGCTGCCATGCTGCAGGGAACAATTCATCATTCCACCAGGAAGGCGCTTTATGGGGGGCGAGAAACGTATTTAGGGGGGAAAAAATGCATCATTTTAGACTCTCACCATTAACATGTAGGAATTCCCATCTGTTTGCTGAAGAACAGAAAACATGAGCAGAGAAAACACAACAACCTGGACTATGGAGGGAAAGGAAAGAAATGTAACCCAATTACTGGGATCTCATGGAGGGCCGAACATGTCACCCCGACTGTAACTAAAATAATCCCCAGTGATCCTGCCAGAATGGTCCATGTTCAGGCACTTCCTGTAAAAAGGTGACAATGCTCTCTCCACCCTCCTCTCCCGTCGTACCCTCCGCGCTACGCTCCCGTCTTACCCTCCGCGTGCCTCTCCCGTCTTACCCTCTGCGCTACGCTCCCGTCTTACCCTCCGCGCTACGCTCCCGTCTTACCCTCCGCGTGCCTCTCCCGTCTTACCCTCCGCGTGCCTCTCCCGTCTTACCCTCCGCGTGCCTCTCCCGTCTTACCCTCCGCGTGCCTCTCCCGTCTTACCCTCCGCGTGCCTCTCCCGTCTTACCCTCCGCGTGCCTCTCCCGTCGTACCCTCCGGCTACGCTCCCGTCGTACCATCCGCGCTACGCTCCCGTCGTACCCTCCGCGCTACGCTCCCGTCTTACCCTGCGCGCTACGCTCCCGTCGTACCCTCCGCGCTACGCTCCCGTCGTACCCTCCGCGCGCCTCTCCCGTCGTACCCTCCGCGCGCCTCTCCCGTCGTACCCTCCGCGCGCCTCTCCCGTTGTACCCTCCGCGCGCCTCTCCCGTCGTACCCTCCGCTCTACGCTCCCGTCTTACCCTCCGCGCTACGCTCCCGTCTTACCCTCCGCGCTACGCTCCCGTCTTACCCTCCGCGCTACGCCCACGTCTTACCCTCCGCGCTACGCCCACGTCTTACCCTCCGCGCTACGCCCACGTCTTACCCTCCGTGCTACGCCCCCGTCTTACCCTCCGCGCTCCGCCCCCGTCTTACCCCCCCACGCTCCGCTCCCGTCTTACCCCCCCACGCTCCGCTCCCGTCTTACCCCCCCACGCTCCGCTCCCGTCTTACCACGCTCCGCTCCCATCTTACCCCCCCCCACGCTCCGCTCCCGTCTTACCCCCCCCCACGCTCCGCTCCCGTCTTACCCCCCCCCACGCTCCGCTCCCGTCTTACCCCCCCCACGCTCCGCTCCCGTCTTACCCCCCCACGCTCCGCTCCCGTCTTACCCCCCCACGCTCTGCTCCCGTCTTACCCCCCCACGCTCCGCTCCCGTCTTACCCCCCCACGCTCCGCTCCCGTCTTACCCCCCCACGCTCCGCTCCCGTCAAACCCCCCCACGCTCCTCTCCCGTCAAACCCCCCCACACTCCTCTCCCGTCAATACCCCCCCACACTCCTCTCCCGTCATACCCCCCCCACACTCCTCTCCCGTCATACCCCCCCACACTCCTCTCCCGTCATACCCCCCCACACTCCTCTCCCGTCATACCCCCCCACACTCCTCTCCCGTCATACCCCCCCACACTCCTCTCCCGTCATACCCCCCCACACTCCTGTACTCAAGCAGGTGGCTTAACGGACAAATTACTGAAGTTTGAAGTTAAAACTTCCATCCATTAATTTCACAGTAAATATGTTAATAATAAATTATAATGTTATAACATATAAATGGATCATGATCTGTGCTTTAGCACTGGCATAATGCAGTAAACAGACGCCATGGAGGGTATTAGGTGACGGCCCCATTACAGTGCTGGAGGAAAGCGTTTTGAGAAATGGATAAATAAACCTTTAATAAATCACTTGTCAGCAATAGAAGTGACACGCGGAGGAGATAAGACACACCTGCAACTGCTGCTATATATACATCCCTGAAAGATAACAATGTTGTTATCTGGCTTCTGTACAGCAGACATGAAACTTACACACATTGTACAATGGGACTGATTAGGAACAACTAAGTGTGTGGACACAAGTGTGCTTATTAGAATAGTTATCACACCCTATAGACAAGGCCTGGGCATTTCCTGGGATTGGATGCAGCCACAGAAGTGAGACACCAGCAGGCAAACCCGGGACCATCTCAAGGCCAACCACTCTGCCACAACCGTTGCTGTCCCTCAGATACAAGTAGGGGGTCTACAACCGTATCTTACAATCTGTCCTGCATTCACATCAGCATTAACCACTTGCCCTCTGGAAGATTTACCCCCCCCCCCTTTCATGACCTGGCCATTTTCTTGCGATATAGCACTGCGTTATTTTAACTGACAATTGCAATTACAATACAATGCTGCACCCAAATAAAATGTATGTATGTATTTTTCCCCACAAATAGAGCTTTCTTTTGGTGGTATTTAATCACCGCTGCGTTTTTATTTTTTGCAAGAAAGGAAGGGTGACCCCTGAAAGTCGCACATCTATGGTGTCCTGCTGCAGTGAATGGATGGAGGGGCAAACTTAGCCTGGCCGGAGAGGGGAGAAGAAGTCGGAAGAGACTCCCGGAGCTACTTAATAAATTACTTTAAAAACCTGTGTAGTGTGTTTTATTTTTTGACACTTTTTTAGGTGAATGGGTAAGGGTACAATGTACCCCATATTCATTCACATAAAGTGGGGGGCCAGGATCTGGGGCCTCCATATTAAAGGGGGCTCCCAGATTCCGCTAAGCCCCCCGGCCGCAGACCCCAACAACCAATGGCCAGGGTTGTCGGGAAGAGGCCCTTGTCTTCATTAACATGGGGACAAGGTGCTTTTGGTGGGGGGCCCCCTGCCCCAAAGCAGTAACCCCCCCTCATGTTGAGGGCATGTGGCCTGGCATGGTCCATGAGGGGGAGCGCTCGCTCGTCCCCTCCCCCATCCTGACCTGCCAGGCTGCGTGCTCAGATAAGGGTTTGGTATGGATTTTGGGGGGACCCCACGCCATTTTTTTGGCATGGGGGTTCCCCTTAAAATCCATACCGGACCGAAAGGTCTGGTATCATCTGAGGGTGGAACCCCACGCCATTTTTTTTTTTTTTAATTTCGACCTTCATCCTCAGCACACAAGTCGCACCAGAAGTCAGATCATGATGATCCGACTTCTGGTGCGACTTCTATTCAAATCAATGGGCTCCCATAGGGAACCACTGATTTTGATTAGAGGCAGAGAAACGCGGCTAAAAGCTAGTGCCGCTAAACGCGCATCGACGGCAATGAAAAACGATAATAAAATCGCGTTTTTAAATCAGCGTTTTTCTGCCAGCAATCAGACGTTCAGAACGACTTTTTTGAGCGTCCTGTGTGCATGGACTTAGTCTGAGGATGCCCAATCCATTCTGATGTCCCATTTGTGTGAATGATAGGACACCTCGGAGCCGCCCATCTCAGTGACACGGGTCAGTGTCACCTTTCACACAGAACGACCGTCACGCGTTCACTTCCTGTGTTATCCGCAATACAGAACGCTCTGCTCCCAATATAGAATACAAACTCCCAGAATCATTAACCCCAATACAGCCGATAAACCCTCCCGTCTTACCAGTTACTCATTAACTATCTTTCTGAAAGTACCATTGACATACAAATTATACAAGACGGCCGTGTGATTAAATATAGATGTTCTTCTATAATTAGCGCTCCGTCGTCTCTCGCCAGCGTCTGCAGAGAGGAAGGCGCGTTTTGGCGTCACTTCGGCTGGGCGCAGATGAAAAATAATTTGCAACATAAATCTTCTGGAGAATTATCAGTGTTTATTTATAAACAACATGGAAAAAATGGTTTTCATCGTCATTACCCAATTCTTAAAGCTCAGAATTTGTGTTAAAATGTACAATCACCGGCCACTTTATTAGGGACACCTTGCTAGTCCCGATATGGCACTGCGTGGCTTTAACTGTCAATTGCGCTGTCGTGCGACATTGCACCCAACCAAAATGTACATCCTTTTTTTTCCCCACAAATGGAGCTTTCTTTTGGTGATATTTGATCATCTCTGCGTTTTAGATTTTTTGCGCTATAAACAAAAAAAGAGCGAACATTTTGAAAAAAAAATGCAAAATGTTTTACTTGTTGCTATAATAAATATCCCCCACCCCAAAACATATATTTTTTCCTTCAATTTAGGCCGATACGTATTCTACATATTTTTGGTAAAAAAAAAAAAAAAAAAAAATCGCAATAAGCGTATATGGATTGGTTTGTGGAAAAGTTATAGCGTCTACAAAATAGGGGATAGATTTATGACATTTTTATTATTATTTTTTTTTACTAGTAATGGTGGCGATCTCCGATTTCTATCATGACTGCGACATTATGGCAGACACATTGGACACTATTTTAAGATCATTGTCATTTATACAGCGATCAGTGCTATAAAAATGCACTGATTACTGTGTAAATTACACTGGCAGGGAAGGGGTTAAAGACTAGGGGGCGATCAAGGGGTTAAGTGTGTCCTAGGGAGTGATTCTAACTGTGGGGGGTATGGGCTACCACTGACATGACAGAGATTACTGTTCCCTATGACAGGGAGCAGTAGATCCCTGTCATGTCACAAGGTAGAACAGGGAAATGCCTTGTTTACATTACATTTTTCAGCTCTGTGTCACGATCGCGGGCTGCCGGCGGACATTGAGTTTGCGGGGCCCGCGGGCACGCTCACAGCGGAGGGCACACGTGCCTACTAGATGGCAAATTAAAGGGGACGTACAGGTACACCCATTTGCACATTACTGCCATTGTAGCAGCGTATATCGGCGTGCAGCGGTCGGCAAGTGGTTAAAACACTGCTCAATTGGTACTAAGGGGCCCATAGTATGCCAAGAAAATATCCCCCACACAAACAATCAAAAACCCAACAGGCTTGTTGTCAATTGCACTATGAAGTGCGATCCAATTGCTGATCACTCTTCAGAGAGCAAAGCTAGTGTGAACGAGCCCTTTAACCCAATGCGAATATGTAAATGAGCCCTGAAGTGATTGGGTTTACATTTACTTTAAGGACACAGATATATTAACTCGATGACAAACCTCCTGCGGTGTACAAGCTCCTTCGTCCTAATGAGAACCGTAGAACGTGCGAAATTTCCATCTCCGCCAAAATGGTGGCGGTTTACAGCGTCAGGGGTGAGCGGAGGGCTAATGAGTCGCGTCGAAGCCGCTGTGGTTCAGGTGTCTGAGGGCTCTAAATCATAAAACACATGAAAGCCCGGAGCGCGTTTTAATTTTGCTTCTGATAAATTCGCATGAAAATAACTCACACTTTACACACCAATCATAAAATCAGCCCGGCTCCATAAAGAGGCACAAAGCTTCCTGTGTTCACATTTCATAAAACAAGAGCCGGCCTCATGCTGCGGGTGGGTGCCACACTTGTAAAATCCCCTTTTTTAGCTAAATTAACTCAAATGTGGAAAGTTCGGTGCCGAGGTTTACAAGGAGGAAGGAAGAAAGAAAAAAAAAACGTGAACCTCCGCGCACTCCTGGAATGTGATGGATTATTATTATTATTCACACACTAAGGTCTTAATGGACATAATAAGTTATGTGTGGCACCAAAGGAGTCCTATCTAATGGTCGAGAAATTCTGACTTAACCACTTGACCCCCGGAAGATTAACCCCCCCCCCCCCCACCTTAATGACTAGGCTATTTTTTGCCATACGGCACTGTGTTACTTTAAAGCGCCCGTGCGCCCCTTGCAGGCATAAATGTGGGATCACGTATATATATATATATATATATATATATATACACACACGTGATTTGGTGCAGAGCTGCCGCCTTGTGGCAGTAAAACTTCTTTAGTGCGGTTAGCACAGGGTTCGACAAACCCCAGGCGCCAGGTCGCATTGGCGCCTAGAATTAGTGGCCTGGCTCCTGAGCTAGACCTTGGCAGATGTCTTGTCCCCATGTGGCTCCCCGAACTAAGATGTCATGCCAGGGCTGAGGGCATTCTCTTACATTGCTTACCCTGGCAGGGGATATTGCACCCTCTTCTGGTGGCCAGAACTCAGAGCGGTACTGACTGGAGCATTGCATGTCAAATGACCAGAAGCATGTCACAACCAGGATGTGTCTGCATACAGTGTGCAACGTGGAGTGGAAGTAGCTGAGGATGATCCTGTCAACCACAAACAGATGGATGGTGGTACTATTTTCTGGATCAGATGGCATCAGATGAAAACGAACAGGCGGTCCGTTTCCATCAGATTGCCCCATACAGGAGAGCGTGATTGTGTCCGAGTTCGCTCTGCATGGTGGAGATGACACAGACCTGTCATCCACCTGCTCAGCTGAGACATCCCCCACTGAGCAAGCTGATTCTGCTTGGTGGACGTGCCTGTGTGAAAGGGGCACGCATAAAAAACATCAATTGCGATACACGTTACATATCGCCTTGCACAAACTGGCTCCTAACTTATTTAGCTGGCTCCTAGATTTAAAACAAATTTGTCAAGCCCTGGCGTTAGCAAGTGGTTAAAAGATCACTCCACCCATACCTGATATTTTGGTAGATGTAAACCCAATCTCATAGAAGACATAGGATAGAAATTTCATTTTAAAAGTCATTTTAAATCTGCAGCTTTCATTACAATAAACACTGGTGATCCTGCCTCTAGTCATAAGCTAATGAACTAGTTGGACTGGTTCATGAGATCAAGACAGAAAGTGATGCTACAGGAAGTAGAGGGGAGGAAAATAGAGCCCCGTGCTAAACAAAGGAAGAAGACTATCACCAGGGAGAACCTAGTTAAATAACAGTTTAGTGTACGCATATCACATACATTGTCCATTTGCTAGGAAGGATAGATAGCTTGTGCATGTTGTAGGCATGTTTTGTAATAGTTTGTACATCTTACATCGTTTTTCCTACAATTGTATGGGCAGTGTTATTTTTGTTTTATAAAACACATGAATACACTATAGAGGTTTTTTATGCTTCCTTTCCTTGAAATGTTGGGTTTAGATATACTTTAACTTCAGCTTTCTGTTCAGTCTGGCACACACACACTTCTCACCATGTGCATCAGAAGCCGCAGCAATTGAGATAAAGCCTGCCTCATTTCCGGGCTGGGCATCATCATCCAGCCCTTCCCTCCCCAGCCTGACAAGCCCCAAATCTTTGTTACAAGCAGTGGGCTGGCACTTGGGAGGAGTTATGCAAATATAAACATTTCTTCATAGGTGGGTGTCTGGAGGAGTGGGTGCTCCTAGGCAAATCCATTCAGTTTTCAATCAGGCTCAGAATCACAAGTGGACGTTACCTTGGGCTGTTTGTATGCAAATGTACTCTGCCTAGGAGCGCCCACTCCTTCAGACACCCACCGCTGAAGGCATTTTGATATTTACATAACTCCTCCCAAGCACCAGCCCACTGCTTGCAACAAAGAACGAGGGCTCAAGAAAGAAGTAGGGTGCTGTGATGACTTCAGGAAGCTACATATAGCACCCTGCTGGCTCCTCCCACCAGCCATGATCTGCCTGCATTGCACAGAGAACAAGGGGGAGGAATAGTGAAGACAAGTTGAAGCTTCTCTATGAGATTCTAACAATTGTGGGGGAGGATTAACTAAAACTGGAGCGTGCAAAATCAGCTTCCATGTTTTATTGTCAAAGCTTAACCACTTCAATACAGGGCATTTTCACCCCCTTCCTGCGCAGACCAATTTTAGTTTTCAGCGCTGTCACACTTTGAATGACAATTGCGCGGTCATGCAACACTGTACCCAAATTAAAACTTTTTTCCCCCACAAATGGAGTTTTCTTTTGGTGGTATTTGATCACCTCTGTGGTTTTTATTTTTTGCGCTATAAACAAAAGAAGACCGACAATTTTGAAAAAAAACAATCTTTTTTACTTTTTGATTTAAAAAAAAAAATTTGATATTTATAAAAACATTTTTTTCTCAGTTTAGACCAATACATATTATTCTACATATTTTTGGTAAAAAAAAAAAATGGCAATAAGCGTTTATTGATTGGTTTATGCAAAAGTTATAGCGTCTACAAAATAGGGTATGGCATTTTTATTTTTTAATAGTATCTGCGACTGTGACATTGCAACGGACAGATCGGACACTTTTGACACGTTTTTGGGACCATTGACATTTATACAGCGATTAGTGCTAAAAAAAAACTACATTGATTACTGTGCAAATGTGACTGGCAGGGAAGGGGTTAACACTAGGGGGCGATCAAGGGGTTAAATATGTTCCCTAGTGAGTGATTCTAACTGTAGGGGGAGGGGACTCACAAGGGGAGGAGACCAATGTGTGTTCCTTTTTACTGGGAACACACATCGGTGTCCTCACCTCTGAGGCCCCGTACACATGACCGAGCTTCTCGCTGGGATCCATATTCTGCTGAGAAGCTCGATCGTGTTTACGTTTTTTGACGAGCGAGGCGTCGAGACAAAATAGAGAGCAGGTTCTCTATTTGCTCGATGGGCCATCGGGACTAATGGCTCGAGGCCTTTTTCGACAGCCTGGTCGACGAACTCGACGGCTGCCCGAGAACCTCGTCGGACGGAACGATGAGTTTAGCCCGATGAGGTTCTCATACATGTGTAGGCGGCCTCACAGGATGTGGATCTGTGTGTTTACACACACACAGATCCATGGTCCTGCCATGATTGCGGGCAATCGCAGGTGCACGGCGGACTTTGCGGCTGCCGGGCATGTGCACCAGGTCCTGAACGATGCGGCGGGCACGGTGCGCGCCTGCTGCATCGCTCGGGACCCGGTGCACGTGACCAGCAGCCGCGATGTCCGGCGTGCATCTGGGGTGCCCCTAGCCACCCGGGAAGCAAAGGACGTCATACGACGTCCACCCAGAGGGAGGGAGGGTTCCTGCCGACGTAATTTTACAATGACTCGTAAGGAAGGGGTTAATTGAAAAAGATGAAGTTAGATGTTGATTAGCTACCATGCACAGCTGCACCAGATTCCGAGTTCTCCAGTTTTAGTAAGTCTCCCCCTATGTGTACATCTACCTTCACTGTAAAAGTCTACATTTGAATTTGTCAGAATAACGTCAGGAAAAAAATCCCCTCCCCCACCCACTTTTACAGGATATGGCGCTGACGATGTCTTTAGGATTTCGAAGAGCTCAATTATTCCGCAGCGGGATTGTTTCACTGCGACCATGTTCATCGTGTGAAAGACAAATCCTTGACATGCAGATGTCGAGTGCGATACTCGGTGGAATTAGGAACACAAGTTCATCTTACTAATACACTTTTTGGCTGCGCTCTCATCTGGCCCTTCCAGAGCCTGCGGAACGCTTCTATGAGGATTACCAGGGTGAGAACACCTGGTGCTCACTCCGACAACCTCCGCTCTTCTGGGTGACAGGACAGCTCTGCTTGAAGGGGATGCAGAGCCTGTAAAAGAGATCAGCCACATGAGGATCACCTGATCACCGAGGCTTTACAAACGTTACTTCTACGTACAGCTTGGAATGATCTCTGTACATGGGGGGCAGTTATAATTAGAGATGACATTTATTCTGCTTATATTTTGCCTTCCCTGGTTCCTCACCCCCCTGCTAATGACATTTATAAATAGAACCTTTCCATTTTTATTACATGCTTTATTTTATATCCAGTGATGCCATCACTGGGTCTATGTGCTTCTCTATATAATGCAGGCAGATCATGGCTGGTAGGCGAGGCCAGCAGGGTGTTGTATTCCTTAAAAACATCACAGGACCATGCCTTAGTACTCCTCTATACTATAAATATATTACAATGCAGACAACCATCAGATGCTCCTCTGACATCCCTGTATATAAGGGAAAAGGTTCAGACAAGGTTGCAGTCCAGATATAAAGTGTATGTATTCTATGTAACCAACGACCTTGGGCCAAATCCAGGTAGATCGGCCTAATGTTATGCGGGCGTAGCGTATCTCCGATAGGCTACGCTGCCGTAAATTAGAGAGGCAAGTGCTCTATTCACAAAGCTAATTTACGGCGGCGTAACGTAAATGGGCCGGCTTAAGCCCGCCGAATTCAAATGTTTTTCGATGTGGGTGTGTTTTATTTAAAATAAGTGTGACCCCACGTTAATGCCGTTTTTTTTAAACTGCGCATGCGCCGGCCGTGATTGTATCCCAGTGCACATGCTCCAAATGACGTTGCAAAGAGTCATTGAAAACGACGTGAATGTAATTTACGTCCAGCCCCATTCACGGACGCAAACAACGTAAAATTTTTAAAATTTGACGCGGTCCCGACGTCCATACTTCACATTGGCTGCGCCATCTTTTTGTTGGAATATCTTTACGCCTGAAAACGCCTTACGTAAACAGCGTATCTGTACTGCGACGGCCGGGCGTAAGTTTGTGAATCGGCGTATCTAGCTAATTTACATATTCGACGCGTAAATCGACGGAAGCGCCACCTAGCGGCCAGCATAAATATGCAACTAAGATACAACGGCGTAGGAGACTTACGTCGGTCGTATCTTAGCAAGATTTAAGCGTATCTTGTTTTGAGAATACGCTTAAAGATACGACGGCGTATCTACTGATACGCCGGCGTAACTCTACGTGAATCTGGCCCCTTGACTTTATTTATTTTTTTGCTCCTTTTTGGCCTGTTAAAGTGGAGTTCCATCCAAAAGTGGACCTTACGCTCATTTGTCCAACCCCCCCCCCCTCCGGTGCCAGCTGTGATTGCTGGACTCCAGGACAGGTAAGGGTCCTAATATTAAAAGTCAGCAGCTGTAGTATGTGTAGCTGCTGGTTTTTCATTTTTGCAGGGATGGGCGGACCTCCTCTTTAAAAAAAACACTATTGGAGTTTTGTTATATCTGTTCAAAAGGTGGAAGAAACAACAGTTGATTTGACATGTGCACTGCCGGAAAAAAAAAAAAAATCCATTTTCGTTTCATTCGTATTTTTGCTTTTTTCGGAAATTCGGGAAAAATTGAAAAATGTATTTCATTTGTTTTTTTTGCTTTTTTGGAAATTGGAAAAAAAAATATTTTGTGTTTTATTTTATTTTTCGCGAATTTTCGAAAAAAGCAAAAAAAAAAAAACCCTGAATAAAACGATAAAAATATATATTTTTTGAATTTCCAAAATTTTTGCATTTTTGAAAAAAACGAATGAAACGAAAACGACAAATTATTTTTTCCGTAAATTCTAAAAATTCTGAATTTGGAAATTTCCCACTTTCCAATTTTAGATTTTCGAATTTTAATGTTTCGAATTTTGCAATTCCGAATTTTCAAATTTGTTTTAATTTTCGAGTTTTTTAATTCTCGAAATTCAGAATTTCCGAGATTCGGAATTTCCGAATTTCGAAAATTAGATATTCGAAAATCTAAAATGTGAAAATCTAAGATTCGAAATTTTAGAATTCTGAATTTTCTGAATTTCCGAAAATTCATTTTTTTCGTTTTCGTTTTTTGCTTTTTTCAAAATTCGGAAATTTGGAAATTGAAAAATTCAGAAATACGAAAATTCAGAATTAACGAATTTCTCAAATTAAAAAACGAATTACAAACTAAACTAATTGAACATGTCTAAAGTTGATCCTGCCAAAAATCTTGAGAGCCAATAACTTCCCGTGCTCTCTGCCTGTATTGCACCTTTATCAGTTCAGTAAAACCTTGGATTGTGAGCATAATTCGGTCCAGAAACTTGCTTGTAATCCAAAGTACTTGTATATCAAAGCAAATTTCCCCATAAGAAATAATGGAAACTCAAATGATTTGTTCCGCAACCATTTATTCATAAGTTCTTCAGTTTATAGTCCATATAAAAAGATTATAGCAATGTGATGTTATGTAACCATAAAATGGAAGCCTCCACAAGGGGATTAGAAGCAAAATTAAGCAGGAGCTACAGAGTATAAAAGAGAAGAGAGGCGCCTCTAAGTGTAGCAATAAGTTGCTAAATGTTGTACCTTCATTAAATTTAACCATATTGCTACATTTAGAGGCTCCTCTCCTCTCTTTTATACACAGTTGTGAGATGAGGCTACTCTTATATCAAGAAATCGTTTGTATATTAAGTCAAAATGCATTTAAAAATTTAGCTTGTCTTGCAAAACGTTCTCAAACCAAGTTACTCTCAAACCAAGGTTTTACTTACATTGTTTCCAGCTATATCTGGAGACTACAGACCTCCCCCATGTTATGGCTCTAAGGAGCAGTTATGCAAGTCTTGATGGATGGATGTCAGTCAGTCTGATGGAGAGGGCCTTATAGGCAGACCTGTTACATGAAGACTGCCCTAGGTAATGTCCACATGTGATGCTGAGCCTCCATGAATGCAAGGGGTGTACCAGGGACAATCAGGTTGGGGAGCCAAGCTCTAGAATGCTCCCCCAGGCAGGAAATGATGCAGTCTCTATCTTGCTGCAGATTCCAATGCAGTCTCTCTCTCACTGGACAGCTGTAAGGAGCTATATACCTTTTTTTTCTCCATACAAGAGACCATGGGGATATAACTGCCTTATGATCTGGGTTACCTTTGGATACGCTGCTCCAACGATCAACGATGCATACACTATCCACTTGGGATTTAGCTACAGCTTTGGAAGATTTTCAAGCCTGTACAGTCCCTGAAGAAGATCCACACTGTATGTGTTTTTGAAACGCGTTGGGCGCTCAAGCCTGCCTTGCCTACACACGTTTAGACCAAATACCGCTCGTCCAAAGCACGGTGACGTACACCACGTACGACGGGACTATAAAGGGGAAGTTCCATTCAAACGGTGCCACCCTTTGGGCTGCTTTTGCTGATCCTCCTGTTAGTAAAAGTTTGGCGAGAGACGGTTCACGCTTTTCAGTCTTCGTGCTTTTCAGTCCATCTCCATTCCGAACGGTAGTTTTACCAGAACGAGTGCTCCCATATCACACTTCATTCTGAGCATGCGTGTTTTTTTTCCCCTCGGGAAAGCATACACGTGACCAGTTTTCCCGAAGTCGGCCTCGAATCCCGGCGGGAAAAAAGAAAACATGTTCTCTTTCCCCCCCCCCCCCGCAGTTTTCCTGTTGGGAAAACTGCGATGAAACATACACAAGTCCTGGATTCCCGGCCAAAAGCTCTCATGGCAGTTTTCCTGGCATTAGAAACATTGGCCCAGATTCACGTACATCTGCGCATTATTGGACCGGCGTAGCGCACCGCCTTTACGTTAGACTTGCGCAATTTTGCCGCGTAATCACCCTATTCTCGTAGCTTTTGCGCAGAAAATTGCACATGCGTAACGTTTTTTCAGAGGCGTAAGGCGGAGTAATACAAATTGGGAAGGACGTGGGCGTGTTACATTAAAATGAGCCGTGACCCCATGCAAATGAAGGGCCGGCGGGCTCGCGCATGCGCGCTTGAAGGAGACCATGGTCAGCTCCGCTGTGCGTATGCTCACAACTCGGGAGCGGCGCAATCAGTGAAATTGGAAATGGACTAGGGCAACGTTGTGAACTACGCAAACAGCATAAATAGACAGACACAAATGCACTTCCTTTGCAAAAGTACATCCCTTTGTTTCCCTTCCTATACAGCAAGGTGCTTTTGTTTATTAGCGTTTGTTTATTTGTTTGTGACGTGTCTGAGATATTTGGGGACTGTTTTGCAGAGTGATTTTTGTCTTTTATGTGTTTTCTTTGTTGTTATTTTGTTGAAATTATATTTTTGCTGGGCTTTTTTTATTTTTGCTGGTCATTTATTTTATTTTTTTGGTTCTGTTTGTGTATGATTTTGGAATGTGGGGGTGATATTCCTGCGGGAAAAGGGGTGTCACCCTCATTTGTGGTGGAGAAGGGTTCCCCAGGACCAGGGAGAAGTGATCCCCAGGTCCGTGTGAATGGTGTATGAATGTACAGTGACATAATTGGAGCCTTGGCGTGGCTTTGCAGCTCACAAGTCCTGCATGGTGGACTGGTGCCAATCCAATGTGATGAGGATGTGGTGTGTGTGTGCTAGGGACCACAGTGTTGTGCATGCATGCATTCTCATTGTGCCATGATTAATGTGTGTGTTTAACGTGCAAAGATGCATAATGTGAGCTGGCATGAGATGGGGTCATGAGATGGGGTCCCAGTGCATATGCAGAGTCACCTTGAAGGGAAAAGACAGGAGGATGTTAGTAGTGCATGTGTCCCTTGTGATGTGTGCATCATGGGGGGGGACAGTCATGCCTGCCACCCATGTCACTCACCAACCAGCCAGCTGTCCCCATACATGTTCTGTTCGAAATCTGTGGGGATGGGGCTCTGATTGTATATGTAGCTGTCATGGGTGTCATGGGTAGTGCCATGTGTTGGGCTGCTGACGTCCTCCTGCAAGGTTGTGGTTAATTCCATGACGGCATGAGGGGTGAATCTGAAGATGCGAGACACCTCAGAATCACTCATGCCAAAGATGTCTATGCGTGTGTGATATATCAAGTGAAGAGTGAGGGGCTTGTATCAGATAAGAATATTGTATTAGATTAGATTAAATTGTAAAGTTTATATAAGCAAATACAAATAAAACATCTCCCGTGCCCTCCTTAGTGCCCTCCTCAGAGCCCTCATCCTTCTTTGTTCATCTAAAGTCAGTAGTATAGCTATGTGCGACGATGCCCCTGGCATGTTGGCATACAGATTGTTGTGCAACACGTGTGACTGCTGAGCTCCTCACTAACAGTGTTGCTTTATCTAACAAGTAGACTTTTTTTCTCTTTTTAGACCAGCTTTTATATGGTCTAATTTTAGACAGGACATTTTGCTGTTGCGCACACTGTGTAGCCTGCGCTGCCCTAACGTTTTTTTGTGGATCCCCGTAAGTCCCTCATTAGCATATTTGACTAGCAAATCAATGGTCTGTCTAGCGCACTTTTGCGCGGACGGATGCGCCAGTCTAACGAAATTACGCGGGACAAAAAAAAAGTAGATTTTTTGCGTATCTCGTTCTGGGGATGCCGTGCATCGAAACGCACGCGCACATTTCGACTTACGCCGCGCATCTCCTGTTGCGCAGGCGTAATCGTTCTGTGAATCTGGGCCATTGATTTGCACCAAGTATGAAGATTTTTTATTTCAACGTGCTACATGCTTGTTACCGTTCTGACTCAGAAGAATGGAAACCAGGCACGTAGTATTTTCAGAAAATACTGTTTAAGTTTTCTCACAAGCAAGCAATCCTAAAATGTATTTTTTTTTAAAGTTACTATGATTTATTAAAATTATAAATATTTTTTCTTAATTATAAATAATATTAATAAATACAATTAATTTATTTTGTTAACAAAATAAATAATAATAAATACATAAACACTGGTGTTATGGGAAGGGGTTAGCCCTAAGCCTAGCAAAATAATCACCAGGGTTTGGGGTTAATTGAATTATTTTAGGGAAATGAACTATTATTATTTATATATTAATGTTATTTAAAGCAGAGCTCCACTCACCCTGCCTCATTTTAACAGGTACCTGCTCCCACTTCCCGCACAGTCACCTGGAAGTTTGGCCCCCCTCCTCCTTCCCCCACACCTGGCCCGTTCACAGAGCTCAGAGTGCTTTGTGCATGCGCACAAGGGAACCAGCTGGTGGAGGCAACAACCCGACTGATGATTCGGCTCGGGTGAGAACATCGCTGGATCCCTGGACAGGTAAGTGTTCCAATATTAAAAGTCAGCAGCTACAGTACAGGCAGTCCCCAAGTTACGAACACAATAAGGACTGTAGGTTTGTTCGTAAGGCGTAACACTGCATTTGTAAGTGTAACTTGCGGTCAGAAAACTGCATTCGTAAATGTTCGTAAGTGTAACTGCCACCTGTGCATGGATGTGGGATGTTCCAGGCGCTTGTTATGTTATCTGGAGCATAGTATGGCAGTGTGGGATGTGTCCAGAGGTGCTCGAAAGTTATCCAGGACCAGCGTGGAGCACAAGTGGCCGACATTTGGGGCTGTTCGCAAGTAGGAGTCATTTGTAACTCGGGTGTTCATATTTAAGTATTAATAACATTTATTCATTATTATTTTTGTTCATTTATTGCATTTGAGCAGAAAAACAAGTCTAACGGTGCGAAAAATCACGCAAAAAAGGCTCATATGTGCAAAACGCGCTTTTCAAAGTATTTATTTAGGGGAAAAAAACACACCAATCTGCCCAAATCGATCTATAAAAATAGCTACAAAATGTTTTTGAGCTTCCGGTGATTTGAAATGGAGATGTGAACCAACTCCATAGAAGAGCATTGAAGTTCTCTGTGTGAATGGGGCAACTGAGGGTGACGATGCTCTGTCCCCCGTCTGCCAGTTGTGTTGTCACCTTATTATTATATTATTATACAGGTTTTATATAGCGTCAACAGTTTGCGCAGCACTTAAAATAAAGGCAGACATTACAGTTACAACACAATTTGGTACAAGAGGAATCAGAGGGCCCTGCTCTCTAGAGCTTACAATCTAAAAAGGGGGGGTCAATTGATACAAAAGGTAATGTCTGTGGGGGATGAGCTGATGGAGGAAGTAAAACAGTATTAGTTAGAAGCAGAATAGGCGTCTTTAAAGAGAAAAGTTTTCAGAGATCGTCTAAAGATGGATAGATTAGGTGACAGTCGGACAGATTGGGGTAGGGAGTTCCAAAGGATGGGAGAAGCTCTGGAGAAATCTTGGAGGCGAACATGTGAGGAGGTGACAAGGGAGCTCGAGAGCAGTAGGTCTTGGGAGGACCAAGGAGAGCGGCTTGGTTGGTATTTTGGGACTAGGTTAGTGATGTAGCTGGGGGCCGAGCTGTGGATGGCTTTGTAAGTTGTTGTTAGTACTTTGAATTGTATTATCACACAGGTTTCTGGAATGAGGCGAGAGATCAAACCTACAAGTCCCAAAGGAGTACCGACCTCAAAAAGTACGGCGCTGTGACTTTCCATCATAAGACAAGAAGCTGTGAACCGAAAGTAACTGATGGGCAAAGCTGGTGTTGGTAAAGAAGTTTTCTGTGTGAATTTCCCTTTTTTACAGGGAAAGACTCCAAGCGTAAGATCTCTTCCCCTTTCTCACAAGCCGTGATTGTGGTTCAGTTCCCCCATCCGCTGACCACAGAACCACAAGGTGTGGGAGTCAGACCGCACATCAGCTGCTGCTATCTATAACTCTGTGGGGGCTTTTTCTGATTAGATTGGCAAATTAAGCGATTAGCTTTAATAAAGGTCAGTTTAATGCAATGTGAGGGTTCATTTAAAGCTGATCTCCATGCCCCCTGATTTAAATGCCCTTTGTACCTAAAGCCGTGGTCAGGTAACGCTCAAGTCCCGAGTCTTCTCTCTTTACAGGTGGTGGGATCCTTCTTCAGGTGCCATGTGCATATATAGTGTTAGAGCTGCCAATATAAATATTCATACATTTCTACCCTCCATTGATCCAGACTGTCTGTGCTTTACAGAAATGGAGCCAAGGTTAGCCTATGGGGTGAGACTGTTTTGCGGCTTACATGTAATTTCAATGTAAAGTTCAGGCCACAAATAAACTCAGAAGCTTCTTTGCCTTATGCAAGTTGGCCACGTGCTATTGGCTGTTACCAGCCGTGGCACCTGAGAGCTTGGAATGCTGTGGGCAGAGACAGCTTGGAAGGAACAACAGTGGGTAGGCCTGTATCCTAGCACTGGGGTCATGAGTTTGAAGCCTAATCATGGCACTACCTGCCTGGAGTTTGCATTTTATCCCTGTGCCTGCGTGGATTTCTACTGGTTTCCTTCCACACTCCAAAAACATGCTGGTAGGTTTATTAGCCCTGTCTAAGTTTTCCCTAGTATGTGTATGTATGCAGGGGCGTACATACAGGGGTTACCATTGTGTCCCGGCCCCACTGTACACCTGGATAAGAGGGTGCTGCAGCATGTAAGAGGACCTGATCCCTCCATGTAGCCACTGAATGCCAGTTTCTTCTCCTCTCCCTCCTGCAGACATTCAGCGGCTGCAGATGGGAAATGGAGGGCATTGGTTCCTACATGCTGCTCCCGCCGCCTCCCTATCCCAATCGCTACAAATCATTGACTTTTTTTTTTATTCATTCATAGCTAAGGCATAGTAAACTGTGGTTACTATGCTTCAGTTTAAGAATGAATAGGAAACTGTACATAGCTATACCTGTTCATTCATTCTGTGCCCCTGAGGCTGCAGAGAAAGGGACTTCTGAATCGGTCCTCAATCCTTTTCTCTTTGTAAAAAGCGAGTTATCAGGGGTCTGCTAAAACCCCCGATATTTCACCAAAGCCCTCAACTAAAAAATATGTAAGTAAAACATAACGAAAAATAAAAATAAAACAAAATAACAATAAAAAATAAAACAACAAAAATAAAAAGACAAAAGACACCGGTGCCGGAACTACCAGGGTTGCAAAGGTCACACTTGCAACTGGGCTCCGGTCGTTCTGCCACCGTGGGGGACCCCAAGATGGCAGGAAAGTGGCCCACTACGGGATCGTAAAAAAAATTCCCACAATAGGAATAAAAGGGCACTGGGATTAGTGGGAAGGCCAGGGGACCCTTGGTTGTTTCTTGCCCTGGGGGCCCTAAAGGTTCTAGTTCTGCCTCTGTATGTATGAATGTGAGTTACAGTAAGGACCTTAGATTGTAAGCCCCTTGAGGGCAGGGACTGATGTAAATGTATAATATACACTGTATTCTCAAAAGTATTGGGACACCTGCCTATACGCGCACATGAACTTTAATGGTATCCCAGTCTTAGTCCGTAGGGTTCAATATTGAGTTGGCCCCCCCTTTGTAGTGAACGAGAAGGCCTGGCTCCGAGTCTCCGCTCTATATCATCCCTAAGATGTTCTATCGGTTTGAGGTCACTAGTCTGTGCAGGACAGTCAAGGTACTCCACCCCAAACTCTTTATGGACCTTGCTTTTTTTATGCACTGGTGCGCAATCATGTTGGAACAGGAAGGGGCCATCTCCAAACAGTTACAACCAAGTTGGGGGCATGAAATTGTCCAAAATGTCTTGGTATGGTTACCCCTTAAGAGTTCCCTTCACTGGAACTAAGGGGGCACGCCCAACCCCTGAAAAACAACCCCACACCATAATCCCCCATCCACCAAACGATTTGCACCAGTGCACCACAAAGTAAGGTCCATAAAGACATGGATTAGTGAGTTTGTGGTCGACGAACTTGACTGGCCAGAGAGTCCTGACCTCAACCCGACAGAATGGGATGAATTAGAGCGGAGACTGCGAGCCAGGCCTTCTCGTCCAACATCAGTGCCTGACCTCACAAATGCACTTCTGGAAGAATAGTCAAACATTCCCGTAGACACACTCCTAAACCTTGTGGAAAGCCTTCCTAGAAAAAGCTGTTTGAGCTGCAAAGGGTGGGCCAACTCAATATTGAACCCTACGGACTAAGACTGGGATGCCATTAAAGTGCGTCTAAAGGCAGGTGTCCCAATATTTTCGACAATATTGTGTATACGTAAAGTGCTGCATAAATTGACAGCACTATACAAGTACCTGTAATAATAATAAAAATAATTGCTTGTCTATCATTGAAATCAATAGTAATGTTTATGGAGTCTAGCTTTGTCGCCTCTAACAGGAAATGACATACAGCACAGAGCTCTGGCAGGATCAACAGGTCTTTAGTAGGATTTGCAGAGGGAATAACAAAATGAAGAACACACATGGGGTAACTTTTTATTTTGCAAAACATTTATTTCTAATTTTTGCCTATAGATGTGCATGGGGACATCAAAGGTTCTTCTACTCACCGAATAGAGTGATGATTTTTAAATAACGGGGCTATGCCTATGGAAATTTGATTATATTTTATTTATGAAGGGGGCAATGAATTACACGGTGCTTTATACTGAATAAAAATGCAATAAAAATAAAAGTGTGAGTTATCGGTGCTAAACTGCAGACAAAGCAAGAATCAAAGCACGGCAAGGAGAAAAGGCGGCTCTGCAGAATGAAGTGGCGGGCACACGCTGTATAGCGGGGTTCTCCTTTAGGTTGTGCCAGGCTCCTGTCTCCTCACCCATGGGGACAGAAAGTTGCTGAGTAAGTGGGAGAATACACAAACCGCGATGGTTCCTGTTTTACTTTCTCACACATGACGAGGCAGATTCCGGCTTGTGTGTTCATTAACCCCCGAGAGAGTGGCAGAAATAAGGAAGCCGGGCCGTGGGACCCGATCCCTGAGAATGCTGACGGCTGGCCTCACATTTCTGCTGCATAAATAAAGCCGATCGGAACTTTACTACAGCCCGGAAGTGTAGAGAATGCAGGGAAAGTTGGTCATTGATAATAATTAGCGCTGCATGGTGGCTCTATGGTTTGAGCTCTTGCAGCACAGGGGTCCTGGATTCATCCCCCATTAATATACTATGGGCCAGATTCAGGTAGAGTTAGGTTGGACTATAATCAGTGATACTCCAGCCTAACTCTCACTTTGAGCCGGCGTTTCTGTAAGCAGAAAACAAGAAACGCCGGGTTGGAGTTCCTATACGAGTGGCGTAATTGTATTTCGCCTTCGTATCGGAATTGCAATTTTAAAAATGGCGCTCGGGGCGTTCCCGCTGATTAACGCAGAGAATATGTTAATCAGCGAGAGACAGAAATTCACGATCGTATGCGGGCCCGACGCAGTGACTTTCCGACGTTTCCGTAAGCGATACGCGGCGTAAAGAAAAACATGCCCCCTAGGTGGAGTATCCTATATTAAGTATGGCCGTCGTCATCGCATCGAATTTAAATTTTTTAGCGTCGTTTGCGTAAAACGTCCGTGAATGGGGATTGACGTCATTGACGTTCACTGACAGAATTTGGAGCATGCGCACTGACAGTCGACGCATGCGCAGTACGTTCGCCGCGGGATCGCGCCTAGTTTAAATAATACACGCCCCCTACCCGCCCCATTTGAATTCCGCCGGCTCATTTTCGCTACGCCGTCGCAACTTTAGGAGCAAGTGCTATGTGAATAACAGTACTTGCTCCTAAAGTTTCGGCGGAGTAACGTAAATGACGAACGTTACTCCGAAATAAAGAACCTACCTGAATCTGGCCCAATTTGTATATTTATTACAGACGTTTATATAGCACCGATAATTCACACAGTTTTTTACATAATGTACATTAAAATCAGTCCTTGATCTCAAGGAGCTTACCATCTAAGCTCCCTATCTCACATGTATACATAGACACACACACACACACTAGGGCTACTAGGGCCAATTAAGACAAATGCAATTTAACCTACCAGCATGCCTTTGGAGGTGTAATTCCGTGCAAGCACAGGCAGAACATGCAAAATCCATGCATATACTATCCTGCTTGGAGTTTAAACCAAGGACCCCAGTGCTGCAAGGTAGAAGTGCTAACCACTAAGCCACTGTGCTGCTTTTCTGTTTAATGTTAAGATCCCTTTTACACTGGGGCCTTTTTCAAGCGTTTTTGGACTAAAAATAGTGCCTGTAAAACGCCTGCCCTGTAGCCCCAGTGTGAGAGCCCGAGTGCTTTCACACTGGGGCGGTGCGCTTGCAGGACGTTAGAAAAAGTCCTGAAATGAGCATCTTTGGGGCAGTTTGGGAGCACTGTATACACCGCTCCTCCACTGCCCCAGCCAACTGAAATGAATGGGCAGCACTGCCCAAGAGCCTGCAAAGCGCTTTGGCAGCTGCGCTTTTCGGGTGCTATTAGTGGTTGCAAACCCTTAGTGAGAAAAGAAAAAACAAACACCCGAAAGACAAAGGCATAATGAGCTAGTATGCATATGACTTCAGCACATGCAGATACAGGGGATATCTCCTAAAGTGTGCAGGTTTAGGAGGTATCCAGGGTAGCTACAGGTAAGCCTTAATATAGGCTTACCTGTAGCATAAAGTGTGTTGTAAGGGTTTACAACCACTTTCTTCGGTCGCTAGCAGGGGGGTTAAAAGTGCCCCGTTAGCGGCAGAAAAGCGTCGCTAAAACATTGGTAAAGCGCCACTTAAACTAGCGCCGCTTTACCACTAACGTGGCTGACAGCCAGTGTGAAAGGGCTCTTATGTGGGTCCCTTCCAGGTGCTTAGGCTTCCCCCCAGAAACTGACAACCTACTAGCTGCATCTTACATTGGGACAGACGGGTCTTGAGGTGTACAGGCATTAGAGTGTAAGCTCCTGTGGTGCAGAGACTGATGTAACTGGTTCAGTGTTCACTGTACAACACTGTGGTATATGTCATAGCTATATAAATGTATAATAATAGCGTGTAACTCTGGAGGGAAATTAGAGTGTAAGCTCCTGTGGTGCAGAGACTGATGTGATTGGCTATATAATAATGTATAGTAATAATCATCACCATCATAATAGTATGTGGCATATTAGAGTGTAAGCTCCTCTAGTGCAGAGACTGATGGTCTCTGTTTAAAGCGTTTGTTACCCCAACACTTCATACAGTATTCCTGATATGTGTCTGCTGTACTATGTACTTGTGTGAAAAAGTCTCCTGTTCTCTTTGTATTGCTTCCTTTATGTGAAATCCCTGGTGCCCCTGCCAGTCCCTCTGCTTTCCTATAAAAAACTGACCACACCAATCAGGACAGCACATAGTGGTCAGTTCTCTAGCTATGCTGGGAACTCAGTGTATGCTCTGCCAATGATCCGACTTGTCCTCACACACCCATGCTGCACAGCTTTTCACTGGGAAGTTCAGTGTGCTGCTGCTTCTCCTCCCCCAGCTCTTATGCAGCTGAGAATGTGATAATTTATTTTAAAAATAAGGGAAAAAATGTATTTATAATGTTTTTTTTTTTATCTATACAAAAATGTTTTGGCTTTCATTTCTATTTTAAACTGAATGAGTTGTTTTACAAGGTGATTGTTTACAATCACTTTAATCCATGCAGCCCTACAGCATATGTTGGTGCTTTACACATGAATGCAAACACGACAAACCGAAAGTCTGGTAGGAAAACAAATGGCAGTTAGGCGGCAACTTATCGCCCGGCATCAATGTTTCGATTCGCTCTCCACTTTCACACGTGACAAACACACAGAAATTCTTCGGGCCGAACGTCTCTGGGAACTTGGCGCTGTTCTGGCCTCCTGGGCCAATGGCAGATAACAAGTGAGCTCTTGTTTTGCCTCTTCCAACCTGCCACCAAATTACCTTTTTCCTAATGAAGTCATAGCGGGGCGCTTGGTGTCTGAGGTAACAATGCGCCATTTGATCCGGGAATTCTCCCCGGGGAACTGTGATACCTTGGTGCCAGCTTTTTTCAATTAGCTGACCACAGCGAGCAAACAACTATTACGCTGGTGACTGTGTGGGATACAGAGCAGCGCTGTGTCTGCGCGGCCCAAACCACAACATGTTTCTAAGAAAAGCGAGAGAGAGAGAGAGAGAGAGAGAGATGGGGAAAACAGAGAACAATGAGGTCATGTGACAAGAACTTCTCCCGGACTATTTCTTTTCGCCTGCTGACAGTGTGATGTAATACGAAAACACCCCGCAATGGCCTTTAACCCTCACCTTTAGGAGTAATTTTTTGTAGTAATTAAAGGAGAAGGATGATGGATTTCACTAAACTCTACTTCTGTTCTGTTATAATAAACCGTTACAGAAAACAAGTTTTAATACAAAGGCTATCATGCTTATGGTAAATGTAGCTAAGTTGGTGTACCGAGTGCTTGACCAAGACCAAGAAGGAGGTGGTAAACCCCAAAAACTTGTCCTGAAAATGTAACTGTTAGAGCAGTTTGTGTGCTTCTTAACCACTTAAGACCCGGACCATTATGCAGGTTAAGGACCTTGCCCCTTTTTGCGATACGGCACTGTATCGCTTTAACTGACAATTGCGCGGTCGTGCGATATGGCTCCCAAACAAAATTGGTGTCCTTTTTTTTAAACAAATAGAGCTTTCTTTAGGTGGTATTTGATCACCTCTGCAGTTTATATTTTTTCGCGCTATAAACAAAAATAGAGCGTCAATTTTGAAAAAAAATCAATATTTTTTTACTTTTTGCTTTAATAAATATCCTAAAAAAAGATATAAAAAAACATTATTTTCCTCAGTTTAGGCCGATACGTATTCTTCTACATATTTTTGTTAAAAAAAAAAAATCGCAATAAGCGTTTATCAAATGGTTTGCGCAAAATAGGATATGGTTTGATGGCACTTTTATAAAAAACATTTTTTTTATTACTTATAGGGGTGATCAGCGATTTTTTTCGTGACTGCGACATTATGGTGGAGACATCGAACACTTTTGGGACCATTGTCATTTTCACAGCGAAAAGTGCTTTAAAAATGAACTGATTACTGTGAAAATGTCAATTGAAGGGGCAGTGAAGGGGTTAACCACTAGGGGGTTAAAGGGGTTGTAAAGACAAAAATATTTCCCTCTTAAATTAAAGTCTGATAGTAGCTGAAAAAGTAATGTTTTGCATTATAACTAGTTTGATACCTGTTGAAATCGAGCTGTTTTATTCACCTCCAGCACCCCTGAATCGTTATTCTCACTGACTTCCTGGTTTGCAGTGCACATTCATTCTTGCTGCATTACGGCCTAATGGGAACTACAGTTCCCATTAGGCTTAACCTCCATGCCTGTGAGAGATAAGAGAGCATCTTCATGCAGGGCTGTAGTCATAGGGAGGGGGTGAGCACATTCTGCTTTCCACCATGCAAAACAGCTCAGGTGCTGGTGGAAAGCAAGAAGAGGAGAGACAGGAAATGGCATTTTCAAACCTGGATTAGTGTTTTTTGGAGGTCAAAAGGAAAAATGAGGTAAGTGATATTTAAATGCTCTAGCTTACAGAAATCAATTGATCTAATAAAAAACGAACCTTTAGTGTTCCTTTAAGTGTGTCCTATTGTGTGTTTTACTGTAGAGGGGCGTGTTTGGACGTGTGACTTCACTGATCGTCGTTCCCTATGACAGGGAACAGACGATCAGTGACAAGCCACAGAGAAGAACGGGAAGGTTTGTTTACACTCACCTCTCCCCGTTCTTCAGCTCCTGTGACCCGATCGCGAGACACCGGCGGCGATCGGACCTGCAGTCACGGAGCTTCGGACCAGAGCTGGGTTCTTAAAGGGGACGTACATGTACACCATTGTGCCCAGCCGTGTCATTTTGTCGACGTAAATATCTTCGTGCGGTGGTCCTTAAGTGGTTAAAGATACTAAAGTGCAGTTTCCCGCTAGTGTTTCATACTTAGCAAGTACCTTTATAGAGCACTGTTCAGTCTCCGTTTGGCTTATAACTGGCCCCTCAGGTGGACAACGAGACTGTTCTTGTATGTAACATTCATCAATGCAGCCGGCTACAAGGGCCACAATCACATCGCTTCGAATCGGACGGACGCTCCTACGAGGGGAAGCAGACAGGAAGGTCAGGCATGTTTGTAAAGGAATCTGCCAAGACTGGATGAGTTTTATGAGAGCTCCCAGAGGAGAAAAACAGGTGTTTTTACACAGTGCGGAAAATGATTTATCCATCCGAGACTGCTCTGCAAGTAAATAATAGGACTCGTCATCTGCCGTATTATTCCAGAATGCTTCTCATATGGAGGAAATTAATCTGCACATCTTGTTGTTTTCAGAAAACACGAGTCTGCGGGGGACAACAATGCGCTTTAGCAAAATTACAAAGAATTGCAAGCGACGGAATGTTCTCTGTTCATTAATCGCAAGCAGCACTGAACATATCTCCTCTCAAGATGGCTACACTTTGGTCACACAATACAATATGGCTGACCAACCAATATATTTTTTGCTGTAGATCAGAGGTGTCAAACTCAATTTCATTGTGGGCCACATCAGCATTATGATTGTCCTCAAAAGGGCCGGTTGTATCTGTAAGATTAGATGTCCAGCGCATCCCCTCCCCTTTACATTAGATGTTAACAGCTACCCCACCATCAGAAGTTGAGTCCCCCACTCTCCCTTACATCACAGTGCTCCCCCTTTCCTTAGGCTGCTGCTGGGAAGAAGCTGGATGCATTGCTTGAAAGCAGAAAGTAATGCCGCGTACACACGACTGTTTTTCGGGTTCTAAAAAAAATTAAGTTTTAAGGGTCTAGAAAAAACTATGTTTTTTTCAACACGATCATTAAAACGGCGTTGCCTACACACAATCGTGAAAAAAAAAATGCTCTAGCAAAGCGCGGTGACGTACAACACGTACAGCGGCACTATAAAGATCCATTCGGATGGCGCCACCCTTTGGGCAGCTTTAGATTGATTTTGTGTTGGTAAAAGACGATTCGCGCTTTTCTGTCTGTTACAGCATGATGAATGTGCTTATTTCATTACGAACGGTAGTTTTACCAGAATGAGCGCTCCCGTCTCATAACTTGCTTCTGAGCATGTGCGTTTTTTTCACGTTGTTAAAGCCCACACGCGACCATTTTTTACAAACTTAAAAACGACAATGTTAAAAACGTTGTGAAAAGGTAGAGCATGTTCGAAATTTTTAATGACCATTTTTTAAACAGTCTTATTCCATAAGGCTCAATATTGAGTTGGCTCACCCTTTGCAGCTATAACAGCTTCAACTCTTCTGGGAAGGCTGTCCACAAGGGAATGTTTGACCATTCTTTCAGAAGCGCAATTGTGATGTCAGGCACTGATGTTGGACAAAAAAAAGGCCTGGCACGCAGTATCCGCTCTAATTCTTCCCAAAGGTTTTCTATCAGGTTAAGTTCAGGCCAGTAATATTCCTCCACCCCAAACTCGCTCATCCATGCCTATCTCCCTGCTGGCAGAGATTCATTTGTTTAATTATCTGTTCACCATTGTGACTGGCACCTATTCTGGTGACAACTGTCTAAAAGGGGATTTCCCCTAACTTTGTAAAGACTAAACCTGGCCATAGATGAATGAGATTTGATCCATCTATGGGCAGGCTAATTGTACTGAAGTCAATCCATCAAATCAACTTTACTACAACCAGCCTATCAGGTAGTTATTCATGCGATCATTGCCGATGGCTATAGCAGCCAGCAGTGATGATTTTCTTGTGTTGGTGAGGAAAGTTGCCAGCAGAAGACATTTACCTTCTATAACACTTCCCTACTCAATGGAAAAAAAGCTCTCACTATGCGAACGGTTTTAGACCAAAGTGATGGGGAGATATACTTTCAACTTACAGCTAACTCAGAGTCCAATAATCCCTAGAATAGAACTTCCAGGTGTTATTTTGTTGCCCCCGTTGGCAGTTTGAAGATATCAAATCCTACCCTTAGCTAGGGATGTACATATGAGCTATTTTATATAAATTGAATTTTTTGGGATATAAAAATCAATTCAACCAATTTTCTGCATAAATCAAAATGACAGAACCTTAAAAGGTTTCATTCTTTTTTTTTCTTTTATAAATCTGAACATTTAAAAAAAAAAAAAGCAATTTCGATCAGTTTATTACACGTGTAATGCATGGCTTCATCCTCCCAATTTAGGACGACTTTCCCTGTTAGTCATCTGCTATTGGCTGCCAGTAAATAGAGTGACACAAGTCGACCCTCCGATATCTTTGTTAACAAATCCTAGTAAAAATTCTCAATTTGCCAGGAGTTGACAATGACTGAGTTGATGTAAATGGGCCATTCTTCTTGTTAATACCTTCATTTAAATAATAATAATATTTAGCGGGCAAATCTCCCTGCGACTCGCCACCCTGCAAACAATGCTTCAATATGAATACTGGAAAATCTTTTTTTTTCCCTCTAGAAATCGATTTTACCTCTTTGGGAATAATAGCATATTTATTTGCCTGGACGCGACTCTGGCAGAAAGCTTGTAGGCTTATTATGAAAGAATTTGTGTTTTCTTAACAAGCATTTTATGTATATTTTTTATTATCGGGCTGAGGCATTCAGAGGTGTTAAATTAATTCAGAATTATGGGTCACATTTACGGACTAGGAATGCAAAATGTTGCTGTGATTCATAGAGTCATGTGGTGTCTGTTTGAGAAATAAAAAAAAAAATGGTAAGCAGGACTGGAAAGAACAACAGCATGTATACAGTGCCTTGGGTTTGGTATTTATAACCAATAAACTGAACACAGAAGGGTCATTTAAACCTGAGCAGACAATTATTTCAGAGGCTGCAAAGAGTACTATGAAAAGCTGATACAGTCAACCTGAAATTCAAAGTTTGGGGTCAACTGTTCTTGTATGAAGTTAAGGCAAACACAATAAGGGATTTTTCACTAGTAACACAATACACTATACACTATAGCAATTGTGGACACCCAAACATCACAACTATATGCCATCCCTTTATGAAATCACAGTTATTAACATGGGATTATCCCTAATTATTCTAAAACAGCCTCATAATCAACACAGAGTTCATATTCTGATATCTGTACCAGGTTCCGAAGAAAAACAGGGTGGAAGACAAATGATAGCAGTAGACAACTCCGATAGGCCTTTGCCAGAAAAACAGATCACCTGTGTTGGGAATATACATGCCAGGACCTGGACCTGAGCCTCTTCTGTGTCTGGCGGTAACCCTTCTTGCTGAACTACCTGAGATGTTGGATTCAATGTTGAATGTTGGCTGGGGAGAGCACAATAATCTGGCAAACAGGAAGTGCAAAGGCACAGCTTTAATCGGAAGGAGCAAGGAGTTCAAGATTCAAAAGAAACAAGACAAGGTTGTCTTAAGAGATCAGACAGGGATCTGTCTTGTTTCTCTTAAACCTTGAACTCCTTCCGATTAAAAGCTGTGCCTTTGAACTTCTTGTTTGCGAGATTATTGTGCTCTCTCCAGCCAATATCTCGCTCTTGTCACTCCAGCTGCCACCCATAGCTGAACTACCACTCATTACTAACATTTCACTTGTTCCTCGACTACGCTTCTGTTTGATCCCAACCTGCAACCACTTGTTACCGACCATTGGCTTGTTTACCGCCTACGCTTCTACTTGATCCCTACCAGCTATATCTGCTACTGGACAGAAGCTTGCTCATCACTTGTTGGGACTATCCTGACGACCATGACCTGATACTAGCACACAGCAAAAACCAGCATCCACCATCGGGAGCTCCGATGAATACCAGCTAGTACTTGCCCACCTTGGGTAAGCTGGGGTGACCTGCTTGTATACCCGTCCTGCTGGTCAGTGGGAGTTTCTCCACTGCTATAGCTACTGGTTTCTAAGCCTGACCCCAGACCATGACAATAGAGTATATTATGCCAAAAAGTATACTATGCCAATGGTTTATTTCAGGTATTTCCAGTGAAGAGTACCGTTAATTCTACAGAAAACAAAGACATTTTAACCAACCTTTCTCAGCCATATTTTCATGGAACACTAGGGTTCATCTTAAGGTGTCTAGGAACACTAGGGTTCATCTTAAGGCGTCTATGTGTTGCTTGAGCCGTGAGCATCGGCATATTGATCTCCTACCTACACTGACCACCAATGCAAGTGGACAATTCTACAATGCCACTAATGTTGAGTTACCACAATTTTTCATGTCCGTGTTGATCTTCTGTTATTCTTCATTTAAATTATAGAGTGTGAAATATGCTAGGTATACCATATTTTTTATTGTTATATTTTCTACAAGTTAGTTAGTTCTATACACCAATGTATAGCAAACTGTGGATATAATTATAATCAGTAGTTTCCCAAAGACCTAAATGATGCTTCAAGTGTTCCTCCAGGAAAAGATGTTTTAGACAATTGTGCAATTCCAGCCATGAGATGAGGTCCCTGAGGAAGGTCCCTTTCTGTTTGGCAAAATTAGACCTCTTGTGCATAAAGCCAGCTCAATAAAAGACATGATTGTTTGCTATTTCGCTGTTGAGGAACTCAAGTGGTCTGCACAAGGCTCTGACCTCAACCCTACTGAACACCTTTGGGATCAATTGGAAAGCTGAAGGTGAGCCAGGTCTTCTCATACAACATCAGCACCTGGATTTAAATATTCTTTTGGCTAATTCGACACAAATTTCCACAGACACACTCCAAAATGTTGGTAAACCTCACAGCATATGGAGCAATTTTTTAAATACGTGAAGCAATAGATTGCTAACACTAGCAATTTTAATAGAGCACTTCCAAGAGGTGCTTACATACTGGTTAAATATCCTCTGAATTCCAATGTTGAGATGACCATTAAGGAGCTTCTTCAGGAAACTGAAAAGGTTTAAGAAGACCCCACAGAAGTTAGCTCTGGTCACTTCTACCAATAAAAACAAACAATAGTGACCTTAGTGCATTAGTTTATGGAAACACAACTAACCCTGAATAAGACAGAGCACACTTAGACTGAACATGTCTTTGTGCTTCTGCAGGTTAGGTGGCAGGAGGTTATCACAAAAAACACAGATGTGGTGCCTACACCCATCGCAATGGGGGGTTACTTTTAGCTAATACTCAGACAAACTTTATTTTAACAGACCAGTAACACAAACATCTATAGGGAACTGTTATGGCTAACCCCCCCACACAGGGGCAGATACACAGGTAAATGGGCTCCTGGGAATAAGGAGAGGTAAAGTGGACTCCATGGTTTTAAGGACAAGCCTTAGATAAACAATTTAACTGAAAGTGCCAATAAAAGAGTTTTTTGCAGTGTGAGCCGAGTGCATTAGACTAACAGAGGCCTGTGTATCCAAGATCGGCCTGTCACCCCCGCCTCATTCATCAACCGGACAGGACCAAGCTTAAAGTCCATGCGGTTTGTATATTACAGAAAGTCTACAAAATAAGAGGCAGAGCTGCAAATCCATCTAGGCAAATAAGCTTCCAGCAGTGAACAAAATGTTAAAGTAAATGTAAACCCAATCACTATCTTTTATTAGCATTTAATGTTATTTTAATATGCATTTTCAATATTTTAAAATTTGCAGCTTTCATTAAAATAATCACTGGGTCTCCACGCTACACATCGGAGTTCATCTGAGTACTATTTGTAGTGAGAAGAGGAGCCCCAAAATGTTTTTGACTTTTTTTTGTTATTTTTAGTTTAGTTTTGACCTCTTCATGTAAATCAAATATGTGGACGATGACGCATAAAGCTTCACATAAAAAAAAGATGGTCAGCGATGCCACCAAATCATAACAGATTTGTAAATCTACAATTACTTCCAATTATGATGATAAATGTTGATCTTGTTTTTGTTAAAAAAAAATCTGAATAAAAAATATTGGAAAATAAAATAATCACTGGTGATCGTGGCATTAAATTCCTAGTTCAGGTCCTTTCTGTGTGAAGGTGATCAGAGGTTTTCTCATGTCTCCTGTGTCGTCACCTTGTCACAAGAACTTCTACTGGAAATAAGTTGCGGTTTCAGCACATATTACACAGGGATGATCTACTGTTGCTGCTATCAGAAAACCCACCCTGAGAAGCCATGCCACAACTACCTTTTTTTTTTTCCATAAATCTTATTTTCACCATTTTCCATCCTCTTTATCATTTATTATTATGCAATCTCTGAGATGGTAAAGAGGAGGTTTACTCTGGAAAGAAAAAAAATATAAAAGTCATCAGCTACAAATCCTATAGCTGCTGACTTAAAAAAAAAAAAAAAAAAAAAAGACACTTAGCTGTCCAGGGATCTAGCGCCGACCTGACCCGGGCTAGTTCTTCACTAGCCTTCGGGTTCCTGGTGTTGGCATCTTAACTGTGAGCAGCTGGCTATGCTACTTTAGGCTTTATAGCTGGCTGCCCATTGCACATTCACTAGCCGAGCTTCGCTTTGTGAATATTTCAGCAGTGGACTGGGACCTGTGACGTGTCCTAGAAGACCGTAGGGAGGGTACCACTACTCCCCCCCCATCCCAAAAAAATGACATGTCAAATGTGGCAGGGAGGAGGACTTAAACAGAACATCCCCTTCTGGGTGGAGTTCCACTTTAAGGACCACACAAAAAAAGTCATGGGGGGGTCCCCCTTTAAAATCCATGTCAGATGGTGACTTCTAATCTGGAAGACTGCCTTTAAGATAAGGGAGCCCCTAGATATCCAGTGCTCATATACACACATGAGCACGGGATATAGTATCACTTGTATATCATCCCCCCCACACAAAAAAAAAAGACTTCAAGACTTCACAGAAATGTTTTATTCTATCATCAACCAGGTCGTCGGGGGGGCCCATTGAAACACAACTCATGCCAAGGCAATCCTCTCCCATCACACTCCTGTTATAAATAACAGCTCCCAGAAGGCTGCAGAATGTCACAAACTGGCCATGGATGCTGAACTGGCATCAATGACCACATCACCTGGATCCAGATGCAGACCAGGGATTGGACCAGTCATTTAGCAGCACTTTTGTGGGTGTATAAGCTATCCACAATCATCGTTCAAGAATGTGATTTATGAAAAATTTGAATGCCTATTTTTGTTGCCTTTTAGCCACATTAAAAGATCAGCTCCATACTGAACAGTATTTGTTTTTAACTGTATTTATTTTTTGCATTGGTAAATGTCTCCCATGGCAGTGCCAAGCTACCCATAGCCTTCTTGCCAAATGTTTGAAAACGGACCAGAATTGTTTTTTTTACAAGATTCCATTTACACTTTATTGGTGTATTGGTGATAGGTTTAGCCTGGAATTCTAATTTAAGTGCAGTACAATACATTTTATAGTTACATAGTACATAATTACTGTATTTATTGGCGTATAACACTTACTTTTTTACCCTGAAAATAGAAGGTAAACTGTGCCTGCATGCAGGGGGATGTGGAAAGTTTTTTCCTGTAACTTCCCTCTTAAAGTTAAGGTGCGTGTTATACGCCGATAAATACGGTATGTATTTAAGCAGGTCTAGGGGCAGCACAGTGACTAAGTGGTTATCACTTCCGTCTTGCAGTAAATAGGTCATGGGCTCAAATCCTGACCATGACTCTACCTGCATGGAGTTTGCATGTTCTCTCTGTGGCTGTGTGGGTTTCCTCCAGGTACTCCGGTTTCCTCCCACACTCCAAAGATATGCTGGTAAGTGAATTGGCCGCTCTCTAAATTGTCCCTAGTGCACACAGTACATGAAAAAACCTCATACAATACACATTCTGAGGGGAAGTACAGATGTCATGTAAAGTGATTTAATTGTGTGATCTATGTAAAGCACTGTGTGTACTGTCAGCACTGTATAGACATATCACCTGTACTACTGTGTTTGTGAAGATGGATTAAAAATGTAAAAATGTCAAATGTGTTCACAAATCATGCACTTCAAACCTACAATGTATGCGCATCAAATCTAGAACTTAACAAAATGCATGCCCCAAAGGGCGATGCTTGCACTTCTCACAAAGCACTTACTGTAAAACGTTTCTAATCACCCCAATGCACTCAAGCACCACGGGATCCTACGGGGTAAATTACCACACTATATCAAGATGCCACTCAACTAAACTCAACTATAAATCAGACCAAAAAGAGGGACAACTGAGGGGGACAGAGGGGTTTGGTTTAACCCATTTACGACCGCCCGACGCATACACTATATTGCCTTTACACGCACGTGAACTTTAATGGCATCCCAGTCTTAGCCTGTAGAGTTCAATATTGAGTTGGTCCACCCTTTGCAGTTAATATATATATATATCTGTAAAGGGAGGGCCAACTTAATATTGAACTCTACAGATTAAGACTGGGATGCCATTAAAGTTCATGTGCGTGGAAATGCAGGCGTTCCAATACTTTCGTAACTCTAGTGTAAGTGTTACTGGGCAGGCGTTATTAATGTGCTGAGACTTTCAGCCGACATCTCTAAGTCTGGGCTACAGCTCGATAGCTGGCGGGACCGGATTCTGATCATGTGACCATTGTGACAGTGGTCACGTGATCACCGATCCTTCTGGCCCCCGGGGCGTTTGTCCAATGATTTAAAGGGACCCCTGGGCAGCGGAAAGGGGTTAAAAAGACAGATAGTGCCTACAAATGAGGGACAGTTGGGAGGTACAGACTTTGGTGTCTGAGCTTACATCTGCTTTAGCTGATCCTTTACCAAAGCTGAGAAAACAAGTAGGTGATTGTGATAAATCAACAGTATTTCCTGCCTGTGGAGCACAGTTTCTGATTTTACTATTATTCTAATCACTGGGTCTCTTATGATAGCAGCAAGCTTATACGTCATGTCTGTGTTTCATTAGCAAATACTACAGACTGCCTTTCTGTGCTAAGATTAAATAATGTAGAGAAAATGACTGATTATTATAGTCCTGATGGAAGATTGTTCTTCTGTATACGAAATGTTAATGATCTTCACCGTGGGAGAGCATCAAATGAAAGAATAAAGCATTCCACAAACTTGAAGCATTGCTGGTAAAATTGGTCTTAAAGCGGAGCCTCAGGCAAGCCGCTAAATACATAGATGAAAGGCACAGTGGCCCGTTTTACCTGCCAAAGGGACTTGTATTTGTCCATCCAGTTCTGAAATTCACACAGCCCTGTCTGACCTGATTTTTATCTTCTGTAGCTCACAGACACTTCAAGGCCTTGTCAATCCCCAAGCACTGATTGGACAGTGGAAGGAGAAGTAGCGGACAGATGAGCTCATCTCTGTGTCACTCTACTTACTTTCTGCTCCTATTAGCGAAACCCTTGGCTTGAACTTTGCAACACAACCGACCTTTTCACTGTACTGCTTCTCACCCTCCATGACTGAGCTCTGCTGTATAGGGGCTACAAGAGGGTAAAAACCAGGTCAACTTCAAGTACTTACACTGTTAGCATTAAAAAAAACACTAGAGCTGAAATGATTAATCGATATTATCGATAATGAAAATCATTGTCAACGATTTTCATTATCGATTAGTTGGTTCTAGGGGTGCAACAGATCATGCCCGATCCGAACGGGCCGACCTGTTCGGATCGGCACAGAATGCCATCCGCGGATCGGCACAGAATGCCATCCGCGGATCGCACCGCCGCCGCGGCCTTAGGAAAGACCACGGCTTCGGCATAGCTCCGGAGCGGTCGGCCGTCTTGGTACACTCGGCGGCGGTGCGCGCTGACGTCATCACCCCTCCCTCTGTCTGTGGATATTATTTTTTTTTATCCAATTATTCGATTATTCGATTATGAAAATAATCGTTAGTTGCAGCTCTAAAAACACACACACGCACACACACACACTTAATGATGTATTAAAGCGGAGTTCCACACAAATTTTCAAGTATACATTAATAGCATTCTAGCAATGATATCATTGTCCAATGGAATCTTTTATTTATTTTTTGCTAAGGGTTACCTTGTGAAGGAGACTTTTCTGTGGCGTTCCTGGTCTCTGCCACCCGCGGATATGGCCATCATATCCGGCGGCACACTGTCTCCTGGGAGATATGGGGGTTATTTACGCAAGGCAAATCCACTTTGATAACATTTCCCAAGTTGTGGGGACCACCGACAGTAAAATTATTTTCGTAGCGTGGGTTGTCAGTACCCAAGGCAAGACAAGTAATTTACCTAACCCATGGAAATTTAGCACTCTGTGAGTCTCCTCCACTTGTACACAGTATTAAAACCTCATATGGTACATTTTAGGATGTACCACTCTCTTTGTTCTCCTTTCTTTCCCTTTTATCCCTGGCTATCCTAATTTATTTTCCCCCATCCCTCTCTCTAGCCATCGTTCTTGTTTTTTCTCCTATTCTTTCTCTACATTTTTCTTTATTTCTTTTCCTCTCCCTTCCATATACTCTCTATTTTTATTCCTTCTCTTACTCCTTGGTGGCGGGAATGGGATGAGTGGCAGTGCTGGTGGGGAGTTGGGATCAGTGGCAGTGTTGGGGGGGAATTCTGAACAGCCAACTTAGGTGCTCTTGATCAAGGTCATCTGCTGATCTGAGAACTGTAGTGGAGACTTTTAATGGGAACTCTAATCACAGATATCCACTGTGTCTCCGACTTTGTGGTGTCTCATAGCAGTGACACCAATGGTGAAATCAGGAGATAGGGTCTCCTCCAGCCCCTCCCAATCCTCACCAGTCCTCTAGTCTATGCCCCTCAGCCATGCCGTGAACTGAATGGGCCACTGCAAAGAGGCTGAGTGGGTGGCTGTGGGCTCCAGGAACAGCCCAGCTGGGCGGCCACAGGCTCCAGGGAAAGCCCTATTGGGCAGCCACATAAAAGCTGGAAGCGGTGCAGGCTTCAGGAACAGCCCAGGATTTGGTGACCCCTGACAAATCATCATTTGACCCCCGAGGGGGTCCCAACCCCCAGGTTGAGAACCACTGCTCTAAAGACCTTTTTGTGGAGTTGACCACATAGTATTATCACTGGACATCAGTGCTGTTTGTAGTATATGACTGGCACAGATTTGAATTGGTCTTATGTTGTTTTTTTTATATATAATATAGACTGGAATTATTTTTAAAGGAGTTTTCCACCTGGACCCTGTGAGCAGGGGCCCACTCCCCCCACTGGATAAACTCACAAATTAAACTAAGGCTGAGATAGGCTGTTGACAGAATCCTGAGTCATTGTTCACAAAGTACAAAACACACGTGACTTAAGCGATGTACAAACTTCTCTTTTTCTATTTTAGTTGCTCAACTTCGGGAAACATCTCAGTGATTTAATCACCCAGAAATAAACTGCAAATGTTGGGAAATTAAAGGCCAAATAAAGAATGAAATGGAAAGTTCAAGGCCCTTACGGCCCCTAAACAAGTTCCAACAGCCCCAAACACAAGGAAGTATATAAAATTACTCATGCGGCTAACAAAACCTGTCTGATAAGGTTATTTTTTCTGCCAAGCAAACAAGACCAGGTTTTCCTGAGGTTACACCATGCTGGGGGACTTTGCTGGGGATGCCTTCTTACATATAATAACAGGAACTGCAAGCAGCATTTCCCCCAACACATCCCTCCTGAACACCTGGCCATGATGGATTTTCAGCACTGCAAGCTGCTCTTAAAAGTTCAGCTAAGTACAGGAGGTAATACTATAGCTTTTTTTTTTTTTTATTTGTCATGAAGATGAGATTTTTCCCTTAAATAGATCTTAAGAAATTTAGTTTCTCAGGAACAAGACCTCTATCAGTGCCTACAAAGTTTTACCATTCTCTGGGAGTGCAGACTCGTCTCTTCACCCCCTTTCCTGACAATACTGCAATTATTACACAAACTACTGATCTCTCACATTCATATCTCAATAACATTTGGTCATTGAATTCAGGTTGTCTTGTCCTGTAAAAGTAAGCTTGCACAGCTAAATTCCACTTTGCATAACCACGCCAGCCCCGGACCATTTGGCTACCCAAAAATCAGAGCACTTTTTGCGATTCGGCACTGCGTCGATTTAACCGACAATTGCGCGGTTGTGCGACGTGGCTCCCAAACAAAATTGACATCCTTTTGTTCCCCCACAAATAGAGCTTTCTTTTTGTGGTATTTGATCACCTCTGCGGTTTTTATTTTTTGCGTTATAAACAAAAAAAGCATCCATTTTGGAAAAAAAAACACGATATTTTATAATTTTTGCTATAATAAATATCCCCAAAAAATATAAAAAAAAATCATTTTTTTCCCTCAGTTTAGGCCGATATGTATTCTTCTACATATTTCTATTAAAAAAATCGCAATAAGCGTTTATTGATTGGTTTGCGCAAAAGTTATAGCGTCTACAAAATAGGGGATCGTTTTATGGCATTTTTATTAATAATTATTTATTTTTTACTAGTAATGGCGGCGATCAGCGATTTTTAATCGTGACTGCGACATTATGGAGGACACATTGGACACTTTTGACACTATTTTGGGACCATTCACATTTATACAGCGATTAGTGCTATAAAAATGCACCGTTTACTTTGTAAATGTGACTGGCAGGGAAGGGGTTAAGCTATAGGGGGCTCTGAAGGGGTTAAGTGTGTCCTAGGGATGTTTTCTAACTGTGGGGGAATGGACTACGTGTGACACGACACTGATCACTGTTCCTGATCACAGGGAGCTGTGATCAGTGTCCTTTCACTAGGAAGAATGGGGGAAATGCTTGTTTAGATCAGCATTTCCCCATTCTTCCTCTCCGTGAGACTATCGCAGGACTCCCGGCAGATATCGAGTCCGCGGGATCCATGGTCACACTCACGGAGCATGTAGCGAGAGTGCTGCCGGCGCCCAAAATACCGCATCTTAAAGGGGACGTACCAATACGTCCATATGCCCAGTCGTGCCATTCTGCCGACGTATATTGTTGTGCAGCGGTCGGCAAGGGGATCATTCTAATTCTCCTCCATGCTTAATCTAAAAAAATAGTGATTTCTTTGTTTTCGATGAATGATGTATTCTCTGCTCCTGATGCTTGGGATATTGAATCAGATATCCCAGGAGGTATCCATACAGCCGTACCTTACACACACATCAGCTGCAAGAATACGAAAAAGGCAGCTGGCTCCCGATGCCGTCAGAGAGTAAGATGGCAGCACAGGACATGGATTCCAGAAGATTGCAGTAGAACAATGTTAGATTTGCTGGCGACTTCAGCGCGACTTTGAGCAACTGACAACACGACTTAAAGTTGCCTCCAAAACAGGCAACTTTGCCCGTGGCCACTCACAGAATAATCAGCTCTGTGGGAGGGAGGGGTTTGCCTGAGTAAACTATTTTCTTTTAATGTAAAGTTGCTTTAGTTAAGATGGAGATGCGACTTTGGATGCACCTTCCATTGAAATCTATGGGTACAAGTTGCCTAGAAGTCGCCTTGAAGTAGTACAGGAACCTTTTCTGAAGTCGGAGCGACTTCAGTAGTGTACATTAAGACGGCTCTCATTAACTATAATGGAATTTCTTATGTCAAGCGACTTGGGAACTTTCAAAGATGCAAACGTGTTTGCATGTCCATTCAAGTAAAGCTGGGTACACACACTTAAAAAATTTTTTCGCTCACCCTAGCGGGCTGGATAAAAAAAAAAAATTACAGATCACCAGACTCACAATCAAAATTGGTGCGGCGTTCTCCCACGCTGTGCCTTTGTATTCTGACAAGGGGCTCCCCCCTGGCAGAACAAACTGATCAGCGCTCACAGCCATCGTCTGCAAGCGCTGATCCTTGTTGGACTTACAAACAAGCTCCTGGAATGGAACTTGTTTGTAAGTAAAAGGGGGCACATCATGGACTACGAACATAAGGAGAGAACTTTTCGACTGACTTCAAAACAAGAGGCATTTCTTTACTGATCAATATTTGAGGAAATAGTACAATTCTCATTGTATGCATTTATGCTATCAAAGTAAAAAGTGGCCATACGAGATGTGTCTAAAAAGTCAGGTAAATGGTCTGACATCTCAATGCCAACAAGGGCCAGGTGCGTGCATGCACACAGCTATCCAGAGACACATTGAGAAGCTCCACCTAGCTTGGAGTACACGTGACTGTTAGAGTCAAACGTAGTCAGTGTGAGAAGTAGGGTCACATTACAATGGAGCAACGAGTGAACATCAAGTTGTGCTACAAATTGGGGAAAACGCAGACGGAGATGCATGAAATGTTGGTGTCGGTGTACGGGATGGAAGCCGTGAGCAGAAAATGTGTTTACGTCTGGTTCAGACGATTTCGCAATTGCAAGGAAACAACGGAGGGTGAGCGATGTTGGGGTCAGCCGTCGACAAGCAGAACCCCAGACACAATCGAGAGTGCGGAAAATGGTGGCACAAGATTGGCGGATGATTCTATGATTGATGGCATAGGAATTGGGCATTACCAAGGACACAGTGCGCACAACATCGTCCGCGGAGATTTGGGTAAGCTGAAGATCTCTTTCCAGTTTGTGCCGCACAAGCTAATAATCAAACAAAAAGGAAAACGTATGGAAACCTCTGGAGATTTCATTACCACGTGTGACCAGGATCCACCCTTTTTGTGAACCACAGGGGATGAGACCCAGTGCTTCTAATTCTATCCAGAGTCCAAGCGGCAATTGATGGAATGGCAATCACCTTCTTCCCCACGACCCAAAACAAGTCGCCTGCAAAAGTCCAAGACAATGCTGATCGTATGTTTTGCGGACATGGCAGCAATCTGGATGTGTGACAGCGGTTCTATGATCGATTACTAAAGAGGTCTTTGCTGACAGAAGCTTTATGAACGTTGCCAAAAGTGTGCTATGAAGGATGGTGATTATTTTGAAGGCCAATAATGGTAATTTGTTTGCATCTTCTGTTTCGTTTGTTTTCTGATACCATTCATTGAAACTTTTAGGCACACCTCATACATAGTATGATCTCAAATGCACACCATGGACATTGAGATTGTTGACTATTGTTTTGGAAATAGCAATACATTTGATCCCACCATAAACCTATTGCCAGACCCAAGTACCCTTGAGCTTCAGCACACCTTGAATACATGACTTGTTTCCTTTTCTAGGGGAAGAGCTGCCCAATAACAAGCACTTCTGAGGCTCATACAAGCTTGTTATATCTGTCAAGGGTACCCACATGCTACCCTAATTAAAAAACAATTCCTAAATCTGTCACGTCACGGACTCAACTTTTGTTTTTCTCAATAGCACAAATAACCAAGGTACACAGTCACAATGGCCATTCTCGATAGGCGTAAGCAGCCAACGCAGAGCTCCACAGATCCCTAGTTAGGAGCACTGGCGACAGTCTGTATCTAGAAAGCCACATTATGGCTGACAGTTGTACACTGCACATAAAAATAACATCCGCCAGGAGGGAGTATAAAAGTCTGGAGAGTTTCTCTGACCACAGGGACACGTCTAGATGAAAGCGCCTGCAGCAATGCACTGCCACACTTCTTAAAGACAGCCCGTCACCGAGCCTATACCAGATAAAGGAATACATCAAGCTGATACATGGTAAAGGAAAATGGGGAGGGAATACAGATAGTTATTGTACTGAGAGGAGTTTGAGGAATGATTCTCATACTGCATCACAATTTTGTGTGTTACAGATCAGAGAAGGTGATCATGGGGAGAGAGAAAAAAAACACACTGATGCTTCGGGGTCCCAGAACGATGACATGCTGACACCTGGGTATCCAAAAACAAGGACACACACTTGAGGTTACCAGATCAATGACACATTGACACTTGGGGGTTCCAGAACAATGACACACTGACACTTGGGGACACTGAACAAAGACACACTGACATTGGGGACACTGAACAAAGACACACTGACACTTGGGAACACTGAACAAAGACACACTGACCCTTGGGGACCCTGGACGATGACACACAGACCCTTGGGGACCCTGGATGACGACACACTGACCCTTGGGGACCCTGGACGACGACACACTGACCCTTGGGGACCATAAAAGATGACACACTGACTCTTGGGGACCATAAAAGATGACACACTGACACTTGGGAACATTGAACAATGACACACTGACACTTTTGGACCTGAAACAATGACACACTAACACTTGAGGGTATTCGATTAATGACACACTCACACTTTAGAACCCAGAACAATGACACACTGACACTTGGGAATCTTTGAACAATGATACACTGACAGACTAAGGGCCAGATTCTCAGCTGCCTTACGCCGGGCCATTTACACTACGCCGCCGCAACTTACTGAGCAAGTGCTTTGAGAATACGGCACTTGCTCTGTTAAGTTGCGGCGGCGTAGTGTAAATGGCTTACGCTACGCCGCCGCATTTCTATGAGAATCTAGCCTAAAAACTCCAATGGTAAACTAATACTTAAAGCTGAGGTTCACCCTGAAAATGAACTTTTTACCATTAGATCCAGCATACTGCTGACATGTGCAGTATGCTGTTTTTTTTCCCTGTAAATACCGAGTTATCTGTATGTCTAATCTGGCTCCCAGAAGATTCCCCGCGGGGTATAGGCGTTCCTAAAACCAGGCATAGATGATTGACGTGCGCGTACAGAGCGTCACGCCTTCCGAAAATAGCCGACGTGAGACTCGGCTGTTTTATGGTGCTATACGGCGCCTGTGCCTGCAGTGTAGAGCTGACTGCGCAGGCGCCGTAAAAAGCCGAGTCCCACTTCGGGTATTTTCAGAAGGCGTGATGCTCTGTACGCGTACGTCAATCATCGATGCTTGGTTTTAGGAACGCCTGTTCCCCGGGACATTTTCCTCTACATTTATCATCAACAATCGCCTCGGAATAAAGGGATTTTTAAATACAGCTTACCTGTAAAATCCTTTTCTTGGAGTACATCACGGGACACAGAGCGGCATATTCATTACTATATGGGTTATATGGAGTACCTTCAGGTGTGGACACTGGCAATCTCAAACAGGAAGTCCCCTCCCTATATAACCCCCTCCCCTAGAGGGAGTCCCTCAGTTTTGTAGCAAGCAGTATGCCTCCCAAAATGGTCACCCAAAAGAGGGGTGGGAGCTCTGTGTCCCGTGATGTACTCCAAGAAAAGGATTTTACAGGTAAGCTGTATTTAAAAATCCCTTTTTCTTTCTCGTACATCACGGGACACAGAGCGGCATATTCATTACTATATGGGATGTCCGAAAGCAATGCTTTAATGAGGGGAGGGAGACATCTTCCAAAGAAGGATTTAATTTTAGAGGTATACTCAGATACTAGTAAATCCAACTTAAACGAGAAATGTAAATCTCAAATCAAATCAAGGGAGCCCCCTCAGATCCTGAGGAGCTTGAATCGCGGCCTGTAGTACTGACTGCCCAAAGGCTGTATCCGCATTCCTTCTTACGTCCACTTGATAAAATTTTGTAAACGTGTGGACTGATGACTACGTTGCTGCCTTGCATATTCGAGCCATAGAGATCTGATGATGTGCTGTCCAGGAGGTGCCCCTGGCCCTGGTAGAATGGGCCTTTACCGACAAAGGAGGAGGCAACCTCTTCAAACCGCAGGCCCGAACAATTAATTGTTTAATCCATCTTGCGATGGTGGATCAAGCAGCTGCCTGACCCATCTTGGGCCCTTCCGCTAAAACGAACACCACATCTGTTTTCCGAACCTTCTCTGTAGCTTTAAGATAGGCCTTTATGGCCCTGACAATATCCAACGTATGCAGCAACCCCTCCTTTCTAGAGGTGGGTTTTGGAAGAAGGATGGAAGTACCACATCCTGGTTCAGGTGGGAACTGGATATAACCTTTGGTAGAAAGGAAGGATGAGGACGGAACCCCGCCCTATCCTTATGTAAAATGAGACATGGTTCCTTACAAGATAAGGCTGCCAATTCCGATACTCTCCTGGCCGAAACTATGGTGATCAGAAATACCGACTTTCTAGTCAGTAAAACCAAAGGTACCTCAGCCAACGGCTCAAGGGGTTGTTTCTGTAGAGATGACAGAACAAGATTTAAGTCCCATGGACAAAGTGGTGACTTGACAGGAGGATTAATACGCAAGACCCCCTGTAAGAAGGTCTTTACCAGCGAGTGGGTGGCCAGCGGCCTCTGAAACCACACTGACAGAGCTGAGATCTGTCCCTTGATTGTGCTTAGTGCCAGGCCTTTATCCACTCCTAGCTGGAGAAAACTTAACACCCTATCAATAGTATATTTGCGGGAATTCCATCTTTTGGATTCACACCAGCCTACGTAGTTCCTCCACACCCTGTAATAAATCACCCTGGAGACCGGCTTTCTAGCCCTAATCAGGGTAGGGATTACCTGCCTAGACAGACCTCTACCCCTGAGAATCAGGGATTCAGCCTCCAGGCCGTCAAATTTAGACGCCGTAATGTAGGGTGGAGGATCGGGCCTTGTGAGAGTAGGTCTGGTTGTAGAGGAAGAGTCCAAGGGTCTCCCACTGCCATCTTCAGGACTAGTGAGTACCAAGTCCTCCGGGGCCAAGCCGGAGCTACTAAAATGACTGGCTTGTGCTCCACTCTGATCTTGCGCAACAGGCGAGGGAGTAACTGTAGCGGAGGACATGCATATAGAAGTTTGAATTGATGCCAAGGGCAAACCAACGCATCGGTTCCGCAGGCCATAGGATCCCTCGTTCGAGACACGAACCTGTCTAGTTTCTTGTTGAACCTGGATGCCATTATATCTACGTCTGGCATTCCCCACCTCTGGCAGATTGTCTGAAAGACCTGGGGATGCAGAGACCACTCCCCTGGCGACAGACTCTGGCGACTTTAAGAAGTCTGCCTGCAGGCTGTCCACTCCGGGAATGAATATCGCCGAAATGCAGGGTACATGAACCTCTGCCCACTGAAAAATCAAGCTCACCTCCCTCTGAGCGGCCCGACTCCTGGTTCCCCCTTGGTGGTTTATGTATGCCACCGCCGTGGCCTTGTCTGACTGGATTCTCACCGGGAACCCCTTTAATCTGGAGGTCCATGCCAGAAGGGCTAGGCGAGCAGCTCTGATCTCCCAGATATTGATGGGGAGCTGCCTCTCTGCTTTCACCCCAGTTCCCTGGCGAGAGGACCCCTCGAAGACCGCCCCCCCCAGCCTGCCAGGCTGGCGTCTGTGGTAACTACCTTCCAGACAACAGGGCTGAAGGATTTTCCTTTTAGAAGATTCTGGGGGTTCAACCACCAGGCCAGGCTTTGTCGGACCCTTGATGATAGCGTCAAAGGGGACTCTAAGGCATGTGCCCTCTTGCCCCAGGCTGCTAGAATGGCTGCCTGTAAGACGCGAGTGTGGATCTGAGCGTATGGTACTGCCTCGAACGTGGCCACTAGCTTGCCTAGTAATCGCATACACAGGCGAATAGTTGGTTTTTTCTTGTTTAGAACCAACTGAACCAGCCCCTTGATAGCCTCGATCTTTACCAGGGGCAGGAACACTCTTTGCTGTTCTGTGTCTAACCTCATGCCGAGGTATTCCAACTGCTTTGTAGGCTGGAACGCTGACTTTCCCCGGTTTAGGACCCAGCTGAATTCTTCGAGGTACCGAACCGTGAGGTTTACTGCCTTTTGCAGACCCGGTCGTGAGTGATCTATGATTAAAAGGTCGTCCAAGTATGCTAGGACTGTGACCCCTTGGATCCTTAAATTGGCCAGAACTGGGGCTAGGATCTTCGTGAATACCCGGGGGGCCGTGGCCAGTCCGAAGGGGAGCGCCCTGAATTGGAAGTGTCGCTGCCCCACCGCGAAGCGTAAAAATCCTTGATGCGACTGAAAGATTGGTACATGAAGGTAAGCATCCTTTATGTCTATGGAGGCCAGAAAATCGTCTTTCTGAAGCGCGGCGGCTGCTGACCAGATGGATTCCATCCGGAAGGAACGAACCTTTAGGTAACCGTTTAACCCCTTTAGGTCCAAGATTGGCCTGACATCGCCGTTGGGCTTTGGTATGACAAAGAGATTGGACTAGAAACCTAGCCCTTGCTCTTGGGCTGGCACCTCTATTATTACGTCCTGGCAAAGCAGGTGATCCAAAGCTGCCAGCATTGAGGCCTTCCTTGCTGGATCCCTTGGTAGCCTTGATTCTTGAAAATGAGGCGGAGGATACCTTAGAAACTCCCGTCTGTAACCTGTGGTTACAGATGCCCGGACCCATTTGTCGGGGATCTTGGCTTCCCAAACTTCTGAGAAGAAACGAAGCCTTCCACCCACCCGCGAGAGTGGGGGCGCCCCTTCATAAGGCAGACTTAGGGGCTGTCTTTGTCGGCTTGCGATACCATGGCCTCTTACCCCCAGGGGCCTGTCCCTGCGATCTACTGTTAAAGTTGGATCGTGCAGGCGGCCGTCGATACTGCCTGGAACTTGAGGGCCCCGAGACAGGAAAGAGCTGCCTTTTAAATGTAGGCGCCGGAATGTCTTTTTGACCGGTAAAAGGGTACTCTTGCCATTTGAAATAGTCTGAATATATTTATCCAGATCCTCTCCGAAGAGTCGTCCTCCATGGAAGGGAAACCCTGCCAGAAGCTTTTTGCATAGGGGCTCCGCCGCCCAGTTCTTCAACCATAAGAGCCTTCTCATGTGTACCAAAAATAGTGATAACCGAGAGGCCTGCTGGATGGAATCTTTTATAGCATCTACAGCAAAACACAGAGCTCTGGGAATGTCAGAAAACTCTTCTGCTTGTTGGGTAGGCATGTCCTTTAACATTTCCTTTGTCTGGTCTTTTAACGCCTGACAAACACCAATCGCAGCCACAGCTGGCTGTACCACTGCTCCTGCCGTAGCAAAGGATGCTTTTAAAAGTGTCTCTAACCTTTTATCCACCGGATCTTTAAACATATGTATGTTTTCCACCGGGCAAGTTAGTGATTTATTCACACATGAGATGGCTGCATCCACTACTGGGAGCCTCCACCTCTTGGAGAATTTTTCCTCCATGGGGTAAATGACCGCAAATCTTTTCGGTGGCAGAAAAAATCCTGTCCGGGCGTACCCAATCCCGAAAGTTCAATTCCTCCAAAAGAGGATGGACTGGAAAAACTGCGTTGCTTAACGGAGCTTTCAAAGAGCCCAGAGAGGATACCGGAGGAACCTGAGGCTCTGGCCATGGTAAACTAAATGCCGAGCGGACCATGTCCGTCAAAGACTGTACCCACAGTCTTTCTGTCTGGGAGTCTGAAAATGGTTCCTCCGAGGCAGACTCCTCAATCCCTGAACCCTCTTGGTTCAGGTCTAGTTGATCCTCCTGTGATTCTAATTCCTCCGGAGAGAGAATCTCAGCATCTGAGGATACACCTCTTGGTGATGGGGATCTAACCCGTTTTTTACCAGGAATAGCTCTAGCGATCAATGCTGCTATTCTCTCTTCTAGCCCCCCTAGGGATACGGCTAGCATCTCCTCTGTGATAAACACAGGGCTGGGCTGATCTGGGCCAGCCTCCGCACCAGATCCCCTTAATGGCTCATCCAAGGCACTTTTTATGTTAATAAGTTGCGGGGAAAGTATCGGCATATCGGAATCAGAAAGGGAACCCTTTTGTTTTTTGGTCTTTTTTGTACCCTTTGACCCCGAACCTTTGGAAGCCATAATACAAAATCGAGGGACTCCGCCCACACAACAGACTGTAGTGGGCAGGAGTACAAAACCAGAGTTTAGGGGACAATAGATCACTAATGCCCAAAAACTGATGGGATCCCGTATGTTTTTTTTTTTTTTTTTTTTAAATATATATTATATATTTACTTTTGACAACATACAGTGACCCCAAACTAAGTTTGCCAGCCTCCAACCTGCTGCAAAAAAAGGGGGATCTTTTGGCTTAACAAAAAAGGCATTGGAACAAAGTCCACATGTACTACCCCTCTTCCGCCACCGGGAGTCACTGTTCTGCCGCTCTGCGTCCTCTCCTCTGAAAATCAGCCTCAGACTGAGCACTGACAATGCCTGCTGTCTATAACAGCCCAAAGGCGCGCCCCTGTATGACGCCGCAGGCACGCCCCCCCCCCCGCCCTCCTGTCTGAACGGCGCGAAAAACGTCAATAAGACGTGCGCGCGCGCGCGCGTATGCCGGAAACAGGAGGAACATGGAGGAGCCGCGCTGCTGGAGATCCAGGAACGCAGAAACAGGCGGCAGATTCAAACCCCCGGCCAGGTAGGACTCTCCAAAGGCCCCTAGGGATCCTTACTAGCCCTAGGAAGAAACAGCAGGTTTAGCTAGCAACACATATTTAGACAGGGGGACCTAGTGATGGGGGAGGAAAGGGTGTCATCCTGTCTCTTTTAGACATAGTGAGCAAGGTTGCCCATGCAGAGCATACTTAGGCTATCCCCCTTTTTAGGTTACCCCGGAGAGCCTGCTGTCGAACCAAGTCCCGCAGGCTCCCCCTTACCTGCTCCATGCTGCAGGATGTTTGTCCAGCAAACTGATCCAATCTTCTCCCATCTCCGTGGGTAGCGTAGTAGACCTTCAGGCCCTGGGGTCCTATGAAGGTACCCACTGTCCTGGACCTATATAGCACCCTGGCAAACAGGAACTTATGGTTTTTTCAAACTCCAAGTCCTGGGCCCAGGGTCCAGCCCTCCAAAGAGGAGCATTATAGGCAAAACCCCACGGCTTGGGGCCCGGGTACTGTCCACTTTGGCACTGAGGCTCCTTGGACAGATCCGGTTAGCCCGCCCTTAATCCCAAGGATGTGGAGCAAAGCTATTCCGTGACCAACACCTAAGACACTGGCGAAAAAAATGAGGGACTCCCTCTAGGGGAGGGGGTTATATAGGGAGGGGACTTCCTGTTTGAGATTGCCAGTGTCCACACCTGAAGGTACTCCATATAACCCATATAGTAATGAATATGCCGCTCTGTGTCCCGTGATGTACGAGAAAGAAAGGACAGCATTATAAATTGATGTCTGTAGGTTCTCACAGCCAATCTGGAATTCTTAGATCAAATCAAATTAAGTTGGAGTTGAACTTTATTTGTAATCACAATTGCTTCTGCAAGGCGGAAGGTGGCACCAAGGGTTTCTTCAAACTTTGATTTATTTAAACATACACACTTGCCCAGCTGAAACAGGCATGTCATCTGGGGGCTTCCTACATCATGACCCCTCAACGGGATTATCAGAAACACAACTTCCTTCCCCATGACCAGAATGTTCTCAATTACTGTCATTTCTGACAAGCTGCTGAAATGTTTATATAAGTACATAAATAACAGCTTTTACTTTAACTCTGCTATTTAGTACCTGAACAGATATGGATTTAAAAAGCAATAAAAGGAAAATGTTGGCTATTGCTCTCCTGATTTCACTGCAAGCATCCACAAGAATAAACACGGACTGGGCATTATGGTCCATTCACAGTGATTTCTGGGTGGGATATGAGCAGCCGTTTGCTTAGGGGCGAGTAGGTGTTGCGTGACCTCTAACAGTAGGGAGACCAGCCCATGAAGCTGTTGGTCTGGACAGTAAATTGTGTGGGTCAGAGGTCTTACAAATATGCAGAGGGAGACTGAAGGAGAGTGTTGAAGGAGTACAATGCATGTGTGCATTCTAAAACATCTTGAGAACAGGAACAAAAGAAGCACATATTTCAATAATAGACATTAGATAGTATTTACATAAAAAAAAATAAAAATGATATGCCTTAGCCCAGAGGGTATTCATCTTCCAATCTTTTGGACCTGACCAGTTCTGCAACTATTATAGACTTGGTTTTCGAAACCCAATTTACAAACTCACTGACGTACAACTGGGTGATGACCCAGTTGTTTACCTGTTACATCTGGCCCCACGTCCTCCAAGTGACACAAACACTCTCTCACTGTCTAACTGCTTAACTCAGCCAAGGCCTGTATACACCTGATTTGGCAACAGATGATATAACCCCCATGGGGGGCTGGCTTCGCAAAATTCAGGATATCTGGAAAATGACAGACATACTGGCGTCCTCCAATCATAAAGTACAATGTTGCAAAACCTGGTTTTACTGGTTCGACTATACTTTCTCAGCAGAATATACTGCTGACCCCCATTCTGGACTGAAAGGCTTCCTAGACTGGAGGGGGTAGAAGACCGCCCCCTGCCTTAGAACCCCATGGGGCATCGGAAAGGGACCTGGTGGACCACTGTAACGTGAACCTTGACATACAAGTTCCTCAAACTCCCCATTCCCCCCCCCTTTTTTTTTATAGAATGGACCATCACCGACAGACTATAAAGGAAATGGGCTGACCATGTATCTGTTGTCGATTCACGTTACTGTGTTAATTGTGATACCTATACAGGTGATCTCCTCATGGACACCAGCCAGCTTACTTCGGGTGGTTTTCCTGTCTCGCCTTCAGCAAATTGCCCACGCCGTTTTCATTTTAACTGTGTTCTATATCACATTATTATTGTGTTGTATGCAAGCCTATGTGAGCCTTTGTCATGTGAGCTAACCCAATAGGCTTAAGGCCAAATGTTAGGTGCCTGCATGTGTTTCTTCTATACGTGCTCAAAAACAATAATTTTTTTAAGTTCCATTTCAAGTTACACATACAGCGAATGACCCCTCCTTGCCTGCGACTAGACAGTGAAAAAAGAAGCAGTGGCCCGATGAGCTTATCCGTTTGTCACTCTCTTCTCATTTTTGTCTGCTTCACCCAGTCTGATCTCTATCATAAAGCAAAATCTGCTACCAAATCAGTTTAGGTACCTGCACGGTTTGCATTTAATGATAAAATCGACATTTAATGATATATTAATACAGAGTTTTATTTTTTTATATATATCTGCCTGGAGTTTAGCCTCAAACCTGCACTTTTTTTCCATTTGTCTGCCCTGCCTCCCGGAGCTCCAAGCCAGTATTGTGTTTTATTTAATTTGGAAATCCTCTATGTTCTCATCACAGTGTTCCTCCACGCCGGGAGCCCCAAAATCCCCTAAATACAGCAAGCAATTTCCTGCTACACCTTTAAACACATACATATACAGTATGTACCAATCACATATTGGAAGCAATAACATTTATTTTTCCACTTAAATAACAGAAAGGGACAAGTTCTGAGAAATGACGTGAGAGTGACAAAGCTCTTGGCTTATATAGAAGCTTCCTTTGCTTTGGCGACACTGATTATCAAACCCCCTTTGTTTGCTCAACTTGGTACCGTGCACCCAAAAAAACTCTTTCTTGTTTGCGAGATAACACCAGCCTTGTGTCTGTGAATGACACTTTTAAAGACAGACTCCAAGCTCTGTGACTTCAGATCTTTGTGTCAGGCACGCAGCCCGACCACCTGCACTCAAAGCTTGAAGCCTTGCTGCCTCGTACCACCCTGCAGTACACTGAGCGCCTTCAAACAACCCAACAACAAGAGTGGCTCGAGCTGCCGGGAGATGGAGGCTGCCTAATTCACACTAATGGGCACACTGGCTCCATTATGTCAGAGCCCGTTGAAGTGGAAACAGGTGAAGAGCACACAATCGTTTTATTAGGCACAAAGGAGACAGTGACGCGCTAGACCGGCGCTGGCGGCTAACGAAGGGTTAAACACTGCCGCCGATGAAGAACATTTCTGCTGGCACAGAAGCAAGGCTTTATTGTGAGAGCTGAAGGGGGGGCACTTTGCCTTGAGAATCTGTGATGGCATAGTCTGTTCAGGCTAGAGATGACCACACACAGCGCAATATGTTTTGACAACCCAATTGTCTTTGATGCTGATTGTTAAAGATTTCAATGCAAAGTGGCCACAAACAGAATGAGACAATTACACAGCAGCCTGATGCAAAGGTTATCCTCATAAATAAAGATTTTGGTTGTGCAATTCTAATCTTAATTACACCTGCTTTAGAGGGCATTATACAGAGTTGTATGGGAACGTCACAAGGACACATCTCAATCTGGGCTCAATAAGATCCTGGCAAATGCAAAGGTGAAGCACTGGCATGAGAAGAGGGAGATTTAGGTATGTGTGTATTGTTCACAGGCCTAACCAGTGCTGCAAATATAGTTTGCAACAACCCCCCTGTGCTACATTACGTCCCACAGCTCTGTGCTGTAGGTCTGTGCACCACTAGTCTGGTCTCTGCCCTGCTCTGTAATGCAGATCTCATCACTGCGGGTCTGATCTGTGCCCCACCCACTGTGGCTGTTTGCTGCTCTGTACTGCAGGTCTCAGCATCACCAGTCCTCCCTCTGTCCCACCCCCTGCCACTGTGCAATGCTCTGTGCTTCAGGTTCCAGCACCACTAGTCTGGTCTCTGGCCTACTCCCCTGCCACTACAAGTCTCAACATCACTAATCTAGTCTCTGCCACATCCTCTGCCCCTGCAGGTCTCAGCCCCACTGGTCTGGTCTTTGCCCTGCTCTCCTATCACTACAGGTCTCAGCACCACTGGTCTGGTCTCTGCGATACTCCCCTGTCATTACAGGTGTCCGCTTCACTGATCTAGTCTCCGCTCCATCCTCTGCCCCTGCAGGTCCCAGCACCACTGGTCTGGCCTATGCCCTGCTCTCCTATCACTACAGTTCTCAACATCTCTGGTCTAGTCTTTATCCCATCCCCTGCAACAGCAGGTCTCCGCACCACTGGTCTGGTCTCTGCCCTACTCCCCTGCCAATACAGGCGTCAGCTTCACTGATCTAGTCTCCACTCCATCCTCTGCCCCTGCAGGTCTCAGCATCACTGATCTGGTCTCTGCCCTGCCTAGGGTGACCACATTTCCAAACTACCATTCAGGGACACCCACCCTTCCCAAAAATCAACTTGTGCTGTAACGAATCACAGCACAGTGATTGGACACAAAAGGCGGGATTTATGATTTCTCCAATCACAAGCAGGGGTCGGGATTGTGCTCCTCCAGGCATTCCCGGCCAGGACAAGTACTGTCAGTGAGTAAAGCTATGATGCGATGGCCTTTTTAGGGGAAATCAGATTGGCCCAGGTGTCAGTTTCATTCTGGGACACTATATTGTACTGGAATGAAGGTGCCCGGGACAGACCTGCAAAATGCTTGACTGTCCCGGGCAATCCGGGAAACGTGGTCACCCTAGTCCTGCCCCCCGGCTATTACAGTTCTCAGCATCACAGGTCTAGTCTCTACCCCATCCTCTCCAACTGCAGGTCTTATCACCACTGGTCTGGGCTTTCCCTCCCACCCTCCGACACAGCAGATCTAGAACCAATGGCCTGATCTTTTCCCCCAACCTGCCACTGCAGGTTATAACTCCACTGATCCAGGCTCCTCCTGCTACCCTTTCCTCCAGTGTAGATGACCCTACATAGTGAGGTGAACACCTTTACTGCAGCATTTTGCTGTGTTCCCAAGAGAGTGTGTCTATGACATCCTGGGTTCACAGGAAGTAGGTCAATTTATTCTAGGTATCATTCTACCCGGAAGAGGAATGGCAGTGATAGATAAAGAAGAGAATCTCAAGGGGATAGCGCAGAGGAAAAGGTAGTGATGCAGTGAAAACTTTTTTTCTATTTTAAACATCCTGGGCAATTTTAGTTTTTGTTATTGCAGTTGAACTCCAAAGTAAACCTTTGGTTTTGCCCTGCATGGACAAAGCATGGGTTCACTTCAAGAGCCTAAGCCTGCTATGTTTACATTCCTATGATTCTGTATAAATGACTGGCTGTATCCTGACCCAGGGAAAGGTCAGCTGCATGAGGCTTCTATAAGATAAAACCCTTGTCTGCATCTGTTGGCAGCAGAGATGGCTCCCAGCATTAATGAAGAGAACAAATTAAATGGCGAAGCCAAAATATCAGGCGATGGGGTTACTCTTTGTGTATTTTGACTGATCCTGTCGCAACTAGTCCTTTACATTTCTGGACTTCTTATTTCTTTTTTTACTTATTCCATCTCTGGCCTAGCCCTATTCCCTCCCACCCCCTGTAACTGATTGATGCCACTAAATTAAACATTTCTAAATGTATCATAATTGTTTCTTTCCTATAACTTCGCTGTTCTTCGGTTTACATGAGGCATGGTCTTGCTTCCGGGGTCTAGTTCACTTCCTACGTGACATGGGGGCACTTCCTATTGATACGGCCCCCTCAGGATCCACAAGACGAATGATGCAAGTACAAAGTAGGGCAGCGCAGGCCCTTCTGCATTGCTGGAGAAGTGGTCCCCGACCCTCAGAAAAAGTGCCGGCGAGGGACCCAGAAGGTGGACTAATGTGCATATATCTTAGCATGCAAGTTGGGTTGGGGTTGGAGTGGGTGGAAGGGGGGTCATCTTTTTCCCAGGGATGGGCTTTCATTTGCACAGATTTGCATAAGGTCCAGTTTATGCATAGAATATTATCAGATTTTATCATTCAGTATTGGAATAATCCTATGCAATTAACTACAAACGAAAGGCTGATTCACACTTGTGAGCTTACGATCACAGGTGTTTTTCAGTTGCTGTTATGCCATCTCTGTAATCACAAGTTAGAAGGGCAAAATGTATTTCGACATATATTTTTATATGTCTAAATCCAAAAAATAAAATGTGATATAACATATACAAAGGTTTTTTTTTTTGCCTAAATATCTTTTTTTAAGGGTTCTTTTTTTTTTTTTTAAGTGTATTTTGTGCGTGTACTCGAGAGAGGAGCTCCAGCTCCTCTCTCGAGTACACGTACAAAATACACTTAAAAAAAAAAAAAAAAAAGAACCCTTAAAAAAAGATATTTAGGAGTTGGGAGTAGGCAGACCTCCCCAGAGGCAATCTGCCATCTTTCTCCATGCCCCCGAGTGGCAATGGCGGGTGTGAGGGGGTCCTTCCACACAGCCCGCCCTACCTGCTCCGCTTTGAAGCCCAACGGGGCAGAGGGACTCCCCTATGAGGGAGTGAGAGGATCTAGCCCGCTCAGCCAGCCCTGTTAGTCCTTCACGTCTCTTTTTTTTAGAGACCGCGTGGCCAAAGTGCGTGCATGTTAACCCAATTTTGAGGGCGTGTAAGTGTGGTGGTTTTGTGGGAGGGGGTGGGCGTACTAAGCGCAGGCTTACCTCGCATAGCACACCCACCGGGAGCCGGGCTGAGACCACCAAACTCAACTCACATGCAGCCGAGACCGGGATCCGAACCCTTAACTGCAGAGGTGAACGGCTTATCAGCGCAGTGCAAATCGCGTTGAGCCACCGCAGCTCCTTTTTAAGGGTTCTTCTAACTCTTCTTCTGCCATTTCTGATCTAATTGAGACTGGTGTAGTCCCCTGGTGTCCACAGCCTCCTGGAATACTCAGGTCATGTATACCAGGAGACTTCAGAACATTACAGACTAGAAAATATGTGCTGAGGCACGTCATCAGGAGGTCTGCTGTCTCTTCCTGGTTCTTACCTCCATCAACCTGATGATGTGCCACAACGCATCTGCGTCATCAGGGGGGTACCTGCAAGAACCAGGTAGAAAAATCTGATCCTTGATGACATAGAAGAGGAAGATGGCAGCGGAAGACCCGGTGTGGAGCAGCAGACTGACAGATCACTACAGAACACTACTGGATTTGCTGAGTGAATATGCTTATTGTGGAAATCATAGCAAAACAAAGTGAGATAGTACTTTAAAAAACACATATGGGGTGGGGGGAAGTGGACTATTAAGATGTTACAGCAGTAGGTTTAGGGGGGAAAAAAAGGTTTAAATCTTTAAAAACTGATTATTGTAAGCACATCGGCAGTATTATACAGTTTGACTCAACCCCATTAAATAAAGTTATTGCATTGCAAATTAAGCTTGCATGTAAATTGAAGGAAAAAAATAATAAAAATTATAAACAGAGTATGATTATTATAGCTGTTAACTCCATATAGTTACCAATATATACTACACAATTTTCCTTACATGGGAGGTGGGTGTACTGTACTGTATGTATTTTGATTTGAACGTGTTTTTTAATTTTCATTAAAAAAAACAAGTACATAGGTCCAAACAATGCACATTTGCACACCCAGGAAAAGTGTGAACATGCTGTTAAAAGCCAAATTCCTTACTTGTACGTATTAGGCTATAGATGCAATAAAGGTTCCCTATTAAGTGACTTCAGCAATTCACAAATCGTCTTTGTTGCAGACGCACCCAGGAGACTTTATTATAAGAAGACTGATAGTGGTGCTATAATTAAACTTAAATAGGATGTAACAAGCCACAACGATGAGTGACAAAGCCATTAAGGGCTAAGAGTCTGCCTTCGCCACCACTAAAGCAAACGGCATCCTTGACAGGATCTGTCAATGGGCCACATTGTATGGCGCGTCCTACGTGTTGGCTCTGCGAAGTGCAGGTGCGGCCTAAAAGGACTCCCTGTTTCCAGGAAGACGACAGAAAGCGTAATTCTCCATTGTGGTCCACTCCATCCTACGTAAACCCCTGGGCCGGCCCAGATCCTTATCAGGGTCCGAAAATCCTTCTATTTTCTAACCTTTCACAGATTTTACAAGTTGGAATTCTTAGGCAATAAGTGATGCTGTCTCCTGAGGCTCAGCCTGACAGTGAATTTATCTGCTCCAGATGTTTTCTTCATTAGGAAACAGAGGAGTTTTCTTAATAAAATCTGGAGAGGAGATGGGACGATGAGGAGGGCTGCACGTCATTACCATCTCACTCTCGCTTTTTGCAGGCAAGGATCCGATTTTCAAATGGGGAAGGGGGCGGGGGGATATCTAATGGTTGATTGTAGGTTGAGTTAATTATCTTGTTTGCTAGAAATCCTAAACCGCCGAGAATTTTGGTTTCTGGGTTGAGTATCTATTACGAAAACACAAATTAGACCTCATGAACGTTCCCTTAGAACGTTAACTCCTTCGGTGGTAAACCACTATATCCTAAAAGAAGAAATGCAGTTGTTTTGAGATGTGTATTAAAATTCTAAAAGCAAGTCTGTGCTTTGCCCATGTAGGGCAATGTAACAGGTTTGTTGTACACCTCCACAGAAGATTATCTTTATCTAATACCGTTTTGATGTTCTGTTCAGTTGCGTTCAGCTGCTCGGAGCAAAAGGAAAATCTTGGCACTGCACCAACTAATGTGAGTGTTTTACTACTTTTAATATATACTGTAAATTGATCAATGACTTTACACTATGCAGATTGTTCTTCTTTTATAATATGTTGCACTAAATAACGAGATGATTAAAAGAGTAGGTGGTCACACCTTGGGCTTTCCATAGGTTTTGTTGTGGTCACATTGGGAAGACCTTTCAAGGGAAAAAGCAAAAAGCTAATTAACAAGTGATTATTGACCTTTATTTGTAAAAAGAGGTCAACTGGATCTGGTGAGTAAGTTTGCTCATTGGAAACATAGAAGTGATCAGGACAAGTGGACTGTGGATAGAATAAGGACAGTTATTTAGTGGACCAACCTTTTTAACAAGAAGGAACCCTAGAAATCATTTTTAGGACTCCGGAAACCGGTCAATTTTATAGTCAACACTTATGGTGATATTAGAGTAAAGACTAAGTTGTGGACATAATAAATGAAAGAATAGGAAAGAAAAAAAAATGCACCAAACTCAAAGCGGAGTTCCAGCCATTTTTGTGTTTATTAAAAGTCAGCAGCTACACTTTTTGTAGCTGCTGACTTTTAATAAACACGTACTCACCTGTCCCATGATCCAGCCACCCAAACCCTTGCGCTCTCCCCGGAACTGGCATTGCAAGTGTGGGCACCGGGCTGTGACAGCTTGCGACTTTACAGCCTGGCGTGCGCTGCTCATTCGCAAGTTGTGCTGCGCCTCCTCAACGGCCGGGCAATCTTCAAGGACCTGTGATGTATCCCAGAAGATTGCAGGGAGGGAGAACATCTGCTCGGGTACCTGTCAAAACTAGATATCTAAGGAGAGCTTCAAACAGAACTTTCACTTTTGGGAGGAACTCTGCTTTAAGCTGCTTACACAAGGGCCTAAAAGTGGGAAAATGTCGGCTGACTTTCGTCCCGTGTGTACAGCCGTCGGTTGTACAGAAGCTGGTGTTATAACCGACTTCTGTCGAACGGCATGCTGAAAAACCAGCACCTGACTTTGCACCCGATAAGTACTGATAGCAAATGGCTGTAACCAGTATGTTCTGGGTGGTAGGGGGTAATGAGGGCATTCCCCCTGTCAGAACACTGCACTAACATTGCTTGTGTTAGTATGACATGTTCTCAATTTTTCTTCCGGACAGCCCGCTGGGTTGAAGGAAAAAAGAAACTTAAAGAGTACTAGCTTTTTAGCGTATTTGACAAACAGGGTTGCTATAATACAACACAATCATTTTTAGTCATAATGATTTAATGTAGGGAATAAAATAAATTGTCCAGAAAATAAATGTATACCATGAAAATGTTTGTATTTCCTCACAATGCAGGTCAGTGAACAAATGATCCATTACACTGGTGGTCAATGACGTGCGCCATTACATTTCTGGTCAGTGCAGAAGGGTCCCCTTAGATTTTTTATCTGTGAAGGAAAGACCCACTTATAGTGGTGGTCAACAGGAAGAATGCTCCTTACAGAGGTTGTCAGTGGAAATAATGCCCCTTACAGAGGTGGTCAGTGGAAAGAATACTCCTTACATTGGTGATCAGAGGGATTCATGACCCTTACATTGGTGATGAGAGGGAAGAATGTCCCTTACATTGGTGATCAGTGGGATACATTGGTGATCAGTGGGAAGAAAACTCCTTACATTAGTGATCGGTGGGAAAAATGTTCCTTACATTATTGATCAGAGGGAAGAATGCCTCCTACAATAGTGATCAGGGGAAATATTGGCGATCAGTGGGAAGAATACTCCTTACATTGGTGATCAGTGGGAAGAATTCATCTTACATTGGTGGTCAGTGGGAAGAATGCTCCTTACATTGGTGATCAGTGGGAAGAATGCCCCTTACATTGGTGATCAGTGGGAAGAATACCCCTTACATTGGTAGTCAGTGGGAATAAAACTCCTTACATTAGTGATCAGTGGGAAGAATGCTTCTCACATTGGTGATCGGTTGGAAGAATGCTCCTTACATTGGTGATCAGTGGCAATAATACTCCTTACATTGGTGGTCAGTGGGAAGAATGCTCCCTTACACTGGTGGTCAGTGGGATAAATACCCCCTTTACAGATAGCTGAAAAGATCATTGGTGTCAGTGATAACTTGGCAGAAAACTACTCATTGAACTAGAAACCATAGGATTCCACAAACCGTGGTTAAGAAAGGTTGCGCTAGACATTCAAGATTGTACAAAATATATGTGAAATACGGGATTGAGAAATTGTCTAACTTTATGAACTACTGATCTAAATGAGGATAATTTGGGTATTTTATCAATAAGCATACAAATAATATAGGGGAAATGGGTATAATAGACATTTGGGACTGCCCCCCCCCAAAGTATCTTAGGTATAAGGCAGCATTAGGAACATTAAAGATTTTAAAAGGAAAGCCCTGTTGTTGGAGTAGTAGTTTGCATAGGGCTATTGAGGTTATATGCTACAGCACTGATTGGCCCACCACTGTTACATAAAGTGAGTCAAACCGCTCTTTTGGCTTAAGGGGCACACATACCCACAGACAGATTCCAAAATTTGGTGGAAAATCCCCAAGAGATTTTGATGCTGTGGGTGTAAGGTTGGCACACTCTTTGCCATTTCCTACTAGCGTCCTTTGATACAGGGCTACTGGAAAACGGTCACCGACTTGTTAAAACAAATTCTGACACTGGAGTTTCCTTTAACTCTGATCAATTTTCTCCTTGGCCTCCCTTTCCTTAACATATATAAACCCTCTAAGAAACTGGCAGCACGTACTTTCATGGCAGCAAGACAGCAGATCCTTCTCTGGTGGAGGAGAGAAACACCTCCATGTCAGATGGACTTAATTAATAATAATATTGAGGTCAAAAGGCTGGTGAATTTGACAGCTAGACTTTGGGGCAGGATGGATTCGTTCTTACAACTGTGGGTCTCCTGGGATCCATCAGAGTATGGCTATAACCACTTTTCAACTTTTTCTGACACCAGTCAGCTGTAGAACCTTATGAAATCTGATTTCAACTTCTATATGGTTGTTAAATGATTCATTTTTTTTTTTTTTTTACTGTTTTGCACACCAGCGCTTCAAATTTGAGAATGTATAGAAACCAAAGTATATGATATTCACCTTAGCAAACCCTGCTTGTTATTCATGAGGCTTCTTATGCAGTATAAAAGGGATTCTTGTTAGATTCCATTGATGCTACCAAATACTCTGTATGATGAAACTGCTAAATTAATGCTTTTTTGTAAATTCTAACTTTGAATTCTAAATTTTAATTTGGTACATTTATTGTGTTTCTATTAGAAGTGTTCGTTCTACCCCACCTTTCTCAACCTTTTATCCCCCGATGAACCCTTAAAATAATTTTCAAGTTTTGGGGAACCTTTGCTAAAGCTAAATCATTGGTGGTCACTGGGAAAAAAGCCCCCTTACATTTGTGGCCAGTGAGACAAATGCTTTCCTTACAGACAGCTAAAAAGACCTGCAAACCCACGGCCATTGTTGTCATGAAGCTGGCTCTGCCAAGTGGTGCTAGCCCCAAAACTATGCATGCACCATCAAGCTGGAGACCAATCAGCCACAGCTCAAGGAACTTTAGTTTGAGAATGGCTGTTCTATCTTTGTAATTTGATTTTTCTGTAATGAAATACATAACTTTAAAGGAGTACAGCCAAAGTTAATTTGGCTGTACTTCTATGCATCAGAGAAGTAAAGTTCGTTCTGCACTGTGATCCATTTTCAGCAGACAGCGGGCTGAAGCCAGCTGTTGGCTGATGTCACAGAGCAGGTCCAGGCTCAAGAAAAATTATGACCATATGGTCAGGAGCCACCCACATGCCTGGACTGGCATCTTACTCAGCCTCTGAGAGCTTGAGCCGGCCGCTCCTGCTCCCTCCACAGCCCAGTGCTCCAGTGAGCATGGGGGGGGGGGGGGGCAGAGCAGAGAGCCGGTGACTGACAGTAATCAGCTTTCTGCTTAGGAAGCACTGAGAACTGAACAATCAGTGGTGCTTGATCGCTTGTGTTTTAGCCTTAGGCTGCGTACACACGATCAGACATGTCCGATGAAACATGTCCGACGGACCGTTTTCATCGGACCAGGCTGAAGTGGTCTGTTGGTCTGATGTGCGTACACACCATCGGACCAAAATCCCCTCGGACCAGAACGCTGTGACGTAGAACACACGTGATGAAAAAACTAAGTTCAATGCTTTAAAGCATGCGTCGACTTGATTCTGAGCATGCGCGGGATTTTGGTCCGATGATTTTGTGTACTAACCATCGAACCTGTCCGACGAACAGGTTTCCAGCGGACAGGTTTCTAAGCATGTTTTGAAACTTTTGTCCGCTGGAAAACGGTCCGATAGGCCGTACACACGATCGAACATGTCCGCTGAAACTGGTCTGCGGACCAGTTTCAGCGGACATGTTCGATCGTGTGTACGCGGCCTTAGAGTCAGCAGGGGGACAGATGCTGCATCCACCTAGGTAAGTATGATTCTAAAATAAAAATAATTCCCATACTTCTCTTTTAATAAAAATACAAAAAAATCTAGTTGAACATTTTCCTTGAAGAGTGGCAATCATTATATGGGTCAATGGGGAAATTCATATTGCCCCTGGTTATGGAATAGGATGTCCAACAAGCTCATGTACTGTGGTTTTTACATATTTAGAAAAATAAATAAAAACTATTTACAGCTCTTCCATGTGTACATCTTAAAAAATATATATATATAAAATCCCCTTAATCCCTGTTTAAATTTAACTTGTCCATTTCCCACTTCTGTGGTGTCCTGGTTGGTGTTTATGATGAACTCGGGCTCACAGACCGGCACTGCTCGTGGCTTATTTTTACACTTTGCACTCCACCACTCAGCAGCTCCTCGAGGATTCAAAATGCTCTTAAAAAAAATACATCTCAGCCTTTTTAGAAAATGTTCCTTGAGGTTTCCTTTTCTGCTTTTTTTTTTGTTATTTCTTTTAAAAGAGGAAGCTCTGAGGAAACAAATAGGCGACTGTAAAGATCCATTTTAAGATGGAAAAATAAACATGGAGCTGGGATGAACCATAGAGAGAGGTTACTTTCTGTGTTATTTCTGGGTTTACCTTTCAGCGGGCTTGGAATAATCGGAGCTTGGGGCCCGCATTAAAAAGTGGTGCTTTTAGGTGGATAAATGTGACTTTAAAAGAACACAAATAATGATTCTTGAGTCCACACGACCAAACTAGAGAGGATAAGGCCATTGTGAAAGAAAATTCACCCCCAATTAGAGGACTCGACAAACTTGACCAATGTGTAAAGAACAGATCACAGAGCTCAGCAGTCAGATAGTAAATAACTAACTGCCAATATGTGCAAAACTTTCAAATACCGTATTTGCCGGCGTATAAGACGACCTTTTATACTTAAAAATATGGCTCAAAAATCAGGGGTCGTCTTATATACCGGATGCAGACTGCGGGCGTTCATTTCTTAAAAGCCTCGCCTCCTCCTCGTGCTGTTCCGTGATAGGCGGAACACTCAGTTTCCCAGCAGTGTTCTGCTTATCACGGACGTCCTTTCGTCCGAGTCCGAGACGACATCCGTGATAGGCAGAATACTGAACACAGGCTCTGCTGGGAAACGGAGTGTTCCGCCTATCACGGAACAGCACCAGAAGGAGGCGCGGCTTTAAAAAAAATGAACGCACGCAGCCTGACTCACTCTGCCAGGCATAAAGGAATGAAGGTGAGGCAATGGCACAGTGAGGTGAGGCAATGGCACAGTGAGGTGAGGCAATGGCACAGTGAGGTGAGGCAATGGCACAGTGAGGTGAGGCAATGGCACAGTGAGGTGAGGCAATGGCACAGTGAGGTGAGGCAATGGCACAGTGAGGTGAGGCAATGGCACAGTGAGGTGAGGCAATGGCACAGTGAGGTGAGGCAATGGCACAGTGAGGTGAGGCAATGGCACAGTAAGGTGAGGCAATGGCACAGTAAGGTGAGGCAATGGCGCAGTGAGGTGAGGCAATGGCGCAGTGAGGTGAGGCAATGGCGCAGTGAGGTGAGGCAATGGCGCAGTGAGGTGAGGCAATGGCGCAGTAAGGTGAGGCAATGGCGCAGTAAGGTGAGGCAATGGCGCAGTAAGGTGAGGCAATGGCGCAGTAAGGTGAGGCAATGGCGCAGTGAGGTGAGGCAATGACACAGTGAGGTGAGGCAATGACACAGTGAGGTGAGGCAATGACACAGTGAGGTGAGGCAATGACACAGTGAGGTGAGGCAATGGCACAGTGAGGTGAGGCAATGGCACAGTGAGGTGAGGCACTGGCACAGTGAGGTGAGGCCATGGCACAGTGAAGGTGGGAAGGGAGTCGTCATACGGCGAGTATATCCCAAAAACAAAATTTTAGCTGGAAAATTAGGGGGTCGTCATATACGCCCAGTCGCCTTATACACCGGCAAATACAGTACATCTAAAGCCAAAACTATTTTGTTGCCTTATGTGAGATTTCCCTTCACTTCCTGTCAGGGAGGCAAAACAGGAAGTCAGAGGATTTGTTTCTAAAGTGAGGGGAAATCCCATTTAGACAGTTGGCACTGGAACATGTATTCCCATTAGAAGACTATCCCCTTTTCTTGCTTCGATGACTGCTGGAACATTTTGCATTTCCCACTACTTTTAGTTCAGGAACAATGGTCACCGAAACAAATAGGGTTGATGTCCCTAGTGGGGGCACATATGGCAATAAAACGTGATACTCTATACAAAATGGAAAAAAATAAAGTCTTGGTTTTAGATACACTTTAATGCGCTCCTAAACTAAAGTTTAATCTGCTTATATTTTCGTATTCATCCTCCACCCCCTATCAGTATGCTAATGACATTTTTCAATAAAGAAAGATTTTCATTGCATGTCATATTTTAGACCCACTGACATCATCACTGGATCTGTGCTTCTCTATGCAATTCAGGCAGATCATGGCTGGTGGGAAGAGCTAGCAGGATGCTGTAGATAGCTTCCAGATGTCTTCACAGCACCTCAGTAATACTCTTAAAATCCTTAATCTCTGATGCAAGCAGCGAGCCGACTAGCCAGTCTGTATTCGCATGCAGACTGCCTTAGGTAACACCCACATGTGACGCCGAATCTTCATAATTGAAAAAGATGAAATCTGATGAATAAAAGGGGTGGGCCAAGGACAGTTAAGCTGGGAAAGTAAGAGCTAGGTCATACTGGACTTCCTCCAGACAGGAAACGAGCTGGGTTCTATCTGACTTGCTACAGCTTCAAGTGCATATAGTGAAGTGTTTACAATGTGCAGTAAAATTAGAGTAAGTCCTTTCAGTACAGGAGAGGAGCGGGTACAACTGTGCAAGACCTGAGGGGAGGCTGAAGGTCAGATTTAAATATACATAGCTATATATTTTTGTCAAGTAGGGTTAGACCCTATATAAATACCTCTGGAGACCTCTAAACTTCAATCAGTTGACTGGTATGGAGGCAGAAGCTTACACCCCATCTCGATGGGCAATGTACATTGCCCATCGAACATGCAGCATTGAAATATAACAACTGAAATGTTTGTATGCAAATTTATTGTCTAATAGTGCTCATGCACTCTGGGTGCCACCTTAGGCTTATTGATTGTTTGACAGTGCTCCCGCACCCTAGATGTCATTTTAGTCTACGATCTGACAGTGCCCACGCACTCTAGATGCTACCTTAGGTCAAGCTATTGCCTGACAGTGCACATACGCCCTAGATGCCACATTAGGATTATCAATGGTATGATAGTTACCACACGCCCTAGCTGCTACCTTGGGCTAGTCAACGGTCTGAGAGTGCCCACTTGCCCCAGATGACACTTTAGGCAAATCAATAGTTTGAGAGTGCCCAATGCGTCCTGGATACCATCTTAGGCCAAATGATGGTCTGATGGTGCTCAAGCACCCTACGTGCCACCCAGGGGCGGACTGACAACTCATGGGGCCCCCGGGCAATAAAAGATTATGGGGCCCCCAGGCTTACAGATGGCCACCAAGCCAGGTGGCAGTACAGAGGCAGGGCAGCTAAAATCTCAGGATTTTCACATCAAAAGCATGTAGGTTTTGGACATATCAGGGACAGATGTAAAAAAAACACAGATTTGTACATACTGTCCCTTGTTTTAATGAGCCTGGCAATCCTGATGGGGCCCCCCTAGTGGCATGGGGACCTCGGGCAGTGACCGAGTTCCTCAATGGTCAGTCCGCCCCTGGTGCCACCTTAGTTCCAGTGACGGTCTGATGGCGGTAAATTGCCCTAGATGCCGCCTTAGGCTCAGTGATGGTATAATGGTGCTTAAGTGCCCTAGATGCCACCTTAGGCTAATCAAAAGTCTGAAAACGCCCAAGAATTCAGATGCCACCTTAGGCCCAGTGACAGTCTAATAGTGCGCAAGCTCCCTAGATGCCACCGTAGGCTCAGTGATGGTCTGATGGTGCTTAAGTTCCCTAGATGCCACCTTAGGCTATTCAAAAGTCTGACAGTGCGCCCAAGAATCCAGATGCCACCTTAAGCCCAGTGACGGTCTAATGGTGCTCAAGCCCCCTAGATGCCACCTTAGGCCCAGTGCCGGTCTCATGGTGCTTAAGTGCCCTAGATGCCACCTTAGGCCCAGTGACGGTCTGATGGTGCTCAAGTGCCCTAGATGCCACCTTAGGCTAATCAAAAGTCTGACCTTGCCCAAGAATCCAGATGCCACCTTAGGACAGTTGATGGTCTGATGGTGCTCAAGCCCCCAGATATCACTTTAGGCCAATCGATGATCTGACAGTACACAATTGCCTAGATGGCATTTAAGGCCCATCAACCGCTTTGGCCTGTAACAAATCTATGATTCTGGAGGAGTCCACAGCACATTTGGTCTCTGTAAACTAAAAAGATTTTGTCATGATCTCACAGCTCTTTCTTTCCGAATAACCCCCAAATGAATCCAAATGAGCAGTTAAGAAAGGATTCCCCGCATTCCGATAACAGCGGCCGCGTCTCTCCTCGCAAGGTGCGGTACATCAAGCAGAAAGAGAAGCTCGGGGACGGCTGATGCCATAAATCCTTATTTCAGCCGCTCGCCTAAAAGGCCGGAACGGCTAGAATAAACTATTTTCTCTAAATGTTATGTCTGATTAATCCCGGGCGCTAAGTGACAACTGAACTTTAACATTAATATGATATTATTTAAATAACGGGCGCTTTTTTTTGTTTCCGCTAAAAATGATGAATGATTTTGAGACAGCTCAATCGACATGAAGCGAAGGGCCCCTTTAATGAGATTTGACAAAACGAAAGACGTGCGGCAGGTATTTGTTACAGCTCATGTGGCTGAGGACCGGGCTGGGGGGACCTCCGACCCTCCCCCCCCTCCCGCCTGATTGTCTACACGCACCGGAGCATCTATATCAATTGCTCTGCTTCTCCCGGCAGGATTTCACATTTAGATGGTGTCATTTTCATATTACTCTTAATCAGTCCATCCTGCAGGCCTGAACTGCAGAGGTGGGAGGTTGAGGAAACATTGGATTTAACCCATTCTTTGGTGTCGTGGGTTAAGGCGACGGACGTTTTTTGAGGACTGAAAACAAACATTTTTTTTTTTTTTAGAGGGGCCGGTAAAATTCTACTACTCAGTACTTGAAACTTTTGGGCCAAATTACTAATCTTACTAAATGTACAGTTGGTCTATGCTTTTGTTTTGAGGCAGGGTGCAGCAAACACATTTGTGCTTTATTCGTGCTTTCCAGCATCTTAAAGCTGAACTCCAGGAAACCAGCTGGATACACAAATACAAATATATGCATGTACTAAATTGCCAAAAGTATTGGGACACCTTCCTTTACACGCACATGTGCTTTAAAGGCATCCCAGTCTTAGTCCGTAGGGTTCAATATTGATTTGGCCCACCCTTTGCAGCTATAACAGCTTCAACTCTTCTGGGAAGGCTGTCCACAAGGTTTAGGAGTGTGTCTATGGGAATGTTTGACCATTCTTCCAGAAGCGCAATTGTGAGGTCAGGCACTGATGTTGGACAAGAAGGCCTAGCTCGCAGTCTCCACTCTAATTCATCCCAAAGGTGTTTTATCGGGTTGAGTTCAGGACAGTTAAAGGGACACTAAAGTCAGGTTTTTTTTTTTAAATAACAAACATGTTATACTTACCTCCACTGTGCAGTTCGTTTTGCACAGAGTGGCCCGGAAAGCGGTCTTCTGGGGTCCCTCGGCGGCTGTCTGAGCTCCTCCTTGCAAAAGCTTTCCATTTTTTTTCCCTCTCCCTCAGTCTGTGACTGGACAGGGAGTGGAGAAGCAAGAGACAGATGAACTCATCTTTGCCCCTCCTCCTACGAGCATGCCCCTTGTCAGCAAAACTGGTTCCTTGTGCTTCTCGGCCTTTTGGCTAAGATCAAGTGTAGTATCTGTTCTTATCAGTTGCCAATAGGTGGTGCTAAACTGACTGTCCCCAGTACTCGGCGAGGGGGAAAGGGATGGCAGTCGGTGGACGCTAAGCCTATTGGCGTAGAGGCGAAAGCCTTCTGATCGGGGCAGAGAGGCATGAGGTCGAAGCTGAAGGGCTGGGCCCCTGGCCTTTGGCCTGGATCCGGTGGTGTCTGCCCCAGTCAGTTGTTCGGCGAGGGAACCTTTGCTAATCCTTTCGGGGAGAGGTGGGTAGTACTTCCCGAATGTAATTAGGTGGGAGAGCTGGGGGTTGTGGGTAGTAGTTGGCTGCGGCTGGCTCTCCCCAACCTCTTCTCCTACCTTCCTGGCTGGGAAGGGTGCTGCTGGTCCGGACCGGGGGTCAGGGTCCGTTGAAAAGCCTGTGGAGATAGTGCCCCTGGAGGGGCACTCAACGTGTGGCACCTTAGGTCACTGATCTCCACATACACCTTTTTAGCACCTGCCTCTAGGGCCGAGCCTTTTGGCTAGGACCAGAGGAATTTTTGTTCCTGGCCGGAGGGCCGGCCATTGTATTGCACAATGGCCACTTTCCACTCACCATTCCCACCTTCCTTTTCCCCCCACTTTCTTTTTTATTTTTCCCCTGTCTTGTTTGTCACTTTTTTTGGTTGTGCACTTTATGTGTGGCGAGTAGGGTGCTGGTCCTCGGGCCTGATTCTGAAAGTCTTGGGAGTAGGTGGACATGGCCTTCTGGCTTAGTTCACCTGCTCTTATGGGGTCTCCCTTCGGGGGAGCCTCACCGAGGAGGGTTCTGTTTCGGCAGTCCCTCCGAGGATGTAGGCCATGTGGTTTCGGCTGCATGGGCCATAGTGGGGTCCTAGTGGTTTCGGCTGCTTGGACTCCAATACTCTTTTCCCTGTCTGGAGCCTAACGCCCCGGGGAATCAGAGCTGGGTCCTTTTCGGAGGACCAATTGACGATGGCACCCATCGCAGTTTTTTGTGTTTCACTCTTTATGTGTGTGCACATTTTTTCCTGCACCGGGTGAAGTTTTTGGGTTGTGTTTTGCACGCCACAGGCTTTTCAATAGAAAAAAAAAAAAAAAAAACTGGTTCCTTGTGCTTCTACTCTCCCCCCATCTCCTCAGTCTCATAGCCAGCATCATTCAAGCCACTTCCTCTGAGCCCAGCTTTTTTTGGATCTGGCCCAGCCTGGGACTAGACTGAAAATGGAAGTTACACAATGATGAGATGATCTCTTGATGTTCTTTCCTCTTATCAGCATACTTCTCGTCAGCACATAAACTAATTGGCTCCATGTGCTGCTCAATCCTCTTACTCTTCAGCCCTGCTGTATAAGGACTGTAAGAGGCTGGTAACAGGTTCAATCCCGGTACTTACACTGCTTCCATTAAAAATGCCCTTAACAATATTTATATAATTACAGATTAATGTGCGTGCTTTTTATCTGAACATTCTTTACCATTTTATCTAATTAGGTTTACAACATGATGGCATGCTGCTATGAAAATCGATCCAAAACATTTTTCAAGCATTCGATCACTGAATCACTGAATAAAAGAAATGTGAACACAAATATTTTTCTCTGTGTAAATTTATGTTCTCTCGAGATCCTAAAAATGTATGTGACGCTTTTTGCAACTTTTGACAATCGGCGATATTCATAGATATGGGATTTCATGCATGTCGACTACCGAGGAACAAGGAAATCTCTCCCTACCTTCATCTTACCTTCGTAACATTCCCGTGAGAATCCTGGAGCTTTTCCCCAGATTTGTGTCGGTTTCCCTGAGCTAAGGACAGAAAAAAAGGTCTTGGTTATCAAACAGCTATAGGAGATTAGCAAGAATATGAATAATAATAAGAATGAAAATCTTCTTGTGTGGTTAGATTCCCCAAATGTAGTAAATGAGTCCTGACCAACCAAAACACTCAAGCAAACCAAAACGGGGCCCCTCATTGTTCCACCGCAATACCGGACATAGCCAGTAGGTGGCTATGCATGCAGTTAATAACAGGAACATGTACTACTAACTCAGGAACTATTAAAGTGGACCTTTCATGGCATATGGATGGTCCACTTATTTGTCAGCCCTTATCCCCAAACACAAATGGCTTTCAAAATCATCTGTAAATAAAACGTTCACCCCCCCAAAGAAATGCTCTTTGGCATTCAGCCCTTCAGGGGGGCACAGATAATGTACCCAATGCCCTTGGCAGGCTTAGGGGATAAAAATCCCCCCAAGAATGAACTTCAGCCCATTGCAAAAGTGCATTCTGGAGGGATTTTGAGCTCCAAGCTCTGTAAGGAGGCATGATGACATCACCTATACTTCCTGGATTTGTCAGGATGGTTCTAATTTTTTATTTTGGAAATGGGGGGGGGCAAAAAGTTTGTTTAGAAATGGCTGGCAGAGGGCTGGCAAAAATCTGACCCGTGTAAGGTACACTTTAACCACTTGAGCTCTGGAAGATTTACCCCCCTAAAGAGGAACTGCAGTCTGCTCACATAATTTGTGATAAAAACATCTTTCCCTCCAACTACTATGCATATTTTATATATACTGTGATTCTGTGCTTGCCAAGTATGCTGCAGAAATATCCCTCCACTGAGTCTGGTTGCAGTCATTTTAACTTTGGGGAGCTGAAGCTGCTGCCTGTTCACTTCCTGGATTTACAGACACACCTCCAGCTTTGCAGCTCTCATTGGCCCTCTTATGACTTCCCCCTCCCGTCCTGGCAAACGGTCACGAGAGTGAGAGAGAAATCTGTGCCTGATGTCACAAGCCTAAACTACCGGTAATAACCAGACAAGAAACAGGAAATGGGCCCAGAGGCGATTTACTTCGCATGTGCTGCGCTATATAAGTTTTCATTCATTCATTCATTCAAGGTATTTACTGGCAGAATTTTTTTTCAAAATTGTCTTTTTTTGTTTATAGCGCAAAAAATAAATAAAACAAAGCAGTGATCAAATACCACCAAAAGAAAGCTCTATTTGTGGGAAAAAAATGTTTTTGGGGTAGAGCGTTGCATGACCATGCAATCATTAGTTATAGCAACGCAGTTCTGTATCACAAAAAATGGCTTGGTCATTAAGGGGGCTAATCCTTCCGTAGCTGAAGAGGTTATATATACTAAAACTATTGTATTTCCATGCTCTGTGTACTGTGGGAGACCAGATACAGTGAATGCAGGCTCCTGGGTTTGGAGTCTATTGGTGCAGACACCGTGACTTACTCGCTCTCTTGCTCTCTGGATCTTCTCCCGATCCTGGTTCAGGTTCTCCAAAATATTTTGTCCAATTTGCTCTGTAAAGACATTAAACAGGAAAATAAGTGCTGTGACACAGGTCATTGTGACATCACTTAAAACTGAACTCTGGCCACTAAAACTTTTATTATAAATATTCCTCAAAATCCACAAAGGATATAAAGTAAATCTACTTGGTGTGCAATTTACCCATTTACCGACCCCAAATTACCTTGTAAAGGTAATGATGTCATTTTTACTGAGCTAGACATCATTAGCAGAGCTGTAGGAGGGACCAAATAGGCCCCACCCACTACAGGCTGCCTGCAGACAACTACAGGAGGGGGCAGAGACAAGACCAGTCACTCTGCACAAGGAGAGAGCAGCAGTGAGTGGTCTTTATTACAGAGGCAAAGTGCAGGAAAAGTTTCATGTTAGATTACCGCACCGATCCGTAAAAAAAAAACACAGAGGACACCAAGATTTAAACAAGAAGACACAAGCTTCTTGCATTTAGCAATACTTGTTTAGCCCCCCGAGTTCATTAAGAGTATTCAGATTGCCAAAAGCTATATTGTACTCTATATGTATGCTGGGATGGCCGTGAGAAAGAGTGCATGGTGCACATGGGAGAATTCTTCCCAACAAATCACAACTATATACTCAAGTTTACCTTCTTACTTATGAAGGTTGACTTCCTTATTTACAGACATAACACAATGGAGGAGGAAGGGGAGCCATTTGGATGTTAGCGCTAAAAGTCCACACTACTTTGCTTTTATATTTAATTGTTAGGATTATAGTAATCCGCACACAGAACAATGGAAGTCACTTTTCTTCAACTCGGGAAAAAAAAAAAAGATAAAGGGAAAAAAAAAAGTTTGCTAAAGTCGATGTAAACCCAAACTGAATGCCAGTTTTTTAAAATGCAAAATCTTTATTTGCATCCTTTGTTACATGTCAGTGGTGCTGATCTAGTACGCCAAGCACACGATATGCTTTGTTCATTTCTCATTTCAGAGGTTTACAACCACTTTAAACACAACAATAATGTAAATGGGCCCCTAAATGACGGAAAATTCCTTTTGATCAGTTTAAAATATTATATATAAAACTTATACTTTAAATGGCAATCTTGATCTATAAAGTTTGGCAACAAATTTGTTCAAAAGTCTGAAAAAATAAATTGCGATGGCAAAGTTTAAGTGGAACTTAACTGTATCTGAGCACTACAAACTAAAAATGTTGTTTAATAAATTTTTAGTATCTAATGCCTAATACACACGGGCCGAATGTTGGGAGACTTTGGCCTTTTTTTTAAAAAAAAAAGTCTGAGACGGGGCCTATGAGTATGTCAGCCAGTCAGTCAGAAGCTGGCAGTTTGGTAAACCAGCAGCTGACCGGCTCCCACTGAAGATGCATTTTTTTTTTTTTATGAAAAAAAAAAAAAATATTAAAGCGTGTACACACGATCGTTTTCCGATGAAATTCCATTGGTGTAAAAAAATAGAACATGTTTCTAAATCTTTCCGATGGAAAACAAAAACGATTGGAATTTCTGACCGTCTGTGTGAAACTCCATCGGAGAAAAATCCACGCGTGCTCAGAATCAAGTCGACGCATGCTCGGAAGCATCGAACTTCATTTTTCTCGGTTCGTCATAGTTTTTTACGTCACCACGTTTTGGCACGGTCAAAATTTAGTCTGATAGTGTGCAAGATTGATGAAAGTCAGCTTCATCGGAATTCCAAAGAAAAATCCATCGGAAATCCAATCGTGTGTCTCCCGCACTGTGCCAAAGATGCTGCTTGCAGGACTTTTTTTTCCCATCCCGCAAGTGCACCACTCCAATGTGGGAGGCAGGAGAGTTGCTTTTCAGGCACTATTTTTAATGCTAAAATGCCTGAAAAGCAGCAAATCGGCATTTTGCTGATAGAGAAAAAGGTGCCGATAATGCCACAGCAGCAGGAGCCATCAGCTCCTGCTGTCAATCCTAGCCAGTAAAGGAGGAGCGGGGGGTCAGCCAAGCTCTCAATGTCTTTAAGGATGCCTCAGGATGGAGCTCACACAAGTGAACCCAATGCACGTGGGCAGTCGGCCAGGAGCCATGATTGCCAGCAGGATACCCAAGAAGAGAAGGATCATGGCTGTTCTGTTGAACATCCTTGCTTAGAGTAGGTATGTATAACATGTTTGTTATTTTGTTTAAATAAAATTCAATCCTTTACAATCACTTTGAAAATCATTTATGTTGATTAAAGAAACTTTGTTCTAAAAAAAAGAACTCAAGAAAAACCTAAATACCTCACTGCTATGAAGACAGGATCCACTTGTTTCCACTCATTACACAACAGACATTCACCTAAATCCCTCATCGGTATTTTTGGGTATTTGCCCTCTCAGCCCATCCCAGAATCACTTCCTAACAAATATCTACCAGGATAATGATTGCACCTTCTGGGCTCATTCAGATTGGCGCCGAGACCCATCCTCTGTCTTTTTGCTGTGTGTGCATCCACGTCGGAGCTGCGTGCAGGCAGTCCATATTAATGGATGCACAGACACAGTCACCTGTCAAAATTTGATCTGCAGGCAGGACTGGGTGTATGGATCCAAAATGCAGACACGCATTCAGATTCGTACACCCGCTGCTGTCCACAGCCACTGTATCTTTATCCATATCTATGGCTGCCTGCACGCAAAAAGTGGCTCTGCATGGAGAACGAGTCTCAGCGGCCATTTGAATAAGGTCTATAAAATAGGACCCTTTTAATTATCTTAAAGTTGTACGTATAGAGAGGAGTCCTTTCATCAATTTTTATTTAACATTCTGGAAAATCCATAAAACTAGACATGACATCCTTTTACTGGTGACAGCTGCCATGGTGCAGGGGACTGCAAAGGAACTCCAAGGGAAAGGAAAACTCACTATAAGACTCCAAGAAAAACACAGGGCATCCAGAGGGCAACTCAGCTCGCTGATGTCACCGAGTTCACTTGCAAAGTCCAACTTTCTCCAATTTTAGATGCAGTAGGAATGGGTTAGAACCGCAAATGTTTATAGCCATCATAATTTATTTTTATTATGATTTTTATTACGCACTTTACATGATTTATTTTAATGGCGAGAGATTACATATTTTTCCCGGTCAGTGTTATACTTTAAGGACTGGTTTACACCAGAATAATGGTGCGATAAAGGCATGTTCCAAGAAAATTTCCCTTGTAATCTGCATGTAGGTGTCAATGTATTAACAATGGCACCCAAAATGCAGTGCATTTGAAGGCAGTGGTGCAGTGTATTTTTAACCACTTCAATCCAAATATACCGACTACCTTTCGTGGGGCCCTAAAACGTCAGGACAGTACAGCTACCCCACAAAATAACCCAATTTTCTAAAGGTATATATCCCAAAGTATTTAGTAAGAGGCATGATGAGTTCTTTGAAGTTGTCATTTTTTGCCAAAAATGTTTGAAAAAAATAAAATGTGGTTACTTTTCACATTATTTTTTTTTTACAATACACTCACCAGAGCAGTACAGCATCACCATATGACTAGAGTGGAGGCAATTAGGCACACTGTCTTTTTATTTTTTATTACCATTATTTTTTTTTGTTTATTTTTACATAGTCAAGCAGGCCCGTTTTGGGCATTAGGCAAACCGGGCATTTGCCCGGTGGGCCGCGGCCACGAGGGGCCGCAAGTCCTAGTAGCAGGGCACAAGGCTCTTTGAGCCCATGCCGCTCATCTGGCCTCTTCACGGCCGCCCGGAGGGACATAAACACAGAGGGGGAGGAGCTAGATGAGAGGCCTTCGGCCACTCTAAGGCCAGGGGCGTGACTGCGAGGAGGGAGGAGCCAGAGCAGACACCTGCTGCTGACAACTTGAAACCGGCACGGATAGCAGAAAACGTGAGTGCAGCCCCCCTCCTGTAACCTGGATAGGAGGAGCAGTGGGAGCGGCTGCATATAAAACAAACATTTTCTCCATCTCCCTTCTGCAGTATCGGAATACCTGAGGCTAAGAGAGGTAGAGGAAAAGCAGGCATTCCAATACTGCAGCGGAAAGATGGAATGAATGATTGTGCTCTACGTCACCCCCCCTGTGCTCTACGTCACCCCCCCCTGTGCTCTATGTCACCCCCCCTGTGCTCTCTGCCAACCCCCAGTGCTCTCCACCTCCCACCATGCTCTCCGCCAACCCCCAGTGCTCTCTGCCACCCCCCAGTGCTCCATTACACTCCCAGTGCTCTCTGCCACCCCCTCCCAGTGCTTTCCACCTCCCCAGTGCTCTCTGCCACCCCCCAGTGCTCTCCGTCACCCCCATTGCTCTCCACCTCCCTCCCTGTGCTCTCCACCTCCCTCCCTGTGCTCTCCACCTCCCAGCATGCTTTCCGCTGTCCTCCCTGTGCTCTCCACCTCCACCATGCCCTCCACCGCCCTCCCTGTGCTCTCTACCTCCCTGCATGCTCTTCACCATCCTCCCTGTGCTCTCCACCTCCCTCATGCCCTCCCTGTGCTCTCCACCTTCCCCCATGCTCTCTGTCAGAGGTGCCAGTTAGCATGTCATGGGCTGCTCACTCTAAAATGCCCGGGTCTATTTTTTGTCCCAGTCCGAGCCTGGTCACAAGAGCAATACAATGTCACTGTAGTGACACTGTACTGCTCTGGGAAGGTGATCATGGTTTTTTTCACACTATGATTGCTTATTACATTGATGGTCACTGTATAAGAATATATTTTTACTTTGTGAATGCCATCCATTCATGTACCATTGCATACTATTGTGATATTTATGATTGGCCTTGTACCATTGTGATCATTGTAACCAATCACAGAGATCACAATAGTACACAATGAATGGCTATGAATGAAAGCCCTTTGGTACAACTGACGTGATTGGTCACAACAACCTACTCATTCCCCAGACCCTGGCACAAAAGCTTGGCCCATTAAGCTAAAGTCTGAGACACCAGGGCCAAGGTCAGAACCGGTCGCAATGCTGAACTTGCCATAGTAAACATGCTGTGCGCCACAGACGCTGCTTTCCTATCAGCTAGGTCTTTAAAGGATGGGGAATCCTCTACTGGGATCATGGTTGCTTTATTCAACCTGAAAACAAGAGGGTCCACTCTTTTAAAGGCGATTTGTCTAAAGGGTATCCTATTGTCAAACGTTTGGGGACCACAATGGGTTGCTTTGGTTGCCCCCATTCCTTATAGACAATTTTGTCAAAAAAAGAGAAGATAAGGAAACACCTTAGTTGCACGAGGCGTCTTGTGTGTACCAAAAGGGACAGTAATGGCCACAAACTCAGAAACCCAGCTTAACTGAGGGATTAGGATGAGAGGAGTTAAACCTGCAGGCAGGTCCAAAGTACCCGTGTCGACCCCACCCCACACAAAGGAAGAGAAGGGGTACTGTACGTACCTCTCCATGGAGGTATCGCTCCAGATAGAACCTCTCGCCACCGAAGTGGGGGCTGTCGGCCAAGGGGATGCTGCAACTTGTACGCAACTGCGTACAAGTTGCAGCGACCCCCTGTGAGATGTTTAACTCGCGGGCTAGCCTCCGTCCGTTGAGGTCATATAGCGGCCGACCTATCGCGTAGCTGTGGTCTGCACATGTTTGCTGGGGGACCACAGGATCTCGATAATTCAGACATCACCCATCACAGCAGTTGATTGTAGATCTCCCAGGAAAAAAAAAGCAAAACAATACATGGAAGGAGAAAAAAAGCAAACGATCCCAGCAGGGAGCTTAAGTCTTTACTCTTAGACAGAAACAAACTGAATTCCTGTAGCAGATAGGGGGATTAAAAACCAGCTCAGGACGGTCCATGGGCGTATCCAAGTGTTTTTGTTTTGCCTAGTCCTACTCCTGCAGAAGGCAATATAACCCTATAGTCGGGATTAATGGAGCGATGTGTCCGTCCATGAACTCAAGAGAAAAACAAGCTCCCCCCCCCCCTTGCTGTGCTGTGTGGCAGAGCTGTGCAGATCTCAGGATTGTATAGACAGAGAAACAAAGCCTTTAGATGCTAAACAGCCCCCAAACACACATTATTTATTGGTGTGTGTGTAGCGCTTTGGAGAAAGTTCAGCTTTCTGACCACTATTTAACAAGCCCATGGGTGACACAGGAAGACTGAGAACTGGTGAGTGGTGTCACTCTGATAGGTATTTTGTGCAGCAGAAGTTATGTGAATCTCAAGAGTGGCTGAGCAGAGTTAGAAATATTTGGAAAGGTAGGAGAGTTCAAATTTTTGAACTGTGCGTTTAATGTTCTGGCAATGTTTCAAAGTATAGAGAACTTGAGCTAAATGATAATCCAGCACACTGGTTTACATCCAGCAAGACGAGAGAGCGGACACATCTCCGTCAAAGGTCCAGCTCTACGGTTTGTCTGTGCAGGCGCGGAGCATTCTAAGTGAGACCTTTTAAAGAGCAGGACAAAAGCGCAGCGCACATGAATGACCCTGGCACAGCGGAGAAATCGTCAGCTCAGACAGCAGCGTTTCACACGTTTCTAGAGACGAGCGGGATAATACGATGATTTACTGCAGCTTTATATCACTATTATCAGGCGGCATCACACCTCCATATTATAGATCAGACAAAGAACGTTGGAGTGCGCTCTCTAGAGGAAACTCACGGACAATTCTCAATTGTTGGCAAACAGCAAGGTCAAAGTGGTGTAATAAAAAAAATAAAAGTTATAGAAATTACTAACTTTTTACATTCGTGCTGCCGCTATCAAGTAACTTGCAGTTATGGGGAATTCTATATAGCAGAATAGCAAAGCCAACGATCAAGTATTATGTTTGCATTGTAATTCAGACACTGACGTGACTACATAGTGGAACAGGTACACTTTTTTTTTTGAGCGTAACTCCAAACAGAGTCATCCTGCCACCGTTCTTAAGTACGAGTAGTATGCAAGTCAGAGTTGTGTAACTCGGGGACGTCCTGTAGTTGAATTGCTGTGTGTCCAAATGCTGTTTTCATGGAATATACTCATTGAAGTGTATTTTCAGTGAACTGAATGAATATTGTAGTGTTTTCCATAAGACATTTTTAATGTGACTTTCACTTTCTTATAAGTGCTGTACCATATATTGACCAGAATAAATTGTCTTAAGAAAAAGGCTAAATAAAATGATTTAGGGGTCTCCAGGTTGCTGGCTATTAAATTTGTCATGTCCTCTTAATGGACACTAGAGTAGTCACATTAATGACACTCCCCAAGTCTCAGATGGAGCTGGGAGAATAGTTGATTCTGGAAGGTGACAGAGTTGGGAGGAAACAGGGATATGCTTTCTCCATTTTCCTTCCACTGCCAATGCGAAGATGTATGTGGCTAGAGAGAGACAAAGTGAAACAGGGAACCTGGAGCTATAATAGAAGCAAATGGGATGAGGGACAGCAAACTGGACAGCAATAATCATCCCTCAACCATCTGTTGCCCATGTATAGCCACAAATTCGTCTTTGCTACCAATTTTATTGTCCATGATGAAGGGGTTGCAGGTCCCTGGAACACACTGGTTATCATTAGATCTGACATAACATTGTACGTGATTAATAAGACCATTGCTACTTTGTTTCTGAACTCACCTTGGCTACTGGCCTTTTCATTCTGTATAGCATGGACCACCATGATTCTATATTTCATATGACTATAACAGAGATCCTTAGAGCAGCACATGGTCCATTGAGCAACCTACTACTTTAACATTACGATAACAGCTTGTGTCAGTGAGCTTCTGTCTGTTTCAAAAGAGCTTTGCATTCCCATACAAGTCTATAAGGATGCAAAACCCACATAAATTAGGTCAAATGCGGGTCAGAAACAGGTCAACTGGAGGTCGAATACACCAGTCAATGAGTTATAAAAGATCTCAAAAGCGTCTCAAATAAATGCCATGGGCACAAGTCCAAAGCCGTTGACAGAGGCCCTTCAAGGGGGAGAATTTACTGTTACAGCATTTTTGATTCTTGGCCACTAGAGAAGTCACATCGATGACACTCCCAAAGTTTTAAATTGGGCCGAGGAGAATAGTTGCTTGTGGAAGAGGACAGAGTCATGAGGAGACAGGGATATGTTCTCTCCTTCTCCTCCCACTGCCAATGTGAGGATGCGGTCGATTTCTCTTTTATTGTCCATGTATTGCTACCAATTCTCTTTTGTTGCCCATTTACAGTGAGGGAAAAAAGGTTTTTGACCCCCTGCTGATTTTGTATGTTTGCCCACTCACAAAGAAATGATCAGTCTATAATTATAATGGTAGGTCTATTTTAACAGTGAGAGACAGAATAACAACAAAAACGCATTTAAAAAAAATTATAAATTGATCGTTCCATCGACGAGTGTGAGCCCAGCAGCTGCAGTCGCTGTCTCTGGGTCCTCATTGGATAGATTAATAGCAGCAGGAGCCATTGGCTCCCGCTTCTGTCAATCAAATCCAGTGACAAGCGAGATGGAGGGGGCAAGGCCGAGTCCTGCTGTCTGTGTTAATGGATGCAGCAGCTGGACTTAAAGTGACTGCAATCACTTTAAGGTTTTGAGGCTGACATTTGGTAACTGGAACCTTCAGCTCCCTCCACATATTTTCTATAGGATTAAGGTCTGGAGACTGGCTAGGCCACTCCAGGACCTTAAAGCGGAGTTTCACCCAAAAGTGGAACTTTCGCTTTAGGGAATCCTGACCCCCTCCCCCTGACATGCCACAATTGGCATGTGATATTTTTTTGGGGGGGGGGAGCGGGTACCCATCTCCCACTTCTACTCTAGGCAACTTGTGGAAGTTCTCCTCTCCCATTCCCTTCCCTGCAATCTTCTGGGGCAAGCTGTCACAGCCGGGTGCCCACATTAGTGATGCCGGTGCAGCAGAGAGGAAAGAGAGAACCGAGGCTTTGGGTGGCCAATCGCTCGACCTTGGGACAGGTGAGTGTATGTTTATTAAAACGTCTGGAACTCCGCTTTAGCCCAGGTTCACACTGCCGTGCGTTACAAATCGTGCAAGTTCATCTGAACTCGCATAATTTCAAACTGGCAATGCAGTCCAACTTCAGGGGCGATTTGACAGACATCTATGCAGGTTCATGCACAGATGTCTATTCAAATCGCCCCCAAAGTCGCCAAAAGTAGTACAGGAACTACTTTTGGGAATCGGTGCAGTGCCGGACCAATTCAGATGGTGCCATTGCCGGCAATAGCCACTGATTTGGCATGCAATTTGACATGTCTAATCGCATGCCAAATCGGCCCAATGTGAATGTGAGCTTAATGTGCTTCTTCTTGAGCCACTCCATTGTTGCCTTGGCCATATGTTTAAGGTCACGCTGTCATGCTGGAATACCCATCCATGACCCATTTTCAATGCCCTGCTGAGAGAAGGAGGTTCTCACCCAAGATTTGATGGTACACGGCCCCATCCATTATCCCTTTGATGCTGTGAAGTTGTCCCCTTAGCAAAAAAACACCCTCAAAGCATAATGTTTCCACCTCCATGTTTGACGGGTGTTTCTGGGGTCATAGGCGGCATTCCTCCTCCAAATACGGCGAGTTGAGTTGATGCCAAAGAGCTCGATTTTGGTCTCATCTGACCACAACACTTTCACCCAGTTCTCTTTTGAATCATTCAGATATTCATTAGCAAACTTCAGACGGGACTGTACGTGTGCTTTCTTGAGCAGGGAGACTTTGTGGGCGCTGCAGGATTTCAGTCCTTCATGGCGTGTGTTACCAATTGTTTTCTTGTTTTCTGCCTTGAGATCATTGACAAGATTTTCCATTGTAGTTCTGGGCTGATTCCTCACTGTTCCCATGATCATTGAAACTCCACAAGGTAAAATCCTGCATGGAGCCCCAGACCGAGGGAGATTGACAGTTACTTTGTGCTTCTTACATTTACTAATAATCACACCAACTGTTGTCACCCTCTCACCAAGCTGCTTGCCGATAGTCTTGTAGCCCATTTCAGCCTTGTGTAGGTCTACAATCTTGTGCCTAACATCCTTGGACAGCTCTTTGGGTCTTGGCCATGGTGGAGAGATTGGAATCTGATTGATTGTTCTGTGAACGTGTGTCTTTTATATAGGCAACAAGCTGAGATTAGGAGCACTCCCTGATCTCAGCTCCTTACCTGTATAGAAGACACCAGAGAACCAGAAATCTTGCAGATTGATAGAGAATCAAATACGTATGTCACTCATTAATATGAAAATCAATTTATAACTTTGTTTAAATGCGTTTATCTGGATTTCTTTGTTATTCTGTCTCTCAGACATTTATACTACGTTATTTCCTTGATGTATCCTGGCCTACTACTTTTCTTTGTCCACAATATCCCTGGGGCACTCCCTCCAAATGTCTATGTTTTGGGATGTGACAAAGATTGCTGGGATTCCAAATATCTCTGGTTAGTTTCTCTCTCCTTTCCTAATCTCACTGGAAAAATAAACCAACAATTAAAATTATAGACTGATACTTTCTTTGTCAGTTTGCAAACGTACAAAATCAGCAGGAGATCAAATACGTTTTTTCCCTCACTGTATTGCTACAATTTCTCCTTTGCTGCTCATGTATTGGAACCACTTTTTAATTGCTGCTCAGTGATTGCCACCACGTTTTGTTACTTGGCCATCTAATTGCCACCATTTCTTCTTTGTTACCCAGGTATTGGGACCATTTCCAATTTTTTGCCCACTTTTGGCACCACTTTGTTGGTTGTCCATCTATTGGCACCCCTTTGTTGTCTGGTTCCCCCACTTCACCTTTGTTGCCCTATGTATAACAGCGTATTTGCCAGTACTGCCCTTTGTTCCCCACATATTGATGCATTTGCCAGTTCATTATTCACTTACAGACTTGACTGTCCACTTGTTACCCACATTTTATAATGATTGCCATTCTGTTGCCCCATTTGCTTGCGTATTGAAACATTTGACCATGTATCACCAGGGTTTAGTGCTTTGGTGGCATCTGTGAGAGTGTTTGACCGAATCCACCCTCTTTTTGTTTTAGGGATCATATAACCCCTGTAAGACCTGTCACTATTAACCACTTAAGTACCGCCTACTGTACATTTACGTCAGCAGAATGGCACGGCTGGGCACATCAACATATATATACGTTGGTTCTAGTACCCAGCCGTTGGTCACGGGCGCGCTCCAGTGACCCGGTCCGAAGCTCCGGAGTGCGGGCGATCGGTCCCCGGAGCTGAAGAACGGGGAGAGCCGTGTGTAAACACGGCTTCCCCGTGCTTCACTGTGGCCGCAGCATCGATCACGTCATCCCTGTTATAGGGGGACGTGATCGATGACGTCACACCTACAGCCACACCCCCCTACAGTTGTAAACACACGCAGGGAACACACAAATCCTACAGCGCCCCTTGTGGTTAACTCCCAAACTGCAACTGTCATTTTCACAGTAAACAATGCAATTTAAATGCATTTTTTGCTGTGAAAATGACAATTGTCCCAAAAATGTGTCAAAATTGTCCGAAGTGTCCGCCATAATGTCGCAGTCACGAAAAAAATCGCTGATCGACGCTATTAGTAGTGGAAAAAAAAAAGTTGCAATAAAACTATCCCTTATTTTGTAAACGCTATCAATTTTGCGAAAACCAACCGATAAACGCTTTTTGCGATTTTTTTTTAACAAAAATAGGTAGAAGAATACGTATCGGCCTAAACTGAGGAAAAAAAAAAATATATATATTTTAGGGGGATATTTATTATAGCAAACAGTAAAAAATATTGCATTTTTTTCAAAATTGTCGCTCTATTTTTGTTTATAGCACAAAAAATAAAAACCGCAGAGATGATCAAATACCACCAAAAGAAAGCTCTATTTGTGGGGAAAAAAGGACGCCAATTTTGTTTGGGAGCCACGTCGCACGACCGCGCAATTGTCAGTTAAAACGTCGCAGTGCCGAATCGCAAAAAGGGGCAAGGTCCTTTAGCAGCATTTTGGTCCGGGTCTTAAGTGGTTAAACATCATCTGTCACCTCCTTATTTAGATTTCTGCTGTCCAGTAATGGGAACACAATACAATGGCTTAATGTGCCACTTGGCCTTGCAGAAGTAGGGTACTACGTTCAGTTTGGACCAGGACCCTATCTGTATGAAGTATGTATATTCTACAATTTGTGTTGTTTGTAGATGCTTCACCCTCTCACAATTGAAAAATATATGGTTTCCTTTAATTGGTTCCTAACTGAACTAGTTCCAACATGCCTCTGCATCATTGTAGCTGGGATATAACAGTGTACGCTTCTCTAGTGCAGACACTGATGTGACTGGCTCAGTGATTACTGTACAGCACTGTCAAATATGTCAGATACATGTAAATGTATAATTATAAAAACAATAGTGTGTGTAGACTGACATGAATGGTCACAGTGTTTTCGGTATAGTACTGTGGAATATATCCAAGCTATATAAATATCCAATGTATGTAGAAGGGTGCACTGTCCCTTTAAAATTGTGAAATACTAGTAAAACATGAAAAATGCGAAACACAATGCATAAAAGGTGACTTTGCCTCACTGGCCCATGCAGAAGTTCATTTCAATAATAACTACAAGTTATACAGTCTCTATAGTCTATTGAACCATTAGTGCCAGTAATCCGTCAAACCATGTTCACACTCCACCAATGTAAACACCATCTTTTTACCAGAATGTTAAACCCCCCCCCCCCCCCAATTACAGAGGTCCAAAATGCTATAAAGCAAAGCTACAGCAATCATCTAGTCATGTCAAAAAACATACAACTTAACTCCGGTCGTGTGCTGGTAATGGTCAGTTGGACGATCACAGGCTCTTGCATACTCTCATAACAAGGCCAATGTTGCCACAGAAGAAAGAAGAGGATTATAGTGTACTACCATTAAAACAATGGCACTTTATATAAAAACTAAATAAAAAAATGTACTTGCCAGAGGATCTATTAACACTCTAGTAACACTGCAGCATGCCATTTGTCATGGAGCGCATCCTTGATGACGTCAGCACCAAAGCTCCACCATTACCCGTTTCGTCCACATAACATCAGGAGAAACGGAGATTAGCTCCAACTAACTCAAACATTCCTCTGCATGATTGTAGCAGGGATGCAAGATGGTAAGGGTCTCTGGTTTAGAGAATGATGTGACAGCTCAGTGTTCACTGTACAGTACTTATCAAATTTGTCAGCTATATATATTTATTGTGATTGTGATAGGGAATTAGAGTGTGAGCTTTTCTGGTGCAGAGTCTGATATGAATGGTGCAGTGTTCTATGTACAATACTGTGGAATAAAAAGTATTATAAATGTACAACTAGAATATGATTATTGATGGTGATGCAGTGGGGACAGAGTGCCTTCAGGGGTAGTGATTGATGTATACAGTTCAAGGTCTTTTTAAAAGCAAAAAAATAAACTACCTAAAAATTAATAGCCTTAAAAAAACAAAAATAAAATAAAAAATACTTCTATAGTGTAGTGTTCCCGATGTGTTTGTATGATACTTGCGTATTGCTAGAACTACCTTCCAAAGGCAGGAAATTATTAAACATAAATCTTCAACCTCGTTGAAAGTATTATTTTTTTGTGTTTAATTAATATGCAGTATGATCATCTCTATCAAATATACTACTAAACTATAACAAAAAGCAAAAAAGTATCAGAATGATCTGTGGTTCAAGAAAAACGGTCTGTCTACTAAATAAAAAAGAAAAAAAAGGTGGATAGCAACGTTTCCCAGGTCTGTCTACTAAAATTACCAGAGTAACATTCCACAGACCAAATCGTTTTAAATAATAGAAAAAAAAACAAGACGCCTAACAGCCTTTTAATTCACCCCCAATCCTGGTCTTCTCTCTACATGTGACTTGTTCAATTTAGCTACCGTCCATTAGCGTGCCACTGCTGGGGTGAACGGAACGGAAAAATCTTGTGTCACTTTGATAAATCGCTGCTTCCTGGGCCAATTGTGGCGGACAAACAAGAATCAACAGACGGAGGCACAGGGGCATGTCGAGCAGAACATGGCAAATTGAGGCTTGATGTGACACTTGAGGATTCAATCCCCCAGTCAAGAACATCAGCTGTGGGGACCGACGGTCATGCGAAGGATTAATTCTGCCCCCTTGTAGATAAATAACAGAACAAAAATTTTTATTTTGCAACAGCTGATTCAAGTTTTGGAGTTCGCACTGACTGATGTTCTTCCCCTACAACAAATAAATAAATAAATACATTCATACAACTCCACTGGGAAGAGCGTGTAGACTCTTCTCAAGAGTTCAACTTTTGGCTCAGCATCATTAGAGGAAAACAAATTTGTAGGAAAATGTATGTTAATTAAAAATGGCCAACCTACATTTCAATGAACTCTTTGATACTTCCGATGTTTACTAATTTACCATTTTTTTTTTTTACTATTTGTGAAAAAAGGGGCTAAAAATTGTAGCTGATCTTTTAGGTTAAGAATTGGCCAGCTTGAAATTTAACCTCTTCCTTTTATGTGCTGAATTTCCAAGTTCTCGGCCATTAAACCAATCAAAATATTCTCATTAAAAAAAAAGTTTTATTTTGTAACAGCTTGGACAAACTTCCCTAAGATTGCAACAAGTTACGTTGTGTTCACCAACTCACTTCAAACAAAATTTAAAATTTAAAATAAGATAATTTTAAGCCAGTTCTAAGATTTGGAATAATGACTGTAATATAGCTCTTGGTGGAAAGTTAATTTTCAAAACATTTTCTACGTTCTACTTTAAAAAAATAAAATAAAAAAACACATTCATCTTTCTTTCTTTTCCACTTCACTTTAAAAGTAAATACATAAAAGTAAAGGTAGAAAAGGACCAAGAAAGTTTAAACATTTTTATTAGGAAATTAAACTTTGTTTAACAAAGATTTTTTTTCGCATTTTTCCTAAATTTTTGATGATTTTTTTTTGCTTTTTACAGTCTTAAAATAAATGTTTGATGTGTTATATTTTGTAAAACACCCATCATCAATACTTTATATTGTGCTAAGCACTAAAAAAAAGTAATTATTATTATTTTTTCTGTAATCAGTTAATTATAAAATATTACATGTTTAACCACTTTCCCACCGCGCCATAAGCATTTTACTGCTACGGCGCGGCGGGGTTATCTTGGGACGACGTCCCTGGGACGTCGTCCTTCACTTTCGCGATTGCGCGTCCCCTGGGACGCGCTCGCGAAAGTGTCCGTGCTCGCCGGGACCGCGGCCGTTTACCACGTGATCGCGCCGTCAAATGACGGCGCGATCACTTGTAAACAAACCGGCGTCATTTGATGACGCCGGTTCCTCCCTCTCCTCCCTGTACAGTGTGCGAGGAGAGGGGGGGGGGGCGGGGTGTCAGCAGCTGAGCTGTGGCTGGATCTGTGACAAATGCAGTCACAGATCCAGCCATCCCTCAAAACATCCCAGCTCTGCAATCCCCCCAGTACCCAGCAATCCCCCCAGTACCCAGCAACCCCCCCAGTACCCAGCAACCCCCCAGTACCCAGCAATCCCCCCAGTACCCAACAATACCCCAATACTCCAGTACTCAACAATACCCCAATACTCGGCAATACCCCAGTACTCCAGTACTCGGCAATACCCCAATACTCGGCAATACCCCAGTACTCGGCAATACCCCAGTACTCGGCAATACCCCAGTACTCGGCAATACCCCAGTACTCGGCAATACCCCAGTACTCGGCAATACCCCAGTACTCGGCAATACCCCAGTACTCGGCAATACCCCAATACTCGGCAATACCCCAGTACTCGGCAATACCCCAGTACTCGGCAATACCCCAGTACTCGGCAATACCCCAGTACTCGGCAATACCCCAGTACTCGGCAATACCCCAGTACTCGGCAATACCCCAGTACCCTGCATGATACTTTGCAATACCCCAATACTCTGCAATACCGCCTATGGGGATTTTTAAGTAGCGAAGTTTGGCGCCATTCCACGAGTGTGCGCAATTTTGAAGTGTGACATGTTGGGTATCTATTTACTCGGCGTAACTTCATCTTTCACATTATGAAAAAAAATTGGGCTAACTTTACTGTTTTGTTTTGTTTTAAGCACAAAACAGTTTTTTAAAAAACACGCGTTCAATACATTTCTGCGAAAATACCGTGCGAGATAAAAAGTTGTAACGGCCGCCATTGTATTCTCTAGGGTCTTTGCTAAAAAAGCATATATAATGTTTTGGGGTTCCATGTAATTTTCTAGCAAATAAATGATGACTTTTCCATGTAGGAGAGAAATGTCAGAATTGGTCTGGGTGTTCCAGAACGCCTGGTGGCGCTCCCTGCATGTTGGGCCTCTGTATGTGGCCACGCTGTGTAAAAGTCCCACATATGGGGTATCGCCATACTCGGGAGGAATAGCAGAATGTGTTTTGGGGTGTAATTTGTGGTATGCATATGCTGTGTGTGAGAAATAACCTGCTAATATGACAGAAACAAGTTTTTTTTTTACAGCATTTTCAGTCGTTTTTCTTTTATAGCGCAAAAAATAAAAAACCCAAAGGTGATCAAATACCACCAAAAGAAAGCTCTATTTGTGTGAAAAAAAGGACAAAAATTTCAAATGGGTAGAATGTTGTATGACTGAGTAATTGTCATTCAAATTGTGAGAGCACCGAAAGCTGAAAATTGGTCTGGTTAGGAAGGGGGTTTAAGTGCCCAGTGGTCAAGTGGTTAACAGTTGCAGCCATCAGGTGTGTAAGCTCTGTGCAAATTAATGGAAGGCTTTTTCTTTCAGCAGAAGCTAAAACAAAGGTCAACTGAATAAGTCAGAGAAGAAATACTCACTACTTACTTTTCTAGCCGAGACAGAATTGTCTGGACATAGCTTAACTTAAGAGAGAGCAATTAAAAAAAAAAAAAAAAGCAAAAAACTTATGATTATTCTTTGAATAGATATGAAAACTTTGCAGGAAAATAGGTAACAAAATAATCATTCTTTGTTGACATGAGCACTATTGATCAAAATGATTTTCCAAATATAGCTCCAGAAGATAATTTTTGAGAAATTTAATGAATGCAAATGTTTGTTGAGCACAAAGGGTAATTACAGTTTTAAAAGATAATTTCTACTGTTTAAAGTGCAAATGAGCAGAAAAAAGACCAACCGTGCTAAAAATTGTAAGAACCATATAAGTAACTCAAAATCGTTATACGATTCTCTGTTCCCTTACAATTATGGAAATAAAAACATTTGATAACTGTTGATTGAATCTTTTTTTTTTATCTTTTCAAAAATGATCTAATCCATGCCCAAAGTCAAAAAGCCTGCAGCAGTGCTGGGCTTACCTACTAGTAAGCCCAGCATACTGAATGACACATCTGTTAAAGATTTTATACAAATATGTAAAACATTTGAAAACATCCATTTATGAACTTATACATTTTCAAATGTTTTAATGAAAATTGCCAAAAATTGCAATATAGTTCCAGTTCCAACCAAATGCATACTTTTGGTGTCTGGTTAGAAACACTGGAATAATTAAAGAAGTATAAAATAAATTAATGAAGAAGAAGTTTTGGTGACAAGAAACAAAAAAAAAGACTTAAGAGTAAAATTCTGCAGACGCAGGTCAAAAAAAAAAAAAAAAAGAGAAAAAAAATGGGGGCACAATGACAGTGGTGACTTCTTCTGGAGATCCGGGCTGCTCCCAAAGTTCAGGCCTCGACCACAGAAGGTCTGGGAAAAGTTGAACTTTTTCTGACAGTACAAAAGCCATCTTGGGGTCGACTGCTCCTCAGCCTAGCAGGCAGCTTGATGCAAGGCGCCCTTTGAATACAAATTAGCGATGTATAATCGCAGCATATTCATAAGGCCTTCGCCTCTCCAGTGAATGCTGTATTATTCATCGCGTGTGCCCCGACCCCAGCTCACTCCTGTTCTGACAAATCATACTTGATTAAGACAAATCTTTATTAGTTAGCTAGTCAAGTTTCTCATTTATCATTTGCAAATCTCATTCTCCCTTTTTTTGGGGTGTAATAGAAGTGGTGCAGACAGGGCCTTCCTCTTCTAGACATTAAAAAATTGCTTGTTAAACAAAATAAGTGCAAAATTGAATACAGGGAGGTATAATAGATGATAAAAAACAGCTTTAATAAGTATAAATTACAAGCAGGGCCAAGCAAACAAAGCAATTATTTAGCCAGGATTCAAGAAAAAAAAAATGTTAACAAACCGCTGAATTGCTAAAGGACTGGCTCTTTTTGTTGCAGATTTCAGAGAGAAATTTTTTCCTTTTCAGTTAAAGAGAAAAAAAAAAAAAAAACTTTTTATAAATGGATGTATTATACAATTATTACAATATTAAATGTACTAAATTGGGCCTTTATTTTTGTATTGTCTTAATGGAAACTTTTACAGCTTTAAATAAAATATTTGAAAGCAACTGAAATAGATGAAACTCAGGTCACACAATCCATGATTAGCCAAGTTTGCTCGTTGGTGTTTTCAGATACTGCAAGTATGAGTATTGCTGGCCAGAGAAGGGTGCATGCCTCACTTAAGACTGAGGCCTTGTACACACGGGCCAGAATCTCGTCAGGAAAAAAAAACGTTTTTCTCTAAGAGATTCTTGGCAAGAATCTCTTGCCTCCCAAGTGTATACACAGACCTTTCAAAAGAACCGCGGCAGGTAAATATACACACTCTCGGGTTTCTCGTCGGGAAACAGGCCGACAAAAATCCAGACGAGATCCTGCTCTCTATTTTTCTCGTCGAGATTCTGGCAAGATTTCACGATGAGAAACCTGAAAGCCTCGTAAAAACATGCTCGGCAAGAAAGCTCTGCCTGCAGTTTTCTTGCTGGTTCTTGCCGAGAAAACCAAGCGTGTGTACGAGGCTAGAGAATTGCAGACATGTTCAGCTGAGAGTAGAATTGTGAATGAATGAATGAATGAAGAACTTGTATAGCGCAGCACATGCGAAATAAATCGCCTCTGGGCGCTTGTTGTTCCTTTCTCCTTTGAGATCAAAAGAGATGAGTCTTGATCTTTCTCCTGAAGACCAAGTAGTTCTCCTCCAGTCGAATGCTGGCTGGTAAGGCGTTCCATAGTCTGGGACCTTGGACAGCGAATCTCCTGTCTCCTTTGGACTTGTATCTGGCTTTCGGTATCTGAAGCCGATTTTGGTTATTGGATCGTAGAATACGATTGGGATTGTACATTTTTAATTTTTCGCATAGATAATGGGGAGCATTCCCATGGATACATCTATGCGTTAGACAGAGTGCTTTAAAGGTGATTCTGTCTTTGACTGGTAGCCAGTGCAGGGATCTCAACGAGGGTGAGATTGATTCCCAGGGTTTTTTCCCAGTCACAAGTCTGGCGGCCGTATTTTGTACGACTTGAAGACGAGCGATTTGGTACTTGGGAAGTCCGAGGTAAAGGGCATTTGCATAGTCCAATCTGGAGTTTACAATCGCTCCCACCACGACCGCTATGTCTTTCTTAGGAATAAAAGGCGTGAGTCTGCGTAGTAGGCGCAGCAGATAGTGAGATCCGCTGACTACTGCCCCTATTTGTGCGTTCATTGTCATGTCGGAGTCAAAGATGATCCCCAGACTTTTGACTTTGGCGCTAGGGGTGATGACTTTGCCCAGAATGGGCGGGGGGATCCAGGTTGTTATCGATTGATTGCTACGCTTGGCGTGAAACAGAAGAAGTTCTGTTTTCGCTCCGTTGAGTTTGAGATAACTCTTTGTCATCCAATCCTCTATCAAAGAGAGGCATGTCTCTAGATTGAGGTGGTGATCCTTTTTATTGCAAATGCGGAAGTACAGTTGCGTGTCGTCTGCATATGAGTGATATAGCAGTTTTTGGCTGCTGATGATTTCAAAAAGAGGACGCACATAGATGTTGAATAACATCGGCGACAGGGGAGATCCTTGAGGGACCCCGCACGATAATGTGCGTTGTTTAGAAGTGAAGGGTCCTAGCTTCACTATTTGCGATCGGTTTTCCACAAAAGAGGAGAACCAGGATAGATCGCTTTCTGCGACTTTGGCTATTTTAGCCAGCCGAGTCAATAACAGCTTGTGATCAACTGTATCAAAGGCTGCGCTTAGGTCCAGCAGAACCAGCAGAGAAGATTCTCCTTCGTCTGCGGCCTCAAGAACGTCGTCCCATATCTTAAGCAATGCTGTTTCCGTCCCGTGTCCGGGACGGAATCCCGATTGCAATGGGTCGAGTAAGTTGTGGGTATCTAGATGCTGTTGCAGCTGCAGTACCACTGCCTTCTCCATTACCTTGGAGAGAACATTTAGGCCTGTTATGGGGCGCCAGTTAAGTGGATCCTTAGGATCCAGGGTGGCTTTCTTCAAGATGGGTTGAATGAAGCCCTCCTTCAGCTGGGAGGGCATTTTGCCCTCCCTGAAGGATTGGTTAATAAGCTGCGTGACAGGAGGTGCCAGGATGTCGGCGCATTCCTTCAGCAGTTTGGTGGGGATAATATCATTTGGCGCAGTGCTGTTACGCCAGGCTATGGAAACTTAAATCTTCAGATACCCTCAACCAGGGCCGATTCGCCCTATAGGCTCACTATGCAAGCCGCTTAAGGCCCTGCAAAGCTGAAGAGGGCCCCCCAAATTAATAGAGGCCCGCCTGGTGAGAAGTAATTTTCGGCCCCTCACCCCACTTCTCCACTCGATGGCTGCGTGAAGAGGTAAGAGAAGAGGTAAGAAGTCATCAGCACCCCCCGCTCCTCACTTTAATGTAAGATGTCATTTCCGACAGCCCCCCCCCCTCCCCGCTTCTCAACTTTAATGTGACATGTCATTTTTGGCAGCCCCCCCCCCCCCCCCGTGCTTCTCAAATTTAATGTGACATGTTACTTTGCTTAGGGCCCCAGGGAAGTCAGGATCGGCACTGTCCTCAACAAGCAGTAAATGAGCATTAAAACAAGTCCTCACTGACCTATGTAGCAATTAATTCTCATATTTCCCAAAAATGCAGTGAAGTGCAGTCTCAGCGCTGTTTTTTCATGGTACATGTACTTTGTGTTTACATTAGTCATTAGAAGGCTGCTATAAACGTTGAGAATGCATTACTCCACAGTGCCTGCAGCTAGTTCATTAAAGGTTTGTTTTACAGCTTATTTATCATTTGCTAACAAAAATGCAATTAAATATCAATAGCTAGCCCACAGTTTTACTTTAAGTTGACCAAAAAGTGTCACCCAAGCAGTTAATACCTGCCTTCCTTTTTGGCTCGTACACATAATCCGAATATCGTACGACAGATAATGCAACCTTTTTCGTCTAATAGTTGCAAGTAGAAATTGAATAGCTTACTAAAGTCACGAAAATTCTCAAATGACAGAAAAAAAATCTGAAGTGATGTCATGTGTTGTAATGTATTTGTTTTGTATTTTTGGACGACAACTATACTGAGTAAACGGAAATCGTACGATTTGGGATCGTACGAGGAAAATTTTCGTGCTTGTCCAATTAAATAATATTGGATGAACTGTCATGATTGGCTCTCGAAAATGGTATACACACAATCCAAAAATCGTACGATTCTTCCTCGTCCAATATTCGAATCGTGTGTACGGGTCATTAGGGCAGCACTGCATGGCTGAATTCCTAGCCTGTTGCTGTATTGGATTGTTAAATTAGGACACTAAATAAAGTGAACCTGCACTTTGACTTTGTGCAGGTAATCAACAGGTTCACTTAAATGCTGCCCCACCTGCTGGCTTTACTTCTTCCTGCCCTCATTGGTCTATGTGACCCTGAGAGTGAAGGAACCCTATGTAATCTCCAAGTTCTTCAGGCTGGAGCTTACACAGAGCCTAGGAATCTCTCCCAGTCATGACTGGCCACTCATGCTCCCAGCACTAAATCATGGGAGAAAGATGAGAGTCATTAGGTCACTATACCATGAAGAACATGGTATTTCTCTTCATTCCAGACAGGTTAATAGTATGACAGAGGATTGAAGGGATGGTATGTATGTTAGGAGAGGGGAGGAGACATTTAAGTCAACTTAAAGTGCTTGCCCCTCTTTCACCAAAAGTCACATTAGTATGCAGCTCTGCAAGCCGACATGAAATCATTCTACATTCATTAAAGAAACATTTTTTTTGTCTTCACTGAAGCCGGGTACACATGGGCCAAATGTCAGGAGATACTTGCCGGTTAAAAAAATAAATAAAGGACAACATTCAACCCATGTGTATGTAGGTCTGGCTGGCTTATGTCGGACGAGCATGCTGGAAAACCATGATTCCCGATCAGGGCTCTCAGTGCATCGCAGAAAGTGCTGATCGAAGTGTCCTGGCAGGGTGGCTGTCCCCATGTCAGAACACAATAGTTCAGCGGGGGAGATTGCTGTACAGGTACTCCTTCCTTAACAACCAGGTCGTTAAACTGAGTGGTCGTTAAATGAGGAGCCAAAAGTAATTAATATTTTAGGCATTCTTAACTACTGTACTGTATTGTGAAAAAAAACCGACTAAACACAAAACCCCAGCTCAAGAACGGTGTTTTAATTTAATACAGAAAACAAACAAAAATGCTGTACTGTACAATACAATGATGTACATCACTTCGTTCGGGTGGGGAGAGCTGGTCGCAAGTCCGAGTGGTCGTTAAACAGGCAAGTTGTAAAACAAGGATTATCTGTACTTATTTCGCCTAGTAGGTACCTCGGCTCGGACTGGAGCTGACAGTTTTTTTTCATCCAAGCCAGCGAAAAAACTCAGATGCATTACACATATACATGGTTTGCGTGTGGCACTGGTGATGTAACCAGGGCCTCACAGTTGCATTCAGAAAGGCTAGATCGCCCTCAAAATTATGTGCACTGTCATATATTCCAGGAGGCAGACCCAGAGTTCCAGGACGTAAAGGGAGATGGATTCATCTGTCCTTAGAAAAAAATGGGGATAAAAAAAAAGTATGCAAAGAAAAAAAAAAGCCTGCAATTACCTACAAAGTATCTGTTTGTAGATACAAAGGAGAAAAAGGTGACGGCACATCAAGCATAAAGAGGCACTCACAGCTCCAAAAAAAATTCAGCAGACGCATTTCACACACTTGTGCTTAGTCACCAAGCTGTGAGTGCATGTCATGTCCTCTCTTTTTTATGGATCTACAATAAAGTATGACGATTTTTATGCTGGATGTGACGTCACCTTTCTCTTCATTGTATCTGCTCCTTGGTCGAGGACTCTGGCAGGCAACCAGCTTCTTACAGCAGCTAGGTCTTCTGGTTCCTGCAATAGCAGGGAAGTATTTCATGGTTTGCCTGGAGCCATGCAACTCTCTTATTATCGGTTTGTAGTTTGCAATTACTAAGCATTTCTAAAAGTTTCTTTGTTGTCATTTTTAAGATAAGGGTGAAGATTCTCTTCAAGCTAAGCCATAAATGGACACGTGCCCAAGAAATCTAGGGGTGGGGGGACATCTACCTGTCATGCAGCAGTGCAGCAGGACATAACCCCTAGGAGAAGAGAAAGTATTGTACACACACAGTCTACCACAACCTACCCACTTCTCACTGAATGTTGGCCCCCATACCACAGCAAGCTAGATCATCTCTGCTGATGACAATAAGCTTACTAGATGTTGAAAGGTATCATCTTCTCTCTTATTGAGGAGTCATAAATGACTTCATTGTCACCCTAAGGTAAATCCACAAAGTAGGTGTGTTCCTGTAACAGTTCACAGCAATGACATTCATTGTGATTGGCACCCCAAAGCACTGTACAGTAGAATGCAATGCACAACTCGACACAGTACAACACGATGCACATACCATGCGTGCAATGCTAATAAAGGGTCATGGGTGCTTTCTGTTCCATCGCCAGCACACCATATATCTTCAAAATAATGTCCAAATGTTTATTAACCTGATCACATTACAGCGGTAAAGGGCAAAGTTTTGAGTCCATGCTTCAAAATAACGTATTGATGTTATTTTGAAAGTCCATGATCATGTGCTCACTTGTGTTGACGCCAATTTCCAGTTGTTACAGTTGTTACAGCACCCACTTGCTTTAGGCCATTTCCCAAAACATGTGCAATGGGAACATGTTGTGGTGCATTGAGAGCCCATTTATAATAAAACAACACATGGTAATGCGCAAAGTGAGGTGCGTAAAAAAGCACAGTAACTGATCCCCCCCCCACAGAGTAAATCAGCCATCAAAGATCTGATGGTTTCAAGATATTTCAATTAAATGCTAAAGAAGAAGTAGGACCAAAGCTCTTTTCCTGTTGGTCACAGAAGTGCACTTCATTCTGCATTCCTGTGATCCGTTTTTAGCCAACAATGGGCTAAAGTTTGCTGTTGAATGATGTCACTCAGCCTGTCCAGACTCTGGATTGATCCGGACTGATATTGGCAGAGGTCTCGGCCTCTCAGAAAGCCGCTAGGAGACTGAGCCCCTTTTTTTCTATATGCAGCCGCCCCCGTGGCTCCTCACATGTACAGGGGGGTGGCACAGGCACACTGAAGCATGGGGCTGGGTCACAATTGTAGGTATGTCCCTGCTTCTGAGATTGCTGTATCACAGCTACCCCAGGAGGCACTGTACGGTATTTCGCAAATGCACACAAAATGCTGCCAGAAAACGTGCCCATACATTCAAACTGGCAGCATTTGTGCGCATGTGCAAAAAAGATCCACGCGTGTGTGCAGATTGCCGCCGGTCTCTCACTGGACCCAAATATTTCCCGAAACCAGCATCACATCTGCCGGACCTTTCCGGAAAAGAGGGCCATGGAAGGGAACGAATGCAGTGGTGAAGTTATGCTTTAAGGTTCCTGTTCAGACACTTCCTGACAACACTCTGTCCCTGTATACCAATTCATATCCTGCAGCGTCACTGGGCTTCCGAAACGACAAGAGACCATTTCAACACACATTACATTGTCGCCATCAGGAAACCAACCCTAAAAATGCCATATAGCCTTCACTGGAGTGCATGTTGAGAAGCTGCATTAGATCAGCAACTATAAGATGCAACAAAGGACAAAAACAAACAAAAACTAATTGGCAAATGTTTATGAAATGCATTAGCAAATTAAATGTCTTTCCGTTAAAGTTTACATTTAGAATGGTTCTTCATTTGCACCAGACTGCAATATTGTCATGCAACTAACATGGTGCCGTCTAATTTATAAACAACATAAAAGTCTAAAACGCAGCTCCAGTATAACACTTACTGGCGCCGCTATCCAGAAGCTCACCTCTGCCTGGATGTTACAAAATGTGTTAAAACCAATAGCGGCTTTTCTGTAATTTCCCGTTTTAAAACAGTTAAGAAAGATAATGAAGGCTCCCTCCTTGATTAAAGTCTTCACACTTCTGATCACAATCTGACAGGCAGATCAAAGATGTTAAGTTAAATCTCTCTTCTAATTGCGTTTAAAAGCCACACCTCAGGCCTTGCGTTCCATCCCCCCTCTTTTTTTTTTTTCAAGTCGAATTCTGTTTAAGAAAGATCTAACAGTCCTTAACAGTTCATTATCCAATAAAACTATTCAAAGCTTGAAAGCAATCTACACAATTAGATCAGACCTCGGGGAGTCTGACTGTATAGCGTCTATTAAAGGGCTTCGTATTAAAACACCTTAATTATATTTGTCAAGCGGGTTTCATTAAAACGTATCACCGGTTATATTCTGACATAAACAGCCGCAAAAGAAATAAATAAACAAATGTGATAATACGTTTTTTTGATACTGGTGCTTTGCCAGGTCTGCAATAAAGCGATTACATTTCTGAAAACTATCGCCAGGGTGATAATTTTCTTGTTTTATTTGGTTAATTGAGCCTAATTATGTGATAATTAAACATGTCTGATTTGAGTAACGTGCATGATGAAAGCAGATTTGTCTCTGTCGGATATCCATAAAGGTATTTTTAGAAGGATCAGTGCTGCATCTGCTAGACTTGTGGCCGATTCCTCAGCCTTGCACAGATTTGTACGATTGATCGTTCTATATACACTGGAGGGCCATTTGCTAAAACGTAATCAGACAAAATGTGTGCAACTGTGCATAGAACCAATAAGCATCTAACCTCAGATGGCCTTGTTGACCTTGACCCACTCTACTCAACGGGAGTGCCCAACAATTGCCCCACAACCATGTGCGAGGCACGAGGTTAAGGTGATCTATTCTGGGATCCTAGGGGTTAAAAAGCAGGTGGTAAGGTGAGGCTGGCTCTGAGGAAGAAGAGATTCCACCCTCAAAATGTGTCAGATATCTGGAAGGTTCTCAGACTAGCTAGGGAACAGTCTTGATGACCTGGTCGCTTTGTGTCCTTTATGGACCTTGATATGCTTTTATCATTGAAAATAAAGGGGATAGCACCAAAATGGTTCTAATAATGAATACTATCCAGCTGCTATCAAATTGAGAAACCTCAATCAAAAGAAAGTGAAAAAAGTGACAGCGCACAAATAAATGCTGTATTTGTGATGGTCTTAAACATCTATCAATCAATTGATAATAACTCTAATTATTATTATCCAATACCCCTTATGTGGTGATCAAATAATAATTTAAAAATAAATAAATATCCAGCGATACTCTAGGGCAAAAATATAAAGTGAAAAAAAAAAGTTCCAAAAACAAAAAATTATGATTAAAAAACACAATAATCATGTGAAAAATTCTAAAGAGGCAAAATAAAAAAGAAACAGTGTACAGTTACCAAAAATATATATCAATACTTAATAATTGTGTCCTGAATTAATATATGTGACTGAACGTCCACAATTTATTGATCAAAATCATGTACATTTTAGTTTTTTGGAAAAAAATAAATCACTTTATATATTTGCCCTAGAGTTATTATAAATTGATTGGTAGATGTTTAAGAAAATCACATATATTTATTTGCACTCAACGCTGTAATTTTTTAGCTACTTTCACACTGAGGTACTTTGCAGGCACGATAGAGCTAAAAATAGCACCTGCAAAGCGCCCTGAAAGAGCCTCTCTTTTCACTTTAGTGTGAAAGCACAAGGGCTTTCAAACTGGAGTAATGCGCTGGCAGGATGCCCAAAAAAGTCCTGCCAGCTGCATCTTTAAGGGGCTGTATGAGCGGTGTAGACACCGCTCCTAAATCGCCCCTGCCCGCTGAAATTAATGGGCAGGGGCGTTTGCAGGCAGTTTTAACCCTTTTTGGGCTGCTAGCGTGGGTTAAAAGCCCCGCTAGTGGCCGAATAGCACCACAAAGACGACGGTAAAGCGCCCCAGAGTGAAAGTAGCCTTTGTGTTTGTAAGTATACATCTTTTTATACATTATTAAAGATACCACTTGGGTAATGCGCAAGGTTGCATTGTTTAACAGTGCTTGCATTGGTTTTTTTCCCCCCGCCCCATTACAACACCCTTGAGAATATAATTGTACTGTCTATTCCGCGATGCAAAGCCTCCTCATCGCCTGTCAAATGCTCTCTGAAGAGGGATACAAATCTTAACAACTAAAAGCCTACTCTACATGTGGTTGCGGTCTACTCTTGAATGGATTGGGTTCAGTGGATGGTACTGCCTGCAAAATGCAACAGAGGTTTAATTTTTGCTAAGGCCGTGAAGCAAAGCAAAACAACTGCGGTACGTATACACCTCTATCTGGCCCTCTTTGCAGCTTATAGTAGTGGGGGTTATAGTGATGGTGGTGGCGCATTCCCAAAGAAAAGGGAAGCAGCTCACAATATAAAAGCCATAAGTCCAGTATTTTAGACTCTCCATAGTACAGACAATTCCACCTAGTATGTACAAGCCCTTACGTATTGCCCTCATATTAGAGCTTACTCATATGACCCTATGGAGTGTGGAGCTTGGAGAGTGGCCAGCAGCTAAGTTATGGCATTATCAAGGAGCAGTGTCGATAGTAGAATATTGTATCTTGTTTCCCATTGGGGCGTTGGGTAGTGGTAAATATTTAAAAAAAACGCAAATCGCCTGTTTTCACCACCCCCCCCCCCATCCGCAAGTATAAACATGTTACAGCAGCTAATCATCAGTTATTACATTCATACCAAATTTTATTAATTTAGATGTCCTGAGCCAAAATCATAATTTCAGTGCAATTTTTGACAATTCAAATTTTTAAAAGGCTCCTGGGAGAAAGGGACCAAGGTTGCTCTAAAGACTGGTTCTGCTTTATATCTGCTTCTGCTGCTCCCTGAGCCCTGTTGACTTGATTTGCTAGTCCCCACCAGGTCCCCCCTACTTTTTTTTAAAAAAAACTATAATTTTTTAAGGAAGTGCTGTTTTTGGCTCCATCATCTCATTAAGCTGGGCTGGCTGGTGCTTGTCAAACCATTCTGCACAGCTTTGCTCTGTATTTTTTTGCTCTGTGTTACACATACAGAATGTTGTGACCACTGGGATCTATGGTTTGAAAATGTCTTAACTTTGGAGGTTCACCTATTTTCAAAAGGTTTGGCAGAACCGTGACCTATTGAACTTTTTAGAATTTTGCTCTACTTATATTGCTCCATTTTCTGGCAATAGTCTGTTGCAATGATCACGTTACTTACAATTTACAACATATTTTTGTAGACGATCAAATTCAAATCACGCTTCTGTCTTTTATGTCTCCGGGTTGCCCTAAGGTTTACTGTCCAGGGGGAAAATGATCATTTATTAAAGCTGAACTCCAGGCAAGCACCTAAATACATATAAGACAACAAAGGAATAGTAGTTCAATTCTGCCAGTCTTGTGATTTAGACCTCTTTATCTTCTTTTTTTTTTTTTTATTTCTTATTGTATGCATACCTTGTTTTTTATGTCCAAGTCTAACAAATACATTTTATTTCTTTATCCAAATAAAAATGACATATTGCTTATAACAATTTCTATTTCATTTTTTGGTATTCATCTCACATTATTATAGTAATCTATCTTTTAGATTGTAAGCTCTAAGGAGCAGGGCCCTCTGATTCCTCCTGTATTGAATTGTATTGTAACTGTACTGTTTGCCCTCATGTTTTAAAAAGCTGCACAAACTGTTGGCCCTATATAAATCCTGTATAATAGCATAATAGCAACAATAATTATTGTATCTATCCATCCATCTAGCTATGATGAATATGCCCATAAGTCTATGCCAAAGATTTGAGGAAAAATAATACATTAAAAAGTCAGAAGGGGAGATTTTGGAAATAACTTTTTATTTCTTTTATATTAACACAAACAAAAAAAGTAACAGTAGAAGTCACAGAGGAAAAAATCCAATTAGCTGGAATGATTTGGTTGCAGTGTTTTATATGGAATAATAAAACGGGTCACCTGGTGTAACACAGTAATTATAAAAATGGGAAATATTATACCCATAGCAAGTTTTTATGACAGCCTATAAGCATGGCCCCGTTCACGAACAATCCTCTGGTTTTTAATGCATTTGTATAAAATAACAATTTATTAGCACCTAAACGAGATGGGGGGAAAAAAAGGCACAACGATGGAGGCGCCGTGGTAAAAATCCTGCGGTTAGTGCCATGTGTTGCACACAGCTCCTGGGGGCAGACACCTCTTATTACGGAGTGGAACACAGCGCCACGCAGGCGCTGATTGGACTCCAAACAGCTCTAATGGTAAAGACAAGTCTGTACCCACCTCATGAACCTCGAGCCTTGGTGGCTAGGTAAATTAAATTTATTTTCCTTCAATGGCTACAAATTGCTTAAAGTGACAGTCCATCTTATGCAGACAAGTAGTAAATGCAGCAACAATGATGTTATGATCAATGTGCATTTACTAGCACTGCACTTGATGAGTGCATTGCAAGTACAATGCACAGGCCCTTGCACTGTTTACTCTAAGGCCGCGTACACACGTCTGAGAACCTCGTCGGGCTAAACCCATCGTTCTGCCGACGAGGTTCCCGATGAGCGGTCGAAAAAGCTTGTCGAGCCAAAGTCCTCATTGAACAACGAGGAAAAAGAGAGCGTGCTCTCTTTTTTGGCTCGACGAGCTTCCCGATGGGACGCTCGTCGGAAGTGTACACACGACCGAGAACCTTGGCAGAATATGTCTCCCAGCGAGCTTCTCGCTGGATTCTGCCGAGAAGCTTGGTCGTGTGTACGGGGCCTTAGTCCCAGGTATATTCAGAGGTACAGTACTGTGCAAAGGTTTTAGACATGTGTGAAAAAGTGACCTAAAGCAAGAATGTTTTAAAGATATATATTTTAATTGATTACATTATGTCAGATTTACAAAATGCAAAGTGAGCAAGCAGAACAAAAATCTAAATCAAATCAAAATTTGGTGTGACGTTAGAGAACAGGAAATCAATTCGCTCTCCAGGAAACTGTGACTTCCAGCTTACCAGAACAAGGCTCAATATTACCCTACAACATAAAAATATATAGCTAATGGAGCAAGTTGTTTAGTTTCGGTGCCAATTTTGGCACTTAGGATACGTTTTTTCGATGCTTGTTTTTTTTTTGCTTGTTTGTATTGAATCGTATATGTGCCGAGCCTGATTATACCAAGCAGGTGCCAATGATAATCAATTTCATATGTAGGTTAAAACACAGTCATTAATGGAAACAAAAACAGCTGTGTGGAAGACTTAAAACTGGGTGAGGCACAGCCAAACTCTGCTACTAAGTTGAGGTTGTAGAAGACGGTTTCATGTCACAGGTCATACACCATAGCAGGACTGAGCACAGCAACAAGAGGGGAGCGAGGGTTAGTATGGATATGCAATATACGACTATGCTTCATTTTACACTCTAAACATGAGTAACATGAAACATGGTCCGAAAGGAGGTTAAAAAATAAATAAAAAATCTGGTCCTGATCGTCACTTTCCCCCTAAACACGATCCTCAGTAATTCTTTTGTGCCAGCTTAGTTATGAAATAGGATTGGTTAGGTTGTAATTGTATCACTGTTTAGATCAAAAAAGGAGGCAGGATGTAGACAAGTCCAAGGTTAGCTTAAGAAACAACAGCAATTGGGCACATTTTACCAACTTGCTTAGAGAGACACTCTTCGTTATGGGTTGCTGTACAGTTATCACATCTCTCTCATAGTTTGGGCTACAGCTGCCTGTTTAGAAACCAGTCATCAAATGTCTAAAGACACATTTAAAACCTACAGGGGTCGAATGGCGAAATATTTTTCTTCCAAAAATCTTATCTGAGAATTTTAGTTTCAAATGTTGGCGCAGCAATGGGCGATTTTCCTGCGGCCACCAAATTCGAGTGCTCGGGCTCGTTGGAAATTTTTTGAAAACTTAAGGATTTTCTAAATCAATGATGGGAGAATCGTGTGAGAACTAAAAAACGAAAAATACGTGCACGTGAGCACAATAAAAGAAAATTCCCAGAAAGAAAAGAACATTTCCGGTCAAAAATTATTTTCTTTAGCAACATGAGGAGAAATTGAAGGCTTGAAATCATTAGATCACAAAACGCAAAAAAAATCTGATTTTCATAATCCATGTATTGCATTACTATAGGCTTGCCCAGGGAAAAAAATAACTTCCCACTACCACCCCTTGCTCTCTGTATACAAATGACTAAATTTGTCTTGGGGGAAATCCAACATATTTATCTTAATCCAGTCCCACCACCAGCTTCCCCAGAAATGGCTCCTCTATTCCAGTCTTGATGCTGCCCTCTTGCTGAGGTCATCAGGTATAATGCAGGATTAGCAGCCACTACTGCTCTTGTATTGTACTTGAAGAAGAACAGTGCCCCAGCTGACACAGGACCATGGACAAAGAGAAGTTGTAGTAGAGCTGCACAATTCTGGCCAAAATGAGAATCACAATTTTTTGGCTTAGAATGAAGATCACGATTCTCTCACGATTCTCACGGCGTAAAATCTTTTACATTTATACAAAAAAAGGGCTAACTTTACTGGCTATTTATTTTTTTTATTCATTAAAGTATTTTTTCCCCAAAAAAATGCATTTAAAAATATTGCAACAACCGCCATTTTATTCTCGAGGGTCTTTACTAAAAAGTTATATAATCTTTGGGGGTTCTAAGTAATTTTCTAGCAAAAAAAATAATGATTTTAACTTGAAAAGAGCTGTCAAAAAAAGGTATGGTGTTTAAGTGGTTAAAAATTCCTAATTTACATACAGAAGAAGTTTATTCCTTTGAAGAGATACAATGTTTAGACTTACCTTTCCACTGATAAAGAATGTTTTCAAAAGTTGGCAGGCTGCCCAGACCTGGCAGATTGCCCAATCTGACTTTTGGCTGAGAGCAGACAGGAAATTCTTTGCATACCAAAGTGCAGAGAGAAAATGATTTTCATGTCAAAGATCATGAAACCCTGTATCAAGAATCGCAACGGGAAAAAGATCGCGATAACGATTCTTGACAATTAATCGTGCAGCTCTAAGTTGTAGTAGCTGTTATATCTCCTAGATCAGGGGTCTCCAAACTTTCTGAAACAAAGGGCCAGTTTACTGTTCTTCAGACTCAGGGGGGGCCGCACTGGTCAGTGGGAATAGAAAAACTTTGCTGGCATCAATGGGAGAAAACCAAGCCCCATCTTTGGTATTAGGGGGAGAAACAGTGCCCCCATTTTCGGTGTCGGTGGAAGAAATTGCACCCCATTTTTTGGTGTCAAGAGGACAGAATAGTGTCTCGTATCAGTGGGATGAAGTGTGCCCCAAGGGCCGGATAACGGCAGGTAAAGAGCCACATCTAGGCCCCGGCCGCAGTTTGGAGACCCCTGTCCTAGATAAAAGCTTTCCAATCAACAGGTAAAAGATGGAGGCAGATCTCTGCAGAGAGATAACTGCTTCAAAGTGTTCTTCACTGCAGCTGGCTGACAGGGAAGAGACTTTTCTGCTCAGGTTGTGGTCACTTTTTAATGAAAATAAATTGTAGGATTTTGTAGAACTTTTGATGATTTTTTTTTCACATCCCCCCCTCCCCCTCACACACTTTTTGATTTGATGTACCTGAAATGTATTTATTTGATGAAAGTAATTTTGGGCTTCAAAGCTGAATTCCAGGTGTGTTTTTTTTTAATGCCACAGCTACATTAGTCTAGCATGGACCAATGTAATTATATGTGGAGGTATAGTAAGGATACATGTGGAAGCAGAGAATGCCTGTAGTTCCTGCTACTACAGCAATCCTCACTGTCTTCTGAACACATACAAAGTGGCTGCGCAGCTGCATTGTAACCCCCTCTGGTAAAAGCATTTTTTAAAGAATGCCATGTCTTATCCTCAATGCAAACCATACTCTAATTGGATGAGTTGGAAATTGTGATGTCTCTTCCTCACTTCTCCTCCTCATTCAATCAGAATATGCATTACAATCATTAAGAAAAATGCATGGCATTTCATAAATAGCACAGGAACAAAGACAGGTATGGCATAAGGATACATCGATCCAAGCTGGAGCAATGTAAATATGCAAAGAAACATATTTCGAAATCAGTTTTAACACACGTTGAGAAGATTGCTTGATACGTTTTGCAGATATACAGCATTTAATGCAGCACAATTGCTTTCTGAGCAACACTTGTGTTATTGACCCTCAGTCATTAAATTCGCCTGTTTGTGCGTACATAAATCTTCAGCTCAGAAATCAGAATTCTCCGTCTTTATTGCACTAAGGGAGAATCAACTTAAATCCTCATGTATCGGCATAGCCTGTGAGACTTGCCATGTAACCCCGGCCCTTCCAGCCATTCAAGCAGCCGGCCGGCTTTGGCGGAACAGCGAGCCGCTTTACAAACCATCATCATATTTGTACGGCATTATTTTTTCATTGGATGTAATCCCAGGAGCTCTCAATGTTTAAACAGCTCCCTCCCCTCCTAAGCTCTGCACTAATATCGATCCACTCAGACTGACACATTCCAAGAGGCATTTTCAATAATCAGCCCAGCTGTTCGGAGACTCTTGGCGCTGGAGTCTAACCCTTAGGTAAACAGCCGTGTGAGGGGCAACTCTTCCCTTGGCAAACACATCCTTGTAATCTCTTGTTTAAGAACTTCTGATTAGGCTTCTCTAAATAAAGAACTTAATTCCTAATTTAAACAGCGTATGTTACCAGGGTAAATTAAGTCACTTAACACTTGGCCAGAGCCTACCGAGTGAATGCGCGATAAAAAATACACAAAATGATAAAAGTCTGAACAATGCACCCTAGGAGCTAAACTCTAAATTGCTAAATGGTCAGTTAGTAGTAGTTAAACACATTGACTTGCTCTGCAATGTTTAACAAACTCAGTTAAATGTGACCAATTAGTCCTAGCTATACCATGACCTGCATACAGTACATGAGAACCTTCACCGGCTAAAATACGTTTACACTGGTTCACCTTCCAAAAAATTTGTAATTGTGTCCAGCCAGACACGTGATCTAGACCGCCCTACCAGAAAGGTTGTGAGCTCACTTTTTTTCAATGCAACTAATAAAGCTTGGTCAGCAGTCCACCCCCAGCCTGTGTCTGGAAAATGAGAAGCAGCAGTACTTCTGCTGTTTTATCTGGGCAATAGAGTTTTGATAGGCTTAAGCCAGCCATAGATGGATTAAATCTTGGGTGATTCAGCAGGAAATAGAGAGAGATTCAATCCATCTATGGGCAGGCTGGTAGTACTGAAGTCGATCCATCCACCACCTGTTGGATTTTTTGCATGCAATCACTGCTGATGGCTAGCCACTAGCAGTGACCATTGTATTGCTAGCAGGGAAGGCTCCCCATGCCCCCCACTGACAGAACACAATAGTGATGCAGGAGGTGCTTCCCCATTAAAACCCGAATGTGTTGATGGGGGAATCAAGCAATTTTCTTTCATTCCATCCATGGTGGAAGGAACGAAAATTGCATAATCCCCATACATTCTGCCCATACACACGGGCAGAATGTCAACAGACATTTGACAGTTCAAAATATAATGTCCAACATTCTGCCCATGTGTATGTCGACTGGCATCTGTTGGACATGCATGCTGGAAAACCAGCACTCGACCAACTCCCGATCAACGCTTTTGTCTAATGGCAGAGAGTGCTGAAAAGAGTGTTCAGGTGGGGGGAGCTCAGCGGAGGAGATCACTGGACTCACCTTGCATGGTTAGTACAGCGTCTCCCACCAAAGATGCCAGAAAAAATCTGTAGTGTGTACCAGGATTAAGGCTATGGCCTGCTTTAGGGTGTCCCCAGTCCCTTTATACAGAATACAGAAGAGTGGTATCAAGACACATTTAAAAAATATATTTAATAATGTATTAATAAATACATAAATTAGATTAAATGTTTTTTATTGTTTATTTCAATATGGAGTTCAGTTGTGGGCTAGCCACAGCCATTGAACTTGAAAGACCAACAATGTCTTAAGATGTATATACAGTACATAGGACATTTTTTCCCTGCTCCAGCTATTCAAGGTTGACTTTGGAAACTTTCTGGTGGAGTCTGCTCAGGGGAGGGATCAGTCAGGACTGGTTTCTTCAGGCCAATGCTAATGTCGCCCTTTTGAGATAAACAGCACCAGAGTGTTCCCCTATCCCAACTCCGTTAAATACAAACATATGTTCTCTGGATGCCAATGTGTACAACATAAGACCAACTATCATTTAGTGTATTTAGGCAGCTTTATTAAACAGGATTGCTCAGCACTGATTGTTCCTGCTTAGGAAACGGGGGCAGGTGCAACTTTTCCTAGCACCGAAAGTCATCGTCACAATGGCTTATCTTATTGCCAAGAGCAGCAATTTTGTAAGGATTCCTAACCCTTTTCTTCCTAAAGAATACTTGTACTGGAATATCTGAAATACCGAACTTGTAATGAATGGCCAAATGTTTGTGGATACCTAAAACATCTACAGGAGCTTGTTGGATATCCCATTCCAAAACCACTGCCATTAAAATGGAGTTGGCACCCTTTGATGACTATAACAGCCTCCACTCTTTAGGATAGACTTTCCACAAGATTTTCAAGCATCTGTGAGAATTTGTTACCATTAAACAAAAGAGCATTTATGAGGTCAGGTACTGATGTTTGATGCTGGACAAGAAAGCGTAGCTTCCAATTGCCATTCCAATTCATCCCAAGGGTGTTCAGTAGTGTTGCACTCAAGGCCTCTATCCCAGTGTTTCTCAACTCCAGTCCTCAAGACGCCCCAACAGGTCATGTTTTTAGGCTTTCCATTATTTTGCACAGGTGATTTGATTAGTTTCACTGCCTTAGTAATTAACACAGCCGTTTTATCTGAGGGAAATCCTGAAAACATCACCTGGTGGGGAGTTGAGAAACACTGCTCTAACCACTTGTTGGCCGCAATGCGTTGATATACGTTGTGGTTTGCAAGTGGTTTACCAGGATTAAGGCTGAAGATATCAGGCATAACCTGAGATATCTGAGAAGATATATTGTTCTTCTCAGCCAGTGGTTTGGTTTCTCTTGAAAGCGTTCTGAGCATCCCCTCCCACCGTTAGCCAGTGTCTCTTGGGTTTACCGTTTCAGACGGCTCACCCGAGAAACAATCCAATGGTGCCACCAGCTGGTCACAGAGGCGATAAAAGAGTAGCTCCACTTTGTTCATCTCTATGGCCTTGGAGGACCGGAGCGATGCCATCGTCACTGCTGCTCCAGGGTGGAAGTAGACTATATATATATATATATATATATATATATTTTTTTTTTTTAAAGCAAGAGATACGTTAATGTATCATGAGCGGTAGATATAATAATAGAAGGGTTCCCTGAGATTGGAAAGTTATACTAAAGGTTCACCCATGTTTAAAAGGGTTAGAAAGGCAAGTCTAAAACGTCTTTGTATGCTGTAGCTTTAACAGTACCCCTCACTGCAAATGCCTGAAATCAAACATGCTTCACTGTAGGGATGGTATTGGTCAGGTAGGTAATGAGCGGTGCCTGGTTTCCTCCAGACATGATGCTTGCCATTCAGGCCAAAGAGATCAATCTTTGTTTCATCAGACAGAGTCCTTCAGGTGCCTTTTGGCCAACTCCAGACGGACTGTCAATGGCCTTTTACTAAGGAGTGGCTTCCGTCTGGCCCCTCTACCATACAAGCCTGATTGGTGAAGTGATGCAGAGATTGATTTTCGGATGATGGTGGCCACTGTGCTCATTAGGACCTTTAATGATGCTGAATTTTTTCTGTACCATTCCCCAGATCTGTGCCTCAATATAATCCTGTCTTGGAGGTCTACAGATAATTCCTTGGACTTCATTGCTTGGTTTGTGCTCTGACATGCACTGTTAACTGTCGGACCTTATATAGACATGTGTGGACCTTTCCAAATCATGTCCAATCAACTGAATTTACCACATATGGACTCCAATCAAGTTGTAGAAACATCTTCAAGGATGATCAGTGGAAACAGGAGGCACCCAAGCTCAGTTTTGCGTGTCAAGGCAAATGCTGTGAATACTTATGTACAAGGCATTCTTTTTGTTTTTTTATTTTTAATAAATTTGCAAATATTTATTTTACTTTATTTTATTTTTTTCCCTTTCTTTATATCAGTTTACGTATCAAATGTATTTATAAACCATACCCTCCCCCCACCCCCCTCCCACCCCAGTCCCCTAATGGTTTGTTCCTTCCTCTTTATCCCTTTTTATCTTCTATTGTCCTCTATTATCCTCAATTATTTTTCCCAGATATTCCTCCGATGATTTAAAGTCTTTCCACTGTCTCCATCTTTTATTTGCAAATATTTCAAACAAGCTTCTTTCATATTGTCATTATGGGGTATCATTTGTAGAATTTTGAGGGGAAAAAAATGAATTTAATCAATTTTGGAATAAGGCTGTAACATAAATTGGGGAAAAAGTTAAGCGCTGTGAATACTTCCCGGATGCACTGTAGAAGGAATAGGTAGGTAGGGCCTGTATATGTCTATACCAGAGTCTGTAGCACAAAGGCATACTTTGGTAAGAAAAAAAAAAAACTGATAGGTTCTAACCCATCCACACCCTATACAAAATAAAGTGTTGGTTGGAGTTGCACTTTACGTTCGGCCCACACGCACACACACCCCGTAACTGTCCACTGCCGATGACAAGCAGTGTAGCAGCAGGGTCTTTTGGGGAGACATTTGAAAGGGAAGAAGTATAACGAGAAGGAGTTCTAGCCAAGGAAAATCAGCATGCCTGATTAAGGGAGATGAAAGCGTTACTAAGCCACTCTATGATACTACATCCAAGAGAAATGTCTCCATTTCAGCAGAGACTGCCTATTACAGGTAATATTAACATATGATCAATTATTTAGAGTCCCAGCATTGCTACAGCAGATATTTTATTTTAATTAGCACCAGCATCTGTCCTTAATTTTCCAGGTGAAAGTAGCAGGGCAGGATGATCTCCTTGGAGTGTGCCAAATTATCATAATTTCATGCGGAACCCGAATTCCTGAGTGAAGACGCCTTATAATATTCCAGGGAAAATTCATCAAGCGTTCCTGTTTCTCACTGCCAGTTTGCTGCGCCTGCCAAGTGCAAGCTGGCAGAGCATGCTGGGACTTGTAGTTCTGCAAGAGACGTAGAATGCACAGAAAAAGCTTTGCCATTGGGTTGTTGCTATAGATACTCATAGGCCAAAAAGTTAACCATTGTCCAGGTTAGCTTGAGAATAGCATTATGGGAGCTGCCATTGCTCACCTGTTTTTAATCAAAAATTATTTTAAAAATGCAAAATTCAACGGCTGCATGCTGGTTACCGGTTACTGACGTCCTGAGGCCCGATCCCACTTCACACCACTTCCATAACGATGATGGAGGTTTTATTGACCTATAGCAAAGTGCTTGTCTGGGAGGGGTGGGAGCCTTTCATACCTGGTAATAGTTTATATTGCTCTCTTTAACCCCTTTAACACTGGGCACTTTTATCCCCTTCCTGCCCAGACCAATTTTCACTTTTCAGCGCTGCTGCATTTTAAATGACAATTACACGGTCATGCAACGCTGTACTCAAAATAAATTATTATAATTTTTCCCCACAAATAGTGTTTTCTTTTGGTGGTATTTGATTACCTCTGGGTTTTTGATTTTTTTGCTAAACAAATTAAAAAAGACTGACATTGTGTAAATACGTACGTTGTCTCCTTCATTAATGGGCAATTATGAGGCTGCACTGATGGGAACTGATGAGGCAGCACTGATGAAAATGCACTAATATGCAGAGCTGATGTGCATTAATAGGCGGCACATATATGCAAAAGTGATTGGCGGCACTAAAATGCAGCACTGATAGGCGGAAATAATGGGCTCTGATAGGTGGTACTGATAGCCAGCACTGATGAGGGGGCACTGACAGGTATTACTGATGGGCACCGATTTGCATCACAGGTGGGCATTAATGATGGGGCTGCACTGATTATCAGGGCAGATCCCCCCTGTCAGGAGAGCCGCTTATCGTCTTCTCTACACACATTCTGTCAGCGTAAATAGAGGAATGGCGATAACCGACACTTCCTAGAAAAACTGTGAATAGCTGTGATTGGACACAGCTAATCACATGGCAAAGAGCCTACGTCATAGGCTCTTTACCATGATCGGTGATGTGGTGTGTTGCCCCCAGGAGTGCACACGAGCGACTTGTTCTGCTTGTGGCAGGCGCAGCACTATGAAGTGCCTCATGCGCTGTGGCATTAGAAGAATTGTCATATCTCTGACTTTTCAGTCCAACAAGACTGTCTATTACTCTGAAATTCCTCTATTGCCGTTCTATGAAAGCAGTAGGTTTAAAGAGCACACCAAATGCTTAAGATAACTTCTTTAATAACTTCACTTTTCTTCATATAAAATACTGCTGCTTTGCAGCAGACAGTCCATGTACAAAACACGTGATGAATAAAGTATAACAAAATGGTGGTACAAATATTCAATCTTGTCATTTAACATAAGATGGTGGATATATTTCTTTCTTCAGTATTTACTCTCTCTCTCTCTCTCTCTCTCTCTCTCTCTCTCTCTCTCTCTCTCTCTCTGTAAGTTATCAAAGCATTCTCTGATCTCTCTGAAAGGTATAACGCTGTTGTTTGCAACTTGGTTTGCAGGGTTGCTTTTGCAGGGTTAGCTTAGTTGGGTTTGGTTTGTGAATTAGGTTAGGAGGTATGGTGGAACTACAAGTGAACACACAGCTAGATCGGTATACAGTTCTAACCACACTATTTACAATAAGAACATATATATAACTGTGACACATACCTATTTTTATCCCCTGGCTTCCATAAAACAAGACTCTGGCCTTGTGTGTCTGCTCTGTGTCTCTGTCTCCATGTGGCTTTCTGTCTCTGTGTGGAATAATCTAGCAGCACATGCTGTGTATTAGGAACCTCCCAGACAGAGTGTTTGTAAAGCTGCCTGTGACTGGGCCAAGGCCTCTGATGAGTCACAAAAGCTTAACTCTATACTTTCTGGTATAAAGTCTACTGTTATTGCTTTGCTTCTTCTGTCATATAAGTAAACGATTCTTAAAGGCATATTTTTTCTTTTGCTTCTGTGAACACAACATACAACTGTTATATGACATCCAAATATAAAATCACAGTGAATAACTCTGCCTTTATCTCTCACATATAAACATGTGCTCTACATTAGGTGGTTCTTAGCAGGTTTAGCTGTATATACATGTAGGTTATATTAGCTACCTAGGACAGGTTCTAGCTGGCCAGCTACACTGCTTGACCTCATATAACATCCAGTCAGAACAGGAGAGCCACTGCCCGGCCATCATTTTGCTATATGCCGGACAGGATGTGGTTAAAGTAGGGTGACCAGACATCCCCGGTTTCAGGGGACAGTCCCGGATTGAGGACACTGTCCCCAGACACAGTCTGTCCCCAGTTTTGTCCCCAGATTGGATTTGAACAGGGGCTGGGGCAAGTTCAAAGACAGTCAGTGCAGAATAAAAAATAAATCGGAATTACACCATTATCTGTGCCCCTTTCTGATAATCATGTGCTGGTCAGAATGGAGGGATTATTTCTTCAGTTTCGGGTGCATGCCCATTCATCTCCGCTCACATGTTCTTCTGCCTTGGCTCAAGTCTCGGCCAGCAGCCTGCCTGTTTATCTCCTTGCCTTCCCTGGTGGAGTGATCTTCCTCCGCTCCCCACCCAGTAGTAGCCGGTGCCCAAAAAGTAAGACTTGGCAGGCTGTGAGGGGGGCGGTGGCAGGCACAGAGTCGCTGATTGCCGCCATTACTAGTAAAAAAAAATATGTCCCCTGATTTCATTTTAAAAATCTGGTCACCTTAGGTTAAAGGGGTTGTAAAGGTACATTTATTTTTCAATAAATAGCTTTCTTTACCTTAGTGCCTTCCTCCTTCACTTACCTCATCCTTCCATTTTGCTTTTAAATGTCTTTATTTCATCCGAGAAATACTCACTTCCTGTTCTTCTGTCTGTAACTCCACACGGTAATGCAAGGCTTTCTCCATGGTGTGGAGTGTCATGCCCACTAACACACAGCTCCTTTCTCTATTTGGAATGTAGAGAGCATCCTGACTCTCCTGTAGTCCAAGGGAGGGGGCAAGCATGACACTCCACACCAGGGAGAAAGCCTCACATTACAGTGTGTAGTTAAAGACAGAAGAACCATGGACATTTAAAAGCAGAATCGAAGGATGAGGTAAGTAAAGGAGGACTGCACTACGGTAAAGGAAGCTATTTAGGAAAAAAATTGTACCTGTATATTTAATGGTATTACCTGACAAAAGACAAATACCTTTCCTATCATTTCACATTATTTACTCTGAGGACAACTCTGGAGCTCAGACCCCATGAGGCCTAGCAGTTGCTGCCCAACTCATACTGCAGCTTCCACTTCCCAGCTCCTGAGTAAGTCATTGAATACAGAGGATAGTTGGTGTGCAACAATCATCTTAAAAGCAAAATTCCAGCCAAAAATGAATAGATTATGGGCGCTTTCACACTGCGGGTGCAGCTCAGTGTACCCCTGGGTTTCCTGCGCTTTGTGAGATTTTATTGCATCAGGCAGTATTGGCGCAATTCCTGCACGCAAGACTTTTGGTTCACTTTCAGAAAATGCACCAAAACCACCCGATGCAATAGAATTCTATAGAAAAGTTCACGTAACCAGAAAGAAAACTTGCACCTGCGGTGCGAGAAAACTACTCCGGATTAGTCTGAAATCGCTGTTTTTGTACAGCGTTTTTAAAGCATTTTTAAGGGTTTGAGTTTTTTTTATTAGCCAATAAAAAATATCATCTGTTTCATCATTCTGTTGCTATGTTTTTCAGCTTTTCCATCTGCTTCATCTTCTTCCTGGAGTTTTTCATTTTTTAACCCTAACCTCCAACAACAACAAATGATAATAATGATAATAATTAAAAACACCAGGGCTAAGAGCTAATTTATTTAATATTATTTAGCTTTATTTATCTTTTCCAATTAAGAAGAAAAACGCGCATAAAACGCACAAATCAAGCACAGATCTGCCCGACTTGAGCTACAAAAGTAGCTCCAAAACTTTTTTGAGCTTCAGGCATTTCGCTTCAGGCGACTTGGAATGGAGATGTGAACCAGCTCTATAGAGATGCATTGAATTTCTCTCCTCTAGCGTTTTGGAGTTTTGAGCTACAAAATGCTCAGGTGTGAATGGGTCCTAAAGCCATAGATTTCCCCTGCAGTACTTTTTTTCCGCTTTTAGATGTCCCAAGTTTGATGGCCAGCATCATTTAACTAACTTTGTTTAAGACCGGGTCATCGGGAAGCCAACCCAAGCCTGTGACAGGACAGTGAAAAGAGAATCAGCGCAATGATGAGCTCATCTCTATCACTCTCCTCATTATCATGCTCCTTCACTCATTGTACGGATTCTTCCTCTCACACTCCAGCCCTGCACTATAGGGAAGGCAAAAGGCTTATAATAGGTCGAACTCAAGTACTTACACTGCTTGCATTTAAAGACCAAATGATCCTTAAAGCGGAGCTCCACCCTAAAGTGGAACTTCCGCTCATCGGAACCCTCCCCCCCTCCGGTGTCAGACTACACCTTTGAGGGGGGAGGAGGGGTACAGATACCTGTCTAAGACAGGTATTAGCACCCACTTCCAGCCACACAGTCTGCGGGTAGACTGCGGGCAAGACGTAACCCCCGCCCCCGTTGTGTTCTGGGAAACACACGGCTCACAGAACACAGTGGGGACCAGTGAGAACGGTGCAGAGTGACTCGTGCTTGCGCTGTAGGGAACCGGGCAGTGAAGCCGCAATGCTTCACTTCCTGGTTCTCTCACAGAGGATGGCGGTGGGGGCAGCAGAGTGACGAGCGATGCCGAGTCCTCTGCTGCCGACGGCGCTGGACTCCAGGACAGGTAACGTGTGCAGCACAGGCTCCCCCCCCCCCCCCGGGACACACGAGTTTGCTCCCCTACAAAGGCTTCCAATTCTCTGGCTTGTCCTATATTGGACATTGTATTAGGATTACCACGGTTCTGGAATATATCCCTCCCTGGTTTTTGCCTTACATTCTCTGTTGTCTTGGTCCCGGTTTATCCTAACTCTTGATATATTGCAGAGCTTTTTTTCATTTTTCTTTGACACACTACTATCGGATGGTCAACCATAGGAAATTTTACTCTTTTCCCCATCTGGACCCCCTTCTTTTTTGAAGTTATTCATTCCTTCACACATCGTCGACCACTGTGTCTCGTGTATATTTGGATGACTTGCAGTCTACCTGATGCACGAAACTAGCAATACCTTAGTGTTAATCATCTCAAACTCATCCTGAAGAAGCCGTTAGATGAAACGCGTAGGCGAGACGAAAAGATAATATTGCCTGTGAATGACCTTTTAACCCTTTGTTTTGTTTTTCTGTATGATTTTTTTTTTGTATGTTAGAAACTTTTTGTAATTAAATTTATACTTTTATAACTTCTCTTGTCCCTGTGATTGCCTGAAAAGTCCGCCCTGTTGCTACCCAGTGTAGTTTCTCCCCCTTTTGACAGGTAACTGTCCTAATATTAAAAAAGTCAGCAGCTGCAGCATTTGTACCTGCTTGCTTAATATATTTTTTTCGGCGGAGATCCCCTTTAAAGTATAAAGGCAAAACATTTTTGTTAGTTTTGGATAGAGTAGAGAGGGATCAGAACCCTTGTCAGTTTGTATTGGCGTCTATGTCCTCGTTAAGGAGATTCACCCTCTGTGTGTCCTGTTTACCATGATCATTAAAAATAAAAGAAACTCCCACATTTTCGGTTGTCCCTAGAAAAGAAATAGAGGGAAATTTTCCAATGGAGATACTAGTTCTGGAGACATGGGCGTCCCCAAAAAATTCCCTCAATTTGTAGGGATTTCCTTCTCTCTTCCTGATTGGCTATAGGACAGGAAACGGAGGGAAATCTCTGCTTTGGAAAACAGACGGTGAAAAAAAATCTAATAGGGTTCTGGTTGCTCGAACCAAAAAATAAATGTTTGCCTATACTGTAGTTCCACGACACAGCATATTCAAGGATGGAGTCCAAGACACAGGACTGTTCTGGCAAATCCTGGATAGTGGTATACTTGCATAGCTAGTCATGTTGAAAAAAGACACAAGTACATCTAGTTCAACCAAAAAAAAACAACATACAATCCCATATACACAATCCTTCACCCAGAGTTGATCCAGAGAAACGTGCAAAACCCCAGCAGAGCATGATCCAATTTGCTCCAGTAGGGGAAAAAATTCCTTCCTGATACCACCGAGAGGTAATCAGATTTTCCCCGGATCAACTTTACCTATAAATGTTGGTACCCAGTTATATTATGTGTATTTAGGAAAGTATCCAGGTCTTTCTTAAAGAAATCTACTGAGAACCACCTCTGCAGGGAGTCTATTACACATTTTTACAGCTCTTACTGTTTAGAAACCTTCCTGTATTTGGGGATTAAATCTTTTTTTCCTGCAGACGTAAAGAGTGGCCCCTTGTCCTCTGTGATGATCTTAAAGTGAATTACTCAACACCAAGTTCACTATATAGTTGGCATCTATGTCTATATAAAATTATGCATTTGCTTTAGTTCTTTACTGTAAAAATTATTTAAAGCGGTTCTAAAGCCAGAAGGTTTACCTTATACCTACCTGAGCCCCATCTCGATCCAGCTATGTGCATGAGAGCAGCAGCTCTCCGTCTCCCCTTTAGCTCACACAGCAGCGGGAGCCATCACAGCCAGTGAGCCAATGAGGAGAGAGAGTGGGTGCTGGGCCACGTTCAGTGTGTGAACGGACAACGTCCATTCGTAGGAGCGCAGCTCGGGAGTGAGCCTGGTCAGGTACCTCCATTGCAAGTGGTTTGCTATTGGGAGCACTCAGCAGGGGGAAGGAACCAGGACCGCCAGCTGGGGACCCAAAAAAAAGAAGAGGATCAGGGCTACTCTGTGCAAAACCATTGCAGGGAAAAGATAAGTATACGTTTGTTACTTAAAAATATATATATATATATATATATATATATATATATATATATATATATATATATATATATATATATGAACCTTTAGAATAACTTTAATTCCAGGGGTTGATGAATAAGATAATACTTACCTTACTCCCCACTCTGGCAAACTGCACTGCTCTAACTTGTGGGTGGTTCCTCGCTGTCTTCATATACAAAGCGGGCTATTGGCCCTGTATAGAATGTGATGATGCCACCCTGCGGCCTGGAGCATTATGTAGAAGATTAAAAGAAAATTAAAGAACTTGTTTTCGTTGCTGGCAATGAGCTCCTACAGTACAGAATTACAATTCAGATAGAATTGTATAGGATGCTGATCGCATGTCTTTGTGTACCTGCAGTGGCAGCCAGCGGGCTGCTGTTGGGGAGAACCACTGATTGGATAGAACACCAGTCTCAATAATCCCCTTTCTCTCCAAAAAGCTAACTCTACAAGCCCTCCCAACACATCTTGTCCTGTCAGCAGGTAGATGGTGCCTAGAAGGACAACCTCCCCGTCATTTCTTTGGGGCAATATTGCTTGCAGGACACTTGGCAGACACCTGTCTTGGTGAACTTGGGTAAAAAGGCCTTCATGCGCTTGATTAAAGAAGTTGTAAAGCCTAAACATTTTTTCCCTTTTAAATGTTTAGGTGTCAGCATCCCCCCCCCCTTTACTTACCTGGGCCCTCATTCGATCCAGCGCTATGCACGTCTACCGCTTTTCTCTCACTTCTAGGTCTCGCTAGCTTTGCTGGGGCACCAGGAGCCATTGGCTCCCAGTGCTTTCAATCAAAGCCAGTAACGAGGGAGCAGGGGGCGAGGGCAAGTCCCTCCCATGGACGCAGCAGCGGGGCTCGGGTACGAGCACGCACGAGTGCCCCCATGGGAACAGAGCGCCCCCTGGACAGAAGGGAGGATTCCAGGAGCACCGGTGGGGGACCCAAAAAGAGGAGTTTTGCGGCCACTCTGTGTAATTCCCTTGCACAGAGCAGGTAAGTATAGACATGTTTGTTATATATATATATATATATATTTTTTTTAATTACCATTACAATCACTTGAAAACAGCCCTGTCCATTAACAAAAAGGTATTCGTTCCACCAGGACTTTTTATTTTATGTCTATGGTAGATTTCCCAGGCCGCCACAGCAGCGGATATTTGATATAGAAGAAAGAACAGGAAGGGTGGGGAGGGGGGCTTGGGAGAGAGGTTGCGCCCAGGTCAAGTAGGATGTGTACTATTAAATAAGGAGCGACACTCTAGACCTGGAGACTCAAGAGCTTGGTTGCCATGATCAGAGCGCCTCCTCTACCAATCCCCAGCCAGACGTGGGCACTGACTGCACCAAGGCAATTAGTCACTATTATCTGGGAAGGATGTTTTCTAAGAAGCCCTGGCAGACAAGACTCCACTTGTGGCAGAACGAGAACATGTAAATAACACACCGTTATATTGGGCTGCCTGTGTGCTGGTTGTCTCACACGTCCTATTCACCGCAGGGCTTTGTACGGCATTGCTGAGTATCTACTGATCTCCAACATCTGTCCGTAAAGGGGAAACCTGTTCTGTTTTCATATGGATATGTTCTTAATTTTTGCATGCTCTGTACAGAAACGTTTAACCTATAACACCCTCAATCCCTCACTAGGATTACGTAGGGATCAGTAATGTTGCATAGAGATTTTCAAGTGATAACAGATATTTGGAAGTACTTATTATCACCCCCTAGAATCACCTTACAGCAAAGTTCACATTTTTGAATTTCGAGGAACTAGTGCAAAGTCTTGCACACTCCTGCATTGCACAAAAACACTGTGTCTCGTGCACAGGGCCAGACATTGAAATTAATGGGCTGTCCTAGGCATGGAACCACATGCATGCTTGGATGATGTGAACGGAGCCTAAACTGGCACACATTGCGCATCGGATGTTGGTATAGATGTCATGGAAGCCAACGAACACCCTGATGCCGCGTACACACAACCGTTTTTAATGCCATGGAAAAAAACGACTTTATCTCGACGAGATTCTTGTCATACACACGATCGTGATGAAAAAATGCTTGAGCAAAGCGTGGTGACGTACAACACATACAATGGCACTATAAATGAGATGTTCCATTCAAATGGCGCCACCCTTGGGGCTGATTATGCTAATTTCCCCCGACGTTAAAGCGTACACACGTCCGTTTTTCACGTTCAGAAAAACGTCGACGTGAAAAACGATGAGAAAATGTTCTACATTTTTAATGCCCATTTTTCTCGACCAAGAAAAATGCTCTGTAGCCCACACACAACAGTTTTTAACGTCCAATTAAAAAAATTGCATTTTTCGCATCATAAAAAACGGTTGTGTGTACGCAGCTTGAGGGAGAGGGATGTGTTCACAAGCCCTGTAATTAGTGATTCACAAGTACAATGCACAGGCTCTTGCATCCAGGTCTGTACATTAGGCAGGTGTGAAAAAATGCTGTAAAGTAAAGCCTCGTACACACAATCCAGACTTGACTCCAACTTTCGGCCAACAAGTGTTGAATGGCATGCCAGTAAATTGTCGGCGGACAACGGTTGGTTGTCAGATTTTCTGATGAGCAGTACACAAGTACGTCAAACAAAAATTGAAAGTACAAACACACATGAATGAATGAAAACTTATATAGCGCGGCACATGCGAACTGAATCGCCTCTGGGCGCTTGTTGTTCCTGTCTCCTTTGGTATCAAAAGAGATGAGTCTTGATCTTTCTCCTGAATGCTAAGTAGTTCTCCTCCAACCGAATACTGGTTGGCAAAGCGTTCCATAGTCTGGGACCTTGGACCGCGAATCTTCTATCTCCTTTGGATTTATATCCGGCTTTCGGTATCTGCAGGAGATTTTGATTAGTGGATCGCAAGATGCGATTGGGGTTATGGGCTTTTATTTTTTCGCATAGATAATGGGGGGCATTCCCATGGATACATCTATGCGTTAGACAGAGTGCTTTAAAAGTGATTCTGTCTTTTACTGGTAACCAGTGAAGGGATCTCAGTGAGGGTGAGATTGATTCCCAGGGTTTTTTCCCAGTCACAAGTCTAGCGGCCGTACTTTGAACGACTTGTAGACGAGCGATTTGGTACTTTGGGAGTCCGAGGTAAAGGGCATTTGCATAGTCCAATCTGGAGTTAACAATTGCTCCCACCACGACCGCTATGTCTTCTTTGGGGATAAAAGGAATAAGCCTGCGTAGTAGGCGCAGCAGATGGTGGGATCCGCTGACTACTGACCCTATTTGTGCGTCCATAGTCATGTAGGAGTCGAAAATGACCCCGAGGCTTTTGACTTTGGCGCTAGGGGTGATGATTTTGCCCAGAATGGGCGGGGGTGTCCAAGTTGTTGCAGGTAGCTTCTTGCGTTTGGCGTGAAACAGAAGGAGTTCTGTTTTCGCTCCGTTGAGTTTTAGATAACTCTTTGTCATCCAGTCCTCTATCAAAGAGAGACATGTCTCTAGATTGAGGTGGTGATCCTTTTTATTGCAAATGCGGAAATACAGTTGCGTGTCGTCTGCATATGAGTGATAGAGCAGTTTTTGACTGCTGATGATCTCAAAAAGAAGACGAAGATAAATGTTGAATAACACCGGCGACAGAGGGGATCCTTGAGGGACTCCGCATGATACCGTGCGTTTTTCCGAAAAGAAAGGTCCTAACTTCACTATTTGCGATCTGTTTTCCAAAAAAGAGGAGAACCAAGATAAATCGCCTTCTGCGACTCTGGCTACTTCAGCTAGCCGGGTCAATAAAAGCTTATGGTCTACTGTGTCGAAAGCCGCGCTCAGGTCTAACAGAACCAGAAGACAAGATTCTCCTTCGTCTGCGGCCTCGAGAGCGTCGTCCCATATCTTGAGCAATGCTGTTTCCGTCCCGTGTCCAGGGCGGAAACCTGATTGAAATGGGTCGAGTAGGTTGTGGGTGTCTAGATGCTGTTGCAGCTGTTGCACCACTGCTTTCTCCATAATCTTGGAAAAAGTATTTAAGCTTGTTATAGGGCGGCGGTGGAGTGGATCCTTAGGGTCCAGGGTAGATTTCTTCAAGATGGGTCTAATTATACCCTCCTTCAACTGGGAGGGCACTATGCCCTCCATGAAAGATTGGTTAATAAGCTGTGTGATAGGAGGTGCCAGGATGTCGGCGCACTCCTTCAACAGTTTGGTGGGGATGATATCATTCGGCGCAGAAATCAACGCTCACCAAATACGAAATTAGCAGAAGGGGCCCAAAGGGTAGAGCTCAAGAGCTGAAATTCCTTGTAGTACATCACTATGTTCGTGTTTGTTGCACTAAAATTGTGTACCGTTAGTATGCAAGACAAGATCCAGGCACACGCCCTTAAGACAAAAATCTGACACTCAGTTGGCCAACAATTGGATTGTGTCTTTAGAATGCTTTAAAACAGAACAAAACAAATTATATATATATATATATATATATATATATATTGTGGGAGAGTGTTGCCCTGCAAGTGTCTAGGAGGACCCCGAATTCTCAACCAGATAGGTTGAGGGGCTCCAGGGAGCTTGTAATATGAAGAGAACTGGAGTCAGGTGAATGATTAACCAATTATGCCAAGCAGGTGCTAATGATCATCAATTTCATATGTAGGCTGAAACACAGGCATTACCTGAAAAAAGAAACAGTGTTGGAGGCTTACAACTGGGTAAGGAACAGCCAAACTCTGCAACTAAGGTGAGGTTGTGTTTCATGTCACTGGTTATACACCATGGCAAGTTTCATGAGCACAGCAACAAGACAAACGGTAGTTATACTGCATCAGTAAGGTCTCTCCCAGGGAAAGATTTCAAAGCAGACTGGGGTATCAAGATGTGCTGTTCAAGCTCTTTTGATGAAACACAAAGAAAAAAGCAACCTCGAGGACCAGAGACGCAGTCGTCAGCTAAGGAAATTTAATGCAGCAGATGAAAGATACATCATGCTTACTTCCATTTAACATCCAATGATGTTCAACAGTGCCACCAGCACAGAAATCGGGCAAACCAGTAGGACCCAAGAACACCCATCTCAGTAGCAGCTGTAGGTAAAAAAATAAATTGGGGGGGTCTTGGTCAGAGACAGTGCACCTACCCAACTCCCCCCGGTCGGGTTATCAGGAGCACCAGAGCACTTACCTCATCTATGGCAGTGACTTCTTCCCCTGCTCACCTCCTCTGCATCACAGGCGGGCTTAGATCTCCTCGATGGCCAATTGGGATGCTTCTCCTTTTGGCAAATCGGGAAACCGGTCTCAGACTTGCTTTCTGATTGGCCAAAAGGAAAATAGCAAATATTCATTTGCTATTGTCACACAACTAGGTGGGCTTGGAGAGCCATACCATACCATCATGGAGGAGTGTGACTGGCCCCAAATGTATTCTGCAGCAAACAACGACCCTAAACATACAGCCAATGTCATTAACTATCCTCAGCGTAAAGAACAATGAGTCCTGAAAGTGATGGGTTGGCCCCCACAGAGCCCTCAGCTCACCACTATGAAGTCTGCCTAGTATTACATGAAGAGACAGAAAGATGAGGCAGCTGACATCAACAGAATATCTGTGGTTGGTTCTCCAAGATGATTGTAACTACCTACCCGCCTCAAGATCCTTCAAAAACTGTGTGCAAGTGTACCTAGAAAAATTGATGCCGTTTTGAAAGCAAAGGGTGGTCACTTCAAATATTGATTTGATTTGGATTTCTCTTCTGTTCATTTACTTCCCATTTTATTAATTGATCAAAATTGAACATAGTGTACACGAACAGAATCATTTCTCAGAAAAGCTCCACCTTTTATCAATAAAAAGCTGTCCTTAAATTCAGCGACTTTGCCTAAGCTGATTTCAGCAATCTGCTGCAGGCAGGATGAAGCATTTCCTCAGTCTCCACTAATCAGACTGCAACAATAAGGTGGGCTCTATCTGACTTTCTGCAGCTTTTAATGCGCATTGTGAGAAGCTCACAGTGTGCAGTGAAATCAGAGAAAGCATTTTCAGTGCAGGAGAACTGTGCAAGACTGACGTTCAGTTTTAGGTGCCCTTACAGGGATGCATACCTAGAGTCTTGTTAGTCCGATTACTTCCCCCCCCCCCCCCCCAAGCAGCTGCATCACAGCAGTATGTCAGTGTGCAGCAAGAAATCTCAGCTTCACTTCTTGAGCAGCATCGCTCTTCCAGCACAACATTCCCAGTAACAGCTAAGAGCTCCCGTGAGACCCGACTCCAAACTCCCCCAAACTCTCATCCCTCAACTATATTGAATGGAAGTGATGGATTCCCTTGTCACTGTGCTGTATGATGTATCAGGCCCCCTCGCCTGCTCTTGACTCCACGCCCAGCACACATGGTTGCTGCTCAACACAGAAAATAGAATAACTATGGTAGTTTTTTTTGTATTTGTTTCTGCCAAATGCCTTGTGGATGAGTCAGGAGAATTTCCTTTGGCTTTCCAATCTCTTCGAATATTATCACTTTTGGAGAATGTTTGCTGGATGCTGAGAGACGCGCTGCGCTCCGCAGGACTCGGCAGCCCCAAATAAAAACACGCAACATGTGTCGCACTAATGGGATGATAATGATCACAGTGTAGAGCTCCCCCCCCCCACCCTAAACTGACCATTCCCGGCCGCCTTATTACTCAACAAAAGTTGACTTTAGCAGGTGTGCTCAGGGCCACCATCAAGGGGGTACAAGCAGTACACCTGTAAGGGGCCCGGATGGCAACCCCCTTTTTTTTTAATTAATTTTAATTTTTTATATTATATATATATTTTTTTATTAAAGGGCCCAGAGGTCCCCAGATGGCAACCCCCCTTTTTTTTAAATATATTTTTTTCTTTTTTATTAAAGGGCCCAGAGATCCCCAGGGCCCCGGATGGCTACCCCCATATATATATATATATATTTTTTTTTTTTATTAAAGGGCCCGGAGGTCCCCAGATGGTAACCCCCCCCTTTTTTTAAATTTTTATTAAAGAGCCCAGAGGTCCCCAATGCCCCGGATAGCCACCCCCACCTTTTATATATATTTTTTTGTTTCTTTGTAAGGGACCCGGAGGTCCCCAGGGCAACCCCCCTTTTTTGTTCGTCAGCACCCAAAGCCCCCCGACCTCAATTCACGGTGGCACCCCCCCCGCTTCTCAATTAGCGTTGGCACCCCCCACTTCTCAATTTGAGGCAGTGTAGCAGCACCCCCCATTCTCTGCTCCAGGGGGACCATGACTGAAGCGCTGTGTAAGGGCCCCATAATTCCTGATGGCGACCCTGGGTGTGCTTACAGCAGAACACCATATTCCTGCCAAAAGGTTATATTGTAGAAAAGTATTTAGCTTTGGAATGGATGTTTTTTTACTGATTGCGGTTTAATAGGTTTGTCCAAACATTGTAAATGATCTGTCGTGCTAAATAGAGACTTTACAAATACTGCTTGACCACATATACACTATATTACCAAAAGTATTGTGACGCCTGCCTTTACACACACATGAACTTTAATGGCATCCCAGTCTAAAGCCTCATACACACAATCCAACTTTATGGCCATAATTGTCTGATGGACATGTTGTGTCGGATAATCCGACCACGTGTATGCTCCGTCAGACAATTGTTGGCTGAATTAATGACAAAAAAAGATGGCTGTGCCTGCTCACCAATTGATGGGTGAGCAGGCACAGCCATAAATCTGTTTAAATCTGTTTATTCAATCCTGTGAGGAAAACTTGACAGAAGAGATACATGCTAATAGTTGAGGAACAAAGGAACAGAAATTAAAAACTTGGTGCTCTGGATTGAGAACACACTAAAGAGGGTTATGCTTTGTTCATATTTTATGTCTGAGATTTACAACCACGTTAAAAAGGTACAGAGTTTGGGGTCGCTGGAATAAGCACCCAGCCTGGGAAGTCTAATAAGCAATCCTCATAGATTCAACTTATGGGGGCTCGTTCACACCAGACCTGTTGGGTTGCAATATGAAATGTTGTCCAATGCAGTCCCAAGGTTTAGACAAACAAATTCACCTTATGTCCCATTTCTTCAGTTCACATTTGTGCACTGCATTAGTTTTCAATGAAAAAAAAAAAAGAAAAGGAAAACATGCGTTTATTATCAGCGCATTCCGACGCACTGCAACACAAGCAATGCACTTCTGTGCATAGAATTAAATAGATTAACATCTTCCTGCCTGTCAGTGTCCTTAATGTCTAGGGGGAAGAAGGATCAGCGATCATGTGACCGCTGTGATTTGCCATCACAGTGGTCACATGATCAGGAGCTGGCCCTGTTGGCTACTGTTAGTGGGTGCCAGGTGGTGTCTTAGACAGCTCAGTCTGTGTGCTAGGAGCATGCAATGAGCGTGCCTTTAGCACAGAAACATTGACCACCCAGTGACGCATATCTGCGGGGTGTGGGTGTTAACGTCCACCCTTTTTCCACCCTTTTTCCATCGCACATATGTGTTACATGAGTGGAAACAGGTACAAAAAAAAGGGAAAACAGTGCGCATGCACAACACATGCCAGCACCTTAACCTAGTGTCAATAAGCCCTAAAACAATATGTAAATCGAATATACTGTCCCTTAAAGGAGTTGTAAAGGAAAAAATTAATGTCTGCAAGGTAGACGGACAGAATAGTGTAATGAACAAGTAAATACCTATTAAATTCCTTCATCTATATCACCTCCGGTGTTCTAGTTTCTGTTCTCCTATTCACTTCCTGGTTTGCATCACTTGTTCATGTAAGAACTACATTTCCCAGTATGAAATGCGGCACGCCCAATATTTCACACTTTCTTGAAGTCTCTAACACGTAGAGAGCGTCCTGCCACACAGATGTAGTTCCCAGGAGGGGGCGAGCACGTCACTGACCACCGCAGTTAAGGCTCCCTTCATGGTGGTGAGTAACAATCAGACAAGCAGTGAACAGAACAGAGAAGAAATAGAGCAACTTATGAGCAAAAACAAACAATGAGGAAGTGAAAAGAGGAATGTCTGCAGGTAAAGGATGTGTATTATGAAAAAAAATGTTTTCCTTTACAACCCCTTTAAGCCCAAGGAGTCTTAATTGAACACAACAGCGTTCTCTTGGGATTTGGCTAAACCAATGCGCACACATTTGCTGCACGCTTGATTTTTGGATTTACAGAAATGTTCAGCGGCACGCTTAGATGAGGCAGAATTGAGAAACATTCTGATCTGCCACCATCTGTTGTAGTGGGAAGAACGGGAGCGGGATGAGCGACCCACTCCGGCGGATAAAACGTTAGCTGATAACTGTTATCGCCGATAGTGAGCTTCCCGTGGGATGAGGCTGCTTTCCCAGCTCTCTAAAGGATCGCCTCATTAGTAAACGTAATTGCGAATTTTCCGATGGTCCGTACGCTGCGACAAGTCCCTTATGTGTGTTTAATTGCGGCTTTCCTCCCTGTTAGCGCTTGCTGGAACCGCGGCTCTTTTGTTAGACAAATTGTCACAGTATCTGCGGGGACATAGATAGACCCGAGAATAGAAACTCCAGGATATGCATTGGGTTCAATTATAGAGACTGAATTCATTAGTGACTGTTCTCTCAGGATACCAGGATGAAAATCCACATTATCTGTGTTCGTTATGTAAGAAAATAATTAATTTTCTATATGTCTTCATGCTTGTGTCATTCTGTATTCAAACAATATGAAAGCACCAGAACAGGCATTCTGTTAAAAAAGATTGTATTTTTAATATATATACACAGTACATTCGGAATATATTTACAGCGCTTCACTTTTTCCACGTTTTGTTATGTTACAGTCTTATTCCAAAATGGATTACATTTATTATTTTCCTCAAAATTCTACAAACAATACCCCGTAATGACAACGTGAAAGAAGTTTGTTTGAAATCTTTGCAAGTTTATTAAAAATAAAAAAACGAAAAAAATCCCATGTACATAAGTATTCACAGCCTTTGCTCAATACTTTGTTGAAGCTCCTTTGGCACCAATTACAGAGTCTTTTGGAGTACGATGCTACAAGCTGGGCACACCTATTTTTGGGCAGTTTCCCCCATTCTTCTATGCAGGGCCTCTCAAGTTCAATCGGTTCAAGTCTGGGCTCTGGCTGGGCTACTCAAGAACATTCACAGAGTTGTCCCGTAGCCACTCATTTGTTATCTTGGCTGTTTGCTTAGGGTTGTTGTCCTGTTGAAAGATGAACCTTCGCCCCAGTCTGAGGTTCAGAGCGCTCAGGTGCAGGTTTTCATCAAGGATGTCTCATATATTGCTGCTTTCCTGTTTTCCTCATTCCTGACTAGTCTCCCAGTTCCTGCTGCTGAAAAACATCCCCAAAGCATGATGCTGCTGCCACCACCATGCTTCACTGTAGGGATAATATTGACCAGGTGATGAGCGGTTCCTCCAGACATGATGCTTGCCATTTAGGCCAAAGAGTTCAATCTTTGTTTCATCAGACCAGAGAGTTTTGTTTCTCATGGTCTGAGAGTCCTTCAGGTGTCTTTTGGCAAACCCCAGGCGGGCTGTCATGGGTCTTTTACTAAGGAGTGGCTTCTGTCTGGCCACTCTACCATACAGGCCCGATTGGTGGAATGCTGATGAGATTGTTTTTCTTCTGGAAGGTTCTCCCCTCTCCACAGAGAAACGGTGGAGTTCTGTCAGAGTGACCATCAGGTTCTTGGCCACCTCCCTGACTAAGGCCCTTCTCCCCCGATTGCTCAGTTTGGCTGGCTCTAGGAAGAGTCCCAATAGCTCTAAACTTCTTCCATTTACAAATGATGGCGGTCACTGTGCTCATTTGAACCTTCAATGCTGCAGACATTTTCTGTACCCTTCCCAAGATCTGTGCCTCAATGCAATCTGGTCTCGAAAGTCTACAGACAATTCCTTGGACTTCATGGCTTGGTTTGTGCTCTGACATTCACTGTGAACTGTGGGACCTTATATAGACAGGTTTGTGCCTTTCCAAATCATATCCAATCAAATGAATTTACCACAGGTGGACTCCAATCAAGTTGTAGAAACATCTCAAGGGTGATTAGTGGAAACAGGATGCACCTGAGCTCAATTCGGAGTGTCATGGTAAATTCTTATGTCCATGTGATCTTTTTTTTTTTTTTAACACATTTGCAAAGATTTCAAACAAACGTATTCCTCAGGTTGAAAGCACGCCTCCTTGGGTGCCCCCATAGCGAGCTGCTTGCTGTGGGGGCACCAGGCAGAAGGGAGGAGCCAGGAGCGCCGGTAAGGGGCCAGAGAATAAGAGAATCTGGGCTGCTTTGTGCAAAACTATTACACAGAGCGGGTAAGTATAACATGTTTCTTATTTTATTTTTTTTAAAACAAGGCTTTAACCGCTTAACGCCCGCCCACTGTATATATACGTCCTATTTTTAAAGATGGATATCTCGGTAACGGCAGCAGCTGCTGCCACAACCGAGATATCCATCTTCACAGTGGGCAGGCCTGTCTACGATAACGGCGGATTCGCCGCGAGATCGCAGTTATCGGTGGCGGGAGAGGGCCCCCCCTCCCGCCGCTCTCCCACGCCCTCCGCCGCTTACCATTGCCGTCGGTAGCGGCGGAGGCAATCGGGTCCGTTCGGCAGCTGCCTGGGGATGCGAGTGAGGGAAAAATGTCTCCCATCCGTCCCCATAGCTCTGCTGGGCGGAAGTGACATCAAAACGTCAGTCCCGTCCAGCGTCTTAAAGAAACATTTTTTTTGTTTACCTTTTTTCAAAATGACATTTTTTTTTTGCTTTTTTTGCTTTTAAGTCTAAATATGAGATCTGAGGTCTTTTTGACCCCAGATCTCATATTTAAGAGGACCTGTCATGCTTTTTTCTAATACAAGGGATGTTTACATTCCTTGTAATAGGAATAAAAGTGATCTTTTTTATTTCAGTGTAAAAAATTATAAAATTAATTAAAAAAAAAGCGAACGCATATGCGAGTAGCGCCCGCATATGAAAACGGTGTTCAAACCACACAAGTGAGATATTGCCGCGATCATTAGAGCGATAGCAATAATTCTAGCCCTAGACCTCCTCTGTAACTCAAAAAAAGCAACCTATAGAATTTTTTAAATGTCGCCTATCGAGATTTTTAAGGGTAAAAGTTTGACGTCATGCCACATGCGGGCGCAATTTTTAAGCATGACATGTTGGGATTCATTTTACTCAACGTAACATTATCTTTCACAATATATAAAAAAATTGGGCCAAATTTATTGTTGTCTTAATTATTAATTCAAAAAATTGATTTTTTTCCAAAAAGAAATTTGTGGTTGTAAGACCGCTGAGCAAATACGGTGTGACAAAAAGTATTGCAATGACTGCCATTTTATTCTCTAGGGTGTTAGAAAAGAAAATATATAATGTTTGGGGGTTTTAAGTAATTTTCTAGCAAAAAAAAAAAAATGTTTTAGTCTCGTAAACACAAAATCTGAAAAACACCCTCGGTCCTTAAGTGGTTAAAGAAGTTGTGAAGGCGGAAGGTTTTCACCGCGTTTTGTGCTTTTTTTTTCTACACAGGTCAAAAGCTCACAAATGTAAAAAGCAGGAAAACGCCTGTAATCGTCCCAAAATGAAGCTCATGTACTTGTGAACAGCGCCATTTAACTTAATGGGATTTTACTTGTTGGTAATTTTCCAGGCGTCTTACGAGCTGAAGACGCTCAGGTGTGAATGCAACCTAATGCATTCTATGTATTCAGATTAAAAAAAAAAAAAAAAAACTTCTTTGTGTAGCAGCCCCCCCCCCCCCCCCCCCCACCTAATTACCTACCTGAGCCCCTTCTCTCTCCAGCGATGTCCACAAGCCATCCAGGACACTCCTCCTGTTTGGCTGAGATTGAGCAGCAGCGCAATTGGCTCCCGCAGCTGTCAATCAACGTGTCAGCCAATCAGGGGAGAGAGGGGGCAGGACCAGATTGGGGCTCCTTGTCTAAATGGATACACGGAGCTCTGGCTCGGCTTGGGTCTCCCCATAGCAAGCTGCTGGCTGAGGGGCACACAAAAGGAGGGAGGGGCCAGGAGCAGCAGAATGGCCAGAGAAGAGGAGCATCCGTTCTGCTCTTTGCAAAACCACTACACAGAGGAGGTGTAACATCATTATTATATATAAAAAATAAAAAAAAAGAGCCTTTGAAATCACTTTAATATAGCTTTAAAGCAGGGATCTCAAAACTACGGCCCTCCAGCTGCTGTGGAACTACACTTCCCATGAGGCATTGTAAAACTCTGACATTCGTAGACATGACTAGGCATGATGGGAATTGTAGTTCCTGAACACCTGGAGGGCCGTAGTTTGGAGACTCCTGCTTTAAAGCGAAGGACCACCCAAAAGTGTAACTTCCGCTCATTAGATTCCTCCCCCCCTCCGATGCCACAATTGACACCTTTTCGGAGGGGAGGAGGCACAGGATCCTTTACCATTTTCCAGGAGTCCGGGCTGCGGCCCGTGACGTCAGCATGGAACTCCCTCCCCCAGCCGCCAGGCCAGTAGGAGAGAGGAGCGGGTCTTCCGCATGCACAGTAGGGTTCCTGGCGTGAAGCCGAAAAACGATACTGCTGGGTACCCACAATAGCGGCAGCAGTGCCGATATCGCTGGACTTCAGGATAGGTAAGTGTCCATATAATAAAAGCCAGCAGCTGCAGTATGTGTAGCTGCTGGTTTAAAAAAAAAAAAATTGGGGCGGAACCGCTTGAAGTTATACTTTTTAACGGATTTTTAAAGTGGAATTGCAATAAAAACAATTGCCTAGGGTGGGATGTTGTAATGAGTCTACTGCAGGCAGGAAGAAGCATTTCCTCAGTCTCCTCTACCCTGGTAATCAGACTGCCGCACTGTAACTTTGTAGCAAGTCACACTCCGCTATTACTAAACATAAAAACATACTTCTGATGACAGGTCCCCTTTAAGGAATACATGCCTAAATGTTTTGGCGCTTTCAGTGGAGTTCAGTTTCAATCCGAGGTACAGAAAGTAAGGAGAGGAGAGAAAGAATCACCTTGCTGGATGCACTCGTGTTTCAAACACGCATCCAAAAAAAAAAATATAATACATTTTCCTAACTAACGAGGAGTCACTTTACAAGCAAAACAACTCTCCTGTGCAGCAACTGTCACAAAACTGCTTTTAATGAACAACACCGAGCCTGCTAAGTAAGCGGATTGGGAAAAAAAAGGCCGGGTACCGCGAGGCGTCAGCAGTTGCTTCTGCAGGCACAGAGGAGTGAGTATAATTGATGCCGACGTATGACAGACTGGTGTGTACAGCACAGACTGGACGCTCAGTGAAGATGCTGACAGAGGGTAAATGGTGCGTGGCACCGGGTTATGGCCTGCTCCGGCCTGGCATCACAAGCTCGCTCTGCCTGTCAGGAGCAATCATCAGGGCTAATGAAGGGCAGCCTTTGTGTTTCTCTTTTTTTTTTCCATATTCCCCTTACCGTGCACCAGATCAGACCGCAACTCAGCCTTCGCCAACTCCTGCTACCTGGTTAAGGGTGGGTGACACGTGTTTAAAAATTAATGTGCTCTAATCAATTTAAAATTTTAGACAACGACAACCCTGTATGCAAAGCGAGGATAATAAGCGGGTCCCGGCAACTGCATCCAGGCGGGAGAAAATTGAATATTTAATAGGGAACGCTGGCGGGTTGAGAGTAGGGGGGGGCTCTTGTAAAAGTGAAGGCTGCAGTTACAGAACTTGATAATGAATATTTGCTATGAAATGGATATGTGGCCGTCCAATGGAGGACCCCCACCAAACTGTTTGTTTTAGCCATCTAACCAGATGTATAGTCCTGACAGCGCTGGACCAGATATAACTCAAAACAGAAGTCTTCAGCAAGATTCATCGTAGACACATTGGGGTTGATTTACTAAAACTGGAGAGTGCAAAATCTGTATAGAAACCAATCGGCTTCCAGTTTTCATATGTCAAATCTTAATTGAACAAGCTGAAGTTTAAAGCTTATTGGAGACCATGTACAGCTGCACCAGATTTTGCACTCTCCAGTTTTAGTAAATCAACCCTATAGGGCAGTAAAGGAAAACCTTGGCACCCCCAGATGTTTTGGAACTACATTTTCCATATTGCTCTTGCACTCTGAAGTGTAGTTGAGCATCATGGGAAAAGTAGTTCCAAAACATCTGGGGTGCCAAGGTTCACCATCACTGCTATAGGGTATGTACACTCACAGGTCACTTTATTTGGTACACCTTTTAAATTGCTTGGTAACACACATTGCTAATTAGCCAATCACATGGCAGCAATACATTTAGGCATCTAGAAATGGTGAAGATGATTTGCTGAAGTTCAAATTGAGCATCAGAATGGGGATAAAAGGGGATTTAAGTGGCTATGAACATGGCATGGTTGTTGGTGCCAGACGGGCTGGTCTGAATATTTCAAAACTGCTAATCTATGGGGATTTTCACGCACAATCATCTCTCGGGTTTACAAAGAAGGGTCTGAAAAATAGAAAATATCCAGTGAGTGGCAGCTGTGTGGAGGAAAATGCCTTGTTGATGTCGGAGGAGAATGGGCAGACTTGTTCGATATTATAGCAAGGCAACAGTAACTCAAATAACCACTTGTTACAACCAAGGTATGCAGAATAACATCTCTGAATATGCAACACATCGAACCTTGAAGAAGATGGCCTACAGTGGAAAGAAGTCTACACTGGGTTCTATTCCTGTCAGCTAAAAACAGGAAACGGACACAATTCGCACAGAATCACCAAAATTGAACTATAAAAGATTGGAAAAACGTTGCCTGGTCTGATGAGTCTTGATTCCAACTGCGACATTCAGATAGTAAGGTCAGAATTTGATGTAATTAACATGAAAGCATAGATCTATACTGCCTTGTATCAACAGTTCAGGCTGGTGGTGGTGTAATGGTGTGGGGGATATTTTCTTGGCACACTTTGGGCCCCTCAGTACCAATTTATCATGGTTCAAACACAACGGCCAACCTGGGTATTGCTGCTGACCATGTCAAACCCTTTATGACTACAGTGTCCCCATCTTCTGATGGCTCCTTCCAGCAAGGTAATGCACCATGTCACAAAGCTCCAATCATCTCACCACTGGTTTACTAAACATGACAATGAGGTCCCTGTACTCCAATGGCTTCACTACAAGGGCTAACTATCACTAAAACCTCCAACCCCTGTAATAGATGATGCTAAATACATATTTGTCTGGCTTGTAGCATATCCAGTCTTTGCTGTCTTGCAGAGTAATGTACATACAATCAGAACTTCCGATGGAATTTTTCGGCGAAATTATGTTCAAGCTGTCTTTCATACACACTGTCAGACCAAATTCTGACCGTCCAAAACACGGTGACGTAAAACACTACGAGACAAAAAAAATAAAGTTCAATGCTTCCGAGCATGCGTCGACTTAATTATTAGCATGCGTTTTTTCTCCGTCGGAGCTGCACACAATTTCATATTGTTTTTATTTTGCATCTGAAAAGAAAAAAAAAACATGTTCTATTTCTAAACACTGACGGAAAAAAGTCAGATGGGGCCCACACACGATCGGAAAATCCGATCGTGTGTACGCGGCATTAGGTGTAATGCATCGTACACAGGGATGCACTGGTCTTACATGCAGACAGTCCTATTCATGTCAATTTGGACGCAACGACTACATAAACACAGCCGCTGCTCCCAATTTGACAGCCGTGCGTGTGCACAGCCCTGAATGCAGATAGCATGCGTTTGGGGCCATACACGTACCCGGCTGTGTTCGTACAGCCACTGCATCCCATTTGACATGAATGGGAATCACTTGTGCATCCCTGTGCAGCCAAAAACAGCCTCACAAAGGTATACCCTGTAGTAAGCCCATGTCAACGAGGCCTTATGGTCACTGCTGCCATCTGAAACTTTCAGGTGTATCGGTTTCCTGCATAGTGTGGTTCTATCCAGCAGCCACTACAAGACGTGGTGGTCATGACATGGTAGTTGGCAGGTTAAACCAAAAGTCCAACACTCCCAGAAGAGTAAAATTAGAGCGATGCCAACAGCTCTGCAAGAGAGCGAAGACTGGTCTTGCTACCCCCTGGACAGGTAAGTAAATGCTACATTTTATTTATTTTTTTAATTGGTGCTTCTTATTAAATGTATTGCTTCTCTATGATAGTTACAGGGTTATTATAAAAGATAAGTGCACTTGAGCTTCTGTGTTGTCACATGTGCTTCTGATGGAGACTACAAATGGTTGTTTCAACACATATTTATCCACGACTGTCGGCATCAGGAATAGAATCCTGAGAAATGGCATGCAGGCCTCTGTAGGCAATAATCTGATCGTTAGTACACAGCTTTAGATAGCAGACCATGACAGTTCATTCGATACTATACGATCGGATAAGTACAAACATTTTTCTCATACGATACCAGATCGTACAATTTTTTTTTTTTTTTAGTTTTAGTTTCAATATTTCTTTATTCAGATCGTACAATTTACAGTTTAATCAGTAGAGTTGTCGTCCGAAAATACGATCCAAATACATTACAACACATTACTTCACTTCCAGAATTTTATTCTTTCGCACAAGAATTTTAGTAACTTTGGTAACCTATTAAATTTCTAATTGGGACTGGAAGCGAAAAAAAAAAATCGGATGATCTGTCGTCCGATTTTCGGATTCTGTGTACGGGGCATTAGTCAGCTCATGTGACTTGTCACAGCTGAAGTGCACTAGTAATGGCCTGGTATAAATGAGGAGAGAATGTTCTGTCCTGTTGCAGGCAATAAGCACGCCATTTTGTTCCAAGCTATTCACCCGCCCGCTTCCTGTAGAGATTAGCACCTGCCGCTGACCTCAAACTGGCAGCACACAGAAAGCCGTGATGAAAAAAAGTTTGCCCTGGTGCCAGGCTGGAAGCACGTCCCGGGTCTGTGTGTGCCAGGGAAACGTTGTCTAAAGACAGCTTATTGAGGAGCTGCAGACAATCCCCCTAAAAATGTGACTTCAGCCTCCGACTATTCGCCCGCAGATAAACTGACAGCCAAGGGAGCCGCTTACTGGATGCAGCCTAACGACAGATCACACAGAGAAAGCAGTCTGTCAGGTTTTGTACTGCTTTAATTTAAAAGTTAAAATTAAATATTTTTAATGCTGCAAATTTTATTAAAATAATCCCTGGTGATCCTTCCATTTGAGCTTAAAATAAATTAGCTCAAAATCGCACCACACTGAATTACATGCGAATTGCACAGAAATTTGATGCACATTCCTGTACTATTTATAGGCGATTCATAGCGTGAACCTAGCCTGTTGCACTGCCATGAATAATGGAATCCCAAAATTCTGCTTTCCGCTTGGAGAGGGATAAATGTAACTCAAAAATGAAACAAAAGCTTGGAATTAGAACCGGGATAAGAAAATATTGTCTAAATACGATAGCCCTCTGTATTCTTTCTAAATCTTGGTGTTCTTTGTGCATTTCTTCCAGATCTGTACAGTAATCCAGTATGAGACTTTTCCTGTAATAAAGACCGTTGCTCTCTCTGCTGCTCTCTCCTTGTGCAGGGTGACAGGTCTGGTCTCCGCTCCCTCTTGTAGTTTTCTGTGGTGGGTGGAGACACTGGGCCCCTCCCACTTCTCTGCTCTCTGCATCAACTATGTACAGCACAGTGACAATGTCAATGATATTTTTACAAAGTAATACCCGAGTTTGTAAAGACATTCGGGGCATACAATGATTGTAAGTTCTAATGAGCAGGGCTCTCTGATTCCTCTTGTACCAAATTGTATTGTAACTGCAATGTCTGCATTATTTTGTAACCTGCTGTGCAAACTGTTGGCGCTATATAAATCCTGTATAATAATATAATAACTTATATCCTTTAAAGCTACTGAGGAAAATGGCTAAATTCAAGTTTATTAGCTTATCTTTAGTGTAAAGTAAAATATGAAGGTCAAAAAGGGAGAAATCTTCTGATCTTGATAAATTTCCCCAATCTCTTATTTATTTTTAAACAGGTAAATGTCATGCAACCAGTTGTGATTTATTGATTTTACTATACTACAATTTATGTGTAGCACCCTGCAGTTTAGGCCGGGTTGCTCCTCAAATTCTAATTGCCAGGAATAGTCATCTTGTCTAATTGTTAGAGATCAATTGATTTCTTCCCAAGTTTGACCTTGTTGCACTTTTATTTCTACCACTAGGCAGCTGGGTACCTGGTGGTACTAGATACAAGAAGGGAAATGCAAGGTCAGATTATGAGTATATGGGGTATCTCAGCCAATAGGCAGGGTTTTTGTTTTTAATCCTTTGGCCTGCTGGGAGAGCCTATATATTCGGGTGGAGTCCGGTGTTCTGTGCCACCTGGACGGCTGTCTGGGTGGATGTGTGTTGTATTGCCAAGCCAAGGACCGAGCAGGCCAGTGGGGTGAAGCTTGAGAAGTATCTTGAGTGCCAAGCTAGGGACCTAGCAGAGAGGCGGGGGGTGACGCTTAAAGGGGTACTAAAGGTTTGATTTAAAAAAATAAAGAATAACAAACATGTCATACTTGCCTCCGCTGTGCAGCTCATTTTGCACAGAGTGGCCCCGATCCTCGCATTCTGGGGTCCCTTGGCGGCTGTCTCGGCTCCTCCCTGCATCAGCTAACCCCCCTGGGAAGCGATTTTTCAAGTGGGTTTCCCTGCGGGCGCGCTCCACAGTTCTGTATCCAGCATCCATAGCCATCAACTACAGGACTCGGGCCCCCGCCTCCAGCCCTCTTGTCATTGAAGTCGATTGACAGCAGCGCAAGCCAATGGTTGCCCTGCTATCAATCTATCCAATGAAGAGCCGAGAAGCCTGGGCTGAAAAGCTAGTGCGTTCCTGACGCAGGACTTTCGAGGGCTCAGGTAAGTAAACAGGTGGGCTGGAGGCCTGTAAGCATCAGATGTTTTTTCACCTTAATGCGTAGGATGCATTATGGTGAAAAAAGGGGAAGCTTTACAACCCCTTTAAGGAAGATACCACTGTGAAGTTTGGAGGGGCTCAAGGGATTCAGTGGCAGTGAATAATCTAGTCTAGTGAGAGAGATTGGGAGCTCAGTGGGCTGAAGAACTACAAGGAGCGATTGTAGTGGAAGTGAAGGAACTGTTACACTTTGTGTTAGAAACTGTTAACCACTTCCTTACTGGGCACATATAACCCCCTCCTGCCCAGGTGAAATTTCAGCTTTCGTCACTGTGTCGCTTTAATTGCCCGGTCTTGCGACATGGCTCCCAAACAAAATTGACGTCCTTTTTTCCCCACAAGTAGAGCTTTATTTTGGTGGTATTTGATCACCTCTGCGGTTTTTATTTAAAAAAAAAGAAAAAAAAAAAAGAAAAAAAAAATCTCAGTCTAGGCTGATACGTATTCTACATTTTTGGTAAAAAAAAAAAAAAAAAATACGCAATAAGCGACTGCTTTGCGCAAAAGTTATAGCGCCTACAAAATAGGGGACAGATTTTTTTTTTTATTATTTTTATTTTTTTTACTAGTAATGGCGGCGATCTGCGATTTTTATTGGGACTGCGACATTATGGCAGACACATCGGACACTTTTGACACATTTTTGGCACCATTCACATTTATACTGCGATCAGTGCTATAAATATGCACAAATTACTGTATAAATGTGACTGGCATTGAAGGGGTTAACACTAGGGGGGTGAGGAAGGGGTTAAATGTGTACCCTGCATAGTGTTCCAACTGTAGGTAGAGGGGGGTGACTGGGGGAGGTGACCGATCTGTGTCCCTATGTACAAGGGACACAGATCGGTCTCCTCTCTCCCTGACAGTGACAGGACGCTGTGTGAGCCGGCAATGAGAGATGATCTCATATGTTTACATTTGAGATCATCTCTCATTGGCCGCACAGATCGCATAGCAAATGGCCACTCTGATTGGCCGTTCGCCGCGATCTGTGATTGGCTGTGTCCAAGGGACACGGCCAGCTTAGAATTTCCCCGCTGGAACGCAGGTAACGCGCAAAGGGGCGGACGTCAAAAGACGCCCTGTTGGAATTTCAGGTCCGCGCTGTAGCCGTCATTCGGCTATATCGCGGGCCTCAAGTGGTTAAAGACTATTGTCATAGAAGACATCATCCTTGCACATGCAGATGTGGCATCTTTCTGGATGCCTTTCCCTGCATGGCTGCCCTCCTGTTGAAGTCTTGAAGTTGGCCTATTGAAATTGCAACAATCTAAGGGTGTCCTGACCCTAACTCTCTCTCCCCCAAAAAGTTTGTTAACCACTTAAGACCCGGACTATTATGCAGGTAAAAGGACCTCTTTTTTGCGATTCGGGACTGCGTCGCTTTAACTAACAATTGCGCGGTCGTGCGAGGTGGCTACCAAACAAAATTGGCGTCCTTTTTTTTCCCCGTAAATAGAGCTTTCTTTTGGTGGTATTTGATCACCTCTGCGGTTTTTATTTTTTGCGCTATAAACCAAAATAGAGCGACAATTAAAAAAAATGCATTTTTTTTTACTTTTTTCTAATAAATATCCCCCAAAAAAAAAAATATATATATATATATATATATATATATATATATATATATAGAAAAAAAAAAAATTCCCTCAGTTTAGGCAGATACGTATTCTTCTACATATTTTTGGTAAAAAATAGCAATAAGCGTTTATTGTTAGGTTTGCGCAAATGTTATAGCGTTTACAAAATAGGGGAAAATGTTATGGCATTTTTATTCATTTTTTTTTTACTAGTAATGGCGACAATCAGCGTTTTTTTTCGTGACTGCGACATTATGGCGGACACATGGACACCTTTGACAATTTTTTGGGACCATTGTCATTTTCACAGCGAAAAATGCACCGTTACTGTAAAAATGACAATGGCAGTGAAGGGCAGTGAAGGGGTTAACTGTGTCCTATTGTGTGTTTCTTACTGTAGGGGGGTGTGGCTGGACGTGTGACATCACTGATCGTCGTTCCCTATGATAGGGAACAGACGATCAGTGACAAGCCACAGAGAAGAACAGGGAAGGTTTGTTTACACTCACCTCTCCCCTTTCTTCAGCTCCTGTGGCCCGATCATGGGACACTGGCGGCGATCGAGTCCGCGGGTCCTGCGAGCGTGGTCACGGAGCTTCAGACCGGGTCGCGAGCCTGCCGCCGACCCACGGCTGGGCACTTAAAGGGCTACGTACCTGTACGTGATTGTGCCCAGCTGTGCCATTCTGCCGATGTATATCGGCGTTAGGCGGTCCTTAAGTGGTCAGCTGTTTTGGCCCTGGAATTCTCATTAGACAGAAGGAGGCCTGGGACCTTGCTACATATGGATTGCGAAAGGCTCTGCAGACCGCAAAATCTGCAGGCAAACTTGTTAATTACCAAATTGGTTAGCCGGTTCCCTTATCTCTGTCAGAGACCGTCCTTGGGAGAAGCGGCAAGTATGTAAATAATTATTTATTTATTTTTCTGCCAGACCTAACACATCCTACTGGTACATTAAGGAATTAGGAATGGCCATTGTCTGGGATACTCTACCTTGTTAAAATTGCCCTCCTTATCCATCCTAAAACACACGGCATTTCGGCTCTAATTGTCTGCTTGAGATGCAAATCGGTTTATCTTAATACATATTGGTGGATGCCTTTATTACAAGATGCTGAAGCCAATTCTAATCTGATTAGCAGCTGCGGGAGTTCATTGTTAATCACTGTCTAAATTCATTTGCTTGTAGTGTGCGGCTCTTGTACTTAGAAATTAAATGGCACAAAGGTCCCAGGCAAATTAAACCTCCGATTGCTCGCTGCGTCCAAGATTTTAACTTCAAGTGATGTTGGTGCCGCCATGGGGAAGGTATATCAAATGCTTTGGAACAACTCTATTATAACGCGTGTGCGGGCGGCGAGCGTTGTCCTTTCATCTGGCCGTGGTGAGATTTATAGAATACCTGTCTAGCCGTACTAGCATTATACGAGACGCGGTTCACCATGTTCTATTTAAAGATGTCCGTTTTCATTAGGACATTGTGAATTGGTAATAAGATTTGTAAACACTGTGACTCCTTATTTCCAGATAACTTTTAAAATCTCTATGGACCCGTCTCTGGACTAGAAAGGCGCATATTTTAGTCATGTGACTGTGGGCCATCGTTGCTGACCTGTGACTGATGGGTTGAGAAAGTTTGAGCTGCCAGTCAATTGGATAAGGTGGATTTTTTTTCTTTTGGCTCATTCCTAATAGAAAATAGAGATAGCGATGTTGTTTCTGGCTGTTCGCCTGTCATTATGCTTTATAAGTATTCTCCTCCTACCTATCTCAGCGCACTTTCAGTGTCACAACTCCATCTCCCCGCTCTTCTTCCTCTTTCTGTTGGGGTACCCCAAGGCTCTGTCCTTGGGCCCCTCATATCGCCTCTTCCCTGAGCCAGTTGATAACCACCCATGGCTTCCAATACCACCTCTATGCCAACGACACCCAGATCTATCTCTCCACTCTTCAACTCACCCCCTGGATCTCCTCACGGATCTCAAATTTACTGAATGACATATCGGTAAAGATGTCACACCACTTCCTCAAACTCAATCTTTCTAAAACTGAGTTTGTTATAATTTCTCCTTCACGCCCCCCCCCCCCCCCATGACTTTACCATTAAGATCAACAACACAACCATTGGTCCCTCCACACATGCCAGAGTGCTTGGTGTAATCCTTGACTCTGACCTCTCCTTCAGCCCCCACATCCAATTTCTGGCTAAATCCTGCCACCTTAACATCTCCGGTATTCGACCCTTTCTGACTAATGACACCACAAAGCAACTTATTCACTCCTTGATTATTTCCCGCCTTGACTACTGTAACTTTCTTCTTAATGGCCTACCCTTACGCTGGCTATCCCCCCTTCAGTCTATTATGAATTCTGCTGCTAGACTAATACACCTTACTAACCGATCCATGACTGCTGCCCCTCTCTGCCAATCCCTTCACTGGCTTCTCCTACCCCACCGTGTAAAATTCAAAATGCTAACCCCAACATACAAGGCCATTCACAACATCGCCCCCATCTACATCACCAACCTCATCTGCAGATATCTCCCTATTAGTCCCCTCCGCTTCTCCCAAGGCCTCCTGCTCTCTAGCTCCCTTGTTACCTCCTCCCATGCTCGCCCCAGTATGTCAGATCAGCCCCTGCCCTGTCAAACTTTAGGAGATCCCTGAAAACTTCAGGGAAGCCTATCCCACACCCACCTAACAACAGTCCCGAGCCACTCCCATCAACTCATTCTCTGCAGCTATTACCTTTTGTACCCCCTTTAGAATGTAAGCTCTACAAGCAAGGCCCTCCTGTACCTTCTGTATTGAACTGTACTGAAATTGTGCTGTCCCCTCTCTACATTGTAAAGCACTGGGTAAACTGTTGGCCCTATATAAATTGTGAATAATAACAACAAGAAGTATTAAAAGGTTAGTTCACCTTGATCAAAAAATTGTGCAAATAAGGGGCACCTGTAGGTAAAAACAAACAGTAAGTACCACCTGAAGCCTGGCCACAAAACTCCCAGTGATGGCATCATTCCATCCTGCCCTGTTGCTAGGATGTTGCCAAGTCACTCCCAGCAGATTCAAACTCCCCTGTTTGCTCTATCTCTTCCCTGTCTCAGTAGCTCTGAGCTCTTTGGACAGAGGAGATAGTGAACTACACATGTGGGATTTGAGAGCTCACTCCTGTAATAGTGGAGGTGATAGATGGCAATTTCTAAAGCAAACATGGATCAAAATTTGGCTGGTTCAGCAAGGACTGGATGAGATTTGATCCGTGTATTGGCAGGCTAAATTGCATCCAAGTCAATCTAGAGATCGACTTGGGTACAACCAGCCTGTCTGATATTTTACATGAGATTACTGCCAGCAGCGCCGAGAAGGCTCCCTGTGTCCCCCATCAGCAGAACACAATAGGGCTGTGGGGGGCATTGCCTCAGCAACACTGACTTGTGTTGAGGGGGGAATCAAGCGATTTTCTTTCCTTCCACCAAAATCAAATCACTTATGGGCTGCTTTAGCAACATCCTAGCAACAAGGCAGGACAGGATGATGCCATCTTTGAAAGTTTTTCAGCCAGACTGTAGGAGGTACTTAAATCAATAGTCTACACTTATAGCAAGGGCATTATACAACTTTAATCAAAACTTTTGCCCCAGAGTCGGACACTCCCAAAACATGTGCATGAAAGCGCCTTGCCCCACCCGACACCGCGAGCACAGCGGATCCCTGCCAGGAAAGATCCTAGCCAGACGCACCGGAGTGAAATAGACTCTATGCAGAAATTTCGTCTGCACAAGCTTGTCACCCGCAGATACTACCAATTTGGGAACACGCTCCAGACAGTCCTCCCAATCCTCCCTCTCCAAATCCGGCATGGGTGCAATAATTAGTGATAAATCCTCTTTCGGTGCCAGAGGTCATATAGCCCACATACATGAAAGCCAATTATTACTGCTGTCATGTAATATTTATGACAAAAATACAGGAGTTGAGTGCCGAGCATGACAAAACAAACTTGAGGACACAGTAAACTCCTTTAGTTAAATCAATTAATGATAAAACATATGAGGATGAGCTGGATTCATTTAACTGTAAATGAATGGTTCTTATATGTATGTGAAAACTGTATCTAAATTGTACAATGAATTCTGTACCCAGCATCTTGTATCCAGGTCATGGTATACTTATACTTGCTCTAAAATGTTAAAGCGGAGTTCCGCTTTGTATGTCATGGGAGATGTCTTGCACATGTGCAGAGATCTGGTCCTGTATTTTCATGCCCGGAGTGAGATATTGCATGATTTTATGGGGGTTAAGACCAAGGTGGACCGACCTAGAACGGTGTAGTATTTGTTTTTGGATTGGCGTGTCTTCTTGCCCCTCTACCAAATGACAAAATGTTTCTTTCTTTATTTTATGAATTGTAAATACCGGTACCATTATCTTAATAATACAGCACACAGGCAAAGTATTAATAAACCCCGGGTTATAGGCTCACACCTTCAGCTGTTTGGACACTGGCAAAGCTTTCATAAACACCCTCCCCTAAAACCCACCTCCATTCCGTGCGTCCTCTGGATTTGTTAGTGTCTTAAAGCGGAACTTCTCTCAAAAAGTGAAGTACCGTATAAACCTGAGTATAAGCCGACCCGAATATAAGCCAAGGCACCTAATTTTACCACAGAAAACTTAGAAAATGTAAGTGGAAAAGAGGGTCAACAATGCCCATCTGCAGCCTCACTGTGCCTAAATTCAGCCTCACTGTGCCTAAATGCAGCATCACTGTGCCCATCTGCAGCCTAACTGTGCCCATCTGCAGCCTCAAGTACCTTTGATCTCATGTTGTGTCATTCAACTGTAGTCGACGGCCGTCCACTGCCCCGCCTCATCCTCATCCGTGATAGATGGAACACTGATTCAGTTTCCCAGAACTGTTATCAGTGTTCAGTGTCCCTTCTATCACAGACGAGGAGGAGGAGGTGGGGCTTTGTTACAGTGGAGAGCTGCGGAACAGTTAAGACTGCATGACACAGCGGGAGACCCTCACTCGAGTATAAGCCGAGGGGGGCTTTTTCGGCATAAAAAATTTGCTGAAAAAAAAGGATTTTTAATAACAGCTTACCTGTAAAATCCTTTTCTTGAAGTACATCACGGGACACAGAGCGCATAGCCATTACATATGGGTTATATGGGTACCTTCAGGTGTGGACACTGGTGTAATCAACTTCACAGGAAGTTCCTCCCTATATAACCCCCTCCCACTGAGAGTGCTTTAGTTTTGTAGCAAGCAATTTCTCCGAGGTTACACAATGTTCCCCAAAAAGAGGGGTGGGAGCTCTGTGTCCCGTGATGTACTTCAAGAAAAGGATTTTACAGGTAAGCTGTTATTAAAAATCCTTTTTTCTTTATCGTACATCACGGGACACAGAGCGCATAGCCATTACATATGGGATGTCCCAAAGCAATGCTCCATGAAGGGAGGGAGACCGTAAGGCCAAAATTAGCCAAACAGAAATATATCAGGAGGTAAAAAATAGCTCCACCAACAGAAAAAAAAAAAGGGGGCGTGAACCGGGCCAGAGGATTCTATACTGCTGCCCGTAGGACCGCCTGCCCAAATGCTGCGTCCGTAGCTTTTTTTAGACGTCCAACTTATAAAATTTAGTAAACGTATGTACGGAAGACCAGGTTGCCGCTTTGCAAACCTGTGCCATAGAGATCTGATGGTGTGCCGCCCAAGAGGCACTCATGGCCCTCGTAGAATGGGCCTTAACTGATAAGGGAGGTGGAACGCGCTTCAGACCATAGGCCTGAAAAATCAGCTGCTTAATCCACCTAGCCAAGGAAGACTTGGCAGCCGGCTGACCCTTCTTGGGGCCATCCGGGAGAACGAAAAGCACATCTGTTTTCTGAATCTTTTCTGTAGCCTTGAGATAAACCCTCATGGCTCGGACCACGTCCAAAGTATGAAGCAATCTTTCCTCTCTGGACTGGGGAGTAGGAAAGAAGTATGGTAGGACTAGGTCCTGATTCAAGTGAAAACTGGATATGACCTTAGGAAGGAAAGAAGGCTGAGGCCGCAGAACCACTCTGTCCTTATGCAGAATCAGGTACGGTTCCCTGCAAGACAAGGCTGCCAGCTCGGAGACCCTTCTGGCCGAAGCCATAGCCACCAAGAAAACCAACTTTCGGGTTAGCAGCACAAGAGGGATTTCTGTCAGAGGTTCAAACGGCTGCTTTTGTAAAGCTGACAAGACCAGATTTAAATTCCAGGGGCAGAGGGGAGCTCTAATAGGGGGATTCACATGCAAGACCCCCTGCAAAAAGGTTTTCACAAGCGAATGCGTGGCCAAAGGCCTTTGAAACCATATCGATAAGGCAGACACCTGCCCCTTTAGAGTACTAAGAGCCAACCCCTTGTCAACGCCAACCTGGAGGAATCGCAAGATCCTGTCAATAAAAAACTTGCGAGGATGCCCTCCTTGAGACTCGCACCACTCCACATAGGTCCTCCAGACTCTGTAATAGATATTTCTAGAGACTGGCTTTCTAGCCTGAATTAACGTAGATATGACTTGGGCTGAGAGGCCTCTGCCCTTAAGAATTAGGGATTCAGCCGCCAAGCCATCAAATTTAGCTTGCTGTGAAGCAGGGTGGTAGATCGGGCCCTGAGACAGCAGATCTGGGCGCAGGGGGAGTGGCCACGGTGCCCCTACTGACATCCTCACGATGAGTGCGTACCAAGCCCTTCTGGGCCAGGCTGGGGCCACCAGGATCACCGGCCTGCGCTCCATCCTGATCCTTCGTAGAAGGCGGGGAATCATCTGTAGTGGAGGGAACGCATACAGGAGAGAAAACTGGTGCCAGGGGCAAACCAACGCATCGGTCCCGTAGGCCGAGGGGTCCCTGGCTCGGGATACGAATTTGTCCAACTTCTTGTTGAATCTTGTTGCCATGATGTCCACATCGGGAACTCCGAATCTTTGGCAAATCTCTTGGAATACCTGGGGGTGAAGAGACCACTCTCCCGGGAGTAACTGTTGACGACTCAAAAAATCTACTTGAGAATTGTCTATCCCTGGGATGAACACTGCTGAGATGCAGGGTACATGGGCTTCGGCCCATGAGAAAATCAGGTTTACTTCCCTTTGAGCCGCTAGGCTCCTTGTGCCCCCCTGGTGGTTTATGTATGTCACCGCCGTGGCATTGTCGGACTGTATCCTTACTGGCAGACCCTGCAGGGGGAGAGTCCAGGCGACCAGGGCCAACCGAGCAGCTCTGATCTCTAGGACATTGATGGGAAGCAGACTTTCTGCCTCTGACCACTGTCCCTGCTGGGTCCGTTTTCCTAAGATTGCCCCCCAACCTGTTAGGCTGGCATCTGTGGTTACTATTTTCCACGTGATGGGGCAAAAGGTTTTCCCTTTTGACAATTTTTGAGGGATCAGCCACCAGTACAGGCTGCGCTTGACCCCTGGGGAAAGAACTAATGGACGGTCTAATGCCTGTATGGACTTGTTCCAAGCAGAGAGAATAGCTGCCTGAAGAACTCTGGAATGGATCTGGGCATAGGGCGCTGCTTCGAAGGCGGCCACCATCTTTCCCAGCAGTCGCATGCATAGGCGAATAGTCGGCTTCTTTTTGCCTAAGACTATTTGAATCGTTTGAATCAACGACCTGATCTTCTCTTGAGGTAAAAATACCCTCTGGCATTCTGTATCTAACCGAAAGCCTAGATATTCCAACTGTCTTGTGGGTTGTAACCTTGATTTTTCTTGGTTCACAATCCACCCGAATTCTTCTAGATGCCGCACTGTGCGGACTACTGCATGATTGAGGTTGGAAGCTGATCTGTCGATAACCAGGAGATCGTCCAGGTATGCCAGGACCAAGATGCCTTCTGTCCTTAGGACGGCTAGCACCGGGGCTAACACCTTTGTGAATACCCGCGGAGCTGTTGCCAGCCCGAAAGGGAGGGCTACGAACTGGTAATGACTTTGATTTATCGTAAAACGAAGAAACTTGTGATGTGCTGGGTAAATCGGCACATGCAGATATGCATCCTTTATGTCTATAGATGCTATAAAGTCGCCCTGATGCAGGCTGGCTGTCACTGAACGTATGGAGTCCATACGAAAGGTCTGAATCTTTAGAAAGCGATTTAGGCGTTTGAGGTCTAATATAGGCCTGACGTCGCCATTGGGTTTTGGTATAACAAAAAGGTTGGAGTAGAATCCCCGACCCCATTCTTGGGTTGGTACTTCTACAATTACTCCTTGGAGCAATAGGCGATCCAACGCCTTTACGAGAGAGGCCCTTTTTAATGGGTCGCTTGGAAGACTTGACCCCTGAAAATGAGGAGGGGGGATTTCTCGAAACTCTAGTTTGTATCCCGTGGCTACCACGGACCGAACCCAAGAGTCGGGAATTCTGGCCTTCCAGACTTCGGAGAAAAACCGAAGTCTTCCCCCCACCCGAGAGAGTGGGGGCGCCCCTTCATGAATCTGATTTGACGACGGTTTGCGAGACCAGGGTCTCTTGTTTGCCGCGGCTTGACCCTGTGGGCGGCTATTAACCGCTGGACGCCCGGGAGGCCGTCGATACTGACGAGAAGTCGAAGGGGCCGAGCCTACAATGGCCTGTCGTTTAAACGTGGGCCCACGCGGTCTTTTCTTGACCGGTAAGGAAGTACTTTTTCCACTTGATATAGTGTGGATATATTTATCTAGGTCTTCCCCGAATAGTCTTCCCCCATGAAAGGGAAACCCTGCTAAAAGCTTTTTGCAGGGTGCCTCTGCTGACCAGTTCTTTAGCCACAAAAGACGACGCATGTGAACCATCAGTAGAGATGAACGGGATGCCTGTTGGATGGAGTCCTTAATAGCATCTACTGCAAAGCAGAGAGCCCTAGGGAATTCTGCTAATTCATGAGTATGCTGAGCCGGCATGTCCTTTAATATATGTTTTGCCTGATCCTTCAAGGCCTGACAAACACCAATGGCTGCTACTGCTGGCTGAACCATGGCACCTACTGAGGTGAAAGCGGCTTTCAGTAGGGTCTCGAATTTCTTGTCGACCGGATCCTTGAACATCTGGACATTTTCAACCGGACAGGTCAGGGATTTATTCACGCAGGAAATGGCCGCGTCCACTGTGGGGAGTGCCCATTTCTTTAAATATTCCTCTTCCATAGGATAGAGAATAGAGAATCTTTTAGGAGGGACAAAGATTCTATCAGGTCGAGCCCAATCCTGGTAAATCACGTTCCGCAGAAGGGGGTGCATTGGAAAAGACGCACAAGTTAATGGAGCCTTTAAAGAACCCAATGAGGAAACCTCCGGGGCTACTAGTTCTGGCACTGGAAGTTTAAAGGCAGTGCGAACCATATCTGTCAAAGACTGGATCCACAGGCTCTCCGCTTGAGAGGCCGAGAAATATTCATCTATAGTGGAATCTTCCCTGTCTGAACCGTCGGGACTTGGGTCTGCCTGATCCCCTTGTGGGTCCCGTTCCTCTGAAGAGGAGACCTCCGCATCTGAAAACCCCACACTGGGTGAGGGGGATCTAGCCCGCTTGCTACTTGGCCAAGGACGGGCAAACAACGCAGTTAACCTTTTCTCTAGCCCACTCATGGTGGCTGCTAGCATTTCTTCCGTCACGTAAACGGGAATGGGTGGATCGGGGGCCGCCTCTGCCCCCAGCACCCCCAATGGCTCTTGTACTATGCCACTCGGTGTTCTAACTGGCGAGGGTGGGGCCGTTGAAGCCTGGCCCAAATCCTCTGACCCCGATGGAGACCCCTTTTGCTTCTTGGCACCTTTAGCAGCCTTGGCTGGTCCAGATCCCTTTGGAGCCATTGTACAACCTTGAGTCACCCCTATAGCCAACACCTGACTGTTGCAGCTAGGAGTAACCAATATGAGGACAGGTATGAGGAAAATGAAAAAAACTTTCTTTTTTTTTTTTTTTTTTTACCCGCCTGGGAGGTGGCAATACTGAGGAAACCTGTGAGTATTGACACACCAATGCCCGTTAGCCGGAGTCCAAGGTAGACTCAGATACTGCTGGATCTAAGGCTGAGTCCCTTTAAGCAAAAAACTTCCTTTTTTTTTTTTTTTTTTTCTGGTCAATAGTGGACCTAAGTCCTAGACCTGAAGATCCACAAAACCGCCACTAGGTGTCCCTGTGTGGTCAAAAGACCCAGCTGCACGCTCTGTATCCTTTCTTCCTCTGCCTCCAGGAGGGAAAGACCAGCCAGAGAAAAAGTTTTTCCTTTAAACCGACCCTGACGCTGCTGGCCCGCCCCCCCGACGCACGCCGACGCTATAAAAGGCGGCGTGCACGCGCGCGCACACCCCCCCACGCTGACAACCACATGGAGGAAGCAGAGCAGAGGAAACAACATGGACCAGCGCCAGGCAGCACCAACAGACACCAGGTAAGCACTAATCTTATTGTAGTGCACACACAGAGAGGAAGCTGTCCCCATGGGCTTCCTAAGAAACAGGAGTTTTCACCAGCAATTTCCTCTTTACAACATGTGGGGTTGCAGTATCAATGCTAACAGGCAGACCTGGGGTGAGTAGCAAATATATATCTTACACAAGTATACATATATCTACATGTTATCTGGGTAAACATTAGTATCCCATCCTGCCCACACAGACATAGTGGAGATAGTGGCTGATGCACAAGCATACTGTTAGCCAACCCAGAACCCCCAGGGGGATACCTACTGTCGAACCAAGTCCCGCAGGTTCCCTCTTACCTGCTCCACGCCGCAGGGTATTGCAAACTGCAAGAGGCCCAATCTTCCCCCATCTCCGTGGGTATTGTCTCGGACCTTCAGGGACCGGGGTCCTGTGTTAAGGAACCCACACCCCTGGACCTATATAGCATCCTGGCATCAGTAGCGTTTTAGTCCTGGAAGAGACCAAGGCACTGGAGCCCAGAATCCAGCCCTCCAAGGAGAGGCATTATAGGCAACACCCCACGCAGGCAGGGCCCGGGTACCGTACACCTTGGCTTTGAAGCACTTCGGACGGATCCGGCTAGCTATCCTGGGTCCCGAGACCTCCGAGGGACAGCTAGACGTGACCAACACCTAAGACACTGGCGAAAAAACTAAAGCACTCTCAGTGGGAGGGGGTTATATAGGGAGGAACTTCCTGTGAAGTTGATTACACCAGTGTCCACACCTGAAGGTACCCATATAACCCATATGTAATGGCTATGCGCTCTGTGTCCCGTGATGTACGATAAAGAAAAGTAGGCTTATACTCAAGTATATACGGACATGCCAATGCATCGAAAATGCAACACAGATTAAAAGACACCTAATAATATGCATTAATTTCAAGCATAAGTAGAGCGAATGGTGCCATTGTATTGGTATCGTTAACACTTCCTATAATGTATTGTACAAGCATTCCCATTCTCTGTGACCCTTCAGAAGTGGAGTGGGATGGTAGAAGAAGCAGGTAGCCCTGGAAAAGAATGGTGCATCTTGAGAACGCAGGAGAAGAGAGGAAGACAGCTCCCTTACTGTATAATAATCCATATGTGCCGCCACAACCCCGCGTTCTACGCATGTGAAGACTAACCTGTAGTGACAGAGGTGACGTGGGAATTAAACATTTATGCTTTTTCACATGGCAAGTCACTGAAATATTCATGTTCTGCTATATATTTTCTTCTGATTAGAGTTTCAGCAAACTGTGTGCGCTTATTAATGTTACACAGACTATTGATGCCTCCTCTCTCACCCTGCCGCATCTGAGATGATGGAGGATTTGCCTGTCAGAAGAGAGGCACACAAAATACTTCTAATTGATCACTGAACTACAATTCTCCGCTTGCCTGAGTGCAGAAGGTCAATAATTCTGCAGAACGCTCTAGTTTACATTGCGAGATAAAAGGGACATTATCATGGAAATCAAGCAGAAAACATTTGATATCTTCTAAGTGTTCTAGTTGCTGTCTCATATTTACACTTCTGCTTTATTAGGAATTTTTAATTAGTGATAGATTCTTGGTATGGATCTTAACATGTGTCAGCTAGGTACAACCACTTCCCACCTGCACTCATTGTATTTCTACTTGGCCTCTTCCAGGCAATTGTTACTTCAGGGTTGCAGCAACTAAAAAAACAAATACTGTTCAGCTGTAGGGGTCCATTCCCCCCTGAAACTTGTGTTTTCCCATGTAGATCTGGTTTTCACAGCCTATTCATTTGAATGGCCTGCCAAGTGCACAGAAGAGTGCAAAAAATTGTGCAAACGCTACTATTTCAGATTGCACCACGCCAAACCCCATAATACTGCAGTACTAGGCAGTTTGGTGGACGCAAACACAGAGATGCGCTTGGCGTGCCATAACAATTTATTCAACGACGCATACTGTATCTTGCAAGGGCAGTGAACTCAAGTGAGATGCAGGAAACGCGCACAGAGCACACTTTTCCTGTACCTTGTTCCGGTGTGAACGGGCCAAAAAGAAGATGCTTTGTACATACATGCTTTACCAGGGGTTAGTAGGGAACATCTTCACTCCCCAAGGCTTGGTTCACGCTTGTGTGGGTGGTTCCCGCTGCAGGTCCGCACCTGTTCCCGCAGCCGCAACCACCCACACAGAAAAATCCAGGAGATGCACGCGGGTGCCAGTAATACTAAGCAGGGACCTTTTCCCTGCGATTCCAGGAGGCACAACAGCCCATTCAAGTGTGAACCAGGTCTTAGGCTAGATTCACACATGCAGTTGTTTCTACCAACCTTTGAAAAGCAGTCATGGTGGACCATTTTTTTCAGAGGGCAGTAGAGCAGAAGCTTCCAAGAGATAGAACCGCCTCCTAGATGACAGTTTTATTATTTTTTCTGCCGACTGACAATTTTGCATGGGACAACCATGCTGCTAGCATGAGCCAAGTATTTGGTTCATGGTTGTGGTGCGGTCCCATTGACTTCAATGGGGGAGTGCCACCTGTCAAACTCAGTAAGTCAGGTTAAATTATCCACAGCTGTGGCACGTGTACACGCTCTTCTGGCTAACTTGCTAGGCTTTTAATGAATGGTCTGGGGGAATTGTATACAGTGCTCCCAAACAACCCCAAAAATGCTGCTTGCAGGACTTTTTCTAACGTCCCGCAAGCGCACTGCCCCAGTGTGAAAGCACTCAGGCTTTCACATTAGGGCATCATGGGAGGCAGGTTTCAGGCGCTTTACAGGCGATATTTCTAGCGCTAAAATGCCAGAAAACTGTGAAAGGGGTCGATGCAGAGATGGATTAGAACACCTGTCAGGGAGATTCACCCTCTCTATCTGTTCCATTTACCATAATCATTGAACGTGGAAGTAAAAAAAAAATCCCAAATTTTGGGTTGCCCCCAGAAAAAACATGTCCCATGGGGACACATGTTCTGGTGACCTGAGGAGGGGGTCCCCAAGAAACCCCCCTAATTTGTAGGGATTATCTCTCACTTCCTGTTTGGTTATGTGACAGGAAGTGAAGGAAAATCTCCGGAATGGGACACAGATGGTGAAAAAAAAAAAAATCGGACAGGGGTTGTAATCCTCCATTGCTCTATCCAAAATAAAAATAAATAAAGTTTTGCCTATAATTCTACTTTAAGTTAGTGCTTACATCATAGGCATGTAGAAATGGTGGGCCGGGGGTGCCTGGGCATACCTGCTAATCACCCTGTGCGGTACAGATTCCCTCTGCTTCCTGGTTCCCCCCCCCCGTCTCCGCCCCTGGCTGCTGCTGGGGTCCTTTCAAGATTGAGTGCGGGCAATGCGGTTGGTAAATATTTAATTTACTGTCCCCTTTCTTTTCTGTATGAACACAGTGAGTGATCTGTACCGATCGATCCTGCGTTCATTCTTAACTGAATAATAGTAAACAATGCTGCTCAGCACAGAGCATTTCCCATTCATTCACTTTCCAGTGAAGCTGAGGCTGCAGAGAAAGCAAGTGGGGAAGCTCTGTCCTCAGTCCCTTTTTCAGTCTCAAAAGTGAGACAACAAGGGTCTTTAGACCCTTTTTAACTCACCAAAGCCCTCCAATGGGGCTCAAGCATATAATAAAAAAATAATATTGTAAAGAAAAAAAAAAAAACGAAATTGAACATCGTTTGAAAAGAAACATACCTGTCTATATAAGGTCCCACAGTTAATAGTGCATGTCAGAGCACAAACCAAGCCATGAAGTCCAAGGAATTGTCAGTAGATCTCCGAGATAGTAATGTATTGAGGCACAGATCTGGGAAAGGGTACAGAAACATTTCTGCAGCATTAAAGGTCCCAATGAGCACAGTGGCCTCCATCATCCATAAACGGAAAAAGTTTGGAACCGCCAGGACTCTTCCTAGAGCTGGCCGCCAGGCCAAACTGAGCGATTGGGGAGAAGGGCCTTAGTCAGGGAGGTGACCAAGAACCCAATGGTCACTCTGACAGACCTGCAGCATTTCCCTGTGAAGAGGGGAGAATCTTCCATAAGAACAACCATCTCTGCAGCACTCCACCAATCAGGCCTGTATGGTAAAGTGGACAAACGGAAGCTACTCCTCAGTAAAAGTCAAATGACAGCCTGCCTGGAGTTTGCCTAAAGGCACCTGAAGGACTCTCAGATCATGAGAAACAAAATGTATTGGTCTGATGAAACAAAGATTGAACTATTTGGCCTGAATGGCAAGCATCATGTCTGGAGGAAACCAGGCACCGCTCATCACATGGCCAATACCATCTCTACAGTGAAGCATGGTGGTGGCAGCATCATGCTGTGGGGATGTTTATCAGTGGCAGGGACTGGGAGACTAGTCAGGATCGAGGGAAAGATGAATGCAGCAAAGTACAGAGACATACTTGATAAAAACCTGCTCCTGAGAGCTTTGGACCCAAGACTGGGGAGGAGGATCATCTTCCAACAGGAAAACGACCCTAAGCAAAGGAGTGGCTACAGGATAACTCTGTAAATGTCCTTAAAGCGGGAGTGGGCGTTCCTATGCAGTTAGTGATTGACGTGATGACAAAAACTACCTCCCCGTCGCATAAGGATCGTCACGAGTTGCCGAAAGAAGCCGAACGTAGGCGCGCAGGTGCCATATAGCGCAGACTCGACATTCGAGTTCTTTCGGCAACTCGGTACACAGGGGGGTAGTTTTTGTCATCACGTCAATCACTAACTGCTGCATAGGAACGCCCACTCCTGCGGGAGGCACTACCCAGAAACCGAGGAAGAAAATAGGCATACGAGGTATGTACAGCAAAAAAAACGGCATACTGTCAATGTCGAGAGTGAGCTCAATGTAATGTCAGAAAATTGTTTAGGGTGAACCGCCGCTTTAAGCCAGAGCCCAGACTTGAACCCAATCGAACATCTCTGGAGAGATCAGAAAATGGCTGTGCATCGACACTCCCCATCCAACCCAATAGAGCGTGAGAGGAAAGAAGAATGGGGAAAACTGACCAAAAACAGGTGTGCCGAGCTTGTAGCATGATATTCAAAAAGACTTGAGGCTGCAATTGGTGCCAAAGGTGCTTCAAAGTATTGAGCAAAGGCTGTGAATACTTCTGTACATTTTTTTGTTTTGTTTCAAACAAACTTCTTTCACGTTCTCATTATGGGGTATTGTTCATAGAAATTTGAGGAAAATAATGAATTTATTGCATTTTGAAGGTTGTAACATAACAATGTGGAAAAAGTGAAGCACTGTGAATACTTTCTGGATGCACTGTACACACATGTGGGTTCTAATGCAAAAGACTACTACGTACACCAATGGCTTACATCTACTAAGTAGGTGAAGGTAATGCTATAGATTATATTTTCTGCATACTGCCTGTCACTATAGCAGAGTAGTTATACTCCCAGAATAAACACATATATGGATATTCTTGGAGGGATTGGAGCTGCTGAAACATTTATAGCAATATGGAAGCACGGATAAATGACACATGTCGGGTTTTGTATAGAGAGCGCATCGTTGTCACTTTGGATGGCGGGTTGGCATTGTGCACCCCTCTGGCATAAAACATGGAGACAGAGGGGGAAGGAGGACATTTGCATGCCTTTCACCGATACTAGGAGTGGAGAGACTTACTTTCTCTCAGCGTTTCTCCAGACTTTCTGCGAATACTTAGCATCTGTCATGGGTCATACGCGCTCTTCTCCATCACAAACTCTCAGAGGTGCCCCAGGCACAATTCACAGCTCGAAAATTCAAATACCATAGAGCTCGCCGTGTACGAAACATGGTGTTTATGTCTGTTCATATCAACAATGCAAAACCAAAAAAGATCTTGTTTTCTAGAAAATCATTTTAATAGGCAGACATAAAAAACACAAACTAATGCGGCTCTGCATTCATTAACCTCCTTAGTGTGACATTTTCCTTCAAATAAACATACAGAAAAAAAAGGGGCTTTTTTTTCCAACAAACAATTTGGGCCTAAAGGTGATTTAAAACCAAAAACCATATATACTGTTTCAAAGCAGAGAACCTGAATATTAAAAAAAAAAAAAAAAAGATGGTAGTCGCAGCGGAGAGGGGAGTACAAATGCCGTGGCAAAAATGATCTCTGCTGAACGCAAGCCATTCAGCCATGGGGGGACGGGGGGGGGACGCTGGTGTGGGGTTCAACAAATTAAAGTCAAACTAAAGGCATTTTTTTGTTTGTTTTAGATGGATTAGAACACTGTTTAGATTTGTATTGCTGTCTGTGTCTCTGTAGGGGAGATTCAACCTCTCTATTTGTCCTGCTTATTTGATGCTGGAATCCCGCCGGCCAGGCCATTGTGTTCTCTTGGAGGGAAAGGGTGGGGGATTATTGCTAGTGGCTAAAGCAGCCACTAGTGATAATCGTAGGTAAAACTTGTCATGCTAGTTGTACCTAAGTTGATTGATCGATCAACTTGGTACATTCAGCCTGCCCATACACGGATCAGATTTAAACTATGTTTGGCCTGCCTTAGTAAGCCCACCACCTGGAATTATAGAAGATATCTGAGAAGCAGCAATGCTCAGTGCAAAAAGAGAGTGGAACACTAACATCTTCCAGGAACTTTGTAGGTGGGGTTGTGAATAATACATTGAAGGTAAAATAGTGTTCCCAGAGTGCCATCTTACTGCCAACAAGATTACCTTTTCAGTTTGGTGGACCGATGCACTAACCAGGGATCTCCAAACTATGGCCCTCCAGTTGTTCAGGAACTACAATTCCCATCATGCTTAGTCATGTCTGTGAATGTCAGAATTTTACAATGCCTCATGGGAAATGTAGTTCCGAAACAGCTGGAGGGCCGTAGTTTGGAGACCCTTGCACTAACCTGAAGCTCTGGGCAGGTAGCCTGTGCCTCCAAATGAACGCCAAGAGTTAATTTTCAGTTATGACTAAAGTATAACATAAGGGAAGAGTGTACAAATAGTAACAATGCATTCAAACAGTGTTTATGCACTACATATTCTACTATGACATACTAGTCAATGTCGAACAGCAAAGCCCTAAGATAAATGTGATTGGTCTTCCTTTGTATATCTTGGTTCAAAAGATTTTCAAAGTTTTCCAAAATGAGTAATTGACTCGGCTGTAATATGCAGTAAAAACCAAGAATATTAGAAAATAATAACACATTGGACGGTAACACAAAAGCAAAATAAATATATGAAGGCGGTCGAAGACAGCTGGGCTTAATACAGAACTGAATGGTACAATAATAAAAGCCACTGGTTGACCAATGTTCTAAGTTGATTTTTGGTTTAGTGTTAGGCCTTGTACACGCGACTGTTTTCCTCGACAGAATCGATCAAAAACCTATTTGCCGAGGAAAACGGTCAAGTGTATGTTTTTCGTCGAGAAAACTGACGTGGAACTCGACGAGAAAAAAAAAGAGAACAAGTTTTCTTTTTCCTCGTCGTGTTTCTCCTCAGGCTGGTTTACAACGTGAAACACGTTCGTGTGTATGCTTAGAAACCTGCACATGCTCAGAATAAAGTATGAGACGGGAGCGAACCTTCTGTAAAAGTAGCGTTCGTAATGGAGATAGCACATTTGTCACGCTTTAACAGACTGAAAAGCACGAATAGTCTCTTACCAAACTTTTACTTAACACGCAGTAAAATGAGATTAGCAAAAGCAGCCCCAAGGGTTGTGACAGTGGAATCGAACCCCTTTATAGTGCCGGCGTACGTGTTGAACGTCACCACGTTTGAGAACAACGAGATTTTGTTGTGACAGTGTGTACGCAAAGAAAGCTTGTCCAGATTCTCGACAAGCCTAACAAGGAACTTGTCGAGGAAAACGATGTTTCATTTACGACAAGTTCCTCGGTCTTGTGTACGAGGCCTCAGTTGAGGCATCTCTGTTTTTGGCAATCACTTCTTGATCCGATGCAATGTTTTATAATTATGTAGACAGCTTTAAAAGATAATGGCCAAAACAGATTTAATGGACTTGGATATTAAAAAGACCAAAGAGATTCCTCAAAACAAAATTTCTAGCAAGAGGCTTTAAAGAATATAAATATCTGTTCAACAGTAAATCTTTTTGCAATGATGATCACACTACAAAACACATATTGATCAAAAGGAGTGACTTCCTCTCCAAATGGTCGAGTTCAAGTGTTCAGTGAGGCCGCGTACACACGATCGACGGACCAGTTCAGCGGACAAATCCGATCGTGTGTATGGGCTAGCGAACATGTCTGACCGGCGGACAAATTTTAAAACATGCTTTAAAATTTGTCCGCCGGAGACATGTCCGTCGGATATGTCCACTGGTCAGTACACTCACCAGCGGACATATCTTCCCGCACATGCGTTGAATGGATTTGATGCATGCGCGGAAGTATTTTTCTTCCTGGTGCGGTGACGTGGCGGCGTCAACGTCACCGACATGTCACCGTGCTGTCTGCCGGTGGGGATTTTGATCCGATGGTGTGTACACGCCATCGGACCAAAATCCGATGAGACACGTCCGCTCTAAACTGTCCGTCGGACAAGTTTGAGCCGACATATCTCATCGTGTGTACGCGGCCTAAAAGGTAATGCTACCTTTCCTGTTCCAGGATACCTGTGCCAATGTACACATGGTTTGAACAGTCTGGTGTTGAGGAACTTGTGTGGTCCTAAACCTCAACCCTACTGAACACCTTCTGGTCAGTTCTTCTCCTCCTCTCCTTCTCCCCATGTCTCATTTGGGCACAAAATCCTTGGGACACACTTCAGGATATTGTGGAAAGCCCCCCAGAAGTGTGGAAGTTGTACAAAAAAGGGGCCAGTTCCATATCATTGCCCATGTTTTGAGAATGGGGTGGCTAACAAGCTTATACGGGTGCGAGTCAAAAAATAATAACTTGAGTGGTCCTGACCTCAACCCTACTGAACACGCTCCGGTCAGGTCTTCTTTGTCCAAAATCATTACCTGACACCTCAAATGAGAACAAAATCCCAGAGACACACTCAAAAATCTTGTGGAGAGCCTTCCCGGAAGTGTGGAGGTTGTTATCAAAAAAGGGGCCAGTTCCATATTGTTGCCCATGATTTGGGAATGGGTGACAAACATGCTCATATAAGTGTGATGGTCGAAAAATGATAACTTGAGTGGTCCTGACCTCAAACCTATTGAACACCTTCAAGTCTTCTCGTCCAACATCAGTACCGGATGTCTCAAATGGGCACAACATCTCAGAGAAACACTTCAAAATCTTGTGAAAAGCCTTCCCAGAAGTGTAAAGGGGGCCAATTCCATATTATTTCCCATGGATTGGGAATGAGAATGCAAACAAGCTCATATAGGTGTGATAGTCAAAAATTATAACCTACAAGAAAGAAATCAGTTTGTAAATCCCTGTAGAAAAACTTAAACATAAGAAGACATATTAGAGGACTAACTCATAATTTCCTGTCACATACTCAAACCAACCGAGTTGTATCCAATGATTAAAAAAATCATATCAACTAGAATCAAAAAACAACGAGGAGGTACAATAAAAGGGAAGAACCTCACACCAAACAGATAAATAAAAACAACGGCAAACAATGGACAGGCCTGCCAACATGAAGTTCGAAAAGTAGTCTTTAATTATTTGGCATACATTCTTTAGATAAAAAACTGAAATTCAACAAAGGATAAAAGTAATACAATGTACTAAGCTGGTTCTAGTGACGAATTTTGGAAAGATGAACAGGAAGTAGGTCAGATAGTGATGCACGTTTATTGTAAAGAATAAGTCAAGGGACAGATAGGAAAAAGTCAGCTGTATTACTTCAGGATAGGATAAGGGGTACGAGAGAATAGACGGCATGTGGGGTAGTGGTTTCATGCCGTGAGGGTTCAAGAGAAGAGCAGTAGGCGAGGTTCTCATTTGTCTATGACTGGAGAAGATTAATCGAAATGTAGGAGGAGGTGTTTGTGATCGAGAGGTGTAAAAATGGGCCTCTCTCTGCATGTTGTCTCCACTTTGCCCCTGAAATAATGAGTGAGGTTTTGTGGTGTGGTAGGAGGAGCGGGGCACCAACAGAGGAAGAAGATGAAGAAAGTTGAAGATCATGAAGGGGCGGCAAGAATTTCTTCTGTGAAATGTTATCGACGAGGTAAAAGCAACTAAAGAAATAAAACTAGATGGTTCTGAAGTCATTCACTTGAATAGAACACCAAAGGTTAGCCAAAAAAGCTTCTAAAGGGGTACGAGTGGCTATCTACAATTCTAACTGGACTGACAATCACAAATACTGTAATCAACTCTTATTAAGAAAAAAATGGTTGTTTTATAAAATGTCTGCATTGTTATAAACCAATAGATAAAACTGTTTGTGCACTCATAAATGAGGAAAGTAGCAGTAATAAGATTTTAGCATCCTTAAAATGGAACTAAACCCTCCTATCGTTTTCAGCCAAGGAAATTGCCACCTTGGCTTCAGTTTTATCTTCAACTGCCATGATGCTGCACAAGTGATCGATCAGTTATGAAACCAGATATTTGGTTTAGTTGAGATCACAAGTAATGTGACAGTTACATTCCTGGCATGTTCTTGGAATGCCCCTGTAAAAATCGATAGGTTTAGTTCCGCTTTAAATCAATAGGTACAATAGTCGCTTATTGTTGAAATACTCCCAATTACTGCAGTGTCTTAAAAGGCCACCTTATCGATGCTCCATCTACCATCTCTCTGCGACTCCATGTGCCCCTCCACATAAACATGCAGCCTTCATTGCATGCAGACCTGTCCATGCAAAACTATTGTATGAATTAATCGTTTTTTAGATCCCACGAGTCAGACATGGTGTTTGTGCTAATGGAGGGCAGTGCTCAAATATCCCTTAATTTACACCTAAGACTGCTGATATCACTGAGAATGTGGTCTATTACTAGAGGCTGATGACTTCACTAAGAATATAGACTATTACTAAAGAATAATGACATCACTGAGAATGTAGCCCATCATTGGGGTCTGGTGAGATCACTGAGAATGTAGCCTATCACTAGGGACTTGATGACATCACTGAGAATGTAGCCTATCACTAGGGACTTGATGACATCACTGAGAATGTAGCCCATCACTAGAAACTGGTGACATCACTGAGAATGTAGCACATCACTAGGGGCTGGTGACATCACTGAGAATGTAGCCTATTACTAAAAATAATGACATCACTGAAAATGTAGCTCATCACTAGGGACTGGTGACATCACTAAGAATGTAGCCCATCACTAGGGACTGGTGACATCACTAAGAATGTAGCCCATCACTAGGGACTGGTGACATCACTAAGAATGTAGCCCATCACTAGGGACTGGTGACATCACTGAAAATGTAGCCCATCACTAGGGACTGGTGACATCACTGAGAATATAGCCTATCACTAGGGACTGGTGACATCACTGAGAATGTAGCCTATAACTAGGGACTGGTGACATCACTGAGAATGTAGCCCATCACTAGGGACTCGTGACATCACTGAGAACATAGCCTATCACTACCAGAGACTGGTGACATCGCCAAGCCTAGAATTCCCTAGAGACCAGTGATATTACTGAGAATGAAGCACATATTGTATATTAACTAAAGACCATTGACATCGCTGAGAATGCAAGGTCGAAATTCAACAAACAGACCCATGGTGCTCAACCATGGAATGGGCCAGCAGTTATTTGTGGCAGTACCATGCATCCTATTGACCCAGTCCTGTGCTGCATGCAATCAACTGGAGGAATGCAGATATCCAAAACAGAAACACGAAGGCTTATATGCTGCGCACTGGTAAAGCCAAGGTATCAATGAGAAAAAAATTGGAGGATAATGAATAAATTAATAAAACTTACTGTAATATAAACCATGAATTAACATTTATTATGTAGCCATAGATAAAGCACACAGTCCAGATAAAAACACAGTCATGTGTGAACGTCACAGTCCATTTTAAAAGGTAAAAGCCCAAGTCTAATCCAGCCTCAAACACTAAATGGAGGACTCAGCACGTATGGCTGGGATCAGCTGTTGGTGCCCTGCAGGAAAGGCACACTTTAGTGTGGTGTGTAGTAAAGCCAAAGCCCACCAAGAAGATGGTCACTCACAGGATGGGGACAATAGGACGGCAGGCCAAGGGAGATGATGTGGCCACTCTGGTGGCCCGTGTCAGAGGAAGGGGAGGAACCTCTCTCCAAACAGATAACGCAGTTCAAAGCTCCCAACTTCTTTGGCAAATCTAGTTTGGCGAAGGAGCCAGTAGGAAAAATAGTAGTAGTGGCAGGGCTGCAGGCAGGGTGGCTCAGGAGAAAGCCTGCACAAGTGCCCCCATAGAAAGTGGCTTCCTACTGAGGGAGCTTGGTGAAGGGGAGGAGCGAGAAGCCAGGAGTGCTGGTCGGAGAACCAAGAAGAATAAGGATTGGGGCTGCTCTGTGCAAAATGACTGCACAGAGCAGGTAAGTATGACATGTTTTTTATTTTATGCAGAAAAAAAAGAAGCTTTAATATCACTTAAAGGCTTCATGAACAATAGTGTTTTTCATAAGCTCAAAAAAAAAACTAGAAAAAAAGGTGGATGAAAAATGTTGATAATATACATTTTGTGCCAGCTTCTAGTAGTTTTTAAAAGATTTTATGTGCATTTAGAAGCATTATTAGCATTTTTGCTGTACATGAAGAAGAAAAACAAGCTAAAAAAAAAAGCTGTTGGCGCCCTTTAGGAGCATTCAGTGTTTTTCTCTGCTAGAAAAAACGCTCCAAAAAACTCAATTTTTTTTCTGCTCCTAGAAACTGAAGCTCAAAAAAATGCTAATTGCCTAAAGTAGCGTAAACCGCGCACTTTTTTCTCCTTAAAATAAGGGGAATCGTGGGTGCGCAATATACGCCGATACCCGCGTTTAGTTTGAATGCCTCCGCCGACATATACCGAGCGCAGTACACTCGGGTACATTCGGCCAGGCTTGGCTTCACTTGCGGTCACGCTCCTAGCCTCTATGCGTGAGAAGCCGAGTGTGCCAGAGTGTACTGCGCTCGGTATATGTTGGCTGCGGCGTTCAAACTAAGCGTGGGAAGCGGGGATTCGACTCGGAGACAGCGCGGGAGAAGCGAGGAGGACACCACCGAGGCCGCAGACGGACGCCGGACCGGACAAGGCCGCCGATGGATGCCAGGCAAGACACAGACAAGGAGCATCTAAACTCTAAGTATATTCTTTTTTTTTCAGGATATTCTCTTCTAGGTTGGGGGTGCGCGCTATACACGGGTGCACGCAATAACCCGATCAATACGGTAGATCATTTTTTTGTACAACTTGCTGGTTGAAAGATGAATATATTGCCAGCTTAAAGCACAGCTCAAATGTCGGCGATATCGGCAGGCTCAATAAAAGCCAGCCGAAATTCGGCCTGTGTGTATGGCAGCCGGGCCAGCTTCTGTTGGAAAAGCATGCTGAAAAACCAGCAGCCGACTGGCACCAGATCAGAGCTCTCAGACAATGGCTGAGATCGCTGACTGGAGTGTTCTAACAGGCAAATCGATGTACTATCATCAGATTGTTAGTACAGCGGCTCCGATCTGAGCTGTGTGTACTAGGCTTTAGAGTGCTTCCACTCTGAATGAAGGCACGCAGGGGGCACCTTTGGACAGCAGCATTGTCAGTCTGGGGGGAGGGGAGTGTTAGAATCACTAGCAGATTTAGATACTATAACAAACAAGCCAAACGCCAGCAAATACTTTATAAGCAGTTTTCCTTTTGGAGTAAAGTTTTTACATAAATAAATAAAAGCTCATAATTGTTAGCATCCCAGTCAGTGGTAAATGATTTGTCTCATCCCTGTAACTCCTTCATTTGCAGGAGAGCATGTTCTGTTGAAAAACAACAGACTGAGAGCCGGTCCACACAGGGGCAGCACGACTTGCTGAGCGACTCGGCAAGGCGATCTTCCCACGACTTTAGAGGCGACTTGCAAAATGACTTCTGTATTGAAGTCAACGCAAGTCGCCCTGAAGTCGTCCCAAAGTAGTAAAGGAATCTTTTTCTAAATCGGAGCGACTTTTAGAACGGTTTCACAGTACAGAATGGAGCGCGACTCGTCAGGTGGCCTGACGAGTCACGCCTGTGTGAACCGGCTCTCACTGGCCCGATCGCCAGGTGAAAATAAAGGAAGGAAAGCCTAAAAAACAAAACAAATGCAGCCATTACATCTAAGAATTGGTAAGCTGCAATATAATAAAGGTTTGCTTCTGGGTTCAATACTGCTTATAATGCCACGGCAATGCCAACCCAAAATAACCGTTTTGGGTGGCGTTGGCCTTTAAGGTGCCAAAGTTCAAAGTTTTACAATCATAAGATCTAGTAAACAGCCATCTCAATGTGAATGAGTGAAGAGTTTCTGTGCCCCAAGCAGTAATACCACAAAAATCTGTTTTGCATCATCCCAGAACCTGGAAAAAGAACACATCATTTACAGAAATTAGAAAAAAAGCACAAAAAAAAAGCGCTGCGAGTGTCACAAATAGATGCCTTATGATATTTTTGTTCCTTTTCCGAGTAGAGAAGTGACTGCTGTGGTTTTTGAGGGCAGCACTTAATGTGATTTGCCTCTGTACATTGTATACAGAGTGCTGACCCTGACTCCATGGCGGTCAACCCAGAGTCGTCGACCACATCCTCTGTGTACTGCTTCAGGGTGGCTGAGCGCAGCAGAGTGAGACATCATTGTTATTATTTATTTCAGCGCTGCACACCGCGAGGACATAGGGGCGCTATGACAATGGATATTATGCACAAATACAGGACACGCTGAAGAAGCCATTTATGAATAAAAAACATTATATAAAAGTACTATTTAACCACTTAAGGACCTTGGGAGTTTTTCAGATTTGGTGTTTACAAGACCAGTTTTTTTTTGCTAGAAAATTACTTAAAACCCCCCAAACATTATATATTTTTTCTAACACCCTAGAAAATAAAATGGTGGTCATTGCAATACTTTTTGTCACACCGTATTTGCGCAGCGGTCTTACAAGCGCACTTTTTTGAATAAAAAAAACAAACAATAAATTTGGCCCAATTTTTTTATATATTGTGAAAGATAATGTTACGCCGAGTAAAATGATACCCAACATGGGTCGCTTAAAACTTGCGCCCGCTCGTGGAATAGCGTCAAACTTTTACCCTTAAAAATCTCGATAGGCGAGGTTTAAAAAATTCTAAAGGTTGGATCTTTTGAGCTACAGAGGAGGTCTAGGGCTGTTTTCTTATTTATTTTTATTCATTTTATTTTTTATACTGAAAAAAATATAAATAAATGGATCACTTTTTTTCCTATTACAAGGAATGTAAACATCTCTTGTAATAGAAAAAAGCATGACAGGTCCTCTTAACCACTTAAGGACTGGACCAATATGCTGCTAAATGACCAAAGGTGTTTTTACAATTCGGCACTGCGTCGCTTTAACAGACAATTGCGCGGTCGTGCGACATGGCTCCCAAACAAAATTTGCGTCCTTTTCTTCCCACAAATAGAGCTTTATTTTGATGGTATTTGATCACCTCTGCGATTTTTAATTTTTTGCGCTATATACAAGAACCGTAGGAACAAAAATAGCGGCAGTTCAGCAGCTTGATTGTTCTTGCAGGTGACAGGGAGGGGACGTCTACCCCCTCGCACTGCCCCCCAGTACTTCTCCTGACTCACCTGTGCGATCAGAGAGTCGGAGAAGGAAACCACCGGAGGCAGAAGTTAACCATAGAGATATGCGGGGAACAGATTGTCCCCGGGTCATCTCTATGATTCTTGAAGGTCCGGGCATGACGGTATGCCCGGCCTGGCAGTTGTAAATACTGCTATGTACTCGGCTGGGCAGTTGAGATCGTCCCATTTTTATTTATTTTTTATCTCAGTCTTTCAAGCCTGGAGGACAGATGTGGGGTCTTATTGACCCCACATCTCTCCATAAAGAGGACCTGTCACTATTCCTATTACAAGGGATGTTTACATTGCGAGAGCAATAATTCTAGACCAATACCTCATCTGTAACTTTAAACTATAAATCTGTAAATAAAATGCATAATTTGGGCTAAAATGAGAATCACAATTTGTTTGCTTAGAATAAACACCACAATTCTCTCCTGATATAACATCATATTTCACATTCAAATTCATTACAGTGTATTTTTTTTTAAATCACATTTGAAAGACGGAGTTACATAAAATATTGCAACAACCACCATATTATTCTCTAGGGTTTCTGCTAAAAAATATATACATCATGTTTGGGTGTTCCAAGTTATTTTCTATAAAATAATGATTTTAATGTGCAACTTGTAAGCAACAAATGTCAGAAAAGGTTTGGTCTTTAAATGGTTAAACCTCCCTCATTTACATGCACAAGTTCTTATCTTTGATGAAAGAACAAAAAGATACTTTTGTTTCTACTTATTTGTTGTGATAAAACTTGGCATGCTGCCTGGGTTATTTTTTTTTCCAGCAGTGAGAGCTCTCTGCACTTGTTAGAAAAAATTGTGACATGCTGTTTTGAAGACCGGGAAGGGAAAAAGATTGCAATTTTGGTTCTTAACAATTAATGGTGCAGCTCTACCTTGCAATAGAAATAAAAGTGATCAAAAACATTTTTTTTCAAAGGTAAAGTGTAGAAAATCTAAAAATGGTAATAAAATAAACAATACAAAAAAAATTAAAGCATCCCCTTGTCTCGTACGTCACGCCCACACATGTAAACGGCATTCAATTCACACATGTGAGGTATCACCATGAACGTTAGAGCGAGAGCAATAATTCTAGACCTCATCTGTAACTTTAAACTATTAATCTGTAAATAAAATGTAAGCATTGCCTATGAGGATTGAGTACTGTACCAAAGTTTGGCACCATTCCACAAGCGAGCGCAATTTTCAAGCATGACATGCTAGGTATCTATTTACTTGGCGTAACATCATCTTTCACATTATACAACAAAATTGGGCTAACTTTATAGTGTTTTTTTTTTTTTTTTATTGATTAAACTTTTTCTTGCTCCAAAAAAACGCATTTGAAAAATTGCTGTACAAATACCGTGCAAGATAAAAAGTTTCAACAACCGCCATTTTAGGGTTTCTGCTAAGAAAACATATATAATGTTTGGGGGTTCCGAGTCATTTTCTACCAAAAAATTATGATTTTTACATGCAAAGTGCCAGAATTGGCCCAAATAGGAAGTGGTTATTAAACAAAGTTCTCACAGAAGATATGACAGTGCTTCTTTAAAGGGAACTTTAATGTAACAAAACTTCCCTTCACACGATGACCTTATTTTGGTTTTACTTCCTCTTGTTTCTTGTAACTTTAATAAATGTGCCTCTTATCTTCATTCATGTAAAATGTGTTTCTATATTACAACCTTTACTTCAATATAGCGTTAGCACTAAGAGCTTTCAAGTGGAAGGAGAGGGCAGGTGAGCTCCTAGAAGAGCCGGGCTCAGTGGACAATCTAAGAAGGCACAGCGCTCGGATTGGTCCAGAACAAGTCTGAACTAGGCTCATTAGTGGTGAGCCGACATCAATGAAATCTCTGAATGTCTTAATGCTTTCACGTTACAATATGTATCAGGTCTTTATCTTCCCCAAAAATCTTCTGGAAGTGAATGAAGTTCAGCACTGTGATCTTAGTTCACCTTTCGTCTTTAGGTTTGAGCTGTTTAAAGGTGTATTAAAAGTCTGCAAATCGCAGCTAAAGATATGGAAGATAAGAGCTCTCTCACAAGTATTACGTTTCGTGGATCGGACAGGACATATTTCGGTATTGTAGTCCTGGTTCTCCTGTACAACTCAATGACAGGCTGAAATTGGCCGGGGCCAACCATGGCTGTGAGCATGTATCCACACATCAGGCTGATGCCTGCGGTTTCGTAGAGATGCACAACCCTGGATGCAATTTGTCTGTGTCCAGGGTTGGAATTGTACCTAACCTCAGGTAACCGATGTATATACGAATACCCGCAGGTATTAAGATGTACAGGCTGAGCAACCCCTGCTGGTGCCATCTCTTCCCCAGGTAAGAGACACACATGTACCCAGCCATCCACATGATGTAAAACAAAAAACGGAAATTCATCAGACCAAGTCATCTTCTTAGTTTTCACCATGGTCCAGTTCTGATGTTCACGCGCCCATTGTAGTCCCTTTCAACTGTGGATACGGTTGGTCTGTGTGGTGCTGTGGCCCAAAGACAGACCCCACAGCAAAACGGCAATCAGCGCACCTACCAACGCAAAGCTAAAAAGGACAACTCCCCCATTTTTCCTCTATGGCGCAGTGAGCACTTACACCAGGTACAACAAAAAAAAAGTAAGCACACAAAAGTGAAACAGGGTGTACACATTGGGGTTGATTTACTAAAACTTGAAAGTGTGAAATCTGCTGTATCTGTGCCTGGTAGCCAACCAGTTTCTAACTTCAGCTTGCTCAATTAAGCTTTGACAAAACACCTGTAAGCCGATTGGTTTCTATGCAGAGTGGCTCCAGATTTTGCCCTCTCCAATTTTAGTAAATCAACCCATGGTCTTCCGTCAAAGAAAAAGGATTCTGTCCCTGACCCGCCAGGGTGAAAGGCTCCTGACAAAGACTGGGCTACTCATGGTCCATCCATAACCAAAACTGGGTGGACTAGTTCCTTTAGGAGACCTGCAGAAACAATGTCTCCCCAGGTGCTTCCCAAAAGGGACCCCTCAACCAAATTGCCACGTGCCCTCCTCCCCAAAAAGACATTCAGGGCAGGCCCAGGGATCTACACCCTACCAATCGCGAGTGAATAAAGTACCAATGTGCTGTGAAAAAGTGCAAAAAACAAACAACATACAAAAAAGGGAAGGGGTTAAAGGAGAAGTCATTCAGTACCATACAATGGCAGGCTTTCCGGTATGCAGAAGTGCATGTGACCATGGCGCCATATTAAGCTCAACGTAAGCTCTCCTACTGTGAGAATTTCTGCCACAGGTACAAACACACCACAGGATTTTCTCAGACCAGCCCCTGGCCAGACAAATGCAGCCCCATCCCTACTAGGAAGGCATCAGTACTTAGGGAGAACTCTGCCTTCAACCGGGGACAAGCCTGGCCAGAAACAACATGGGAGGAAAAGAACCCTCTCACCACACTCACATTTTTACACCACCAAAATACTAAGGCAGGCCATACACAAAACAAAATTTATTTTCTGCAAACATAAGATGCAGGAATGCAATTCGACTCCCCATCAACGCAGATTGCGTTGGCAGGAGAATCCCTCTCGTTGAATCATCGAATTCCCTCGTGGGGGGGGGGGGCAATATCTAAGTAGATCTATCGAACAACTTAGGTACATTTAGCCTGCCCATACATGCAGGGCCGTCTTTAATATGGTTTGGGCCCTGGGCAAACATTTTTTTTGGGCCCCCCTTCAGCTTATTTTGGGCCTGGCTGGTTCACATGTATGTGTTTTGGCGGCCCTCATTTGTGCAGGCACAGCATTGATTTGAATGGGCTGCCATGCCTTTGTTTCCTGCAAAAAAAAAGGTGCATTCAGCATTTTAAAAACACAGTTGCCTTGAAATCCATTCTGCTTTTGCACCATGCGACTTACCTGCAGTTCTTGCACACACAAATGCACAGTGTTTTTAAAAGCGTGACCTAAACGTCTAAAAATGCAGCAAGTTTGACAGTGCAGGAACTGCAGATAGGTCACTGCAGACAGCAGAATGGACAGACAGTGCTGTATTTCATTGCTTGATGGGCATAGGTGTGCCGTGTGCTCAGCCTATTACATGAGGGATCAAATGAATGGGCTGCTGTGCCTGCACAAATGTGGGCCGCCAAAACACATACATGTGAACCAGTCAGGCCCAAAATAAGCCCATCAAGCAGTTAAATACAGACAGTAATGCCATGTTCTCTGAGGCCTCACTCAGCCTGGACTGCAGATCTGGTCTGTGATTTAAAGAGTTCCTGTATTTTACACATGGCATGGCCTGGGGTCCCATGGTGCTAAAGCAGAATGGACAGACGGTGCTGTGACCCCATGCCATGCCATGTGTGAAATACAGGAACTTTTTAAAACACTGACCAGACCTGCAGTGAATCATCAAATATTATAAAGACTTTGGGCACACTCTACAGAAAACTTCTATTTACAATATAGCAAACAGTGACATACATTGAGGAGCAGGACATGAAGAAGTCAGCCTCGGGAAGAGCAAACTGGGGATGTTATAAAATCACATTCTAATTCACTTTTATATACAAGCAGCACCCAGTGGCAGGATGGGAGAAGTGCACGTCTAAAGGGAAGCCAGGGGTACTGTACATTTTAAAACACTGGGAAGGGAAGCAGTACTGTCACCTGGCTGCGTGCCGCTGATGATTTTCAGCCTGATTTGTGGGCAGCACAGGGGCTTAACAGGCGGCAGGGCCGCCATCAGGAATTATGGGGCCCCTTACACAGCTTCAGGCATGGGCCCCCTGGAGCAGAGAACGGGGGGGGGGTGCTGCCCCCTTAAATTGAGATGTGGGGGGGCGGGGTTGCCCCGAATTTAGAAGCGGGAGGCCCTTTACAAAAAAAAGATTTAATAAAGAAAAATATATATAAAAAAAGGGGTGTAGCCATCCGGGGCCCTGGGGACCTCTGGGCCCTTTAATAAGAAGAAAAAAAGAAATAAAAAATATATATAAAAAAATATATATTTTTTTAAAAAGGGGGTTGCCATCTGGGGACCTCTGGGCCCTTTAATATTTTTTTTTTTAATAAAAATAAATTACAAAAAAGGGGGGTTGCCATCCGGGACCTCTGGACCCTTTAATAAAAAATAAAATAAAAAATATATATTAAAAATAAACACTTATAAAAAAAAGTGGGGTTGCCATCCAGGGCCCTGGGGACCTCTGGGCCCTTTAATAAAAAAAATATATAAACAAAAATAAAAAAATAAACATTTATAAAAAAAATAAAAAAGGGTGTTTGCCACATGGGGCCCTGGGGACCTCTGAGCCCTTTGATATATAATATATATATATATATATATATATATATATATATATATATATATATATATATATATATATATATATATATATATATATATATATATATATATATATATATATATATATATATATAAAGAAAAAGAAAAAAAAGAAATAAAATATAAAAATATATATATAAAAAAAGGGGGGTTGCCATCTAGGGCCCTGGGGACCTCTGGGTCCTTTAATAATAATAACATTTATATTATATAATATGTATATATAGATTATATAGATATATATATATATATATATATAGATATATATATATATTAAAAGAAATATATAAAAAAGATGTTTTTTTATAAAAAAGGGGGGTTGTTATCCGGGGCCTGGGGAACTACGGGCCCCTGGGGGTCACCAGACCTCTAAAAAAAAATTGTCCCTTTAATAAAAAATAAAATAAAAATATATAAAATAAATATATATTTTTATTTAAAAATAAATAAAAAAAGGGGGTTGTCATCTGGGGCCCTGGGGGCCTCCGGGTCCCTGGGGACACCTAAAAAAAAATTGGCCTTTTAAAAAAATATATACTTAAAAAAATTGGCCCTTTAAAAAAAAATAAAAAAAAGGGGGGGGTTGCCATCTTGGGCCCTGGGGGCCTCCGGGCCCCTGGAGACCTCCGGACCCCTAAAAAAAAAAACATTTTTTTTTTTTTCAAAGGGGGTTGCTTTGGGCCCCCAAAAGTGACAGGGCACTGGGCAGCTGCCCCTGTTTGCCCTATGGTAGAGACGGCCCTGCATACATGGTTCGAACCTCACCTGTTTAGCAGGGAACCATCTATGACCAGCCTAACTGGTGCCTTCACCAGGGAAGGGGAACCAGCTTTCTTCCTCCCGAAAACGGAGAACACTTGATCTTAGCAAAAAAAACGAGAAGCAACGACGAGCCTATTCCTGTCTGGGAATCATTTGCAAATCTTTGGGAAGATTAATGAATTGCGTTTGCTAATTATCTACACCACCCCCATGTCTTCTACCTCCTTCACCTAATGAGTGTCATTTGTAACGCCGGTCTTCACAGACAGTGCTAACCCCTATTATCATCACATTATAGGACGCTGAATACATTGGAACATGACATTAAACAAATTAATGGCGCTTTGTGAATGGGGTGTGAGCTACCTGGGCTCATCGGAGATGAAAGGGCACCACACAGTGATATCACTCATTTCCATACACTGAACGGGATAGTAGTTCTTATTTCCATTTGACCCGTCTGTACCGTCATGAATTTGTCACATTGTATGATTTATGACACTCTGTCAGCTGTACAATATCACTATGTATTTACATGTATACAATCAGTGACAGGTTTCCATAGCAGACTAACAGGTCCATCACATACAATATGACAGCACTCACCATCGCTGGCCAACGATTTGGTTATGACTGATGCCTGGCATTGCTGAAATACACCAACCATGTTTTTAATTCTTGTACTGAAATATTTAAAGCAAAACTAATCTTTTTCAATCAGCATTCACTTTTTTTAATCCTTATGCTGCTGCCATTAGTAAATAGATGGGAATATATATTATATTTACGTGTTTTAAACAAAGTGGGCTGAGCAGTGAAGGCTAGCCAATCAGCTGCAGTCATGATTTGGTTGACAGCTGCGGGTCCTTCGACACAGTTTAGCATTGAGGCCCCTTTCACACAGATGTTCTGATCAGGTCTGCCTGTGAGTTTTTCAGGCGGACCTGATTCTCAATTCTTCTCTATGAAGCAGTGGGTGTAAAGCAGGGGTCTCAAACTGGTGGCCCTCCAGCTGTTGCGTAACTACAAGTCCCATGAGGCATTGCAAGGCTGACAGTAACAAGTGTGACTCCCATAGGCAGAAGCATGATGGGACTTAGGCCGCATACACACGATCAGTCCAAACCGATGAAAACGGACTAAAGGTCCGTTTCATCAGTCCAAACCGATCGTGTGTAGGCGGTCAAAAAAATATAACTTGCTTTAAAACTGAACCGATGGACGCCCGACCGATCAAAATCGATCGTTAGTACGCACGACCATCGGTTAAAAATCCACCCATGCTCAGAATCAAGTCGACGCATGCTTGGAAGCATTGAACTTCGTTTTTTTCAGCACGTCGTTGTGTTAAAACATGTAAACGTCACCGCGTTCTAACACAATCGTTTTTTTAACCGATGGTGTGTAGGCACATCAGACCACCAGTCAGCTTCATCGGTTAACCGATGAAAACGGTCCTTCGGACCGCTTTCATCGGATCATGTGTTCGCGGCCTTATAGTTCTGAAACAGCTGGAGGGCTGCCAGTTTGAGACCCCTGGTGTAAAGGGACATGTAATACGATCCGATCTGCCAAAAACAGACAGATGTCTAGCAGATCAGATCGGATGGCAGTCGGGTGTAAATCAGATTAGATGGCCGTTGTGATTGGCCCTTTACCCCAATCTGTGATCAGCCTAGTCCCAAGGACTTAGTGATCACAGAGCGTGTTGCCCCCATGCTGCAGGGGGTGAGCAGGCAGCGCAAGCACGGGAGGATGTCCATGGATGCCCTCCCGGCATTTTATGCCCACACTGTAGCCGTCTTTCTGCTATAGGGGGGTTAAATTAACACAATTTTTAGTAAAAGACAATAGAAACCGAAATAATTAATAAAAAGGAAGTTGATCAGATATTAAAGTGGACCCGTCAAAAAACGTCTTGGTATTTTTTCTTAAAAAAAAAAAAAAAAAAAACAGCAATGATTAAATACCACCAAAAGAATGCTGTCTAAAAATAAATGATGAGAATGTAATTTGGGTACAGAGCTTCATGACCACGCAATTATTATTCAAAGTGTGACAATGCTGAAAGCTGAAAATTGGTCTGGGCAGGAAGACGGAAAAAGTGCCCGGTATTGAAGCTGCTAAAGGAATAGTAGGCTGCCATTATGGACTTCACTGTTCACAAACATGTTGGCTGCCATACAGATCCACTGGCTTCAAAGCCCTTAGAAACATTGATCCACAATATGTTAGCAGTCTACTAACTTCCATGCTACATGCCTGTTCTCGGTGCTAGTAAAAGTATTGGCATCACAGACAACCAAGCAACTAACATTTTTAGGACAAGTTTAGAAATTGCAGCCCCATAATTCCATTGGTAGAGAACAAAATGGGAGCAATCTGTGCAAGACTTACAAACAACATTGATGTTGAATACACCACAACTATCTATAGCCCATGGGACTTTTATCGAGTCACAAATCTAAGAAAATGTATTGAGAATTTATTGAGTGAAAAAACACATATATTATAAAACACATTATTATTTTACATGTATACAAACAATGAAAAGCCGTCAAGTTTTAAAAGATCTGACATCAACATATGACAACTGAGCTGATGCTTTGATCAATCAAAATGGTCTGTGCCTAAATCCCCTACGCGTTTCGCAAGATAAAACCTTGCTTCCTCAGGAGAAGCACACAGGGATATCTAAAGATAGAAAGTATGGGCCAGATTCAGAAAGTATTTACGTTGGCGTATCTAGAGATACGCCGCGTAAATACTAAGAATAGCCGGCGTATCTATTTTTGGTATTCAGAAAAGAAGATACGCTGGAATTCTGCTAATATACAAGGGCGTAAGTCTGTTACACCCTCGTATATTAGTTGCAATTTTACGATGGCCGCTAGGTGGCGCTTCCGTAGTTTTACGCGTCGAATATGTAAATTAGGGAGTTACGCCAATTCCTGAACGTACTTGTGGCCGTTTGCGTAAGCGTTATTCCGGCGTAAAGTTACCCCTGCTATAGGAGGCGTAGCCAATGTTAAGTATGGATGTCGGGACAGCGTCGAATTGTATGCCGTTTACGTCGTTTGCGTAAATCGTTCGGGAATGGGGCTGTACGTAAGTTACATGCACGTCGTTTACATTGACTACTAGCGACGTGTTTTTATGCATGCGCACTGGGATACGTCCACGGACATGAATCACGCCCCCACATTAATAATTGTAATTAGGCGCCCTTACGCCGGACACTTTACGATACGCCGCCGCAACTTATGGAGCAAGTGCTTTCTGAATAAGGCACTTGCCATAAAATTTGCGGAGGCGTAGCGTAAAGAGCATATGCTACGCCCGCAGATAATTACGCAGTTTTCTCTAAATCTGGCCCTATACAGTATTTGCAGCTGAGAGAGCTCTAGCCTTGATCACAGATCTCCATTAGGTTATTTTTTATGTGATGGTTTGGAATTTTAGTTTTTTGTCTTTTTATTGTGATCTGTTGGGATGCCTGGAGATCCATATAATAGGCACCTGTCCTTTTCATCTTCCCCGCCTCTCTACAACCCCTGGGTAGAGTCTGATGTGCATCTAGGATAGCCCCCCGTCTGGCCTGTGGAAGTTTCTGTTATTGGATTTTAATTATAAGTTAACGTATATTCTCGAGTATAAGCTGAGTTTTTCAGTACATTTTTTTGTGCTGAAAATGCCCCCCCTCGGCTTTCACTCAAGTCACCTTCTTGCGGCTAATCTCCAGGATTTTGAGTACCCGGTACTGGCCGGCCGTAGATTCCCTGGACCCCAACCATGGCACAGATGTAGCCGCACTCTTTCTCTATAAGTGTGCAAAGTTTTATGTCCGAGGGATCTACAGTCGGGAAGCACCGATTTTTCAAATCCGGGCACCCCTTCCATAGACTCCCATGTTAAATGATAATTTCTCTGGTGACTTTGAGGACCTGGTACTGACCGGTCGTAGGTCCTCTGGACCCGGAACTTGGCACACATGTAGACCAATTTCTCCTCTACAGGTGTGCAAAGTTTTTTGTTTGAAGGACCTACGGCTGGGGGTCAATAATTTTTCAAAGCCGAGCACCCCTTCCATAGACTCCCATGTTAAACGTCAGTCTAGTCAAGGGCACAGTGAGGCAAGGGCACAGTGAGGCATGGGCACAGTGAGGTATGCAGATGGGCAACCTAGGCTTATACGCGAGTCAATACATTTTCCTATTTTTTTGTGGCAAAATTAGGTGCCTCGGCTTATATTTGTGTCAGCTTATACTCGAGTATATACGGTAATTGGGTTTTGGACAGATTTCATAATCGTGTAACTTTCTAACATCAAGCGGGACGGGATTTTTTTTTCTGGTACAATCTTTTTTATTGAAATTTTTGAGAAGTGAGAACAACTGTAATGATCCCACGCAGGGGATATAAACAATAAGCATAACATGGCACAGCATAATAGTGCACATTAAAAGCATATTTGATAGTGGGAATTGTCAAACATCAGGGGATTTTTATATTTTTTTAACCTCTCATGTGCTTTCCATCTTCCGATATCCCTGTGTGCTTCCCCTGAGGAAGCACGTTTTTATCTTGCGAAACATGTAGGGAATTTAAGCACAGACCATGTTAATTGATGGACAGCATCAGCTCAGTTGTCATATGTTGATGTCAGGTCTTTTCAAACTTGAAGGTTTTGGAATGCCATTTGATGATGTATTTTTACTGTTGGTATACATGTATGTGTTTTATAATATATGTATTCTTTCACGCAATACATTTTCTTATATTTTACCTTGCTGTTGTGATTTAAAAAAAGTCCCATGGGCTATAGTTAGTTGTGGTGTATGTACTAATCGGGACTGAGACACAACCGGTACCCATTTCATACCAGCACACTTTTTTATAACATTGATGTTGAAGTGTAAAATTACCCAAAATTAATCAAAAATGTAGATGCTAGACAGGTATGAATAGATTGACGTTGCACAATCTATTGCCACTTGTTGGATAATTATTATTAAAAAGTTGACAGAAAATGGATAGCAGGCACTTCCTGTTATAGGGTGACAACATCCTGTGCCTGTCACCAAACGGTGCTCCTGTGTTGTCACCCTGGTAAAGTATAACTAAAGCCCAAACTTTGCTAGAGTGAATTGGGGATTAGAACACTTGTTATTTTGCAGTCGGTGTCCCCGTTAAATAGATTCACCCTCTCCATTTGTCCGGTTTACCATTATCATTAAAAGTGAAAGTAAAAGCCAATCCCAAATTTTGGGTTGTTCCCAGAAAAGTAATAGAAGAAAAATCTTCCAATGGGGACACAAGTTCTGGTGAACTGGGGATCCCAGAGGAATTCCCCTAATATGCAAGGATTTTATCTCACTTCCTGTTTGGTTATGGGACAGGAAGTAAAGAGAAATCTCCATAATGGAACACAGATGGCAAAAAAAAATAATCTGAGAGTGGTTATAACCCTCCTTTGCTCTATCCAAAATGAAAAAAAAAGTTTTGCCTAAAGTTCTACTTTAACCACTTCCTGCCCGGCCTATAGCAGAATGAAGGCCAGGCGGTGGTTCAGTTATCGTGACTGGGCGCCATATGATCCTGGGGGTGCGCATTGCGGCGATCGGTGGTGCAGTGTGTCAGTCTGACACACCGATACACCGATCTTGGTAAATAGTCTCTGATGGAGGCTCTTCACCATGTGATCAGCTGTGTCCAATCACAGCTGATCACGATGTAAATAGGAAGAGCCGTTGATCGGCTTTTCCTCACTCACATCCAACAGACACAAGTAGATGAGAGCTAATCGGCTGCTCTCCAGACGGGGGGGGGGGTATGTGCTGATTGTTTTACAGCGCAGCCCCCCTCAAATGCCCGCCCAGAACCACCAGGCTGCCGCCAGGACCACTAGGGATGGCCACCACACTGGACCACCAGGGAAATGCTAATTAGTGCCCATCCCCAATGCCTGCCAGTGCCACTGACATCATTGATGCCTAACCGTTCCATCCATCAGTACCGATCAGTGCCACGTATCAATGCCGCCTATCAGTGCCACCCATAAGTACCCATCAGTACAGCCTTGCAGTGCCACCTATCAATGTCCATCCATTTGTGATTATCTATCTGCCTACATGTTATGCATACCAAGCCAACGTGATATTCGGTGAGGCTCCTGAGAATCAGCTGTTCCCTGAGAAGCCGTGTGATTGATTTCTGCGATATACTGCTGTGGATTCTACAGGCTTTCTTATAGCTTATATTTGGTAAGCTCCTGTCCATGTGGTGGTGGTTCACGACTGTCTGAAGTGCACTGGGGTGCTTCCTGTGATACACGGAATAATCTTTTATATTGGACTTTATTTCTATATTTGGACCTTATGTTGGCGCAAACTTTTTTCCTTTTTATAATGTCCATCAGTGCTGCATATCAGTGCCAACCATCAGTGCCCATTGTCAGTGCCCGTCAGTGACACCTTATTGGTGCCGCCTTATAAGTGCCCATCAGTGAAGGAGAAAACGTACTTATTTACAAAATGTTTTACCAGAAACAAAAGAAAAACAATTTTTTTTAATTCCGTCTTTTTTTGTTAAGCAAAAAATAAAAACCACAGAGGTGATTAAATACTACCAAAAGAAAGTTCTATTTGTGGGGAAAAAATAATGAAGAAATGATTCTGTTTGGGTAAAGTGTAGCATGACCATGCAATTGACATTTAAACAGCGACAGCGCTGAAAGCTAAAAATTGGATTGGGCAGGAAGGGGGTGCAAGTGCCTGGTAGACAAGTGGTTACACCGGCAATAGACGGATAGAATTTTAAATGAAAAATAATTAGGAAAATTCTCAGAACATTCTAATGTTGTTTGAAAGATTTTGTTTGCATTTAACATTTGATTTTGAAATGAATGAACTTTACCAAACGAAAACACTTTAAAATGTATTCTTTCGGGGAAAAAAAAAATGTTTATTCTGCTCCTTTGAATTTTTTTTGTGAGGCCAACACTGGAGTACGCAGGAAGTAGCCGAAAAGAGGCTGCAAAAGATCAGAGTCACTGAGATGTAACTAAAGATAAAAAGGTAAAAACAGGGTTTGAACTATAAGACATCCTCCGAACTTGGTTTTAATTTTATAACCTACCAAATTCAAAGCGCGGTTTCAGCTGAATTTTTTTTTAAGGCAGCAGCTACAAACACTGTAGCTGCTGACTTTTAATAAGCACTGTCAACCTGTCCAGGGAGCCCGCAATGACGGCACTCGAGGCCGATCCGTCCATCGGATCGGGTGCTGACCGTACTAAGGGAAACAGGCAGAGGAGCCATGCGGCGTGACTGCCCGTTTCCTACTGTGCATGCGCGAGTCACGCGGTGCTTTGTGAATGGCCGGCTGTTTTCTGGGACACATACAGGTCCCAGAAGACAAACTAGGAGAAATATTAAGACTACCGCGAAATAGGGAGTGGCAGATTAGGACGATCTGCCTAGCAACAGCTATTTCTGGTAAGTAAAAAAAAATATGTTTTTTTTCCACATTTTTAGGAGCCTTTTTATGCATTTTTTTTTTTTTTTTTTAGGGTGGACCTCCGCATTAAACCTTTATATAGTAGGTTAGGTTTTATTGATTGTCTGTGTAAACAAAAAAATGTTAAGGGGTGTTTTATTGTATGGGTGTATCTAATCCTAAAATTGGTTATCAAACATTGTTTTTGTATTGTCTAAAAAAATTGGAAAATTTATAAAATAAAGATTATAAACAAAATCTGTATTTTAAGTAAAAGAGAATATTCTTTCAGAAAAAAAAAGCCTAATTCATAAAAGTCACAATCATGACCAGGAAAGTTCTTGTGTCGAAGTCAAGTGTAAAAAAGTGGTGAAAAGTCTGTTAAATGCAGTGAAAATTTAAAAAAATAACAACAACGCCACCTAGAGGACGGTTCCCTATGCTGAATAGAAGAAGCTCTGTGTCGACTTATCCTGGTGTGGGATCTCTGCATTCACTGCGAGCGGTTCAGGGTGATAATATGACACAGACCTCTCACTGTGCTGTATTCTCATACAAACAAGTCCTGAGTGACTTGACCTACACTAATATTTTTAGAGGAGCAGCCATTTTTTCAATTAATTAATTTTTTAATCAATTTTCCAAGTACAAATTATTTATATCAAATTATTGGTGCGGAAATGTCCCGAGTGATATTGATAATATATCTGTGATCATTGTGACTGATATTTTATACTATTATTATTAGAATATCATATGGATTATTATTTTAAATATTTTATTGATAGGTGCCAAATAAAAGGCGATAAAAAATAAAATAAAATCAATAATAAATAAATAAAATAAAATCAATAATAAATAAAATAAAATGCAGCACAACTCTTATACAAAAACAAACCCAAAGACGAGCTTTCACAACTGTGTATAAAAATGCAATTTAAAAGCAATAAATCAATTGCAATAAAATAATGGTGGTGACACCCTGTACCCGGGCTACCACCCAGTAAAATATTTTTTTAAGCTTAATAGTTTTCTTTACCGTACTGCAGTCCTGGTTTCATGTCCTCAGTGTTCGTTTTTGCTCTGATGTTGCTGTAATTCTGCTCTGTTTTGGACACTTCCTGGTTGTCTGTTTTCCTGAGGACCACAGTACTGGGAGCTTCTAGTTTTGTTTTCCAAACCATCACTGCTCTATGGCTCTGTCCAGCACAGAGGCAGCATAACATGCAAAAACGAAACTAGATGCAAAAACGAAACTAGAAACTGCAGGTACATTATATGATTGATTTTTATCTATTTTTAATAGTTTTTAAAAGGAATCAGTTAACTATTATGTCTCTATACCCTGTAAACAGTCATTTTGGCAAAAAAAAATTCCTTTACAACTCCTTTAAGGCTCCTGCAACTCTGAACAGTGATCCACAGTGGATCGCTCTTCAGAGATCATTTGACAGAAATTATGTCCCCCTCCTTACTGCCTGTTTTGAACCCCAAAAAACTGCAATGACATAAGCGCAGCCTCATAGCCTTATACAGTTGAATAGGTCATGATTGGCAGGCATTACTACCTGCCAAGTGAGGATAAACTTTGCTGTCCTGTGATGCAGAGCATTGTGCCAACACCATCTGGCCACCCCCAATTACCTTTGTAATCTAAGGGGTTGGGGGGCAGTAAAAATGTGGATTTACATGAGAGAGCTTGACAGGTGTCGTCTGCAGATTTACCACCCCCTGGCCCCAATTGTAAAAGAAGCCGAATGCAGCCACCATATCTAAAGACTGTAAACCGCAATAATGTTGTTTATTTCGGCTCCATGCACACTGAAACTGATAAACTGCAGTTTATTGGCGTTTTGTCTTTTTTTTTTTAAAGCCCATAAACTGAACTCTATGTTAGCCTATGTGCCCATGCACACCTGGGCGTTTTTCAGTGTTAATGAGCTTTGGAGTTTATTGGCTTTTCTCTGAACGCCCGAAATTTGCGATCAAAGTGTCGTTTTCCGGCGGGAAAAAACGCTAAAAAATTGTTTTTTATCCATAAAAAAAAAAACAAAAAAAAAAAAACCTGATAAAAGCTACACTGAAAAACACTGATTAAAGCTGTTGCAAAAACGCTAAAAAAACGTTGCAAGGCTCCCTGCAAAGCTACTGGCGTTTTTTTTTAGCTTCTATCAGCTTCAGTGTGCATGGAGCCTAAAAAGGTGAAGTGTAGTTGGGACATATATAAATATATATATAAGAGAACAATTGATTGGAGTCTTAACACTTGAGGCGTTCCGTGAAACAATGTTCACTTCATCAGGAGTCTGACATGATATAGCAGGGGTGTCAAACTCAATTTCATTGTGGGTCGCATCAGCTTTATGAAAATGAGTCGGTTGTATCTGTAAGATTAGATGTCCAGCGCATCCCCCTCCCCTTTATATTAGAAGTCAAGAGCCACCCCACCATCAGAAGTTGAGCCCCCCACTCTCCCTTACATCACAGTGCTCCCCCCTTTCCTTATGTTGCTGCTGGGAAGAAGCTGGATGCATTGCTTGAAAGCAGAAAGTAAGGGCCCTTTCACACGTGCGGACCGTTTTTTAGGTCCGTTTTTTTCATCAGTTGATCAGTTTTTCGTCAGTTTTTCATCCATTTTCGTCCGTTTTTCGTCCGTTTTTCCATCCGTTTTTTTTTTTTTTTTTTAGAACTTTTTTTTTACTACATATTTTGATGAAAAACGGATGTTAGCGGATCGGATGTTAAACGGATCGTCCGCTAACATCCGTTTTTCGTCCGTTCCGTTTTTTTGACGGAAGAAAAATAGGGTTTTCTTCCGTTCAAAAAAACGGAGCTTAACGGAGACGGATGCAAACGGACGTTAGCGGATGCTCATCCGCTAACGTCCGCTATCCCATAGGGATGCATTGCGGTCCGTTTTTCATCCGTAAAAAAAACGGACGAACGGTCCGCACGTGTGAAAGGGCCCTAAGGGTCTGAAGCTCTCCTGCAGCTGCAGGAGAGGTGTGAGGGCCTCATGAAATGCCCTGGAGCGCTAGATTCGGCCCACGGGCCTTGTGTTTGACATCTGTGTTCTAGGTGGTTTAATTTGGGGGTGGTGTGCTAGAAGTGGTGATTTGGGGGGTATTTGTGTTACCAAACTATTAGATTTAAATTAAATGACACAACTAAGTTTTTACTGGCATTTCTGAAAGTTACAAAATTACAGTTTTAAGTGCAAATTTCCATATATAGGCTAGAAGCTGCAGGAGAGGTGCGAGGGCCACATGAAATGGCCTGGAGGGCCGGATTCGGCCCGGGGGCCTTGTGTTTGTCACCTGTGTTATATAGGATATCTGTAGAAAGACAGAGCCATTAGTACATCATATCACCCCCCCCCCCCCCTAAAAAGAAAGCAAGAAAAAATATATGTATACATACATTTTTTTTGCCATGTAGTTTTTTTTTTAAATGGTACTAATGGCCCAGTCTTTCTTCAGATATCATACATATGTCAAACTCCTGATGAAGTGCACATTGTTTCATGAAAGCCGTCAAGTTTCAAAGTGTTTCTAGACCCAGGACCCTGCATTCACTATATACACGGAAATGCAATTATTTTAGTAAATATAAACTGCTAAAAACCTTTACTCATCAGCGGTATTAAGACTTCTATTAGTGTCTGGTAAAAGCTTGTAGGCAAAGGCCCAGATTCACATACAATTAGATTCGCGTAGAGTATCAGAAATACTCTACGCCGCCATATTTCACCTGGCTCTACGTGGAATCCTGGTAGATTTTGTCCAGTAAACTACGGCGGCGTAGTGTATTTCTCCTGGCGCAAGCCATCTACGCGAGTAGGGGGCGTGAAGCATTTAAAATAGGCGCGTTCCCGCGGCGATCGAACTGCGCATGCTCCGTTAAGAAATTTCCCGCCGTGCATTGCGCGAAATCACGTCGTTACGTCATTCGTTGTTTGAGTAGCGTCGTTTACGGACATTCCTATTCCCGAACGAGTTACGTAAAAAAAAAAAAATTAAATTTGACGCGGGAACGACGGCCATACTTAACATGGGCTACGCACCGTTAGACCAGCAAATAGCTGATCTAAGAGTACGTAGCAAAAAAATGACGTAAGCGATTGCGAAGACCGCTCGTATCTTCGTGGATCGCCGTAAAAAGTCATTTGCATATCCCGACGCTGAAAACAACGCAAACTCCTCCCAGCGGCCGCAAAAATATCGCAGCGTAGATCCGAAGGCTTACGAAGACGTAAGCCTCTCAGATCGAAGCCCGAAGCAGCCGTATCATGGTTTGAGGATTCAAACTAGTGATACGGCGCGCAAAATTTGAAATTACTCCTGTCTAACACCAGTTAGACAGGCGTAATCGCTCTGTGAATCTGGGCCAAAGTTTTTATTCTCCCATGACTGTTCTTAGAGGATGCAGGACCCTTGATCCTCTGTCTGGACAATGCTGATTGGCCCCGTGCTGATCACATGCACTCCCAAGAAAAAAAAAACACTATAGCAATACACACCAAACTGAGCATGTGCAGCCTGTCCCCTAGCCTCTGTAATATACGGAAATGGATTGGGGACAGTGGAAGAAGGAGAGGATCAGAGAAGACAGCCTTTTTACACAATGCAGAAGATTAACCCCTTAGGTTCTACAGTGAGTATAACAAGCATGATTTACTGCATATACAGACAAAGCTATATATTTTTTTAATTTTGCTATACTAAAAATCCCCCAAAAATATATATAATTTTTTTCCCCTTCAGTTTAGGCTGATATGTACTCTTCTACATATTTAAAAAATAAAATTGCAATAATTGCTTATTGATTGGTTTGAGTCATAGTATCTACAAAATAGGGGATAGTTTTATGGCATTTGTATTCATTTTTTTATTTTACTACTAATGGCGATCAGCGATTTTTATCGTGACTGCGACATTATGTGGACACATCGGACACTTTTGGCACTATTTTGGGACCATTCACATTTACACAGCGAACAGTGCCATAAAAATGCACTTATTGCTGTGTGAATTTGACTGGTAGTGAAGGGGTTATCCAGGAGGAGGCGCTGAAGGGGTTAAGTGTGTCCTAGGGATGTGTTCTAACTGTAGGGGGGGTGGGCTATGTGTGACACGACACTGATCACCACTTCCGATTACAGGGAGCCATGACGAGTGTCCCGTCACTAGCAAGAATGGGGAAATGCTTGTTTACATCAGCATTTCCCCGTTCTTCCTCTCCGTGATTCTATCGCAGGGACCCGCGATCACACTCACGGAGCTCGTGTGCCCACAATGCCGCGTCTTAAAGGCGACGTATATATACACATCGATCTGCCCAGCCGTGCCATTCTGCCGACGTATATTGGCGTGAGCCGGTCGTCAAGTGGTTAAAATCCCATAGGCAGCCTTAAATTAGGAGAAGTCTAATGCCGCGTACACACCACCGTTTTTCGGGTTGTAAAAAATTACATTTTGATGGTCTAGAAAAAACAACGTTTTTTTTTTTCAACCCGATCGTTAAAACGGCCTTGCCTACACACGATTGTGAAAAAAAATGCTCTAGCAAAGCGCAGTGACGTACAACGCGTACGACGGCACTATAAAGGGGAAGTTCCATTCGATAGGCGCCACCCTTGGGGCTGCTTTTGCTGATTCCGTGTTAGTAAAAGACGATTTGCGCTTTTCAGTCTGTTACCGCGTGATAAATGTGCTTACTCCATTACGAATGGTAGTTTTACCAGAACGAGCGCTCCCATCTCATAACTTGTTTTTTTTTCACGTCGCTAAAGCGTACACACAACCATTTTTTACGACGTTAAAAACGTAGTGAAAAATTTGAGCATGTTCGAAATTTTTAATGCCCATTTTTTAGAACGTGAAAAATGCTCTGGAGTCCACACACGACATTTAAAATTAACTACATTTTTTACAACCCGAAAAATAGTCGTGTGTACGCGGCATTACTCTGGGGATGGAGCTGCACCATTATATATGGTACCACCTCTACTAATGTTTTTTTTTTCCAGTCTTCATAAATTGTCTAGACAAAAAACAGAAATTGAATTTATCTATTTTTACTTTTATAAAAAATATATATATATATATATATATATATATATATATATATATATATATATATATATATATAAAAATATGAAAATAAGCAAAAATTCTTTTTTCTTGTTTTCTTATTCGATTTTTATTCCAACAAGTTATTTTCCGCAGTGAAATGCGGCTTTCGACCTTTTAAAAACGAAGCCAGAAAGTGCATAAAATATGGGCGAGTACATAAAAGTGTCACTATGTAAGCCGCATTCTATAAGCGGCACAGAGCGCGCAGGCTCTCAAGAAGCACAAGACGACAGGAAAACCACAAGGCAGCACAGAGTTCATGTGTAACCCTCTATTTGACTTCAATAACTGCTCATTTTACTATTAGTATAATTGGATACTGTGCCATTTCCAACCACGGAGTGGGGGCTCCGGTGACACAAGCTGTGCAGCATGGCTGCCTCCGATTAGCATAAGTATAGCTGGTCTGGCGGATCTGCGAGGACAGGCTCCGCTCTCACACTCAGCAGTGGGCGCCGAGCTGCGTTTGTGTGCTCCTTGCTGTGGGGCGGAGGGATTTGTATTGCTTTGTGTCATTTTTAGATATTTTTGTATTCTGTTTAAACATGTGTTAACAATAAATGACTCTGATATTCAGAAGTGCGAAGTCCTGCCGGGACGCGTTCTATTTCTTCATTTGATGTTGCGGTTCGGCTCTCGCCTTTATACCTGGTCTTATTTGGAAACTATTTTAAGGTTTTTACAGTGTCAGCGGGGTCACGGGGGAGAACCGTCGGCAGAGATGCAACGATGACCACGCTCTTGGTACACTGTAACTTGCTTTATTCATTTCTATTTTCCAGTAAATTTTCTTCCCAAAAAGCAGCCTAAGGGCTTATTCACAAGGGAGCAGAGGGCCGTACACCAGAAGAAAATGAGCGTATTTCTGCGTCTGGGAGTCACAAGTGTTTGTGTACAAACCAACAGGTTGTGGATGTGGTAAACGCACATCCAAACGCATGTGTAGAGGGATGGGTGAGCATCACAGGGTACAGTTTAGATTCAGAACTGTTTATCCATCCCTCAGATGTGGGGTTACCAGCATACAGTTGCAGCCAATCATTGATTTGTGCAGGCTTCTGCCTTCAGCTGAATGCAAACACCCGGGCTGAGTAATATATGCTTCAATTGATGATCTACAACCCTTTGTGGCCATGTGAATGAGCCCCAAATGATAATGCACTATATGGCCAAACTTATGTAGCCCCCTTCCAAATGACTGACTTCAGATGTTGCTCCATTCACACCTAGGCGTTTTGTCGCCTGTAGCGCGACGCTCACAAATGCCAGAGGGAGAAAAATACATGAAAGCCTATGGAGATGGTTCACATCTGAACGCTGATGCGCCTGACGCTCATCGCCTGTAGCAAAAAAATAGTTCCGGACCCTTTTTTGTCGCGCGTATCGGGCGGTTTGGGCGTATTTGAGCGTCTCCATTTCCCATAGAAAGTAATGGAAATGCTCGATTCAAGCGACTAGCGCGACAACGAGCGTTTGCTACAGGCGTTTCGTCACTTTAATCAATAGAACTTTTCACCCAGGCAGAAGATAAAAAAAATCTACCAACATAGCAACAAGTGATGAAAAGATGAAAATTGTTCCTATTGGCCAAAATAAAAAACGTCGAAGTACAAAAACGTCAGACAACGCTGTATGCAAACGCGCAAATAAGCATGAATACGCAAAACGCCGGAAAATAACGCCGGAAAAACGACCGAACGACTGACGCTCAGGTGTGAATGCAGCCTGGTTCCTGTTAATACTACATCATACAATATTACACAATTGTGCTCTTCCAACCTTGTGGCAACCAGCGGCTTTGCACCGCCACGAAATAATTGTATGTTATTGTTGCCAGCTGCCACTGGTCTATTCAGGTGGCCGGACATTGAGCGCCGACCACCTGAATAACGGCAGCTGGTTGGCTGTGCGGAAGTGCCTATCAGAGCCAGAGACTCTGATAGGCTTTCAGAGTACAGGCCTCGTCTTCCGGATGCTTTATCCAGGAAACGTACGGGGTGCGTTCTTTGGATAAGACTGATGGCCGTCTCAGCCAATCAGGTTCGCCGATTCTGGTTATCGGTAACCTGATTGGCTGAAGCATCACCAAGGTGGGAGAAGGCATCGAGGGACGTGGAAGGATTAAGGTAAGTGTATTTTACAGGGCACAGAGGCGATAATGGGCACAGAGGCGACAATGGGCCCAGTGGCATCAATGGGCACAGTGGCAACAATTAAAAGGACACAGTGACATGCACAGTGGCGACAATTGAGGGGCACAGTGGTGACAATTGGCACAGTGGCGACAATTGAGGAGCACAGTGGCTGCGTTTGATGGCATGACACAGTGGTGACAATTGATGGCACAGTGACTGTGTTTGATGGCATGGCACAGCGGCTGCTTTTGATGGCATGGCACAACGGCTGCGTTTGATGCCATGGCACAACGGCTGCGTTTGATGCCATGGCACAGCGGCTGCGTTTGATGCCATGGCACAGCGGCTGCGTTTGATGCCATGGCACAGCGGCTGCGTTTGATGCCATGGCACAGCGGCTGCGTTTGATGCCATGGCACAGCGGATGCGTTTGATGCCATGGCACAGCGGCTGCGTTTGATGCCATGGCACAGTGGTGCGAATTGATGGCACAGTGGCTGCATTTGATAGGCACAGTGAGGCTGCAATTTTTTTTCTTTTTTTATTTGCGCCCCCCCCAAAAATTTGGAGCACCAGCCACCACTGGTGGCAACAGTTTGGTGAAGGCCCTTTTCTGTTCCAACATGACTGTGCTCCTGGGCACAAAGCCAACTTTATTAAGACATGGTGTGACCAGATAAGTTTGGAAGGATCTTGGGTGTCCTGCACAGAATCCAAAACCAACTCCTTCAAGACATGGTGTGGCCAGTTTAGTTTGGAAGGATCTTGGATGTCCTGCACAGAATCCCGACCTCAACCCTACTGAACCCCTTTGGGATGACCGGTAACATGCATGCCCAACTGTCCTGGATTTTCTGGGACATTCCTGCATTTTGGTCCTCTGTCCCACCAATTCTGGGATCACAACATGAACCATATTTCAGTTCTTGTACATGTACAGTAACTCAAAGAAGCATTAATTCTGATATTGGAGTCAAAAAAGTGTATTTTCCCCTGAGATATTTATAGATGGGGTCTGGACCCTCAAAGTGCTGTGATGAGTGGTCGCAGAATATTTAGAGGTGGGTTCTTGGTGAAACAAATCCATAAAGCGGATGGATTTGGGTACACCCATCTGGAAAGTGTGTGGACGGCATGTGCACCCTATGGGCTGGTTTAACATTGCACCACATTACATACACATGATCGTAAATTCCGACAAGAAAAGTTTGGTCATAAATTCCGACTGTGTGTAGGCTCCATCTGACTTTTTCTGTCAGAATTTCCGACAGCAAAAAATTGAGAGCTGGTTCAGAAGATTCCGATCGTCTGTATGCAATTCCAACGCACAAAAAAACACACATGCTCGGAATCATTGAACTTAATTTTTCTCGGCTCGTTGTAGTGTTGTATGTCACTGCGTTCTTGATGGTCGGAATTTCAGACAACATTTGTGTGACCGGGTGTATGCAACATAAGTTTGAGCCGAAATTCAGTTGGAAAAAAATCCACGGTTTTCTTGTCGGAATTTCCGATCATGTGTTAAACAACACGAAAAAATTAAGTGCAGCATGAATTTAATACCGTAACCAAGTATTTTCACGAGTACTCATAAAAACGCTCCGATACCTGAAACTGATACCTTGCGGTAACTCCAAACTCTGGCTGATCCCCAGTAAAAAGAATCCACTAGTTGGCTCCACAGCTCACACCACCCATGCAAATATTTAGAATGAGCACTTTTCACCTTTAACCAACTTTAGGATCGTCAAGCCCTCTAGTCTATCAGCTCCTAACTTCCCCAGGTTCAGGTTTATTTTGAATCAACAGAAGCTGGAGGCTGACAGACTGGAGGTCTGGTGGTGTTTGCAGCTTTAACCCCTGACGAAATGTTGCTACATAAATCTGGTCTGGTTGCTACATTTTACTTGGTGATCCTAGAGTTGGTTAAAGTGGTTGTAAACCTGGTTACACCACTTTTACCTACAGGCAAGCCTAAAATAAGGCTTTACCTGTAGGTACTGGAAATATCTCCTGAACCTGCACGGTTTAAGAGATATTTACCATATAAGCTACTGACGCCAACAATGGGGCACTAATCCTCCCATTGATACCAACAATTCCTCCTACTGACACCAAGGATGGGGCAATATTCCTCCCACTGATACCAACAACAGGACACTATTCCTCCCACTGACACCAACAATGGGACACTATTCCTCCCACTGACACCAACAATGGGACACTATTCCTCCTACTGACACAAACAATGGGACACTATTCCTCCTACTGACACCAACAATGGAACACTATTTCTCCCACTGACACCAACAATGGGACACTTTCTCCCACTGACACCAACAATGGGACACTATTTCTCCCACTGACACCAACAATGGGACACTACTCCTCCTACTGACACAAACGATGGGACATTATTACTCCCACCAACACCATTAATGGGACACTATTCTTCCTACTGACACAAACAATGTGGCACTATTCCTCTCATTGACACCAAGGATGGGACACTATTCGTCCCACTGACAACAAGGATGGGACACTATTCGTCCCACTGACAACAAGGATGGGACACGATTCCTCCCACTGACAACAAGGATGGGACACGATTCCTCCCACTGACAACAAGGATGGGACACGATTCCTCCCACTGACAACAAGGATGGGACACGATTCCTCCCACTGACAACAAGGATGGGACACGATTCCTCCCACTGACAACAAGGATGGGACACGATTCCTCCCACTGACAACAAGGATGGGACACGATTCCTCCCACTGACAACAAGGATGGGACACGATTCCTCCCACTGACAACAAGGATGGGACACGATTCCTCCCACTGACAACAAGGATGGGACACGATTCCTCCCACTGACAACAAGGATGGGACACGATTCCTCCCACTGACAACAAGGATGGGACACGATTCCTCCCACTGACAACAAGGATGGGACACGATTCCTCCCACTGACAACAAGGATGGGACACGATTCCTCCCACTGACAACAAGGATGGGACACGATTCCTCCCACTGACAACAAGGATGGGACACGATTCCTCCCACTGACAACAAGGATGGGACACGATTCCTCCCACTGACAACAAGGATGGGACACGATTCCTCCCACTGACAACAAGGATGGGACACGATTCCTCCCACTGACAACAAGGATGGGACACGATTCCTCCCACTGACAACAAGGATGGGACACGATTCCTCCCACTGACAACAAGGATGGGACACGATTCCTCCCACTGACAACAAGGATGGGACACGATTCCTCCCACTGACAACAAGGATGGGACACGATTCCTCCCACTGACAACAAGGATGGGACACGATTCCTCCCACTGACAACAAGGATGGGACACGATTCCTCCCACTGACAACAAGGATGGGACACGATTCCTCCCACTGACAACAAGGATGGGACACGATTCCTCCCACTGACAACAAGGATGGGACACGATTCCTCCCACTGACAACAAGGATGGGACACGATTCCTCCCACTGACAACAAGGATGGGACACGATTCCTCCCACTGACAACAAGGATGGGACACGATTCCTCCCACTGACAACAAGGATGGGACACGAATTCTCCCACTGACAACAAGGATGGGACACGATTCCTCCCACTGACAACAAGGATGGGACACGATTCCTCCCACTGACAACAAGGATGGGACACGATTCCTCCCACTGACAACAAGGATGGGACACGATTCCTCCCACTGATAACAAGGATGGGACACGATTCCTCCCACTGACAACAAGGATGGGACACGATTCCTCCCACTGACAACAAGGATGGGACACGATTCCTCCCACTGACAACAAGGATGGGACACGATTCGTCCCACTGACAACAAGGATGGGACACGATTCGTCCCACTGACAACAAGGATGGGACACGATTCGTCCCACTGACAACAAGGATGGGACACGATTCCTCCCACTGACAACAAGGATGGGACACGATTCCTCCCACTGACAACAAGAATGAGACACTATTCGTCCCACTGACAACAAGGATGGGACACGATTCCTCCCACTGACAACAAGGATGGGACACGATTCCTCCCACTGACAACAAGGATGGGACACGATTCCTCCCACTGACAACAAGGATGGGACACGATTCGTCCCACTGACAACAAGGATGGGACACGATTCCTCCCACTGAAACAAACGATGGGATGCTATTCCTCTCATTGATTCCAGCGATGTGGCACCATTACTCCAATAACAACATTGTTTAATGCCATTGTCGGCAAGACATTTTCTTCTCTCATTGACCTTCAAACTTTCTAAACAAAGGGATTTACTTATGAAGACAAGCCTGGTGTCCACAAACCTTTGGCCATATGAGGTGTAGAATTTATTTATTTATTTTTCCTTTTTTTGGGTCTAGATTGCCATGTTTGTAATCAGATATGTATGAAATGTTATGGGGAACAAAATAATCAGGAACAATTATGTTCAGCAATGATGTCATACTCTGACATCACAACCTTACATACACGAGAAGGCAGCAGAAGGAATCACAGTTGTGAGCCGTCTCACAGTTTTGGCAGCCAGTGCTGCGAAAACATTTCCTCCAAGTTGTCACAATCATCGGCATCCGGAATTCTCCTCCAAATATCTCATCTGCAGCGTCTGTTTCACGGTCAATAAACTGGACAAACAGGTTTAAAAGAAAGGCCTGATTGTCAGGAAACAACCACAACTTCTGCAATGTGAGAAACGTCACTGCAGAGGTATGTGCCAGGCCTCGCGGACTAAACGGACTTTTATTTCAATCTGAATCGCCGTTTCACACGAGACGTAGGAAAGACTAATTGTGTGCAGGTGTGACTGCTGCAATCGGAGTACAGCTGCTTCCAATATACAACGCAGGACCAATTTCACGCTGTGCATAAGAATCTTACAGAACAGGACGTTTAAAGCTAACAGCTAAATAAACAGAAAAATAACTACAAAACGTGACTGCATTGAAGGTGTAATATAGCTACAAGCACGCCAACAGATACAAATTCGCTAAAACACACTAATATGTGCTTTACATTAATATATATTGTGTCAATAAAAGTGAGTATGTGCAAGAAATGGTATAAAAAAAAAGGAACAATGAAAAAGTCCAAAAAGTATACAAAGTCCAGATGCTATTTATGGTGAAACGCGTAAGTGGGAGCCTTTGTTCTACACAAGCAAGGTGGAATCCTCCATGATGAAGCATTGGGTTCCAACAGTGGGGACTCTCCTCTGTTGTAATACACTAATTAGGGGGACACTGATGTGGACATCCTCATGTAGGGGGGCACTCTGATGGGGACACCCTCATGTAGGGGGGCACTCTGATGGGAACACCTGACGTAAGGGGGCACTCTGATGGGAACACCTGACGTAAGGGGGCACTCTGATGGGAACACCTGACGTAAGGGGGCACTCTGATGGGAACACCTGACGTAAGGGGGCACTCTGATGGGAACACCTGACGTAAGGGGGCACTCTGATGGGAACACCTGACGTAAGGGGGCACTCTGATGGGAACACCTGACGTAAGGGGGCACTCTGATGGGAACACCTGACGTAAGGGGGCACTCTGATGGGAACACCTGACGTAAGGGGGCACTCTGATGGGAACACCCTGATGTAGGGGGGCACTCTGATGGGAACACCTGACGTAAGGGGGCACTCTGATGGGAACACCTGACGTAAGGGGGCACTCTGATGGGAACACCTGACGTAAGGGGGCACTCTGATGGGAACACCTGACGTAAGGGGGCACTCGGATGGGAACACCTGACGTAAGGGGGCACTCGGATGGGGACACCTGACGTAAGGGGGCACTCGGATGGGGACACCTGACGTAAAGGGGCACTCGGATGGGGACACCTGACGTAAGGGGGCACTCGGATGGGGACACCTGACGTAAGGGGGCACTCTGATGGGAACACCTGACGTAAGGGGGCACTCTGATGGGAACACCTGATGTAAGGGGGCACTCTGATGGGAACACCTGATGTAAGGGGGCACTCTGATGGGAACACCTGACGTAAGGGGGCACTCTGATGGGAACACCTGACGTAAGGGGGCACTCTGATCGGAACACCTGACGTAAGGGGGCACTCTGATCGGAACACCTGACGTAAGGGGGCACTCTGATCGGAACACCTGACGTAAGGGGGCACTCTGATGGGAACACCTGACGTAAGGGGGCACTCTGATCGGAACACCTGACGTAAGGGGGCACTCTGATGGGAACACCTGACGTAAGGGGGCACTCTGATGGGGACACCTGACGTAAAGGGGCACTCTGATGGGGACATCTGATAAAAAAGATGGCACAGGTTCTGTTTAATCACTCCAATCTAAAGACACATGACACTGTGTGACAGACTGTTAGTGACAAAGTGTTGATATTGTGCCCCCAGATTTTTTAATTACTGCTCCCCAGACCAGATAAACTTGATCTGGCCCTGCCACAAACATTCTCATATAAATGACTAATCTAAATTTTTGGTACATCACAAAATATGATGTACTGTATACAGATTGAATACTTTGGCTTGGGGTGGACTTGCAGAATGTATGAATGACGAATCTGCAAGTGATGCCATTGGGCCAGCCTGGAGCAAAAAACCCAAATGAACAATTGCAGCACCTTTCCGAGTATAAATAAGTTGTTCAGATGGCAAAACAGGGTCCTGTGTCTGTGATTGCCTCCACTCCACTCCTGTGCTTGTTTATTTTTATTCTTTATAGACGCAATATAGTCACTTTAAATGTACCTCTGACACATGCCTTCTCCCATCTTTAACCACTTAAAATAATAAAGTGGTTTAGTGCACCCCCACAAGGTTATACCCATACTGATGTCCAGGGCTGGACTGGGACAGAAATTTGGCCCTGGACTTCATCCAGACGGGCCCACTTTCACAGGTCTCTGCCATGGCGGCCGGACAACTCCTGCACCCCCCCGGCCACTCAAGCCCCCTCTCCCCCTTCACTAGCCACTAGCCATTCTACTTTATTAGAGTAGAACAGCTGGTACTGGTACTCTTATAGGTAGTACCAGTGGGGAAGCTAGACATTATTTTACCCGAGGCAAAGAATCAGTTCGGTGCCCCTCCTTATTGGACAAGGTTAGGCAGAAGTGAGAAACTCTCAGGCCATAGCTGTTGAGTCAGCTGTCTGTCCCCTCCCCCATGCTCCTCTGCCCCCCCCCCCGCTTCTCTGTTCCCCCCAGGTAACCACTGCAGGAAGGGAGAGACAGAGGAGCAAAGGGGCAGGCGGTCCGCTGTCACTGAAGCCGGCCCACTGAGCCATCGGCCCACCGGGAAACTCCCTGTAGTCCCAATGGCCAGTCCATCCCTGCTGATGTCGTGAAGACACGGTTATCATAAGGGAATCCTGAGGAAGTCTCCAGTGATGATCCAGACAAAAAGGGGACAACCTTGTCCTCCAGGCTCAGCATACAGATGAAGAATCAGTTAACTATTGCCCTGAACACCGGGGCTCTGCTAGTTTGTGGTGTAGCAATTGAGTAGTTTTAGGATCAATCCTGCCAAATGGCATCATAATACTTTTATTGATGACTGGATATGTACGGTTAAAGCAGGATTTGTGTCCCTATGTTTTCACCTGGTGATCTGGTCAGTAACACACCTCCTGTATTAGTGAGATACAACTCTGGATGAATGATTACAGGAGGCGCAGCAGACAGTAGCATTGTCAGTCTGGGAGGGGAGAGGACTGTTAAATGTATTAGCAGATTTAAATACACTAATTGAAGCCAAACTCCAGCTGACACTTTATAATCAGTTACAGCAAACAGTTTTTTGCCTCTTGGGATAAAGGCTTTACATGAATAAATAACATGAATTTTAACCACTTCTGTTAGTGTTAAATGTTTTCTCTCATCCCTGTAAACTGATAAATTCTGCTGGAGAGTTTGTGCTTTTGAAAAAACAGACAAGCCTAAAAAATAAAACAAATGCAGCCTTCACATCTAAGAATAGGTAAGCTACAATATAATAAATGTTTGCTTTTTGGTTTAATACCGCTTTAAGTGCTAAAGTAGAACTATAGGAAAAACAATTATTTTTATTTTAACCCCTGTCAGATTTTTATTTTGCCATCTGTGTCCCATTCAGGAGATTCCCCTTCACTTCCTGTCCTATAGCCAAACAGGAAGTGAGAGAAAATACCTGCATATTAATGTAATTTTTTTTTGCCACCCCCATGTCATGGGAACTAGTATCCCCTTTGGAAAATCACCTCCCCCTCCCCCCTATTACTTTTCTGGAGACAACCTAAAAATATTTTTTTTCTTTTTTTTAATAATAGTGAACAGGACAAAAAAAAAAAAAAAAAAGCTTTGCCTGTAGTTATACTTTAAGTTAAAGTTGAGTCTGAAAGCTGACTTTTCAAGATGAGTTTAAAACCTGAACTGGGCTGGTAAATCATTTTTGCCCAATATATTTTCTATAACTGCTAATGGCCATTCTTATTTATTACCCCTCACACATATCCTACCCTCAAAAATAATACCTAACCTCCCAATAACATCTAAACTTCAACCTTAAAGTGGATGTAAACCCTCCATACACCCAGTGAAGTGAACAGCCTCAGATGATACACAGAGATGAACCAAATCTCCCTACATACGTTTTACATGTATATCTGCTGTCTTCACATTTATATACTGTTTAGAATGTTGCGATCGTGCTAGGAGATTTTCTCTTCCTGGTTAACACAGAGTGTGATGTCTGGGCATACAGCCAAGATAGCCAAGATTGCGGAAAGGCACACACCTCCTTTCCTCTCCTCATAGGCAGAGACTCTCAGAGGTGTTTTGTAATAGGACCTGCTCTCTGCTAATCTATTTTAGCAACCTCCCTGGACAAAAGATTCAGGTTACTTTTGTGTAAAAAGTCTGATAACTTGTCTGGAGTTATCAGGTTGATAACAGAGGAACAGTTCAGGAGAGAGCTGAGCTATGGGGCTATTCGGTGGAATTACATGTAGGGGCAGCCACTTAATAACATATACATCTATATTAACACCACTGGCACACTTAAAAATATCAGGTCCGTAGCGCGGGTTCTACCTACCCCCTTCTTCATGAGCTATGGGGCTTAGCTCATTGAAGAGAAATAACAAAATGCGCAAATGTCATGAATCGGGTTTACATCCACTTTAAAATGTAATTCCACTTTTGTTGAGAAAAAAACAACAACATCCTCCTCTGGGTGATCTATGTACATTGCAAGAATTTTAACAAACTTTGTTTGCAGATTCCTACCTTTTGTGATTCTGAAGAAATCCCTGTGTGTTTGTCTGTGTCCATGTGGGAAAGTGATAATTATGAAACCACTCCCATTCGATTCAATCAGCTACAGTAGCTGCAGGGCTCTAATGAGGAAAAGTGACTAGGTCTGCAACCCTTTAGACGCGATTTCCTATTGGGAGTATCTCACCAAAGATTACATTTTTGTTGCAGGGGATGCCTGAAATCTGACTTGTATCTTAGTGCAGACTTCTGGGAAAATCAGTGAGCCAATCACACAAGCAGCAAATGATGTTTCTGAAGGGGGTTCTGTACACATTCTGTCTAGAGAACACCTCCAGGTAGCCATATTACACTGCAGTTTACAGAAAATTACAGATTAAAAAGGAAAGGTCATTTTTAATAACATTTAATTACAATATGACTTGTGTCACAATTGTAGACGCAATATTATTTTTTGCCATTTTTTTCACCTACAAAATTGGCGTTACCCTTTAATGACCTTAAATTTTAGGTCACGTGCTGCACCTCACAGCAAGCTCAAAAAAGCCACTGCAGGTAACCAACTCTTAGGTACTGACCCTGCAGGTAACTTATTCTTAGGGTACTGACCCTGCAGGTAACTTATTCTTAGGGTACTGACCCTGCAGGTAACTTATTCTTAGGGTACCGACTCGGCAGGTAACTTATTCTTAGGGTACTGACCCTGCAGGTAACTTATTCTTAGGGTACTGACCCTGCAGGTAACTTATTCTTAGGGTACTGACCCTGTAGGTAACTTATTCTTAGGGTACTGACCCTGCAGGTAACTTATTCTTAGGGTACTGACCCTGCAGGTAACTTATTCTTAGGGTACTGGCCTGGCAGGTAACTTATTCTTAGGGTACTGACCCTGCAGGTAACTTATTCTTAGGGTACTGACCCTGCAGGTAACTAACTCTTAGGGTACTGACCCTGCAGGTAACTTATTCTTAGGGTACTGACCCTGCAGGTAACTTATTCTTAGGGTACTGACCCTGCAGGTAACTTATTCTTAGGGTACTGACCCTGCAGGTAACTTATTCTTAGGGTACTGACTCGGCAGGTAACTTATTCTTAGGGTACTGACCCTGCAGGTAACTTATTCTTAGGGTACTGACCCTGCAGGTAACTTATTCTTAGGGTACTGACCCTGCAGGTAACTTATTCTTAGGGTACTGACCCTGCAGGTAACTTATTCTTAGGGTACTGACCCTGCAGGTAACTTATTCTTAGGGTACTGACTCGGCAGGTAACTTATTCTTAGGGTACTGACCCTGCAGGTAACTTATTCTTAGGGTACTGGCCTGGCAGGTAACTTATTCTTAGGGTACTGACCCTGCAGGTAACTTATTCTTAGGGTACTGACCCTGTAGGTAACTAATTCTTAGGGTACTGACCCTGCAGGTTACTTATTCTTAGGGTACTGACCCTGCAGGTAACTTATTCTTAGGGTACTGACCCTGCAGGTAACTTATTCTTAGGGTACTGACCCTGCAGGTAACTTATTCTTAGGGTACTGACCCTGCAGGTAACTTATTCTTAGGGTACTGACCCTGCAGGTAACTTATTCTTAGGGTACTGACCCTGCAGGTAACTTATTCTTAGGGTACTGACTCTGCAGGTAACCAATTCTTAGGGTACTGACCCTTCAGATAACTAATTCTTAGGGTACTGACCCTGCAGGTAACTACAGTAACTCTTATGCCCTGTACACATTATCGGTTCGTCTGATGAAAACAGACCGATGGACCGCTTTCATCAGACTAACCAATCGTGTGTGGGCCCCATCAGTTTTTTCCCCATCGGTGAACCCGTTTTAAATTTTTCATATGGTTAAAAAACGATCGTCTGTGGGGAAATCCATCAGTCAAAAATCCACGCATGCTCAGAATCAAGTCGACACATGCTCAGAAGCATTGAACTTAATTTTTCTCTGCATGTCGTTTCGTTTTACGTCACCGCGTTAGACACGATCGGATTATTAACCGATGGTGTGTAGGCAAGACTGATGAAAGTCAGCTTCTTTGGATATCTGATGAAAAAATCCATTGGTTTGTTTTCATCAGACAAACCGATTGTGTGTACAGGGCATTAGGGTACTGACCCTGCAGGTAACCAATTCTTAGAGTATTTACCCAGCAGGTAACTAGTTCTTAGGTTACTGACACTGCAGGTAACTAGTTCTTAGGGTACTGACACTACAGGTAACTAGTTCTTAGGGTACTGACACTGCAGGTAACTAGTTCTTAGGGTACTGACACTGCAGGTAACTAGTTCTTAGGGTACTGCCTATGTAAAGGGCCAAACTCCTTAATTCAATCTAATCAGCAGAGATCTTAATGGGCGGGACAGGCGGAGCCTATAGATTATGCCTCCGCCCATGAGCAGCATAGGATCATGATTGTGCGTCTAAGCAGCATTATTCCACTGAGGAGGAGTGCAGAATAAACCAAGAAAAGCACAATCCAAGCACAATCTTGGCCACTGGCTGAAAGGGACAAACAAAGCAGACCAAGCACTATTTGGCTCTTTTGAGTTATAGTTTTTATTTTTTATTTTTATGGAACTTATGCTTGCCGTTTTCGCATTTGAAGATTCCCCCTCCAGTAGTCATCTGTATATAAAGCAGTATAGTGAGCAACCCGGCTAAACAACTGCAAAGTTAATATCAGTATTTGTCAAAGTCATTCTGCATTTAGTAATTTGGAGCAGACAGAGACATACTGAGGAGCAGTAAAGCACAGTCAGCTGTACGTATCTACTATGGAGGAAGCAGAACCTAAACATGTATATAGTGAGAATGGATGGATAGATGCCCCCACACCGTTCAAACAAAACTTACATTTTTCACATCTTGTCATGTTACAACCAAAAACGTATTGGAATTTTATGTGACAGACCAGGGGTAGTGAATTAGAAAAAAAAAATTCCGCCCGAGGTCCGGATCGCAAGTCGCACTCTCTTGTGCTTTTCCTACTGTTTCCTCCACACACTCTGGTAATACTCTGTAAATGTCCCCAATAGTGTTCTCTCTTACATCAGGTGCCCCCACCAGAGTTATTCATTACATTCAATGCCCCCATTAGATGACCCCCATAAATCAGTTGCCACCATGAGGCAACCCTCTTATATCAGAGTGCCCCCTTACATAAGGTATTTCTATCAAAGTGCCTGATTACATCAGGTTTCTTCATCAGAAGGCCCCCCTTACATCTGGTGTGCCCCCTTACATCATGTGTCCCCATCAGGGTGCCCACTTATATTAGGTGCCATCATAAGAGTGCTCCTTTAAATCAGGTGTCCCCATCACATCAGGTCTGCCCATCAGAGTGCCCCTTTACATTAGGTTTCCCCATAACAGTGCCACCTTACATCTGGTATTCCTGTCAGAGTGCCCCCTTACATTAGGTGTCAATTGCATTGAAAGGTGGTTGTACAAAGTATTGACTCAGGGGGCACTATACAAATGTACCCCACACTTTTCACATATTTATTTGTAAACAATTTTGAAAAACATTTATCATTTTCCTTCCACTTCACAATTATGTGCCACTTTGTGTTGGTCTATCACATAAAATACATGTACGTTTCTGGTTGTAACATGATAAAATGTGGAAAATGTCAAGGGGTATGAATACTTTTTCAAGACACTGTGTGTGTGTATATTATATTATATACACACACACACACACACACACACACACACACATTTATATATATATATATATATATATATATATATATATATATATATATATATATATATATATATATACACATACATACACACACACACACACACACACACATGCATATACACATACACACACAGTATACACACATGCATATATTTTTTTTCCCTCTTCACGGACTACACAGCAACACGGATCTAAAACAGTACACACATGTGTCCTGAAATATGAAAGTACATGTGAAATGGAGCATCTTTAAAAGTAATAGCTATAGGTGACTTTAGAGTGTAAGCTTATCTGGTGCAGAGACTGATGTAACTGGTTCAGTGTTCTCTGTACAGCACTCCGAAATATGTCAGAGATATATAAATATATAATAATAGTGTGTAACTGTGGCAGGGCATTAGAGTGTAAGCTCCACTGGTTTAAAGATTGGTGTGACTGGCTAAGCATTCTCTGTACAGTACTACGGAATATGTCTGAACTTTATTAATGTATAATAATAGTGACTGTGGTGGGACATTAGAGTGTAAGCTCACCTGGCACAGAGACTGCTGTGAATGGCTCAGTGTTCTCTGTACAGCCTTACAGTATATGTGAGAGCTATATAATAATAATATATATAATAATAATTAATATATAAATAATAATAATAACCACAATAACAACAACAACTACAGCGTGTGACTGTGATGGGACAATAGACTGTAAGCACATCTATTACAGACTAGGGTGACCACATTTCCAAACTACCATTCAGGGACACCCTCCCTTCCCAAAAATCAGCTTGTGCTGTAACGAATCACAGCACACTGATTTGACACAAGAGGCAGGATTTATGATTTCTCCAATCGCAAGCAGGGGGCGGGGATTGTGCTCCTCCAGGCATTCCCGGCCAGGACAAGTACTGTCAGTGAATAAAGCGGTGATGTGGCGCCCTTTTTTTGGGGGGCATCAAATGTGTCCGTGGGGTGGCTGTGTCAGTTTCATTCTGGGACACTGTATTGTACTGGAATGAAGGTGCCCGGGACAGACCTGCAAAATGCGGGACTGACCCGGGCAATCCGGGACATGTGGTCATCCTAGTACAGAGACTGGTGTGACTGGCTCATTGTTCTCTGTACAGTGCTCCTGAATATTAATATGAGTTATATAAATGTACAATAATAGTGCAACTGGGGTGGGACATTAGAGTGTAAGCTTCTCTGGTGCAGAGACTGATATGGCTAGCTCAGTGTTTTCTGTACAACACTGCAGAACATGTTAGAGACATATACATGCATGTTCTCATTGTGTCTGCTTGGGTTTCCTCCGGGTACTCCAGGTATCCTCCCACACTCCAAAGACATGCTGGTAGGTTAATCATATCCTGTCTAAATTGGCCCTATTATATGTATAAATGTGAGTTAGGGACCTTGGGTTGTAAGCTCCTTGAGGGCAGGGACTGATGTGAATGTACAATGTATATGTAAAGCGCTGTGTAAATTGACAGCACTATATAAGTACCTTAAATAAATAAATTAATAATCGTGTGCGACTGTGGTGGGACATTAGAGTGTAAGCAGGGCCGATCCTAGGCAGGGTGCACAGGGTGCATTGCACCCAGGCGCCTGCAGAGGTGGGGGCGCCATACATCTAACAGACTCTCTAACAGAAGCCCTCTCTGTGTCCTCTTCCTGTATTTTGTTTATTGTTAAGAGAACATGTAAGGATCCCAGGTTAATGAAGACTTTGTGAGGGAGCATCTCTGTGGTTGAGTCGTTGCCATAGAAACATTTGTAAAGGGGAGGAGTTAGTAACACGATGACGCCCATGTGGGGGCACCAGAAATATTTCTGCACCCAGGCGCCTGTGACCTTAGGATCGACCCTGAGTGTAAGCTCCTTTGGTGCAGAGACTGATGTGACTCTGTCTAGGTACACTGAAAAAAGTCTCAGCTATAGAAATAGGTAAAATAAAAACATTTATGTACACACAGTGCAGTATCTTGCTGCAACCAATAAGATTGCAACTTTCAACATACAACAATCGGAACAGCCCCAGATGACTGTCCGCCATTGGTTAACCACAATTCCTGTTTAGAGAAATTCTGTTTATTTTCCCTCAAATTGCCGGATTTTATTTCTGTCTCAAACAATGCTCTGTTGTGACATATAAAGAAAACTCCTGTGATAGATCTGACATCTCCACTGGTAGGTCAAAACCATCTGAAAGAGCCAAAGTTCTTAGTTTATGGATTTACTGAAGTACTTTTGTCCCATAAGGTCTGTCAGTTTGCGAGAGACTTGGGCCGGTAAACAAGAGAGCGGCTTTGGACTTTCTTTGAATCGCAGCTCCTTATTTTGTGCGGATGGAGAGGAATTTCTGCTCCCGGAGAGCCTCTTATAGCTCAAGAGCGCAGCCTGTGTGTGGAAGAGGGTAATGCAGCCACAAGCTGCTGAGCACAGCTAGATATTGGGAACTATTTCATTTTTAGTTGACTGCTCACAGCGGAAAGCCGTATTTAATGATGACTTCATTACTGGATTGTTCTCAAAATCTGGCTTTCCTTATACGTTCGATTACCCTTTTTTATGTAATTGTATTTCTATTTTCATTGTGTATGTTATTTTATCATTAACTAAATAAAAAAAATAGGTATAAAAGTGCAGAGATTAGATAGACAGATAGATAAATTAGATAGATCAACAGATGTATGCATAAACAAAGTGAGTAATCAGATTATATAGATAGATAGATAGATAGATAGATAGATAGATAGATAGATAGATAGATAGATAGATAGATAGAACGGGGGGGGGGGGGGGGTGACAAAGGAGCTCTTCAAAAACAAACCATATGGGTAAAAAACACACAAATGAGGTCTTCAAAAGAAAAGGAACTCTATAAAACACAGATGGATCAATAAACACAGACATTAATACAGACAAAACTGATGATAGATAAATCGATAGATCGATCGATCAATAGATCGATAGATAGAGAAAGGGGAGAGGCAGGTGTGGGAGTGAAAAAAAATTGGTATTTAACCACTTAAGCCCCTGACCAATATGCTGCTAAATGCCCAGGGGCGTTTTTACAATTCGGCACTGCGTCGTTTTAACAGACAATTGCGCGGTCGTGCGACGTGGCTCCCAAACATAATTTGCGTCCTTTTATTCCCACAAATAGAGCTTTCTTTTGATGGTATTTGATTGCCTCTGCGATTTTTATTTTTTGCGCTATAAACAAAAATAGAGCGATATTTTTGAAAAAAAAAAATATTTTTTACTTTTTGTTATAAGAAAAATCGAATAAACTACATTTTAGTCAAACATTTAGGCCAAAATGTATTCAGCCACATGTCTTTAGTAAAAGAAAATCGCAATAAAAAAAAATTAGCTACCTAGCGGCAACAGTGACACTAATACAGCGATCAGAAAAATGATCGCTTAGTGACGCTGGCAATAGGGGGTGAAAGGGTTAACTAGGGCGGTGATCAAGGAGTTAAAACTTTATTAGGGGGGGTACGGGGCTACCCTGGACCTAACACTAACTGCCTGTCACACTAACTGTCACACTGACACTAAATGCAGTGATTAGTAAATATATGATCACTGCAATCAGTGACAGTGTGACAGGGGGGTGGGGGGGGGATCGGAAGGTGTTAAATGTGCCTCAGTGTAGTGTTGGTGCGACTTACTGTGCGAGTCTTCTCTCCTCTCGGCGGATTGAAAATACCGCCGAGAGGAGAGCCGACATCACGTCCTCTGCCAGTGTTTACATTACACAGGCAGAGGAAGTGACACGCGGGGAGGACGCGCATTGGCTGGGAGCGATCCGGAGGGGGCGGACAAAAACCAACAGCCACCCCCTCATTGCAGATTGCTCGCACAGCCACGGGAACCGCCGCATGTACCAGGGGGGGTCCCGATCGGACCCCCGATTCACGTTTAGGCAGGGACGTACAGGTACGCCAATGTGCCTGTACGTGCCATTCTGCCAACGTAAATGTACATGCGGCGGTCCTTAACCGGTTAAAAAACAACAAAAAATAAACCATATGGAAAAAAAAGCCCTGTTACTTTATACAGAGAGAGGACAAGATAGATAAAATATTTCTCCAAAAATAAAATAAATCGTATAAAAGAAAAAAATAAAAGTTACATGAAAGTGCACAAAATAGGGAAAGTATAAAACAGACAGACATGGGGGGTGACAAAAGAGGTCTTCAAAAGAAAAAGGAATAGTATAAAATGGATGGATTAATAGATAAATAGACATTAACCACTTAAGGACTGCCTCCTGCAGATATACGTCGGCAGAATGTCACAGGTACAGCCTTAAAGAGGCTGTACCTGTACGGCCTCTAAGTGCCCAGCCGCGGGCGTGCGCCCACGACCAGGTCCGAAGCTCTGTGGCCGCGGGACCCGATCGCCGCCGGAGTCCCGTGATCGGTCCCCGGAGCTGAAGAACAGGGAGAGCCGTGTGTAAACACAGCTTCCCCGTTCTTCACAGTGGCAGCTTCATTGATCGTGTGCTCCCTGATATAGAACGCGACAATGGCACTGGTTTTCATCTCAGTGCCACTGAACTCCTGCAGCCCCTTTGCAACCACTTCCTGTCTACATAGGTAGGTTCCTTACAACAGTGGACTGACTACGCCTATGTAATGTTTGTTGAAAAGAGCTACTTGTAATTTGGCTTTCCTCCGGGTACTCCGGTTTCCTCCCATTCTGCAAAGACATGCTGATAGGTTAATTGGCTTCTGTCTAAATTGGCCCTAGTATATGAATGTGAGATAGGGGACCTTAGATTGTAAGCTCCTTGAGGGTAGGGACCGATGTGAATGTACAATGTATAAGTAAAGCACTCCGTAAATTGACGGCGCTATACAAGTACCTAAATAATAATTAGAAGATGGGGACAGAGCGTTCACTTGCTTCCTGCATACATACACTTACTCCAGCGATAAATGCACATCCGGACCAGCTTTCCTATTATAACTATGGTAGGCCAGGTCTGTACAATTGGCGCAGTCATTTGTAGTCTCTCTCAGATGAGACACCACCAAAAAAAAACGTCTGTTTTAAAAAATGATAAAATTTCATATGGGTACAGTGTTACATGACCGCGCAATTCTCATTCAAAATGAGACAGCGCTGAAAGCTGAAAATAAAATTGGCCTGGGCAGGAAGGGGATAAAAGTGCTTGGTATTGAAGTGATTAAGATTTAATGATTTAAAAAAAAAAATATTTATTAATGATTTTCATTTAATGTAATGATGCAATGTAAAAAAAAAAAATGATAATGTCCTTGGAATGACATCAACATACATGTTGATGCTTTTAGCTATAGTATATATGTTTTGCATGTTTGATGATCTATATTTAGCATATTATTTTATACACAAATTCACAGAAATTTCTGCCGATGACTATTTGTATAAATGTTTTTAGCCAACTGACTCAAGCACTGCTAAGATAAAAGCCACAAAGAGAGACCACCGTTGACAATCAGTCTGGGCAGAGGGAAATACTGAGAGGGGAACCAAAAATCAAGGCCATGTGCTCCAGGAAGTGAAGCCTGCATATGTAATAAACAAACATGGCACACGCAATAAATACCGCTCCTAAATACACACTTAGAAAATTATTATTTACTTGACATTGACCACCTTTCATTGCACATATTAGTCATTCACATTACCATCATTCATTTCCACATTCATAACTTTAAGTGGATCTTCACCATTATCAGAAGTTTCCTCTTCTCTGTCCCTCCCCCATTCTACTAGAGACGTAGCTTTCTTTTCTTTCTTTTACTTTTTTGTTGTTGAAGTTTCGGTACCAATCTCCCTCCTCGCCTAGGTGAATCATGTGCAGTGCTCCAGTGCCTCCTGAGATATGTGATGTGCATATCCCAGAAGGCACCGAGAGCACTGCACATCATTCCATTTATTAAAGGAGGAGGTGATGGGCCTAGCAGCATGTCATTGGGAGGCTGTGCCTAGGGTTGCCACCTTTTCTTTAAGCCAAACCCCAACACTTTAGCGGCCATACTGTATTTTGTTGGTTGCAGTGACTGTGTGTACAGTTGAAAATTAAAGACAACTTATTTTAAGTAATTTTGGAGTGCGGCTGTCCAGTCTTCGTCCTTCCATTTGCCAACACTTTAGCGGCCTGGGACACATTTGGGTACATCATGACTCCAGCTCTGACATCATTTACTTGAGCTAATTAACTACAGCTGATAATTCAGACACCTGACCTTCAGGTGTCTGAATTATCAATACACATTTATTATCAATAGACCTTCACACAATACAGAGTCAATTAGCACAAGCCATCCTAGATTAATTTACATCACACCAGACAGACAGATGGCTGAGTTGAGGACATTTAACACCTAACATTATGTGTCCCCACATTATGAATGAGTCACTTTTTCAATTAACCTGTTGAGTTCAGAATCAACAAACCGCAACCAGTTCTCCACAGATATCCTGGAATATATTGTGGATAATAATTACATAATAGTCCCATCTCAGGTAGTCCAAGATATATTCTGACTGTCTATTATTTTCTTTTCTAAGAGCTTCTGGGTCCCACTGCCCTCCTGTTACAGTGGGTGTGGCCAAATTGCTCTTGCTGATATCATTGCCCTGCCCCCCCAGTGATGTCAAACCTGCCTCCAGACTGCCACCCACAGCTCTCGGGTGGCAACAGATTTATGTGCGACCATCTTGGTTACTTGTTGAGCCACAGCCTGGTCTGATCAATCATACCTCCCAACTTTATGAGGTGGAAATGAGGGACACCTATCAGCAAAAGTGTAGGCATAGGACACACCCCTTAAAGGAGAATTGAACAAAAAAACAAGCTTGGTTAAACCTACGTGTGCTTTTTTACCACTACTATACCTTTATATTGGCTTTTGGAATTTACAAATGCAGCAATTTAGAAATCGGATGAAAAGTTTAGCACTGGGAGACACTTTTTGATAGATAAAAGTGCATTTTATATACATCTATATAGATCAGACCAAAATGGAGGGACAAATGAGGACAGATGGACTTTGCTCCAAATCAGGGACAGTCCCTTGAAATCAGGGACAGTTGGGAGCTATGGAATAATGTGTCCAGGTTTCAGTTTGCCTGAAATCCAAACACATATTTTAAAACCCGGACTGTGGCAACCCTTGCTGTGCCTGAACCTAGAAGAGCTCACAGCCTCCTGATGACATCACAAGAAAAGATGGCGGCACATTAGTTGCAGAGAAGAGGATCTCAGCAGGACAACGTTGGATCTGCTGGGTGGGCGAGTGTCTGAACTGTGCAGAACACAGCATTAGGTAAGCACGAAATAAAAAATAAAATAAAAAATGGCATGGGGGAGTGGGGTGAAGTTCCTCTTTAAAGTGACAATACATTTTGTTTTTAAAAAAGTATTTTCAATTTAAGTATGTATTACTAACTCAGAAAAGTCCTTTGTATTGCTCTCAGCCTCCTTCTTATGTTTTTTTTTTTGCTGCTATGATCGGACTTCTTGTTCTCCATGGTCCTACCGTATGTAGGAATGTAGCAACCCTCTATATTTTGCTTCTGAGATGGACTAAGAACTATGTAATATGCACAGAGAAGGGCACATGACCACAACCAACGTGCACTAATCACAAGGAGTTTGCATGCTCCATTGGACAATTGTTGTCGGATTTTCCGAATGTTGGATAGCATGCTTTAAAAATTTCCACCAAAAAATGTGTGTTGTCGGATTACCCGATCGGTGCACACAAGTCCTTCGGCCAAAACTCCAAAGTACAAACATGCATGCTCAGAAGCAATGCTAACCATAACACAACATTAGTAGAAGTTGCCCAAAGGGTGGCGCTAAAGAGCTGTTTGTCCTACGCTTTGTCCGTGGAAAGTCTGATCGTGTGTACCAGGCTTAACCCCCCCTGGCAGTATTCCCGAGTCTGACTCGGGGTTACATTTTTGTGCCGAGATCGGTAACCCCCGCGCCAGACTCGGGCTGGCCTCGCAGAGTGCACAGACAAAGCTACTTACCTTGTCCCTGGATCCAGCGATGCATCCCCGCTGTGTGAGCGAGCGGCGTCCTTGCTCGATTCACACAATGTCCCTGTGTGCCGCCGATCTCCGTTCCCTGCGACGTTACGACGCACAGGGGCGAAGAACGGCGCCAAATTCAAAAAACAAAAACACATTACATACAGTATACTGTAATCTTATAGATTACAGTACTGTATGTAAATACACACACCCTTTGTCCCTAGTGGTCTGCCCAGTGTCCTGCATGTTCTTTTATATAATAAAAACTGTTCTTTCTGCCTGCAAACTGTAGATTGCCCATAGCAACCAAAAGTGTCCCTTTATGTCAAAAATGGTTTTAGAGAAGCTAGAAAACAGCGATAATAAATTAGAATCACTTGCAGAATTGAGCGATAGCGATTTGTGAGGAAATTCGTCATAAAAAAATAAAAGTAATGACAGCGACAATTCTGCAACTGAGCAAATTTCAGTGTTTTTGAGTTGATTACATTATTGAATAATTTTTATTATAATTATATTATTATTTGTTATAATTATTTATAATTATTTATTATATTATAATTTATAATTTTGTTTTAAAAAAAAAAATCATACCCGGGATGCCTACTAGACTATTGTCTGGACAGATTTAAGTGAGTTATTCCTAAGAATTACAGGCCTACAGTATAAAACGTCAAATTTCCTTGCAAAATAATTGTACCGCTTTCAGCACCTAAAATCAGAAATAATTATACCACCAGGGAGGTTAAGAAACAAATTTCATGAAAAATAGATTACAGGCCCATTAAGTAGTGGGGATGTTTAGGGATTTGTTTACTTTTCACTTTAAAAAATAATTTTTATTTTGCCCTTGTTGGGGGAATTCACCCTCTCTATTTGTCCTATCACCAAGAGAGAAAGTGAAAAAAAAAATACATTTGGGATGTCACCAGAACAGGAATAGAGGGGAAATATTCCAAAGGGGACACTAGCTGTGGCAACACTCAGGGAGTCCCAAATTTTGAAGGGATACCTTCTGACTTCCTGTCATGTTTACAGAACAAGAAGTGAAGAGAAATCTCCCTAATGGGACACAAAAATAAATAAGTGGGAAAAAAAAAAAACTTTTTCTTTTAATTTTGCCAAAAAAGTGACAAAAAAATAAGAACTTAAAAAAACACGCCATGACTCTTACTAAATATCTCGAACTGCCTACTTTCCAAAAAGGTAATTTGGGGGGTATTTTAGCACCACAAGAAATTAGATTTTTTTTAGATATACACAATAGTTTGTGGACTATATACCTTTCCTACAGACTAAATAATATACACTGATTTGGGTTATTTTCACCAGAGTAATGTAGCAGAATACAATTTGGCCTAAACTTATAAAAAATGCAAATTTTAAGTTTTTTATTATTAATTTGCGGTAATTAGTTTACTTAGCTAAAAATAAAAAACCCAGTGGTGATTAAATACCACTAAAAAAAAGTGTTGCAAGACCGCGCAATTATCATTCAAAGTGTGGCAGCCAAATTGGCCCGGGCAGGAAGGGGATAAAAGTGCCCAGTATTGAAGTGATTAAAAAAGAAACTTAACCACTTAAGACCGGACCATTAGGCAGCTAAAGGACCCGGCCAGGTTTTGCGATTCGGCACTGCGTCGCTTTAACAGACAATTGCGCGGTCGTGCGATGTGGCTCCCAAACAAAATTGGTGTCCTTTTTTTTCCCACAAATGTAGCTTTCTTTTGGTGGTATTTGATCACCTTATTTTTTGCGCTATTAACAAAAATAGAGCGACAATTTTGAAAAAAATTCAATATTCTTTACTTTTTGGTATAATAAATATCCCCCAAAAATATATATATATAAAAAAAAATTTCTTTACTCAGTTTAGGCCAATACGTGTTCTTCTACATATTTTTGGTAAAAAAAAAATCGCAATAAGCGTTTATCGATTGGTTTGCGCAAAATTTATAGCGTTTACAAAATAGGGGATAGTTTTATTGCATTTTAATTTTTTTTACTACTAATGGCGGCGATCAGCGCTTTTTTTCGTTACTGCGACATTATGGCGGACACTTCGGACAATTTTGACACATTTTTGGGACCATTGTAATTTTCACAGCAAAAAATGCATTTAAAATGCATCGTTTATTGTGAAAATGGCAATTGCAGTTTGGGAGTTAACCACAAGGTATCACACGATCGATGACACCACCACAGTGAAGAACGGGGAAGCTGTGTTTACACACGGCTCTCCCTGTTCTTCAGCTCTGGTGACCGATCGCGGGACTCCAGCAGTGATCGGATCCGCGAATCCCTTGGTCACGGAGCTTTGGAGCGGGCGCAGGCACGCGCCCGTGACCCACGGCTGGGCACTAGTACAGGGCTTACCTGTACGTGCCCAGCCGTTCCATTCTGCCGACGTAAATGTGCAGGAGGCGGTCCTTAAGTGGTTAAAAGACATGATACCAAATAGGGCCCCTTTCACACAGACAGATAGAATGGTGCTTTTAGCTGCGGATTTTCTACCGCAGCTAAAAGCACACAATACTTTCCAATGGCCCCATTCACACACAGCGTCTAGCTGTGATTTCATTAAATGCGGTTTGGTGCAAATAGAAAAAATAGAATTGAATGCGTCCAGGTGCGATGTAGCGCAGCTATATGCACATAACTGCAGGTAATCGCAGTCTTTTTTGTCAACTGCGGATAGCAGCGTGATAAAAAAAAAAACAACAGGAAGCACATCATAATTAACAAAAAAAAAGGGTTGCTATGGGAAAGACTACCGCAGCTAAACACGGCCGCATGTAACCGCACTTAAACGCATGTAATCGCAATGTACAAATGCAGCTAATCGCAGTGCCTGGATCCTTGAATTTCACAAAAAAATGTATACATGCTTTTTATTGCAGCAAAACAGCCGTCCGTGATTATATTTATAATCTTTAATTTAATAACTACTTCACCACATACAGAATTTAGGTCAGAGTTCTCCTGTACACACTGTGGGCCAGATTCACGAACACTTGCGCTGGAGTATTTGGATATGCGCCGCGTAACTGTGATGATGCGCCGTCGTTTCTATGTGCCCGTACCCACCAAACTAGATGCGCCCAATAACGGGTCATTTGCGACCGGCGGAACGTTCCGACGCCAGAGTATCGTCAGCGCTTATTTTCGCTGGGCGCATCAGTCGCGCCCATTGATTTCCCCTGCAAATATGCAAATGAGGGATTTTTCCCAATTCACGAACGGATTAGCACCATACGCTGGCTACATGCGCCACGCGTATCTCGTCCGTCCGGCGCAAAGTTATTTCTACAAAAGGCTGCTTTATCTTTACTCCAGATGGCCACAGGTCAGCAGGAGAGCAGCTACAGCAGCGTTACCGACGATAAGAGCTAGCTGAGCACCCCCACTTGCAGGACAACACCTCTGTCCCTGCTTGTCTGTCAAATTTTACAGCCATGGAGGAAGACATCATAGGTCTCCATAGCCGAGATGATGGCTGACAGCTCCTGGCCATTAAAGTTCAGCTTTCTCCTGTGTGTTTGCGGGGAACGGGAGCAGCCATCTCAGAACAAAAGTAACATCACTGCGGGGAGGGGGAGCAGGATATACTTTAGTGCCGGAATGGCGCTTCTACGGGCGCATTTAAACGCCCAACGGAAGGCATTGCGCTGACGTTTCCCGTGCAGTGGTGCCGACGGAAGTTGTGAGCATGCGCACAAAGGGGGCGAGTATAGCCTCACTCACTGCGCATGCTCCGTGGTTGATGCGCTGAACGTAAGCCTCTGCGCTGGGCTCCGCCCATCATTTACATATGATCACACCCACTTCCACTTGCGTCGGGTTACGCCAGCGCATTATCGTTACTCTGGCGCAAGTTTACGCGCAACTGCTATGTGAATTACAGGACTTGCGCTGAAAGGGTCTTCAGAGTAACGTAAATGAGAAGCGTTACTCCAGAGGAAAGATACTCTCATCTACCTGAATCTGGCCCATTATATCTAACTGATTGTATTAGAGAACTTGGTGATGGTGTTGCAATAACTTTAATGACCAAACATCCCATCAGGGCATTAATATCATCGCACCATCCAGATTGTGGAAAGGAAATCTTAAGTCTTACTTACTAATGTAATTGATAACTGGTTTGTGTACAGGTGCCTTCAATCTACAATGCCTTGAAAAAGTTTTCATACCCCTTGAAGTTTTCCACAATTTGTCATGTTACAAACAAAGACGCAAGTTAATTTTATTGGGATTTTATCTGATAGACCAACACACAATGGCACATAATGAAGTGGAAAAAAAACGATAACCACATTTTTTACAAATACTGTATTTATTGGCGTATAACACTCACATTTTTACCCTGAAAATAGAAGGTAAACAGTGCCTTCGTGTTATAGTTTTTTTTCCTGAAACTTCCCTTTTAAAGTTAGGGTGCGTGTTATACGCCTGTGCGTGTTATACACCGATAAATACGGTAAATATCTGAAAAGTGGATTTGTATTCAGCCCCCTTTACTCCGATACCTCTAACTAAAATGTAGTGGAACTAATTGCCTTTAGACATCACCTAATTAGTAAATAGAGTTTTACTGTCAAAAAAAAATTAGTAAATAGAGTCCACCTGTATGTAAATACAGCTGTTCTGTGAAGCCCTCAGAGGTTTGTTAAAGAATATTAGTGAACAAACAGCATCACAAAGGTCAATGAACACACCAGACAGGTCAGGGATAAAGCTGTGTAGAAATTTAAAGCAGAGTTAGGTTATAAAAAAAAAATATCCCAAGCTTTGAACATCTCACAGAACACTGTTCAATCCATCATCCGAAAGAGGATGGCACAACTGCAAACCTACCAAGACATGGCCGTCCACCTAAACTGACAGACCGGACAAGGAGAGCATTAATCAGAGAATCAGCCAGGAGGCCCATGGTAGCTCTGAAGAAGCTGCAGAGATCCACAGCTCAGGTGGGAGAATCTGTCCACTACACATCACCCTGAACACACTATCCCCACTGTGAAACATGGTGGTGGCAGCATCATGTTGTGGTGATGCTTTTCTTCGGCAGGGACAGAGAAGCTGGTCAAAGTTGATGGGAAGATGGATGGAGCCAAATACAGAGCAATCTTAGAAGAAAACCTGTTAGGCCGCGTACACACAATCAGTCCAAACCGATGAAAACGGACTGAAGTTAATTTTCATCGGTTCACAGACTGATTGTCTGATGTGCGTACACACCATCAGTTCAAAAAACGATCGTGTCAGAACGCGGTGACGTAAAACACAACGACGTGCTGAAAGAACGAAGTTCAATGCTTCCAAGCATGCGTCGACTTGATTCTGAGCATGCACAGGTTTTTGAACCGATGCTTTTGCATACTAACCATCGGTTTTGACCGATGGTCAGGCGTCCATCAGTCCGATTTTAAAGCAAGTTTTAAAACTTTGGACTGAAGGACAAAAGACTGATGAGCCATACACACGGTTGGTTTGGACCGATGAAACTGAACTTCAGTCCGTTTTCATTGGTTTGGGCCGATCGTGTGTACCCGGCCTTAGAGTCTGCAAAATACTTGAGACTGGGGCGGATGTTTACCTTCCAGCAGGACAACACCCCTAAACATACAGCCAGAGCTACAATGGAATGGTTTAGATCAAAGCATATTCATGTGTTAGAATGCCCCAGTCAAAGTCCAGACCTAAATCCAATTGAGAATCTGTGGCAAGACATGAAAAATGGTGTTCCCAGACGCTCTCCATCCAATCCGACAGAGCTTGGGCTATTTTTCAAAGAAAAATGGGCAAAATGTTCATGCTAGGATGTGCAAAGCTGGTAGAGACATCCCCAAAAAGACTTGCAGCTGTAATTGCAGTGAAAGGAGGTCCTACAAAGTATCGACTGGGGGGGGAGAGGGGGCTGAACAAATGCTCGCCACACTTTTCACATATTTGTAAAAAAAAAAAAACATTTATAATTTTCCTTTCACTTCACAATTATGTGCCACTTTGTGTTGGTCTATCACATAAAATCCCAATAAAAAAGCATTTACGTTTTTGGTTGCAACATGACAAAATTTGGAAAATTTCAAGGGGTATGAATACTTTTTCAAGGCACTGTAAGAGGAAATAATGCAGTCCAATGGGTGACTCCCCATCACTGACAGAAAAACCCCTTGAACCAGGGGTAGGCAACCATGGCACTCCGATTGTGGTGAAAGTGCAAATCCCATCATGCCTCTGCTTCTGGGAGTCATGTCTGTGGCTCTCAGTCTTGCAATACCTCAAAGGACTCATGGGTAGTTGCAAAACAGCTGGCATGCCGAGGTTACCTACCCCTGCTATACATTGGGATGGATTTGCTAAAGGCAAATAGTCCATTCACTTTGCAAGTACAGTTGCATTCATTTTCCCCCAGAGCTTCATGAATGGGTATTCTTTACAGTGTAAAGCTTCACCACAATCAGGCATGTACCATGACCTGCATTATGTGTTTCAGGTATGTTGCTCAGAATGCAGGAAGGTTAGGAGAGCCAGGGTGTGGATGTATCTGGAAATCCCTCTCCCTTATTACAATCAGGGGGTTCCCAAAACGGATAAAAGGAAGCAGGATGAACATGTAAAGTATATTGCCAAGACTTGGCAAGGTAACTTGAGATTTCTATCTAAAAACAATTAAAAACAATATGTAGTCGGCATATTTCTGTTCTTTCTGCAGTCAGAATTAGTAGAGGAAGACGTCTAAGGGCCTTCTGCCAACAATAGGTCACCTGCAGGAGTAGAAATCTTCTGAAACCTGGACCCAAAAATCTTGTTAATCTATGTAATCATACTTACCTCCACTTTGCAGTTTGTTTTGCACAAAGTGGCCCTGATCGTCCTCTTCTGGGATCCCACGATGGTCCTCCCCGCAATGGCTAACCCCCTCTGGGAAGCTCTCTCCCGAGGGGGGTTACCTTGCGGGAGCGCTCCTGTGTGATACACTCGGTGTACAAAGCCGCGGAGTGTATGACTTGGTCCCACCCCCTGGGTCATCGGATTTGATTGACAGCAGCGCGAGCCAATGGCTGCGCTGCTATCAATCTATCCAATGAAGAGCCGAGAACCCCCGGCAAAGACAGAGCAAGTTTGCTACACAGGACTTTCCAGGGCTCAAATAAGTAAAATGGGGAGGGGGGGGGGGGGTGGCAATCATCAGATGTTTTTTCACCTTAATGCATAGGATGTATTAGGGTTGTCCAGATACCGATACTAGTATCGATATCGGGACCGATACCGAGTATTTGCAGGAGTACTTGTACACGCGCAAATGCTCCCGATACCTAAATAGAATACTTTTTTTGTATTTATCAACATGTTCTGTGAAAATTCTTTGAGTTTTTACCACTGCGTGACAAGAAAATAAAACATTTTTATTCATTTTTACTCATTTTTATTCTTTTATAATGTCTTGAGTTAGAGTTCTTCATAATTCTAAAGAAAATATCCTTAGTCTATATTGTGGTTTGAAAACTGTCACATGACATTTAAAAAAAGTATCGGTATTCGGTATCGGCAAGTACATGAAAAAAAGTATCGGTACTTGTACTCGGTCCTAAAAAAGTGGTATCGGGACAACCCTAGGATGTATTAAGGTGAAAAACATGAACCTTCACAACCCCTTTAAAGTTTTTACTTTGGATAGAGTTGAGATAGATTAGAACACCTGTCAGGTCTTTATTGCTGTCTTAGTCCTCGTTAGGGAGATAATCCTCCCTTTTTTTCCTATTTCTGCTGTCACTAAAAGCGAAAGTTAAAAAAAATCCCACATTTTGTGTTATCCCCAGAAAAGTGAGAGAGTAGAAATCTCCTAATGGGGTTCTGGTGACCTGGGGGTGGGGGGGGGCAAGGGATTCCCTTAGCCACTTACGACGTGCTATAACCGAATGACGATTAGAGCGTGGACAGCTAGTTTTGGGAGGCTGTCATATAATGGCCTCCTGTGTCCCGGAGGACACTGCTGATCACAGATTGAGGTGAAGAGCCAATCAGCGGCTCTTTACCACGTGGTCAGCCATTTCCGATCACAGAGGCTGGAATGGTATCGGCACTCGTTTCCTAATTCTGACAGCATGAGGAGAGGAGAAGGGAGACGATAATTTGTCTTCTCTAAAAGGGACATATACACTGATAATCAGGGCACTGATCATCAGTGCCGACCAGTGCTGCTAATCAGTGCCCACCAGTGAGCAGTGAACACAGCTTCTTCCCGCAGGGATGCAGTCCCAAGGGAGGGGGCGAGCACGCTGACTAATGCCTCGTTTCCACTGCACGGATCGGGTCAGTAATTTTGGAGCGGTTTGGATGGGGCCAGTCTAATCGCGTGAGCGTTTCCACTGCAAATCGGACCGTGAGGGACCATTCAGGGTTTAGGAAAAATTCCTAGCGCATCCACCAATCAGTGAGATGCATTTGTAGGTTCGCCCTAACCGAACCGTTCCACTCTCTCTGGTCCCTCATCTGAAGCAGGACCCTTGTTGGTACGGTTCGGTTTTACGGTACGCTTTCATAATGGAAACACCCAAAATAGCGTACCGTACCGAACCGATCCGCTCAGTGGAAATGAGGCATTACCCCCAGCCAGAACGGCTCGGATGAGGAGGAACGGGAAGTGAGAGATTCAAACAAAGAAAAAAAACATTTAAATCTAAAAAAGATAAGTGAACTAACAATGCACTAGCTTAAAGGAACCTATTTAAAAAAAAAAAATCTTTACAATGCCTTTAAAACAAACAATGAAAAGGTTTGTCATTTTCAAAATTTTCTTTTTTTTTTCCCGTTTAATTTGAAAAAAAAAAAAAAAAACAATAAAAAAAAACAGTGGCGATTAAACACCACCAAAAGAAAGCTTGATTTGTGTTAAAAAAAAAAAAAAGATTAAAATGTCAAAGTGCAACAGTGCTGAAAGCTGAAAATTTGCCTGGGCAGGAAGAGAGGTAAAAGTGCCTAATAGGCAAGTGGTCAATTTGCAGGGATTTCCTCTCACTTCCTGTTTGGCTATTGGACAAGAAGTGGAGGGATATTTCTGCAACTGGACACAGATGGCGAAAAACGAAATATGACAAAATTTCAACCCTCCCTCACTTATGAGTTGAAAAATCCAAGTGTAAGGCACACACACGAGCACACAGATTTGTTCAAATCGGTCAGGCCGAC